>JASUAD010000010.1:28504380-29104380 GCA_037013555.1 Sextonia rubra
ATATTCCTAATCAAACTTGCAGTTTGACATTTAGATCCAGAAATGAAACCAATAGGCCATAATATCAAGCCCGAAACCTTGATAAAACTTGAAGTTCTAATTCATGAACTGCAATTTTAAATTAAGTTTGAAGTCTTGATAGAACTGATGGTCAAAAGACTAATCAGAGTGTATAAAATTATTTCTACAATATTAGAGTCATCTGGAGTCGAATTTCAGATCCAATTCTTCCAGCATATTCATGATAGCGAGGGTTATACACTATGAATCAAAGAAAGATAATCTAATCGTCAAACACAAAAAGGAAGCTTTGATTAGCGATAATGGTCAATATATCTAACTTTTCTTTTTGACTTAAATTATAGATATTTTATCTTACATTACTCTACATGCTTGAACTAACTACTTCAGTAAAATTATGATTAAATGGTTTTATAAATCTTTAGTTTTGATGAATTTATTATTGCTAGAAGCAATAGTTGTAAATAATAGAACCTGAAGTTTTATATGAAAATGAATAACCTAGACTTGAAGATCCATACATTATCTGAAATCAGAAGTTTTAAGATTTGGAATATGAACCCAAAGATTTATATTTATAATCAAACCTGGAGCTTTGATTTCTAAAGATCCAAAGTTGTATAGATCGATATGAAGGCCATAAATTCAAATTTGAATTTTTGACAGAACTAAAAGTTCTGATTCAAACTTGAAGTTTTGACGGAACCAGAAGCTTCGATTGATGCCTGAAGCATTAACAAAACTAGAAGTTCTGATTCATAGGTTCAGAACTTGAAGTTCTATCTCAAACCTGAAGTCTTAACATAATTAGAAGTTTTGATTCCTCAATTAAAAACCCAAAGTTCTAGTTTTTTAATTGATCGATTCTTCATTATATTTTGTCATTGGATATTGAGAATCCGAAGTTCTATTTTATGATTGCTATTGTTAAATCGATCTCTACATGCTCGAATAGGCTTGGTGATGCCATCAAAGAGGGAAATAAGATGTCCCTGAAAGATATGACATAAACCTTCATTTTCTACCTTGTTGGATAGGTATTATCACCAACATATGGTCATACCACCTAATACTTAAAATAAATGCCAAATTAGTTAAGCAGAATCCTTCCAGAAGAGGTCCTCTATTAGAGATGAAAATAACCACCCCAGGAGAGGTGATTGAGAAGGCATTTTGTTTGAAAATTGGGCGAACGACTAAGCATGGTCTAGACGTATAACTATTTTTATGAGTTTGAATATTGAGTTCAATTTTTAAATATGTTGTTGAATGTTGGACTTATTCTTTTATCCCCCGTATCTTGTATTTACATATTGTATTTGCTTTGAATAGTGAATTGTTTAGCTGTTCTTAAGTTTTATTTTTGTTATGCAACTGAATAGTTATGTTAGTTTATTATTTCTTGCTGTATAGATTATGAAATGCATGAAACTGATAATAATATCTGTCCGTTAGACAGTGCAACATAACACACTATATTGAAAAAACCAGAAGTTTTTCTCAGAGTCATTGTTTAATTCGTGCACAGCATCAATTATAGCTAGATCTGTACAAATACTTGAATGCTTCGGAAGAGCCCACATAATGTTACCAAATTGTACCCAAATATGCATTAAGGGTGCATTATTTTTTTTTAACAGTTCTTGATGGAACTTGTTTAGATTTAAATACATCAGGATGACTGGGTACCACATATAAACACTATAAGTAAAGGTAATACAAAATATTCGTATATCAGTACTAGTGTTGATAGTCAAAAGTTGATACTAGAAAAGCTAAGTGCATTCTTCTTAGATCTCAGGGCTATATTACAAGACCATATCCAAAAATCGAATCACATTTGATTATGAGCAAAACGACAAAGTCAAGCTAGAAGTTTAAACTAAGCCTTAGACTTAGTGACCCTAAGGCTTTAATGATAGGTTAGGTCTCCTTGGGTTACTATGCTAAGGTAAATTATTGATAATTCTATTGAGCACTCAATAGAATATCATCTATTAACCATCCTTTCTACAAAAGATATAGTGTGACATTTGTGACCCGTAAAATCCCTTTAATGGACCTTTTTAGGTATTTTATACGTTTGAGTAACACCTACATCCATTGATTGGATGTTTCCTTATTATTATTATTATTATTTAGCTTATGCCCTCCTATTATCACCAATTATTTAGGATACACTTCATTGAGAATTCTATTACATCTATAAGCCCTGATATCATAGGTTCGTGACTGACATGAAGCCACAATGTAGATTGTGAATTTATGTTGGTTATAATTCACCCCCAATTATTCAATATCTAGACCCAATGACAGGAGATATATTAACTGTTCGTTTTGCTGATTGTCATCTTGATGAGACATTCTTCTCGCCGTTAAGGGGGATAAGAGAGTTCCTAAAGAATGACGAGAATTAATATGGAATACTTCCACTCAGTCTCATCTAGATCTATGTACTTTATAATGTGAGAATGAAGTGCGAAGAATTATGTACTTAATGATATAGCAAAAGTGACTAGGTCACATGTACTGGCTATGAATATACAAGAACGAATTAATGTCCCTGTAGGACAAGCACAAATTAATGTCCCTCTAAGACAAGTAGAATTAATGTCCATGTAGGAAAAAAATTTCAAATATGGCAGTAAATTAATCTGTTATACACCAGAAGCGTGGCAGACCTATAGGTTCCAAGGACTCGGCTTCCTGGAAGAGGAGAAATAAGCAATCAGGTTCCAATTATACTCCCGAAGAGGTTATCACAAATTGTACACTCCTAATGAGGTACATCATTTCACTCAATAAGAGATTATAAAAAAATTCATTCTCTCTAAAATTCCTAAAAAATTTAATATTCTGGAAGAGACATGAGTCTTGGAAGAGACTCTGGAAGCCCCTAAAGAAGTAAGGACACCCTATAATAAAGAGATCTCTATACTTTATAATTATTCAAGAGAGAGATGGGATAGAAAGATAATTATCGTCGATGATGCATTTGTATATGCGGTAGCTACACAAACATCAAGGATAAATGAAAATGATGATTGGGACACAGAACCACGTACTATGAATAAATGTCGACAAAGAAAAGATTGGCTAAAAATGGAAAAGTTTCATCAAATAAGAGTTAGAGTCTCTCAATAGACGTAGTTATTTGGACCTATAGTACAAACTCCAAAAGTTGTTAACCTTGTAGGTTACAAATGGGAGTTTGTAAATGAATGAAATTATTAGATACAAGGCAAAACTTGTGATACAAGGTTTCCTGTAGAAACTTGGGATTGAAAACATTCACATATATGAAAATCTCAGAGGGATTTGCTTTGCCTGGAGCAAAGTCAGATAGTATGTACTCAATACAACTAAGACGTTCATTGTACGGCTTGAAGCATTCTAGAAGAATATGGTACATTCGTCTTAGTGAATGTGTATCTAAGGAAGGGTATGAAAACAATCCCATTTGCCCATATATCTTAATGAAATCCTTAAAAGGATTCACAATAGTAGAAATTTATGTAGATGACATACATCTAATTAGTACTCCAGAAGAGTTCAAGAAAACTATTGACTATTTATAGGAGAATTTTATCTCGGCCCGTAAATTGAGAGAAACTCTAATGAGATTTTTTCATTCTTTATAAATGTATTTGCCTTATATATAGTTTTGCACCAAGGCTTTGGGTTGGTATCAAACAAATGCTATGATATTTATGTCTGTTTTATTCTTATAGTTGTAAAGATTACAACTTTGTAGGATATGCAAATTCAGGATATCTCTTTGATTCGCATAAAGGTCGATCACAAATAGATTATATGTTTCTTAGTAATAATACCGCCATTTCTTGGTATTCTATTAAACATGTTATGATCGCTACTTTTTTCAATTATGCTGAGGTTTTAGCCTCTATGAAGCCAGTAGAGAAATATGTGTAGCTAAAATCTTTAACTTAATATATTTGTAGTTCTTGTCAATTGTCTCTTAATATAGGTACCCCGAGCATTATCTGTGAAGATAATAAGGCATATATTCAACAGATTAAAGAATGATACATTAAAGATGACAAGACAAAGCACATTACACCAAAGTTTTTCTTCACTCATGAGCTTCAGACAAATAACGAGATTGATGTCTAGCAAGTTCGTTCAAGTAATAACCTGGCTGATCAGTTTACTAAGTCTTGGCCAAAATTAGTGTTCTAGAAACTTGTATATGAGATTGACATACCCAACTATGTAAAAGATTGTTATCATATGGGGGAGTAGTCAATCAGAGGGAGGCATCCTGAAGTATGCTACTTAAGATATTTATGTGCTGTACTGTTTTTCTTTGTCTAGGTTTTATCCCACTGGTTTTCTTAGTTAACATTTTAACGAGGCAGTATTATACATGTACAACACCATATCAATGATCCTGTAGAACGTTGTACTCTGTTTCTTTCATTTTGTTTTTTATCCCACTGGGTTTTTCCTTTGCAAGGTTTTAATAGGCAACTGTCATTGAATGGTGGTCATCTAAGGGGGAGTGTTATAAGATGTATCATCATAAGTGGATGCCCACATTGGGACCCACATGAGATAAGGGGATTACTTAGGTTAGAGTCTTTCCTTATTAGGTTGCTTGGGGAGAAAGCAATCTTATTCTGTAAATAAGATCCTTCTCCCCCCTTATTATGTACACACACAGTTCTCAATAAGAATCGCTCTCCCTCCTCTTCTCTATTTTTCTTTACTTCTGGTTCTTTTTTAGTTTTGCAACATAAACGACACGAATCCTACAAAAGTAGGATCCTAACTACACACTCTTGCAAGATGGCACTCCACAAATATAGGTTTCATCGGTACACATCCGATTAGATACACAATGCAACTCAGGCGAACCCTGTCAGAATGAATGCACCACATGTGTATCACCACCAAACAAACAGAACTGAGTGAAGCAAAGAGGAACTAGCCCACATGTGTATTTAACGAAGCATATCTTAACCACAAGCTAAATTGTTCACGATACCCATCCACTAGCCCAGTGCACTTCCTAATGGATTACACACTAATACACCACCCCTGATAGTACATCCATGCATTGAAATCCATGTTATGTCCATTACACATTAACAAAATAATTAGTGATGAGAAAAATACCAATTAGGTACGAGTTTAAATCCCAAAGGAACACCTTAGCGCTGTACCTGTCAAGAAATATGTGCCGATCATATTTCACGCAAGGGAGAGAATTGAAAAATATTTTAATTCCCTCTACTAATGTCTCGAGGTTAACACTAATTAATAGAGAAATTTTAATATGGTTTCAAAATCAATCGGTCGTGAGTTTTTATACCAAAAGAGCTACTCAACGTTAAAATACGCGTGCTGCCAAAATTGGATCAACTGAATTGACCTCACCATTTGTAAAGATGTCCTCAAATTCCACTTAGTGGCTGGTCCTACCATAAGATCAATCACATGAGGTGATCAATATGATTAGTAATGGTTAAGATTGTTAGGATATTAAGCCATGAGCCATGGTATAAATGACCAGACTTTTTTTTTTTTTGGTAAAATAAATTATCAGATTTTGATGAGATAATGATACTATGAGATTGTACCTCTGGATCAAATTGATCGCGTACCTAGTACTTGGATACCCATGTATCTTTATCAGAACCCTAGATTTCCAATGCGATGCTCTTATTTTCATAGTCCAAAGCGTAGTTATCATTTTATAAAACAAGCACACAACATTTTAAAGGTTAAAAGGTATCCAATAGGAGGCCATTACCATAAACAAAAGAGAAGAAAAAAAAAATAAAGAAACGAAATCGCTTCACTTATTAATTGAAACCTTATTGCATATTGATGAGCACCACTTAATGAAACCCTTATTGTATATTGATGAGTACTAGAAAGGGTAGTTATGTGTATAATTATTTAGGCCACCTTGTGACATGCCATTTTCAATGGATAGGGTGGATCAGAATATTTGCCATTAACAATCCGTTTAAAGACTCATTCATTAGCAGCCTCTGTGAGATGAATCCCATCCCAAAGTACATATGCTGATGGATCTTTGCATGGACCCACTGTAGATTTAGTCCCATTAACCACAGTTGTTGTTCCACACTGTGAAAACCTGTTGAAGTTGTATGTGCCCCCTCGCCCGCAACAGACTCTAATACTGTGCTCAAATCCTGCAGTTACAAATAAACTTATGCAAAATCAGATATCATGATTGAAATCCAAATGCCTTCCTTTTGAAACATTTTTTAAGATAATTTATCAAGTAGTGTACCCCTGTTTTGACTGAGTGGCTCAGGAAATGTTGGCATTTGTGATGGGACCCACTCAGGGTAGTCCCAACACAGATGTATACCCCTCATAAAGGAGTCTATTTGGATAAAGAGAGGATGTGTTAATCCTTTTAAGACTTAAACTCCTATTGAGAAAACTTATTCCAACTCTTCTTCCTTATCTTATTATAACTTGAGTTGGAGTTTATCATCTACTAATATACAGATAACCAATAGAGATAAGTCATCCATCATCATCTTCTCCATTAGGGTGTCCATCCTTGCCTTGAGATTGTGAATGGTGAATCGTACGTGGCTGATCTCTAGTAGATAGTCAAGGATCTCTACGTCCATTGCTTGATCGAAGCCAATATTGTCCTGATTGCATTTGTAGAGGTCCTGTGATCTGGATTTACGCTTCTGCAATACCAAAAGCTATTATTGGTATCAGAGCACTATTGGACCAATTACGTAGAGATTGGATTGATTTTGGTAGCGATTGAGGTAACCCGAAACGTTGATGGTCTTTCATTACTATTATTATTATTATTAATTTTAGAAATAAAAAAGATCATGGTTGAGAAGACACGTTGAACACGCCCAGGGTCTGTGTGCGTGATCTTAAGAGTTTTGTGGTGAACAAATCTGTCACAAATTATTCCATGGTTTTGATTTGGCCAACCTCAAAAGACCAAATCTAGTTGATTTCTGGCCCACTTGTGGCGTGATGGCATATAGGCATCTACAGACTCTAAAGAGGAAAGTCTGGGTTTGTCGTCTCCTTTTTTTGTAAATTACAAAATACAAGTTGTCCAAAGGTTTTTTTTTCCAAATCAGGCTGTGAGACCAAGGTGGGCCACATGCTGCTAGATTAGATTGAGGGATCTGGAAATAGTGTAACACTCCGACCCAGCTTGACCTCGTTTAGCGGTTAATTAATCTAGTTTTCGTTGTTAATCGTGTTTTGTTTGAGTTTGTTTTCGTTGCGGGTTATGGATAGGTAGTTGGGTTGAGTTTGACCTGGATTAAGTAGACCAAGCCCTTTTTCGTAATTTTAGCTTTTCTTAGACATGGTCATTTTTGCATCATCTTGATGTCAACACGTGTCTTTCGTTGAGCTCGTCAACTTTTGTAACTACGTCGTTTGCAACCGATGTCGTGTGATTCCATTGGACCAGGATTTGACTCAAACTGAAAATAAACTTCTAACTTGGACTCTCTTGTAATTTGAACTTCCCCATTAGCTATATAATTCCATACCATCACAAACTCACGTTCTCTCTCTCAGTCTCCTCACTGTGCACGTGGAGTTTCTCTCCCTCTCTTGAATTCTCTCCTCCATCGACCACCTCCATCGATCAAGCTCAATTGAGGAAGTTTGGTTTTTTGCATGTGAGGTGAGTTGGAAATCCTTCCATCTCTCTCATCTTCTTTCTCTATTTCTTCTCCTTCTTGTTTCCCTATTGCATGATGTGTCTGTGCTTTGAAATTCTTTCCATTTCTCATGCATGCATGTTGTTTGATTGGTGTTAGGTTGTGTTTGGGCCCAAGGACAACAAGTTGTGTAATTGAATTCAAATTGAGGCAAGTATAATCATAACTTGTAAGAACCCATGTTGGTATGCATTTTATTTTGGTTAGTTCACATGAATTTGTATGGAAAAATGTGTTTACAGCCCATTTGGTTAGTATTCTACCTATTTCCATTGGAAAATTGCAATTCTGATGCTTTCCCAGACGTTCTGTATGTGCTTCAGAACATTGACTTCGTGCAGGTACGGCTAAGCCGTATGTCACTTACGGCTTAAAGTCCAGAGAGGGTAAAAATCCAGTTTTCCTCTACCTATAGGGCACGGCTAAGCCGTGTATTGCCCTACGGTTAAGCCGAACCTCAGCCGTGGCCCAGCCGTAGATCAATACAGGGTGCCTTTTTCTGGATTAACTGAGAGCAACCAAATTGACAGACCTTCTACGGCCCAGCCACGGCTAAGCCGTAGAACACACACGGCTAAGCCGTAGAACACACACGGTTGAGCCGTATCCACACTCGAATAATAAAGGACAAGGATAGGTGTAAGGGAAAGACTGATATGGCCTTCATGATAGAATGTAGAGCACCTAGACCTGCCCAACGGAATGGGATATACTGCGTGAATGATCTCGAGGGCTGCGAATCATTCATGTTCGTTATCCGGATGTTAAGCACCTCCCCATGGGTGTTGGTTTAAGGGACTTCGTGCACCGCCCGGTTCGATGCAACACTAGACAACGGTGCATCGAATAACTTAAAACTACATCATCATGCACGGTTAGAAACACCGGATAATTAGATTAGAATGGCTTGTAAAGAAAACTAATTCACTTTCGCATGATTTGTTGCATAACATATTGCATTCGATCATTGATCTCAACTATCTGACATGATTACTTGTGTTCCGTTACTTTTACATTGTGGTTCTTTACCTTGAGTATGCATGTGTAATATGTTCACTCACAGATATGCACGTATGATATGTTATCATGATCTACTCAGGGTTTTCATGATTGACTCTGTATGGTTAGGCATTACTTAGCCTCAGCCTTAGGATCCCGACGGGGTGAATTTGGTATAGTTATATGGCCTTGCTGCAGTAAGGAAACGTCTTGGGGAACCGGACCCCAGGAAACCGAGACCCATTGTACCCTGGCCCGGACAATGGTGTTCTTTGCACGATATAAGATCCCTCTTTTGGGAGCATATGGCAATGTAGTAGCCACTAGTTCTGTACACTGCATGTATCCATTGATTCGCATAGCATATTTCTTTCTTCCATGACAGCCTAGTATACGAAATTGCCTTATTTGAATTACATGATGTTCTTTATTCTATTTAGACACAGCGTGTGTTAACTTGTTATGGGTTATACTTTGCTGAATCGTCATATTCACAGTTGTTTTTGGTGTTGCAGGCCCAGATACCCCTGCCGAACCCTCGCCGGTCGGCCAGACTCCAGATGAGACCCCCGAGGCCCCATCAGGCCTAGAGGAGTGGATGTGATCACTCCACGGGAGAGCGTTCTTGGCATGCATGGCATTGGAGTCTTGTTTCTTGTTTTGAGGAGCCTCATACTTGTATCTGTCACGACATGTCATGATTGTATATATTCTTTTGTTTTTTTTTATAAGACCTTCGTATGTAATTATATCAGTTCTTTCTTGGTATTCTCTTCTTGCACTGTTAGTTTGATGTTTCTGATATTTACAGCTTCCGCGTACATGTTTGGCACGTGTGAATGTTCTCTTGTGCGTGTGCATTTAGACTCGGTCTACGTGTACATGCACGGGAGTACGTGTGTCATTAGATTTGGCTTTTGCTAACCCCCGAACCCTGGGCTCGGGTTGTGACAAATAGACCCTTAGGCGACCTTAGGAACTCACTCTTTTTGTAGACTGGGACCAGTGGGACCCACTATCCAACTGAACTTAGATGTCCAGGCGTGAATTCTTTTCTGTAATAGGGATAGCCTATTGAGTTGAGTAGGTTTTTGGAATTTCTGATCAACACTGTTATATTATGTGGATTGCATTCAAGCCCTTTCTTTTCACTAGTAGTTGAAATCTTGGTTGGTGGCCCAGTTTTCATTGGGCGTACATGTGGCCCATGGTGAGCTAGCATATCAACAAAAATAAATAAATAAATAAATAAAGGGGCGACCCCAATTTTTAATTGCTGGTTCACTTTTTTTGTGTGCCCCCTCTCTGACTACACAAGCACAGTGTGGAACCTACATTGTTAATTACCTCATCAATTTTTTATAGATGTGGGCCTTATGATCTATCTTAGTGCACTATACACATGATAAGCTATTGTCCTGTGTCTCTTGCCTCTTGGTGACACGTCTCTTAGTGATGTGGCCTACTAATTGTACTAATCAGTGCACATGCATGCTCTGATATGGCCACAAATCCATGTCTACACAATGAAACCACGTGTACACATTGAAACCCATGCTCTACTGGAACTTAACAATGGGCCATGCATGTGGTTGTCCAACACATGGGCCACACGTCTACATGACCCACATCTACATTTCTTTTTCTTTGACTTTTCCAAGTGAGACAAGATTATGCATAGATGAGAGCTTGATTTCCTTTGGGTTCATGAGCTATTTTGAGCTCATAATGGCACATCTGTACTTTCTTAAATGTAAATTGCATTCACTATCATTATGAGACGATCCCGTTGCCATAATAATCATCTTAAAAGCATGTTACAATTTTTTTATTAGTCCTTTTATTATGCGGGGGATAATTGCATTATTTAGTAATTTGCTTTTTGATAATTGAATAATAATTGAGGTATTATGTTGCATGATGCTATCAAATTACCCGATTAATTACGATCATTGTTTTTGACAACCCCGAATTAGCTCTAGGCATGAAGGGTTTTCACTCCGATGTCCTAATTTTTAGATTGATTTGAATGCAAAAATGGCAACCAATACATATGTGTATGTTGCCAATTGATATGCATTCATTGATCAGCAGCTTTGTTTTATTCTTTTTTAGTGATGACTTCGAAAATCATTATTGCTGCCCTTAATAAGGGAGATAAGTTAGATGGTAACAACTATGATAAGTGGTATGAGTCCATGACTTAGTTGTTCGATGAACAAGAGGTCACGTATACTTTGGAAATGGTTATGACTCGACCCGAACTTGAAATTACGCTGCACCCATGCCTACATTACATGATTTTGATAAGTCGGAGAAAGATAATCGTACTGCTCGTAATATCATGTTGAGCAGTATGCATTTTGAGTTAGTTCCCACTTGTAAAACTTATAACATGGCTAAGCAGTTGTGGGAAGCCTTGAAAGAGGAATATGGTAATATTACTGCCAATAAGACCCGTGTGATGATCATGGAATTTGATGCATATTGGATGACCCCAAGAGTTAAACTCAGGGACTACCTCCGCAAAATGAGTCAAATGATAGCAAATCTTGCAAGGGCAGGAAATAAACTAATTGAGGACCAAAAGATCATTGCAGTCTTACGATCTTTACTTGATTCATGGCGTACAATGAAACAAATCTTGACTCATTCTGAGGCAGTCAAAATTTTTAAGGATTTGTGTTGCCATCTTGAACTTAAAGCACAAAGAGTTCAGGTAGAAGTTGCGGGATAGGCATTATTTGTTAATCAGCAGCCTGGGTCAGGATCAGGACCTAACGGGACCAAAAGAAAACATAAGTTTCAAAAAGGGACAAATCGTGAAAAAGAAGCCTAAAACAGATCAGAACCCAACTGCACCCAAGCAAGACCAAAAGAGACATCAAAAGTGTAACAAGCCAAGGGATTTAGCCAGAACCAAATGCTATAAGTATTAGGAACTCGGCCACATTGCTAAAACCAACCCCAAGCAAAATACGGTAAACACCTTAACTTTGTCACTCGCTTTAGTTTGCTCCGAAGCACTTTATGTAGATGAAAGTTCTAATGCATGGATAATTGATTCAAGGGCAACCAAGCACGTGACAAAGGATAAGAGTGGTTTTTAGGAATTTTGATCATAGATGTTGGTTGCAACAAGCTTTACATGGGCAATAATTCTTTTGAAAACGCATTAGGGATTGGTGATTATTTTTTTCTTACGTCTACAGGGAAGACTATGGTGCTCCATGAGACGGTATTTGTCCTTGGCATGAGACGGAATCTCCTTTCAGTTTGCCGGCTTACGAGGGACGGTTTTGATTTTCATTTTACTAAAGATAGGCTTTCTATTAGGAAAAATAATTCCATTTATGCATGGGGATTTATTATAGGAGACTTATATATTTTGAATTTCAATAATAGTATGGTTAAATTCTCCGAATCTTTTATTATGCATGACATGAGTTCCGAATCTATTAAGTGGCATTCTTGTTTGGCCACATAAGAAAGGAAAGAATGATTCGGTTGGCTAAGGAAGGAATGCTTGGATCTCTCACACAAATACAGTTTCCTCCATGTGAGTCATGTGTGATTGGAAAAGCAATTAGAAAATCATTTTCTAAGGCTGAAAGATCCAAAACCACACTTGAAATCATCCACTCTAACATTTGTGGACCAATGAATGTGGCTAATAGACAAGGAATTCGATATTTCATTACTTTCATTGATGATTTTTCTCATTCTGGTCATGTGTTTTTTATTTCCCACAAATATGAGGCAATTGATTATTTCAAAATTTTTGCTAAAGAAGTTCAAAATAAGTTTGATAAAAACATCAAGACCTTAAGAATCGATCGAGGTGGAGAATACACTTCGGAGATTGTTAAAAGTTTTTGCATGGAAAATGATATTTCTTGACAGTTAACGATGGCATACGCTCCACAACAAAATGGAGTTATGGAAAGACGGAATAGGTTTCTTTTAAACCTGGTAAGGTCCATGATGGCTCATGCCAATTTACCAGTTACCTTCTGAGGTGATGCACTGCTAACTGCAGTATATATTTTAAACAGAGTCCATTCCAAATCTGTTTCAAAAACCCCATTTGAGTTGTGGACTGGTAGGAAACTTTCTTTGGGAGATCTACGCCTTGGGGTTCTTTAGGACATGTACTGATCCCTCATCTAAACAAATTAGAGTGTTAAACAATTCCATGTATCTTTGTGAGATATTCTAAGTTGTCAAAAAGATACGTTTTAGTTCATGAGGATATCAATGGCAGAATGATTGAAATGGAATCTCGTGACGTAGATTTTTTCGAGTTTCAATACCTTGAGAAAAAGAAAACAAGGGTATCCATCAAACTTTTTGAAATAGATGATTCCAGCTTTCAAGAGGAACCAACACCACCTACTGGACTTAGTGGGAGAAATCCTACAAACTTAGAGGTAAGTCGGAGTGATCAAAATGCCTTTCGTTGTTCTTCTCGTGAGTTTATTCCCAAAAAATTTTTTGATATTGAGGGAACTTCTTATGCATACATTATAATTGATGAGGATGAACCACGTTTTTATCAAGAAGCAATGGAATCAATAAACTTGAAGGAATGGATGCTTGCGATGAATGATAAAATCAATTCTATGCGTAAAAACCATGTGTGGGATCTAGTAGACCTTCCCAAAGATAGGAAAGCCATTACAAATAAATAGGTTTTAAAAATTAAGTGAAAGGCTGATGGTTCCATTGACAAATTTAAGGCTAGGCTTCTGGCTAAGGGGTTCACACAGAAAGAAGGTGTGGCTTACGAAGAAACTTTCTCTCCTGCGGTGAGATTTTCTTCTGTCCGCATGACCTTATCTATTGTGGCTCACATGGATTTAGAATTGCATCAAATGGATGTTAAGACTGCTTTTTTAAACGGTGATCTTGAGGAGGAGATATATATGAAACAACCAATAGGATATATGGAAAAAGGCCATGAAGATAAAGTTTGCAGGCTCAATAAATCAATCTATGGCCTTAAACAATCCTTACGACAATGCTATAAAAAGTTTCATAATACAATCATATCGAATGGTTTCTTCATGTTTTACAAAGATCATTGTGTTTATATTAAGTGATCTAAACATAAATTTGTGTTGTTATCCCTTTATGTCGATGATATTCTTTTGGTTTGCACTGACATTGAATTTTTAAATGAGACTAATACTTAGTTATCAACTGCTTTGAAATAAAAGATTTGGGTGAGGCTGAGTTCATTCTAGGGGTTAATATTACGCGGGATCGTAAGAAATGCCTCCTTGGGCTATCCCAAAATACTTATATTGAGAAAATTTTAGAAAAATTTAGTGTAACACTTTGACCCAACTTAATCCCGTTTAATGTTGAATTACAATTCTTTTGATCTTTTCTAACGCATTTGTTTTATGCTTGTTGCTTTGGTTTTGTTTGCGTTTTGTTTTGGGTCATGGATAAGCAGTTGGGTTAAGTGTAACCTGGATTAGGTAGACATGAGCCCTTTTTTGTAATTTTAGATTTTATAAGATTTCATCATTCATGCATCATCTTGGTGTCATCACGTGTATCTCGTCCAGCTTGTTAATTTCGGTAATTGAATCACATGCAAACGACTTCGTTTGTTTCCGTTGGATCGTTATTTGATTCAAACTGTAATTATCTTGAACCTTTTGGACCTTCTTATAATTCTCCTTTATACGTATCTTATAAACAGATGCATGCACTGACCTCTCTTCTTCCTTTCTCAAAGTTGGTTTCTTTCTTCCTTCGTTTCTTCTTCTTTTCCTTTTTTTCTTCTTCTTCATGATCAAAATAACAAAAAAAAGGGGGAATTCTTGTGCACCAAGTTTGCACGTCATCTCCTTGTGTGAGTTAAGGTAAGGGTCGTTTCTAAGGCTACCAGTTTTGAGTCTAAAGGTCTCATCCTCTACTGCATGTACTCAACTCTTATTTTTCTTTCATGCATGATTGTTAGAGCTACGTGTAAACGTTGAATTTGAACCAAAGGACAACCATTAATTTGACAAAGTTTATTTGAGGCAAGTATAAGCACATTATGGATGAACACACGTTGGTACACAATGATCATTATTAGTCTCCTTAATCTCTCACATGTTTTGTGATTTATAGTCCTTTTGTATCATCTATCTTTATGCTTGATGTCTCCATGGTGCAAATTGTTCAAATTCAGTCGTTCTATAACAGGTTCAGAAAGTGACCCTCTGAAGCTTACGACTAAACCGTAGAGCTTTATGGCTCACTTTCCAGAGAGCTGCAAAACCCGACTTTACACTACGGTTAGGCTATGGCTAAGCCGTAGAATGTACTACAGCTAAGCCGTAGGCTAGCTGTGACCCAACCGTAGGACAAGCTATGGCTTAATGTCTAGAGAGTAGAAAACAAAGAAAACTTTCTACGGTCCAGCCACGGCTAAGCTATGTAGTGTGCTACGGCTAAGGGAAAGCTCGGGTTAGCCGTGGCTCATTGTAAATGCAGAAGAAATTCTGGGGAACCATGGCTGAGCCGTAGTACATAATACAACTAAGCTGTAAGATGCATACGGCTAAGCCGTGAGACCATTGGAAATCAAGAAAAGGTAGGTATTGAATAGACCTCATAGGGCCTGCGAGATCACCCACGGCTAAGCCGTGAGACCATTGGAAATAAAAAAAATGTAGGTATTGAAGAGATCTTATAGGGCCTTTGAGTATGTAGGTAACCCTTAGCTTGCCCAGTGGAATATGAGAATTACATGAATGGTCTTGAGGGCTGTGACTCATTCTTGTGTGTTGTCCAATTATCAAGCACCTCCCCATGGGTGTTGATTTAAGGGACCTCGATACACCTTTCTTATACAATGCAACACGACGAGAAAGATAACTGTGTATCAGATAACTTAAAACTACATCATCATGTATGGTTAAAAACACTGGATGACTAGATTAGGGTGGGCTAGTAAACTGTCTTGTTCTATCAGATTGAATTGCATGGTATATTGGATGATACTTATTGTCCTCCACTCTTATGTATGATTTGAATGTTCACCGTATGCCTTTTTGATATGGTATGCATTAGCCTTGCTTGATATGTCCTTGACAAGTATATTGATTATTGTTATGAACTTGAGTATGAATGTTTATCACAAATGCATTGCACGTAATTCCTCAAGTCCAAATATATTATTGAATCGACATGGTCAAGCACTACTCATCCTCAGCCTTACGATACCCGGTGGGGTTGACTTTAGCGTAGTATGTATGGTACCGTTGCAGTATGTTTATGTTTTGGGGCTTTCAGACCCCAGAAAACCAAGACCCATTCGTACCGTTGCCCGATCGATGGTGTTTTCATTATGTAAAAATCCCTAGAGGGAGGATATGGCAAATGTAGTAGCCACATAGTATAGTACACCCATGCATTGATTCTTATAGCATGCTTTAATCTAATGCACAACTTGCCTAGTACATTAAAATTGAACTCTATGCAAGATTTCATGTTTATGCTTCTTGTCCTTGGCATTTTGATGTCTTGGCTTATTAGAAACTATTCTTCACTTTTGTAACGACAGGGTTTCCTTTGTTGTAACTTATGTAATTATTGTAATCTGTTGTTAATCTTGTTTATGTTAGTGTTCTCTTTTTATGCCTCTTTTTATGCAATGATACTTACAGTTTCCACGTACATGGTATTGGAACGTGTGAAATTCCCTTGTGCGTGTGCATTTAGACAGGTCTAAGTGTGTATGCACGGGAGTGCGTGTATCACTGATTAGATTGAAACTTATTCCTCGATTTTTTGGGCTTGGGTTGTGACATTTAGAATGGCTAATGTTGGACCTGTTGAGACCCTCAATTGACAAAGGTTACAAATTGAGTAAAACACAATGTCCTTAATCTAATGATGAAACAAAAAAGATGGCTTTAGTACCTTATGCTAGTGCTGTAGGTAGTCTTATGTATGCTATGATGTGCATGCATCCCAATATATGTTATGCGGTTGGGTTGGTTATTCGCTTTCAAAGTAACCCAGGTATTGCTCATTGGACTGCCGTCAAATGAATCTTCCAATATTTAAAGGGTAGAAAAGATATGATGCTTTGCTATCAAGGTGATAGCTTGAGCTTATTGGCATACAGTAATTCATCATTTTTGGATGATCTTGATGACGGAAAATCCACGTTAGGATATGCATTCTTATTGGGCGAGGGGAGCCATTTCATGGTCCAGTAAGAAATAGGAGTGCACCGTCATATCGACCACCGAGGTTGAACATGTTGCTTGTGCACTGGCAGCCATGGAGGCCATGTGGATTCGACATTTTTTACTGGATTTGCGACTCGTACCTATTGCTCGTGATCCCATTCTATTGAGAACGGACAGTACAACTGCTATATGTTTAGCAAAGGACCCTCAGCTTCATCCGAGGGCGAAACATATCAAAAGAAAGTGGCATTTTATCCGCGAGCAAGTAGAAGCAAAATAGATAGCAATATCTCATGTGCCATCCTTGAAAATGATTGCAGATCAGATGACCAAACCCTTAGCACGACAGTTATTCGCGATTCATGCGAAACGCATGGGAATGCATTATATGTAATTCTTTATTTTAGTGGGAGTGTATTGGACTTATTTTAATAAATCAATTTCTTTTGGATAACATGTATGATTCATTTCCTTTTTCATGCATATTATACCATTCATGTTATATTTAGCAACAAACACATAATAGTGCGTGTTATGATACATGCGTGGCACCAAACAGGCTTGGTCATCCACTTGCATGGATAAAGACAGCCCTTGATGTCTTAGTGACTAATAGGATGAGGGGCATCTATTTGTGTAATATGCCAATTAGGTCAATTTGGATCTTATTGGTGCATGCAGATGTATGGAATGCCGACTTAGTCTTGTGTGCATTGTGGTGATGTGGATCACAAGATTGAATGAGACTGAGCATTAGTCGTCGGACAAACTAACACCCTAGTGAGTCTGATAGCCTTTTGTTTTTTTTCAAACCAAGTGTGGTTGTAGTTGTTATGACCTGCTTGCACAGTAATGAATTGGTGCAAATATTAGCATGGGCTCATTTGTGGAGCTAATGCAATTTCACACTGCTACGCGTGTCTATGGATATGTGTGTTTGAGGACTTACTTATGAGCAAGTGGATGATACCCTAGAATCTTAGTTGCTATGCGAAAGTTAATCTCGTAGGTGACTCTTAAGCTTGGAGTTAGTTTTTGCATAAACTAATTCCTGAGGCTCTTGTACCTTTATACCAACCTCTGCGCTGGAAAGATGAGATTAGGTGATGCTATTTTAGCTGCAAATGAGCCACGACGACATAGGAGCTTACGAGCCGTCGTGCTAGGAAAGCTACTTGGTTGATTTCGACCCTCGTAAGCCCATGGGAAGACCCCTTGACATCACACTCATGTTTATACGTGCTTAAGACACTTATCAACCCTGGCCATAACAAGGATTTTGAAATTTTATTTAAGCAAACAGTTTTAAAATTATCTATATATGTAAATATTTTATTTTTAAAGAAAATGTTTACAAAATGATTTTATCGATAAGTTGAATAAGCACGAATGTGGGTTAAGCACGACTCAAGGGTATGAGTTCACGTCCAATCCGGTGTGGTCATGCGAGTGTCTAGGGCAAACTCATGTGTTGGTGAGTTAGTGTATTCTAGTCAGATGGCTACTTAGTTTACATTCTCTCCATGGATAGGCATCGTGGAGGTCCCACTCTTCAGATCTATTTTTACTCTGAGGATTTTGATGATGGATGACTGAGATTTAATGAGATTAATCTTGTTCGGTGCAAGTGGGAGATCGTTGGCATTTGTGATGGGACCGACTTATGGGTAGTTCCAACAAAGATGGACACCCCTTACAAAGGAGTCTATTTGGATAAAGAGAAGATGTGTTAATCCTTTTAAGACTCACACTCCTATTAAAAAGTCTATTCCAACTCTTCTTCCTTATCTTATTATAACTTGAGTTGGAGTTTATCATCTACTAAGCCAACTACTATAAATAGATGTGATTGGGTGGTAGAAGAGCACCAATATACAGATAATTAATAGAGATAAATCATCCATAATCATCTTCTCCATTAGGGTGTTCATCCTTGCTCTGTGATTGTGAGGGTTGAATCCTATATGGTTGATCTTTGGTAGACGGTCAAGGATCTCTACACCCATTGCTTGATCCAAGCCAATATTATCCTGATCTTGTTTGTAGTGGCCCTGTAATCCTGATCTACGCTTCCGCAACACCAAAAGCTATCAGGAAAAATATAGTATTTCTTGAAGTTCTGAACTGGAGTTGATATTTCAGAATTCCTAGGTGAAGAATTTGGGGGACAATGGTTGTAGACTTGTAGTTTTAAGAATTTCCTATTTGCTAGTTTTAGATTAATAAAATAAGACAAACATAAAAATAAATTAGAAAAACATACCAAACTTTTAGTTTCTGAAGAGAGTGTATCTCACTGTGTAGATATCAACGTAAGTGAATGAGGCTAATGGAAGATCGTTTCGTAGTTGAAAAACAATTGACTTTAATCTCCTATTGAAATCCATCGCCAACTTGTTCCAAGGAATTGCGCAACCCGCTTTGTCCGACTGGTCCTTTGGAAGAGGCATGCCCTCTAGAACAGATAAGGCAGCCCAATGGGGCTACATTATGGATCCAAAGTGATCTCCCTCCTTTCTCATATACATCCTGTGCAACCCCAGTTCAATAAAATTTCAAAGAATAAGACCATCGTACAAACTGTAATTAATCGAACTTAGGGACCATTCTAAAGGAAAAGAGGACCCGCCTATGGAGCCCAACTAGACTGTTGGTTCGTTGGTGGGGGTGGGGTGCCAGGGGATGGAAAGGTGCATGCTTGACCCCTGGCCTGTGAAAAGATTGGAGACTACAGATCACTGTTACATTTGACTTAAAGGGCCTGAAACCAAAGGCCTATTTCTCATTTTTCTTTTTCAAAATGATTAATTGAAGGGAAAGCAGAATTAATGGCATGATTTAGTGCTGCAGTGCCTTGGTTGAGTCCCATATAGCCTGGCCATTCTTGGAAAATCTGGCACGTAAATTGTTATCCCACTGTTTACCTTCAATGCTGCAGTGTATTGGTTGAGCATGTCTGTGAGAGCTGCAGAAACATTCTCTCTACTCATGTTAATATAGTAATCTCCAGCGAGGTCATTTCAGCCAATGTCGAAAGTATAGAGTGCCCGAGAGAAGTAGTCCTCTTTGGGTAAGAAGTGCCCGAGGTCATTACTTCCTGTTTCTTGGCCATTGGGCCAATCAAGCTAAACAATAATAAAAAAAAAAAATGCTTAGTGGATGGGTGTGCTCAACACTAAACACTAGTGTCAACATCATCTTCTCACTCCTACCATCCTTTTCTTTTCATTTTTTTAATATTTTTTTACTGGCCTGGTTGTTTTTAGAGTAAAGAAAAGTAAAATAAACCAAAAATTAAAAAAATAAAATATAATTGGGTTATGATGATTTTTTGTTTTTAGTTGATTTATAAGGTATTTTTTTGACTTTTTATAGAAAAAGTAATTATTTTTCGTAACCTAGTGAGTGCCTTTTTGACTTTTTTTGAAAAAGAAGGGAGGAAATTTGATTTTTTTAAAAAGAAAAGAGAAAATTTGAATTTCAAATATTTAACTAGACTCTACTTTACTTTACGTCATTAACAAACAGGCGTTAGCATTTGAAAGAAAGGGCTTGTGAGATGTGACTACGATCACAATGTGGGTCATGTGATGACCACGAGGAGAAGTTGTAAAGAGAAGAGAAGAAGAAAGCAGTAAGCTATAAGCACGAAACAAGATATCGGCGACGCCAAGCAAGTACCACCCACCTCCGTCTCTCCCTTCTTCTTGATGGGTTGGTGAACCCTAATTTGAGCATATTTAATATTTACTGGGATAAATATGTAGTCCAGTGGTTTAACCTGGATCTTTTATTATAAGGCTAGGTCCGACGATTGTGAATGTCTGGGTTTTTTTAATTATGGCTTTCGTATTTTTTTTAGTGTTGTGTGAAAGTTGTGCTCTTAAAAATAGAATTCTAGGGAGAGTCTTATACTTTTCTAATCACAGGGATATGACTATTCTTCTTGTATGGTGATCTCCAATTTGCATTTCCGTTGACGTAGCCCACATTAGATGAACCATGTAAATCTCCTATGTTTTTGTGTATGATTGTGTGCTTTTTGTTCTTCATTCCTAAAAACTTCTTTTCTTCCTTGGTATTGTTTTTCTTTTTTACTTGCAACAACACAACCCCCCCCCCCCCCCCCCCCCCCCCCCCCCCCCTTCGTTTTATTTTACCCAAAGGTGTTTCTTCGCCAGCCTCCCCTAGAGACTTCTAAAAAATGCCTCTATGTGGTCTTTGTTTTCCATTGCTCATATAAGGCAGAATTTATTTATTTTTGGATGAAATACAACGCTTCTACCTATATAAAATGAATTGCAGGCCAAAAACTTTGGTGCCTGTTTCGTTTCTATTGAATGACACAAATGAAAAGTTTCGGCCAAAAGGAAAATGGAATTGACAAAACTTAACGTGGTCGTTAAGTGTCCACAACTAGCTGGAGACGTATAATATCTAGCGGATTGCCGGAGTGGTTACTATAGCAAACAACAAGAAGAGGTCTCGACTCTTTAAGATTGCTATTTAAGAAAGATAAGAAAGACGAACCTGTAGTTTGAATTATCCAGCAGATCCACAGAATTCGCAGGATTTAATTGCCGCCGTGATTGTCCGCAGAACTCAATGTCACAAGGAAGAGAACTAGCTATTATATAAAATGTTCGAAAAAAAAAAAAAGCTATTACCTAAAATGTTTGGATGACTGAACATTTCTATCCTTCACTACATACTTCCACTTGCTCTGGAATGAGAGACACTACTAATTTTATGAGTCTTCTGCTTTGTATCCATATGACAGGGCATCCCACTGTTGGACAAGTCAAGAAGGGTGAAAACACACCTTTCCAAATGGAGCAATTTATAGAATTTCCCATATATGTATTGATCACAAGGAACCCACTAAACTCCTTAGGGTTGATCATTAGTAAAATTCTTGATACCCAACACTACAGGCTAGTTCCTTGGCTCTTGTGATCCATTCATAACTGATTGCTGTATTCATCTGATCTAATCAAATGTAGTACTGCATGGAAACTCAATCTCCATGCCAAAGCAGCAGCCAACACCAGTTGACCTAATTGCATTGCCTTGTTTTTCTTTCTTAACCCAGCCTATGGAGTGGAGGTCCAAGAGAGCCCACACAAATAGAGAGAGTGGCAAGACATGCAGGGTTACTAGCCGAGCAGCCTCTTATGGTCGACCTAGTTGCATTGCTAATGGTATAGTATTTGACAGCGTGGATTGCGTCAACAGTAGCCATGATCCAGAGCGAAGGAAGCACAAGATGCATGTTAATTGTCGAGGCTTTGGTCCTATGGAAAGGTGGAGAATGGTAGCTTGGACCCGGAGCAGTAGGTTGCGTAAAATTGAGTGGAATGTCAAAGTTTATGGATTTGGGTTAGACATATAAAAAAAGATTTAAAAAAAAAATCCCCGCTGCACACTTTTCACTGGCCATTGATATAGTGGTCTCAAAAGGATTATGTGCTGTTCTGTGAGTCTACTTTTATCTCTATTTGACTTAAAATTGATTTAAGTAAGTCTTTTACGAGCTTTTAGATTATTTGGTAAAATTAATGTAAATGTCTAATTCAATCAATTAGAAGAGCATATTTTAATGTACATGTAATGTAGCTTACAGAATTCTTCATTGGAGACATCGGACATGAAGGACAAAATTATGAGGACAACAATTGATCATGGGATTCTACATATGTACAAGAGGTATCTGCTGTCCTGTGTTATTTTCCCTTTGTTAGGAGAGAAAAGGGTTCTACTGTCAAAAGTCAAAACCGCCACACAAGGAAGTATTTGTTTGAAAAGTAGATAGCCAATATTATGTTTGCCCTGTCCGATGCGACTCCGGGCAGTACGACCCGAAACAATTAGAGTACAATCTTTGGGTGTAGCACTCATGGTGAGATGTACTAATCACTGAAAGTTATATCCTTTCATCCCTCTTCTCTAGTGCAATTGGTGAGAGACATGCGTGTATGTGTTTCAGGGATGTATGCCGTTTGAATTAAATTGGATTGAGCTAAATTCATCACTAAATTATTATCCACGAATTGACAGTTTTGTAATCGTTACCAATTCATTGTCCATTAAAACCGATTTAAATTAAATTAATTATTCGGATCGATTTAAACTGTTCAATCCGTTAATAGTTTTTCTCACTAATTCATACACTTTATTCATTATAATAAGAAAATTATAATCTTTAAACTGTGAAAATCAGTACCTCTTAGAGACAAGATTGATTAAGATTTCAATACCTAGCAAGAGAAATAAATTTACAATCCAAATTAAAATAGCCATTGAAAATGAGATGAGAGAGTGAGTAGACAATAGAAATACAAATTACAATCCAAATTAAAAATACAAATTACAAATATGTCTTCATTTTCAACGTGATTAAAAAAAAAACCAACCAAAACCAATAGCATTGAGAAAAAAAAATTAGAGGAGTAGTAGATCCTCTGGTTGGACTGTGTTTGATCTCAAGCATGGGCATAAACAATGCCACTACATCTATAGGGTGAAAGAAAATTTGATGACAAACTTTCGTCAATTGAGGAGGCCTTTCTCTTCAGTGGTTGAACCTTTTTCAGATTTTTTGGTACTGACAAGTGGCTCCAAAATTGGAATGCTAGTCAATAATTCTAACAGGAAACTAAATAACCAGATTATTGAAGAGTCTAGTATGACTCCAATTCTCATAAAACTGAGACAGCTACACAGTTGGAATGATAACAGTTTAGTAGAGGATATTTTAACGACTGTAAATAATGATGTAGAGAATGCTTCTACTCTTTTGAAAGCCATGGTTTCATCTGGCTCTGAAGATTCAAAAAAGAAACTACCAGAACAAAGCCTTTATTTTAAATCAAATCTTCCAACAAACAAATAGGCATCTAACAAACAAATGCCAAAACCAGCGAAGATGGAGATCGCTCGAAGAAATGCAATCTTCCAACAAACAAATGCCAAAACCAGCAAAGATGGAGATCGCCGGAAGAAACACAATCATCCAACAAACAAACGCCAAAACCAGCGTTAGCCTAGATCAAAGCCCAAATCCACACACAGATCAAACAAAACAAGCGTCTAACAAAAGAAAATCATGAATCCGACGAATTTAGGCTTATACATCACGAAAAAAGGAGCAAAACAAGGGGAAATGAAGCCCATCTTGACCTCGGCCCCCCTCCTCCCCTTGCTTACAGCTTCCACATGCTTGTTGATGGCAAAAAGAAAACGCAGATGAGAAAGAAAGAGAGAAGGGGTAAAAGTTTACTTGGTTAGGCAGGGCAAGTGAGCATGGAGGTTGAGCAGCTAAGAAAGAGAGAGTTAGAGAGAGATGGGATGAGCCTTAATTGAGAACTTTTTATATAGCTGAGAACTGAGAAGAGTGAATAGCTCATATTAAAAGCCGAGAAGAGTGAATAGCAGAGATTAAAAGTTGGATGATGAATGGAGATTATTATTTTTTAATATTTTTTATATAAAACATATATATATATTATTTCAATAGTTCGAACCAATGTAAATTTGTGGATTAAAGGTCAAATTCATCACCAAACTGTTGCTTTTGGATAATGATTTTTTCAATCCGTCACTAATCTATTAACAATCGGATTGGTTAAAAAACTGTAGATTAAATCAGTTTAACTGATCGATGGATTTTTCTATAACCCTAATGAGTTCTAATCAATAATAGACTAAAATCATTGTGGCAATTGTTAATCCTTCTAAAACAATACTCCGATCCTAAGGCTCTGATCCTAAGGAATATTCTATCTTTTAGATAAAATTTAGTAAATAATGTTTTTTTATCAATAACGCAAATGTATATTAAAAAAAGAAGAGAAATACAAAATGAAGTAAATAATAGGGACATGTATAAAATTCTTAAACCAAACCCCATTCAACAAAAAAGGAAAGTCGATACAAACACTAGAAACCTCAAATATTAAGAAAGGGATCATCCTTGTCAACTCCTTTTTTAGCTAGCAAATCCACATTGTTATTTGTTAAATGAAGAATATGTTTGAAGACTATCCGCATCAATTAACAAAGCTTTAATTTCGTTAGGAATGTATGAAAATCTCCAAGGATTCATTTCCTTTTTGCAAAACTCATGAAATTGCATTGAATGAATCACTTTTCACAATCAACTTTTTAGTAAACAAAAATTAATTAATAAATAATGTTGATGTAGAATTAGTCACAAAAGAGTTTTTGCAACAGGAGGATTATAACAAGTCAAGTCGAAATGTCAAATTCAAAGTATAGATTTCTTATGACCATAACTTTTGATTTATGTATCGTCATGGCTCCACAATCATGCATTTTGAAGATATCATTGAAGTTAAAATGCTAAATTAGGCCGTTTTGAAGTTCGAAATGCGGTTTTATGCAAAAACTTACTATTTATATTAACTTACTTCTTATTATTATTATTATTATTATTTGTGGGGGGGGGGGGGGGGGGGGAGGGCGTTGGAGTAATTTAGGGTTGGAGGACTCTATAATAAAAGTGAAGTAATGTTTCTTTTCTCATAATAATATAATTTGTAGTTTTCTGAAAAGAGGAATCCATTTTAATTTTCCTTGATTGCTAAGAAAACTTACATTTGGGTGAAGAGAGGAAAAGTAAGAGAAGATTGTCCAAATCATTTTAAACCCACAAAAGAAATTTTCTTTTTCACTGATTCCTCAACCTAAACTTCCCCCACCGAAGTCTGTAAATCCATAGAGGCAAAGAAGTATCCGAGAGTGAATCTTTGGTGCTTGTCAAATTTTGGATGAATTAACCCCTCCCATGAGAAATTCTCATATAAAATAGCATGGCTCTAAAGAAATGAAAGAATCCACTGCTCTGAATCTACCAAACTGATGACTTTTTCCAATCAATGAATTTATTAAAGCAAGGATATTGGATCCGAGACAATCTGTCTTCCTCACGTGCTTATGCGGTGCCAAATGCTAAAGTCGACGAAGGTAACAGAGAGAAAGGGTGGAATATTTTATGTTTCGATAGACCCGGATGCTCCGATACTTGGGATAATTATCTCGTGGCCGATCTCATAATTCTCAGTGAGGCCCGCAACTTTCGGGTCTCACTTCGTTTAGCTTCAGCCCAATTTTCGTTATAATGGGAGTTGAGCTTACAGTTAGGACTGATTTGTGTTTAGAAAAATGTGATTTGCCATTTGTCTCCCATTGGTTTATGCATCTTAATTACATGTTTTATGTATTTAACTCAAAATCAAGATAAAGATGAGCGTGTCCTAGGAGTGACTATTTTGACGTTAAGTTCTGTAGATTGAGGTAAATTTTGGTTCAGAGATATTGAAAACAAGTGGATATAAAATTTGAGTGGATCGGTTTTCAAATGTGGGCCATGTTAATGAAATTATAGCTAGGGATAAGCTAAGAGAATACAAGCTAGATCCAATATGGGCAGGACTAGAAAATTTTCCGAGGCCAGTACAGAAAATCAACAAGTGATCAGGCCTACCTTTGAAATCCAAAATGTTTATCAATAAGTCAAAATTCAGTACAATGAAAGTGATAACCATCACCAAACTAACCACGACTAAAACACATGGCTAATAACGAAAAAAAAAAAAGAAAAAGTAAAAAGAGAAAAAAGTAAAAAGAGAAAAAAGTAAGTTTAGATGTTTTGCTTGTAATCATTTTAATTGTAGTTTTATGATTATGAGTAATTTGGATTTTAAAATTAGCTTAACTAACAGTTAATCTTACCACTGGTGTTAGAGGCCATTACTCATTTAAGGGAATGTTGAGTTGATAGTTTAGATCCATGTTATGTAAGCAAGATGTCATTTTTTTTTTTTTTTTTGCTAATGGAGGTTGTCTTGGCCCTTAGGGTTAGGCTAATCCCTTCGGGCTGTGTAAATCCCTTGCAGCACTAGTGTGATAGCATAGTTTAAACTTGTAATTTTTGGGAGCAAATCGTGGTCCTACGCAAACTGAGCTACCTCTTGGGATTAACTTTATGTCATTCAAACTTTGGTTTTAATTAAAAAAATTAATAAATAATTTAACCATTTATTAAAAAATTTAAAGCAATCAATGGATTTTTGCATTTAATCATGGACCTAATGTATCGTCACACGAGCAGGCACACTCTTTGAACGGTTTATATATATCGTCACAACATGGATTACACACGCAAGAAGATATTTCAACATGCCTATCAGAAAAAAAAAAAAAAAAAGAAAGAAAGAAAGAAAGGATATATTTCAACATGGATTACACGAGCAGGCACACCCTTAACATACTCTTTCCTGGTAGGTAATTTTCTATGCACCAAGAGAACTCTTTCCAGCTAGGTAATTTTCTATGCACCAAGAGAACCAAATTTCATCGAATCTTTGATCATTTCAAGCATGATCATAACCCTCGGTAGCTTTTCTGGAAAGATGAAAAGTATCCACGCCGACAAAGGTTCTACCGACCATACCGCAGTCTAAGATCAGGAATATTGCAACTCAAAAATATGCAATTTCCAAAACAAAAAAAATGTCGATAGAATATACCATTAGATCCCTCACCGCTCTGTTTATTCTTAATAAAATAGGAAAATGGGGGCGTTTGTTGGGCCATCATCAAAAAGTACAATAAGTAATCAAATTCAGATTCAATGTACAGGTTGTCATATGTCTAATCTCACACCATAAAAATGAATGGTTAGCAAAATTTATGGTTCAATCTTATCATGTCACTGCGTTGCATGAGTTTGGATATTTTGATTCTCTTGCTTACATAAATCCTTAGTTGAGGGAGTGGTACTTCATAACCGGCCTATATATTGAAAATTAAAGCCACTCAAATAGGTGTCCCTAAATTTTTTTTGCTACCATATATTAGCTTGAGCATTAGATAGAAAAAGGCAATTAGTGAATATGCATAAGATCGTGTTAATCATATTTTGTTTTATCAAACGACCAATCTTGCATGTGGCAAACTTATGTTCGAATAATATTTGTTATACTCTTTTGTTGAAAGGACATTAATTTTGAGTAGCTTAGATTGTCAATAGATAAACTCTACTCTAAAGTTCTAATCCTTCAAGTGGAGATTTCTTTAGGTGAAAGCCTCAGAGAATCCGAACTCACATTGCATTGAGCAGCTGAACATTTAGTTTTTTTCATGGTAATAAGCTTTTATTTCTAATAAAAAAAATTTACAAATAGGTAATTGACATCCCCTTCGAAAATAGAGGATAACCCCATGGGCCAAAACCCCATGACGCTCAAAGCCCAAACTCGGCCCGAGCTAAACAAACTATAATAAAAACCCACAGCATGGGCGTCAAGCAAACAACTTTCACATTCAGCTATGCCTACGAAGCAACTAACAAATGAAGCTCATTACAAATTCAGCTAGACAATCAGATGATATTTTTAGATGCCTAATTCTAATTCAGTCCTCTCACATGGCAAAAGAACTAATCCCACTAATTTGCCATATGCCAAGTACAGAGGAAGCTGTTGATGATGATCAGTGGCCAGCCCCCCCATGGCTAGGACCGGAGTATGCTCGATAGACAAATGAGGAGTTAGGTCGTTCAACATAGAGCAGCCTAGAGCTCTCCACAACCAGTAAATGTGAGAGAACAGCGACGAGGAGGACGATAAGTAGGAAAACATGGTTGAGCTCCATACTGCAAGAGCAAAGAGGTCTCACTGTCGTTTGAGGAGCTTGGAGGGACAGCGAAGGGGCTTTTTATAGGGGACAAAGTGACCTTTTGACCCCAGAATCCAGGATCACGTCAGCTGGAAAATTTGAGGAATTTGAATGAAAAATCGTAGTGTGCATCCAGTGTTTGTAATTTGTTGATGGAGAAATGGAATGTGACAGTCGGCATGTCGGGCAAAAAAAAAAAGAAAAAAATGGAGTTGGTGAGTGGTGTTTGAATTCCACCTCTCCTGCTGGGAAGGTTTGCTTGTAAGAAAGTTATTGTGCACGTTATTTTGTATTCGTCTCTGTACTATGACTTTAAACGCATTGCTCCAACCATCCTTGTGAGATTGTCAAAGGCCTGCACGATATTACAGTTTAGAGTTTGACACCAAATGCTCACCAAATTGAGAGCACTTGAATTTCAATTTGGAACCGTTTGAATCAAGGGTCACTTGCCCACTTTTTGAACTTGTTTACACTGTCTTTGTCGGTTTTGTTCTCATGTTTTCTCACTGGTTTGTTGAATTTGGAACATGGACCGGGTGCCGGCCAGTGGTCAATTTGATTAATGTGGTGCTGATAAAGTGACTTCCGAATTTGGAATGAGGTTTGTTGAATGGAAAGGGCCCCAACATAAGGAACACAAGACATCCCACAATTACGTCAGTTTGGTAGCTGTGGACGTGGATCCAAGTGGGGCCCAATTCACACCGGCCGGGCCATATTTGATCCTGATGGGCTTACTAAATATGTTACCAAATCTGTTCAGTAGAGGTCCAGTTGATGCCAATTCTTCCTCCTTAAAAGTCGAAAAAAAGTGGTTTGTACGACTTAGAAAGTTACGAGCGTAAAGCGATCTTGCCGTAAGCACATCAGCATATGGGACCCAACTCCTATCTCTTATACTTGAAATTAGAAAAAAGAAAAACCTGCCCCATCCAAAAGTTTCCTACCATTTGTCCCTCTTCATCAACACTACACACAGCAAACCGACTCGCTATCCGTCTCTCCCTCTACCTCAGCCTCAACTACCCATCGCCTCTCTTTCTCCTTTTGCTCCCTCCAACCTCCTATTCCCCCCTTTCTTCACACTTTCTGTCCCTCTAATCTCCACTGCCTTTCCCTAGTTCACATATTTTCTACTGTTTACTATTGCCCTGATGTCCGCACTTCTTCTTGTCTCTCACATAGTTGGCATATCACCAACTATGAAGGCATGTGATGCATTGACTAAACGGATTGACATTTTTTAAGCCAGGGAATCATTAGCAACACTAAGGCCTTTTTCTTTTTATTTAAAAAATTGCTCAACGTATCTAGGTCCTCACAACCCAACCCTCCATTCAAACTAATTTTGCCCAACCAACATCAATGAATCCTCCAATTTCAGACAGATCCCAAACTAATGTCAAAGTTTCTTCGCTTTAATATGCAGCAAACTTATTTTAAATATATTTTTTTGAAAAGAACCCTATTTCTCGAAAAATCCCAACTCCCGATGGCGTCGAAGAAATCACCATAATAGTTATGTGGTTTCCCACATCCCAAATTACTCCGAATCGAGGGATGTGAATCAGCTTAGATCCGAACTGGTTACTCCCCTAAATCCGGTCGATGGGTAGACAACTTTACGTAGACGTGATGGCCCAAACATTACTTGAGTACAAATAGAGCATGCCCATTACCGTCAATTGTTTGCATATTAATTTTGACCCTGGTTGTTTGTTAATTTCACATGTGATGTGAAAATAATTTACACATGTGAGTCATTTACATATGTAAATGACTCATATGTAAAACATAATTTTTGTTTGTTATTTTCACACTTCTTTAAATGTTTTTAAATGTAAAAATGGTTTAATATTTTTTGTAAAAATCTCACATTTCATAAAGGATCAACGTTTGAAATTTGGTACATTAGCCATATTTGGCCTAGTAAAGAGTTTTAATGGTTCAAATCTCTCCTTTGAGATTCAGATTATCCGCAAATTTGAAAAACAATACACTGCCTATTCAACTGTGGCGTATGCATCAAATGGTTGATATTTATTTTGAAGATATCTCAAGATATATTTTAAATTAGCACCTGAATTTTGACCTCCTACCTAAAAATGACCTTTTGAACGAAATGAACGGTTCGGATCGTGCAAATGGGCCCCCAAAAGTTCCAAAAAATAAAGATCAACGGCATGAATATTTTCTTAAATATCTCACAATTCATGATGATCTAACGGTTAAAAATTTTTTCCATAGCCGCTTTTGACATTTCTAACATGTTGGACGGTTTAGATCATGATTGGGGGTCCACAAAATAAAAAAAAGCGTCATGGGCGTGATGGCACTGTAGCACTACCAAAACTAAAGTGGTGTGTTAACGATTCACTTATCTTGAAGTGTGAAAATGACTGCTCCCTTTTGCATTGCATTTACATACTAAAACTACAAATGATTTACACACCACATATATAAAATTTGAAAACAAATATAAAATGTGTGAAACCATTTTACATGTGTAGTGTTTACATATGTAAATCGGATAAACAAACAGCCCTTTAATATCAGTTGAAAATGAGCATTGAGTCTAGAGCTAGCAAAATAATGGCCCACGTACTGACGATTTAAAAAATGGGTATGATGGCCAAACCATGGTTGGATCATGCCCTAAATTTTTTTTGTCACAATTACTCTATTCACCTTATAATCCTAAGAAAGTTTTCAGCACAATTGCTCTATTCACTTTGGGCTAATTGGAGAATCGAACACCCATTACATTCATACTCGGATGAGGACAAATTAGACGTTCTAACTTGAACAATAGTCATCAATAAGCTGGACAATCTCTCGAGGAGGAGCATGCAAAGACACTTGGAGCCTTTTACAATGATGTGGTAGATAAAAAAGAGTAAATCCTATATAATCACATTGAATTATACTTGATCAATATTTGCAAAGCTAATCTCCCAATGAAACGAAATTTGGTACATGCCTGATAAAAGAGAGCCTATAACTTTTGCATTTGAATTTAGGAACGTGGCTCTCTCTTATTTGACTTCTTATCTTTTGGTAAAAAAAAAAGGGAAAGATAGGCCCCACCTAATGACTTTCTTGGCAGCTAACCGGATTCCTTTTAAGTTTTAATTTCACACGAAGAATAAGGACCGAGGAGACATCATTTGTTCAAATACTGAAAACTCGAATGCAATGAAGGACCGTGAAAAACCATAAAAAACACATGGAACCATAGGAGGAAAAGAATGAAAGGGGTTTTGGGAGCTATGCCCACACAAGATTTATGTTCTTAAAACAAGTAACTAAAATATGAAAACGGAGTCAAATCATGTATGTGACTCGAATTCGGTTACACTGGAGGCTCTTTTTTTCGGTTTCTAATTTGTCTGCCTGTCGGCTTGATGATGATTAGAGTGAGACTTGACTTAGAGATGAAACCAGAGAGAGATTTTGATTAGTTTCGATCGTACAGGTATAGGTGGACAATATTCATGGAGATGTAGTGATGAGCTAGTAGACTTCTTTAGGTCGTGCCCTCATAAAATTCAGATTTCTAGCATATTGCAGACCAAGAAAATAATCCTTCAGCGGGCCACTATGTAAAACAAAATTCCAAAGGGGGCATATTTGTATATAACCTAAAAAAGGGTTTCTTAAATAACTGGTTGTGTATGTGCGCTCTGGGTCCAAATGATTTGAAGGTGCAGGTGCGTCCAAATCAGTTGAGGGTCCAAAAATTTATGGCCCAAAAAACTTGTTTAGCTTTTCATTTAAATGATCTGAATGCGCAATGTGGACCATGCATGATTAATTGACGGAGTTCCCATCCTTTGCAAAACTATTACACACTTCACTTCGCTATGTCTCTAAAACTCTACCATAGGACCCACAAGATAATCCACCATCCCTCTTCTATGATAAATAATTAAATATTCATTAACTAGGATTCGGTGCCATTGCCACCGTCTTATTAAGCACACAGTTTTAATGTGATTAATATCGTATTAGCAACAATGACACTCATCACTTTTTCAGTCATCTTTAATTATTCAATGTACGATTCCTGTTGAATTGAAATTGGAAGATATATCAATGATGAGATGGCATTCATCTTTACGGTTTATTATTATTATTATATGATCCCCACAATGGAGTTTTTGGAGCAACGCTATATTTACATTTTCGGGTATTCTCTCTAGTGTTTTTGGTGATTTACATTTCCACAAAAAGCATTAAAGAGTAACGGAAAGAGGAACTGTGCATGTAACTTTAGCATTTCTGGAATTTGTAGGCCTGTTTTATTGAAAGCGTGCAATAGCTGCAACTGAGAATGCGGCTTCAGATTTATCGGCTTATCTGCAGCACGATTGCCGGACCCCAAGAAGATCGAATTGGGACGATTAGATCCGCATAGAAAAATTGAATGCCGGTGCCTCGAATTTGTGCCGTACACGTGTTGATGACATCAGAAGTGGCCGGCCACACCCACAGTCTTTACTACATCGGTTGGTACACATCAGTCGCGGCTGGGCCCACTATAGGAAAGTTCAAAGAGGCCAATCTCCCACCGCGTGGTACCCACGTTTTTTATTTATTTTTCTCTCATATGTTAGACGAAACTTGCATTAAACAAAAGCAATTGCTATTGTCACAGCTCCACAGACATCATTCTTCAGAAAACATGTTGCAATATTTTTAAGATTTAAGACTTTCACATGATGTTTTTGAGAATAATCATAGAAAAAACTGATGTTTGAATGCCAAATAAAGAAATAATACACAAATACTGGTAAAATATATTTTTATAGATTGTTCTTATGCTTTTTTTTTAGTTTTCATGTTTATTTGTAAAATACCATCTCATGACATGTCACAGTATTATCATGACATTCTTAAAATATTGCCAAAATTTGTGACAATGGTATCATTATGTTTAAAATTAAGAAGCGTTCGAATAAAAATGGATGCTCAGTTAGTAGATTGAGTGGAACACAAGAAAGTTTCCCAGGTAACATGGATATAAGATAAACTATGTATGACACTTCATTGTAGAGTCACTTGTTTGCACTCATTTAAATGTGAGTAGTTTTCAGGTGCTAGGTGCTTAGCACCAAAGCACTTTAAATTTTCACTTTAAATGAATATGTATAATATTTAGAGTTTTTTGCATATGCCTTGCTATGGTTTATAGAACTTGTAAATAAGCCCATCTAGTTTTGCTATTTGTATATACCTTCAACCTTTTCATTTTTAATACCTTTTATGTCCCTAATATCCCTAGTCATAATGATAAAAGGCAAGACCACCAAAAGATTTGTGTTGAGTTTTTATGAAAATGATAACTTTGCCCTAAATTCATTAAACAAAGATAAGTATGTCATTATTTATAAAAATACCATTATTTTATTCCAAGTCCCAATAATCTCTCTTTAACTCTCCCCTGTACATAAAACCTAATTATGTATTTGAAACTCTCATCAATCTAGTAGATGGTTGTACATAGATTATGTCGATTCTAGCCAATTATAAGTATAAGATTTGATTGCCATTGTGAATGATTTAAATTTCATGAAATGGGCCGTATATTAATAAAAATAGATTTATGTAGAGCTATCCTCTCCCATCAAATGAACTATAGTAATTGTTAATGTTATAAGCTTTAAAGAAAAATAAATTTAAGCTTTGAAATTACAAATATATGGATAAGGAGATGAGCAAAAGTGTCATTTTACATAAAAAACTTATAGCGGCTGTAAGGCTACTAAATTTGGACAATAAAGGTATTTAAGGTAAAAGGGAGGGTGTATCTACAAATATTAAAACCATAAGGGCTTATATACAAATCCTAAAACCCTTGGGAGGTGTATAAAAAAACTCTAATATTTATGCATGTCAATGTTTGCTTGCTTTTGTTTATGCATTATATGTATAAATTAGCATCTCAAAGCCTTGTCCAAACTATATTGGAGTTGATTGCATTAGTTATGTTTCTCCATTCATATTTATGATGAGCCAAATTCTCGAATAAGTCATACTTCTTCATATGCATTTTTGTTAACTCTTTACCCTGCCCTTTCCCTTTGGTGGGCAATCAATTTGCCAAGCTAACCCTTTCTTTACTAGTGCTGTTGTTAGCTTGCATTGGACATGACCAACCATTTCAAAGGGGTTTATCTAATGTTATCCCCCCATTGATGCTATCCGTAGATGCTCTAAAAAATACTCTTATCTACTTTTGCCCTACATTTACCTTAATATTCTTATCTCTGTTATGTCTATTTCATGCATATGTTGCTTCTTGATTAGTCAACGCCTCTACTTCTTAACATTCTCATATTTGTTATATCCATTTCGTGCATAGTTTGTAGCCGGTCTAATTACTATCCTATAAAATTTTTTTTTATATTGTTTAGATTAGTTAATCACAAAACACTCCAAAAGTAAATCTCAACTTCAACTATCTCATATTTATTGTACATTGTCTATGGCTCTGTCATACATATATTTAATAATTTTAATATAACACATTGGAACATTCCTTTTTTTTAAAACCCACTAAGTTAAATATCTAGGTACCCGTCATATGCTTTTTTTAGATCAATGGTGACCATATGTAGAATTTATTCTCCGCTCGATATTTTTCCATTAATTACTTAAGAGAGAAAATAGATTTCATAGTTGACATTCTTGATATATAAATAAATTCATTTTCCGATATCTTTGTTTGCTAACTCTTTTCTGCATTACTCTCTCTCTCCTTCTCTCTCTTTGTTTCGTTACTTTATAGTATGACTCATAAGTTTAATCACATGATATTTGATATAGTTTTATATATTTCCCTCGTTCTTATATATAAGCACTATAACAATTCTTCTCCACTAATATAATATCTTCTTTGTCATTAATATATTATATATTGAGTAGCCTAATTAACTAAAATCCCCTAACTCCTCCTAAGCACTTCCAAGCTTCCATCGAAATATCATCTAGATGGATCTATAGTCTTTTTTATCTTCATTTCATTAATGCTTAATTTTCTCACTTCCACCACCTTAATTATTTGGAAAAAAGTATATGCTACTAACAAAGCTTCCTCTCTTGTTTCATATCTCCTACATTGTCTTCATTCAAAATAATAAAACATACTCTCCACATTTCTTTGATATTGTTGTCTTTTATTTGATATTGTTGTCATTCATTAGAACTAATAATATGAATTATGTCTACCTCCAACTCTAGTTTAATTGATATAATTTTATCACCCAACTTCTCAACCCCCTAAAATTTTCTCTTTTAAATTTTTATCTACAACTACATCCACTTAGTTTATTGTATTTTTTTTTCTGTATAGAAATGTTTATAACCAATAGTGAGTTGCTTAGTTTTATTTCACTTTCACTTTGTTTCTTGTAGATAGGCTACACTAATTCGTTTTCTTTTCATTGCCTCTACCAACTTTATGCTCTTGCCGATTAAGGTTCCCATATACCCAGTAACAAGTCAAATATTCCTTTTCTTATCAACTAACGTTATTAGCTACACTTGTCCAGAATTGTGTAGTAGCCATGCTTGCTTTTCATTGCAATTGAGTGATGTTGTTGTCTGTCACTTAAAGTGTGAGCGCCACAACATGATCTTGAATTGTTTTTACCACAGAATTCATGCTTGAGTTGTTACAAAATTTTAGGCTAGCGGTCAACCTACTTAATACAACCCTCCTCATTCACCTATGTGTAGGACTGACAATAATAACTGGCAGAGTTATCACATCTGTAAATGAGATGTGAAAATGGTATATAAATGTGTTCATTTTTGCATTAAAGCCTTTACACTTGGAAATATGACGATTCTACAACACTGTCTACCAAAGACAAGTTGGAATATTAAATCCTTTCACCATCTTTTATTTTTTAATGACCTGGCTCCCAATCTTTTGATTTGAACCATTCAAAATTTTTTATTGACCCATTAAAATTCAAAATATTTAGTTTCATGCATTAACCATTCATGGATTTAGAGATATTTGAAGATTTTATGTAATATATAATTTATTGAACATTTACTCATTTGAAAATGGCACTTCCAAATAAATATGGTATCACATTTTATCTGTAAATTTTACATAAGTAAATCTCTGTACATATCTCAGACATAGAAGACAAACCAAGGACATATCTGTGCAAAAATTATTTTGATTCTCCTTGTGCTCACTTGGTGCAAGACATTTCTTTCATTAGTAAACATCAACTTTTTTTTTCAATAGAAAATATCTTAGTTTCCTACCATGAGGGGTAGAATGCATGATTTCTTTATGCTATCGAATGGAAATCTTTTTCAATAGAAAATATCTCAGTTTCCTACCATGATGGGTAGAATGCATGATTTCTTTGTGCTATCGAATGGAAATCCACGTAGTACAAAATCAACTTGTTGCACAAAAACCATTGAATGAATAGGAAAAATATAATAGGGTTTAGATTTACTTTGAGCATGCATCTTATGGCCTTACACTCAGTGGACCTGAGTTTTTGGCCATTGGGTATGGAGAACGAACAACGTGCGATTTTTACCTTACTCGTTTAAGAAAATTTGCACCTGAGTAAAGATATACTTTTTCAGTTATAGTCAATGCCGCCTACCTTTTCAAATTTATATCGACTCAAAATAAAATTTTTCCACAAGAGCACATAGCATGGGAACTAGGAAGGTACTCAACATTTTTTGGTACTCAGCCTAGGGGCTGAGACTATAGTCCTTTGGCGAGGAAAGTAAACCTTAAGTGAGGTGAAGGAGCCCAACGGTGTATTTGTATTTATTTATTATTTTTTTTGTTAATCCAATCAAAGGGGTTGAGACCAAAGAAAAAACTCATACACAAAAAAAAAGGTAACATATCTACGATTCAAAATCCTAAGTGCTTGGGTAAGAACTGATGCCTCTTACCACTAACAAAAGTTGCTATCAAGTTTATTAAAAGGCCATTCTTAAGTCACATTGCGATTGAAAAACCTTATTCCTCATTTTAGAATGAGTGGAGAAGGCATGCCGTCAAGTTATTTGTCTTTCACTTGTACAGTGTTTACTTGTTTTTATATTTTGATATCTTATTAATTTAGCATTCTGAGCCTTTTCGTTCTAATAATGTAAACACCTCTCTACTTCAAAAATAATAATAAAAATAATAATAAATTAAAAAAAAAAACCCTCTCACCGTCTATTTCGCTGCCATCACAAGATCCTACTCTACAGCCAGTACATACTCTGTTTAGCATCTATCGCCTGCCATCCAGCTGCAAATTCAAGTGTTGCGGAATACCGAGTACCGACCTACCCGTTTCAAAGTCAAACTTTCAACACCGATGCATGTGAATCAAAAGTCTCTATTTTTGATGACTTGTTCAAACCAAACATCTCCACCGCCCAAACATTCACATGAATAAAAAGCACCAGGCCCAGGCCACTTACATCACCTTAGCCTGCAAAGGAGAATTTTATCAAGAAAAAAACCTGCAAAGGAGAAGAAGGAAAGCAAGAGGGAAGCACAGACATGGAGAACAAGAAGACCTCTACGTATAAACTGGCTGTTGTGATGCTGGTGTTTTTGGTGATGGCTTCCTACTGGCCACATTGTGCCCATTCCAGAGCCATTCTTCTGATGGAACCGGCCAAAGGCCATTTGGGTCCACTCCATCCAGTTAAAGCTCTACGTCAAACGCCTGCATCGATGGCCGCTCACGATCGAGTTCTTGAGAGCCTGTGGTTTAAATTGTCTTCTGGACCTAGCAACGGAGGCCCCGGACACTGACAATCTCTCTCATGCATTTTTTTAACTCATACATCCTGTGAATTTCGTTTCATTACTCTCTATAGAGATGTTCTTTCAAATTTCTTTCAGTAGTTAAGAGATCTAACGAGTTTTATTAGCTCAGTTTTTTAATTTTATGGAAAACATGATGGAAGAACTTTTTTTTTTTTTTAATCTTCCACTTGATTTTTCGTCTAAGGTGACAACTAACCTATATTCAATTGCTGTGGGTTGCCTAATGTGGATCATAAATTAAAAATGTCGTAACGTCACTTAGAGCCACCTAATGTACAAAACTTTGTAGGATACACCTTTACTTGATGAGGGCTGAGTGTGACACACTGCACTCTATTTAGGAATTAGCCCATGTTTCACTCCAACTGTGCTGATCTGCACATTAAGTAGATTACTCATGTCGCTAAGGTGGAGTGAAATTTGGGCCGTGGACGCAGTGTGGGAGCTGCAGTCAATACTTTGTGGGATCATACTCGGGAAACATTCTTGTATTTCACAAGAAACTGCCCGTTACTGTGGAAATTGAAGTTATTTATAAAGCTAGGTAACATGCAAAAATACTTTTCATTTGTCCTTTTTTATTCCTTTTTCATTTTGTATTGCTTCTTTTCTGTTGGGAATTTCGCTTTCTTCAAAATTAGTTGCAAATTACGTAAACATGTAAATTTGGCATCACAACAAACCAATTCAGCATGATACATTGTAATGAAAGTACTTCAATTATAAAGATACCTTTCCTTCAATCCCACCCATTGGAGAACATAGGGTTTTCGTTTGAAGGGGCCAAACCCAAATAGGAAGTTGCGTGTGGACCAATAATTTTCTTATAGGTTTTGAAACCCCAAAAAGATCTGAGGGGGCGACTGCCTCCATATGAATATGTGTAGGACTGCCCCTAATCTCGCTTTCATTGATAGGAAACCATAAAAGTAGGCCCACAAGCATATGAAGCAGCAAGCTCTTAAAAAAAGGCAAAAAAAAGTGTTTTTCATCTTTCCATGAGAAAAGTGAAACTTCTTGATGGAGACCACCTGCTGGAGATCAAAATTGTAAAAAATGAAAGACCACCCTTTAATGAGCTAAGTCTGATGTTTTAACTCAAAATGAGTTTATCCCACCATAAGAGTGAACACACAACATTCTTAAATATATGCTCAACCTTAGCAAATCAAATTGGAGAAAGCCAACTTAAGGAGAGGGAGTTTATTTCAAGCGGTTTAAATATCCAAGAAGTGGATCATATTCTAGAGTGTGACCCTCCCATAGGATGTCTGATAAGGCACTTAGAAGATAAAGATCCTTAACTTTTGCATCATCAAATAATATATATCTTAAAATTTATACTTTAATTTCATGACTTGATGATGGATTTAGATTTTGCACTCTCAACCATCAATCTTTATTGTGGAATCGTAGCCAAGCAAAAGACTACAACTAACCAATTAACACATTTTGGATGTGTACTTAGTTTTACATGTGATCAATTTGATATGATTTCGAATTAATTAGGATTAAGATACAACTCTCAATTCTAAGATAAGGAGTAAATAATTGTTTTTGAGCAATTTAGATTCATTAAAATGAGACCTACAATTCTCATATTTTAATTGCACTCAAAGATTTTAGAAGAATGTTATGGCAATCAAATTTAGAAATTTTCTTCAAACATTATTAAAAGAGTCTGCAAAAATTAAATTTATTTGAAATGGTTAGGAATAAATTGATATATATATATATATATATGTTATTATTCTATCGTTGCTTCCCCCCTTGAGGTGAAAATCCTCTGGCTATACGGTCAAAACCGATGGCTCTCTCCCACGGGTCATCCACCCTTTTTATTTTTTTTATCTGGTTTGTATGGTTTACCATTTCCAATTTTCGATTACTATTTAAATGGTTTTTAGTACCCAACCAAATGTTAGGACACTCAGGTTGTTGGATTGGGCCATACAAAGACAGATGGGTGTTTAGGACCTAAATTCAATGGGCAAATTATTCTAACGTTAAATTCTTGACTACATCACTGGAGCCGGAAGGGCACGTGCAGGGGCAGACATAAACACAGTTGTCTGAGGGCTGCAGCCCCGTTGAGACCTTAAAAAGGTTCAAATTTCTTAAAACGCCTGTAAATCTTGAAAATTAATTTGATCTTGTTCATTTACATTTGCCCCCGAGCCTTCACAATTGCATCGTCTTAAATAACAGAAACCATAACAATATCATCATCAACCGCTAGTTACCACAAAAACAACTATATGAATAAAAGACATCATCACAAACAATTATAAAATATTATATCTATAATAATTAAAAGATCACCATGGATCAATGCTCAATATTCTGCAACAGTGAAGAATAGATTGTTCAAAGTCGAGAAAGGACCTCAATCATATCCGCATGGGGTCGGTAGATGGCCTCCAAAGGCTGGGCCTTGGGCATGATGAGACCCTGTCCACCTTCTCTTCTCTCACCCTGTTCCACTCGAAGCGCTGGATCAATGTCCCCAGTACCAACCCCACCACCTTCGTTGCCATGCCCATGCCTGGACATGACCTTCTTCCATATCCAAACGGGAAACCTTCCTTGTCCATTTCAACAATCAAACCTCTCTGGCTTGAAACTTGCGGGGTCTTTCCAAAGATTGGGTTCCCGATGATGGCCCACAGGTTAACCAATAGCATCGGGCCTTGTGGAACCTGGAAACCTCCTAGGGTGCAGTCGTTAATTGACTCGCGGGGTGTCAGAAGCGGGCCAGCAGGGTACAGTCGAAGAGTCTCGTGAATGATACAGTGAACGTATGGCAGCTTGTCGAGATGCGATTCGTCCAGGAGACGATCTTTTCCCACCTGGACGTCCAGCTCTGCTTTGGCCTTTTTAAACGTCTCTGGATTGTTTTGTAGAAGTGACATGGCCCACTCCACGGTCACAGATGATGCCTCGGTACCAGCTCCCAACATTACCTGATCACATCTTAGCTGGGTAAAGTTTTCATAAAAGTGTTCAACAACGCAAATCAGGCCACACTCGCATCTGTCCGGGCTCATTAATTTATGGGAAGTCTATGTATGGGTTCAAGTTCGCCAGTCTCGAAAATTTTTTGTATAATTAAGTACTAGAATTCCAGTCACAATTACACCCTATGTGGATTGTGGTCCATGGAAACCACCTTTAAAAGAAAAATAACATCGGCTTGCCTCTTCTAATTGTAAACATTGGAAAACCACATTTAGAAATTGTAATGTGGGTCTACCATTAGGAGTTACAAAATTGAACACCTTAGATATTATTGTACATGAGGCCTAACTTTATAAAAATTACAATGTGATCCCACCTTTCTTGATGGTGAGCATTGAACTTGCATTTAAGTATTACAACATAGGCCCACTATTGAGAATTACATGTGCCTGCCTCTAGAAATTTCGGACATGGATGGCACTTCTAGTAAAAGAACAAGCCCTAAATGTATGCTCACCTTATAATAAAAAAAAGATGGGCCCATTTACCCAACCGCGAAAGATATTGCCACATTATAATTCTTATAAAAATGAGCTCCATGTTGTAACTCTTAAAGGAGAGCTCCTATTGTAATTTATAAGGGTAGGCCCCACATTGTCAATCGTGGACCCAAGATTGATAGTAAGTGGTATGCAACCTGCATGCCAAGGATTAGTCCGTGGGCATCTATAAATGTGTCTAAGGTGCCAATGCCACTAATTCATGAGTGAATTTCTCATAATATGGTATGGATTTGTAGATCCTTATATTAACTAAAATGGGAGGAAAAAGAAGAACACGAAGCAGAGAAGATTTGGCATCTCTGTTGTCCCTATGTGGGTGATCGACTATATATATTTATATACACTGTGCACCTAATCAAAGGCTACAATTACATCCTGATTATATTATTATTACAAGTAAATATGGAATCCTAAGAATATTAAGCTATAGAAGGTTTGACCATAATCCTTAAGAGATCCCTCCTGTGGGATAACCTTTTATGGGCCTAGATCATGGGCTTTCCACAATGGGCTGGTTTTGTTTGTGCCTCTACACTCCCCATCACATGGATGTGGGAAACTACATAGCTTCAATTTGGAAATGAGATAATCATGATGACCTTGGGGTAGGCGTTGGTAAGAATATCTGCTGGTTGATGATATGAAAAAATGTAGGGCATATGAATTGCGTTAGAGACAGCAAGGTGACAAATAAAGTGGCACTCAATCTCTATAAACTTATTGCGCTCATGGAAGATATTTTTTACAATTTGAATAGCATTACTGTTTTCAGTATAAAGTGGAGTAGATTCTTTGAGGACATACACCATTATGCGTTAGCCATAGATTTTGGAAATAGTGATTTGTTTCTTGCTCTTCCAAGAGATGAGAGAGGGGCCTAAAAACATAAACTAATCTGTTGTCGTTGAGCGATGAGTGTCAAGACGCCTCTCTCAATCTACATTAGCATATGTTTGCAATGCTAATGAAGATGCTAAAATGGTAAAACAAACTCTCATTATGAGTACCTTTAACATAGCAAAGAATCTGATAAACAGCTTCTAGATGTGGTTTATAAAGATTAATGATAAATTGAATGACAGTTTAAACAACGTGGGAGATATCAAGCCGTGTCATAGTTAAATAAAAAATGCTACCAACCAATCTTTGAAATAGAGTTAGATCAGCAAGAGGATTCCCATCCTTTTTGTTGATCTTAACATTTAGCTCTATTGGAGTTGCATAAGTTTTGGCTTTATGTGAAAAACACATTCGAATTAATCAAAATTGTGAGCCTACCATTCACAAGGCATGTGACTTTATGTGACTCTTGCAAAATAATTGGAGCATATGGCATATCATGGCCCACTTCATTAACTGATCGCATTGATTAAAATGGATAATTATGATCTCCATTCATGTAAAACACATTTGAATTATGGGCCCCAATCAAATACAAGGGCTCAAATTTGAATTTAATATGCCTAAATTGAGTATGAGTATTAGGTTTGTAAACAGGTCGGTTCCGATTTGGGTCCATGGTGGACCCGGACCCAAAACCATTGGTGAAAGGATGGACCCAGAACCAAGACCAGAACTATTAAGGAGTAAATGGACTTGGAACCAGAACCGGAACCGGAACCGTGTATGGGACAGGTTTGGGTTCAAGTCCGGGTCTATATAGAGAATGCTTTAAAGAAACATTACCTTTTAAGAAAAAATTTCAAAAATTAGGTAATATATCAGGTCTTGAGGCCACAGGCCAGAACCAAGGTGGAACCAGACCTAAAACTATTAAAGTCATAGGTCAAAAAATAGGGTCCAGACTTAGACCCATTTACTTATTGGTTTCTAAATGAAAACCCACACTCGGTTATTAACAGGTTGGAACCTTCGGATAATTGAATAATCAGAGACCCATTTACAATCCTAACAAATATGTTTGAACATAATGTGGGCCTAACGGAAAATAAATTAAGCTCTAACTATGATGGATTGACCAAGAGTGCAGTTTTGTTTGAAGGGTGTGAATCCTAATAGATAATTTGGTTTGGGGGACAATTTTATGTGGATTTTGAGGGTGGGCCCATAACTTTTATTGGACTTTTAATATTAAATTAAAAATGTTTATGTAATATTTGAAAGTATACCAAGGTGTGACAAGTGCGGTCGCACCCGCGTGCTTCTACTTAAGTTTACTGTTGGCACTGCAGCTCATGACATAAATTATTAAACATGAAGATTGTTAGGTAGTGGTATTGTCTACTGATCTTTAAGTTCATCCCACTATACATGGACCACCAAGCAAGAAGGGATCAGATTTATCTTCCTCAAATAATTGGTTGGTTTGGTTGGCCTATTTTTTTACTATTTTAAGCATTATATTGTATTATTATATATATTTAAAAAATTGACCCCTTTTGTGAAAGAGCATGAGAGTGCGACACATGGCATCCAAAAAATAAATATAAAATATCTTCCCTAAAATAAATATAAAATATCACCTAAAAATAGGAGTTGATAGAAAGAGTCGGTTTTCTCAACCAAATCCTCTCCCCTAAAATCTATCAAAACTGACTCAGGCTATAATATTGAAAATGATAATAGACAATATCATATCAGAGGTATAGCATCCCTTAAATAAATCTAAAATATCTCTACTAAAATAAATCTAAAATATCTCCTAAGAAATAGGAATTGATAAAGAGAGCCGGTTTTCTCAACTAAACCCTCTCCCCTAAAATTTCTCAAAACTAACCCAGGAGATATTATTAAAACTGATAATAGATAATATTATATAATGGGTACATTGCGCTATAATACAAAATGTTATATATCTCAAAAAAATGTCTCTTTGGACCCTCCTAAAATCATTTTTATCTCACATGTGTGATACGGATTCTCATAAATCAATCCGCCTCATAGATTATAAAACTAGCTGCAAAAGGGTAAAAAAAAAAAAAGAAAAAGAAACAAAGACCACATATCTCTTTTTAATTGATCAATTGATTGGATTTTATTTAAAATTTCATTAATAATATCAATTAATAAATTAAGCTATTAATCAACAATGCCAACCATGTATAGTGTTCCAAATATGCTTTGTTATTTTTAAATATATAACTATTATTCATTACAAAAACATGTAATATAATCAGAACAAAATGCATTTTTTTATATAATAGAGTTAAATGATAGTCTCTCTCAAGATATGTTGGATTTTATACAATATTTTGCTATTTAAATTAAAGTTGTGAATTTACAACGGCTCTAGATTTTCATTTATCAATTATTTCAATATTTTTATTGAATTTTTTTTTCAATATGCTTTGATATTGCTTTCATATTAGCTTATATGTTTTTTTCCCTTTTTGGCCCGTATTGGGCATGGGCCTACACTAGTATAAGTAAGAGGAATTATAAAAAAGCTATTTATTTATATATGCGAGTTTATGCCCCTTTTAACATGTCTAATAAAAATTTGACATCTCATAAGTGCAAAGCAAAAACTAAGGGTAGGTAATTTTAATAAGATGTTGATGACACGTGTTATGATTTCATTGACTAAAAAAAGGTGTTTTTAGGAGAGTTTTGTAGCGTGATCCGGTAAATAAAAGACCAAAACGCCATCTCTTAAATTTCTCCTTTGAAAAATTTCTTGTAAAAGGATTAGAAAAATCTGGTGCAGCGGGGGATTTTAATATAGTGCAACGCCACATTTCCTCAAATGCGAATTGGTCACGTGGACTACAAATTGCACACGGTGATGACCCACTCAATGTTGTAAGAGCAAAGCCCACCTAAATGATGATTTAAGGTGGGCCCACCTAAAGAGGCATAATATTCTAGTACTGTTTGATGATAATCATGATATATTGATAGTGGAACTAGATTAAATTAATATGTACATCTACATGGGAACCACTAGATGAAACATATTATCATCTATGAATCAACCGGGTCCCATGCAAAATGGTAGATGGGTGGAATATGATGGGTCCTACCTAGAATTAAAAAAAAAAAAGGATAACGAGGATAGATTGATAGTGCATTGGATGTTTCATTTAATTGATTCCACATGGATGCATGGCTCGATTGATCAATTCTAGTGAATTTGAATAGGTAGGCGTGATGGGTGGAATGGGTGGATAGTTAGATAGTTGGATTTTCATCAATATAGTTTGCTAGACACGATGGTTCCATATGACTTGTTGGATGATCGGTCTTTAATCTAATGGTTATCACGTAGATTGTTGTAACTGCTCAAATCAAATGTACAATTGGACAAAAAATATAACCCTCTAACCATCCACCCATTCTACACAACATGGTTGCCTACATCAAACTCACAATATTCTAACCACTCTATCCATGCGCGATCAATACATCGAACACGTACATCCGCTATTAAATCCATCGAGTGGGAGGCACTAGATAAATATCATATGCATCCCATATATAATGGGACCCACTATACGCAACCAATTTACCCATATATCTTTTGTTTTCTTACCTCAAAGGGCCTCACCATGTTCCATCCACCAGCCTTCTTGTGGGACCCACTGTATTGATAGATTGTCAAAATATTACATCTAGCAGGTCCTATATAGATGGATGGATTAATTTAGCCTAATCTTGTGTCCCAAAAACGCTACTATTGCATCATTCAGTGGGACACTCAAATCTAAATGTCCAGAATGGAAACTAGGTAAAGATGAGAAAAGCCAGAGTGTCTGTCTACGAGTGCAAGACAAGATTTGGAATGAATTTTAGAAAACAAAAGGTGCCAAGTTGGGCTGGATCCGGTGCATGTTCTGCGAGGGTGTAAAAGAAAAGGGGATTTTTATTCAAACTGAAAAATGGAACTCAGCAAACACTCCTTTTTTCGTGAAAAAAAATGGTAAAATCATGCAAATGCCTCCCTTCTCTTCTCATACACCTCCTCCTCCGGGCAACAAGCTGCCCCCGGCAAGGGTGGACCTAGAAAATTTTTTTTTTTTTGGGGCCATTATCTAGAAAAAAAGTTTTGGAAGGGCTACATATAAAAGATAAATATAATTTTCAAAATATATAAAGAGTTTTCTAAAAGTTTTGGAGCGGCCATATGTAAAAATATTAAAACTTATTAAAAACTTAAAATGATTTTGTGAAATCATGGGGGGCCATATATAAAAAAAAGTTAAAAAATTGTAAGAGGCTTTGTAAACTCTTGTGCTCATGTGGGGGTTATGGCCCTCCTAGGCCTATATATAGGTCCGCACTTAGCCCCCCCCCCCCCCCCTCCCCCCCCCCCCCTCTCAAGGAGGGAGAGGGAGAGGGAGAGGGAGAGGGGGCCGCGGCCCAATCTCCTTCTCGGCAACCGCGACTAGGGGAGAGAGAGAGAGAGACGGGGGGGGGGGGGGGGGGGGGGGGGGGGGGGGGGGGGGTGTGTTTGATGGCCCCCTCTGCCAAAGCCGCCGGGAGGGTGAGGTGGGTAAGGAGAAGATAGAGGAGGGGAAGGTGAGTGGGGAGAGGGGGCCATTTGCTAATTTTATCTTTTTTATCTTTATTTTTTTTAAAAAAAGGAGTGACTGTAGTGAGTCCTTTTTTAGTTTGAGTAGCAAATCCCAAAAACAGATGAGCACCACGCATTACATAATTTCTAAAACTGAGGCCATGTTATTGTATCCTGTAAATCCCAAAAGTGGAACTCATGTTGCAATTCTAAAGGTGAGACCAGTACAGTAACCACTAAATGTGTGCCTACATAGTATTTCTAGAAGGTAGCTCCATGTTCACTATCATAGGTCTAAAGAATTCTTATAAAGTTGCGCCCATGTTATAATTCCAGAAGGTGAATCCTATGTTGTGATTTTTTGATACAGGCCGATGTCTTACACTTCCTACGTTGAGTCCACATTATAATTATAAAAGGTGGGCTGACATCGTATTTCCAAATAAAAGTAGGTCTCATGTACCACAGTGTATAAAGGGCGTGTTGGCAATGAGGAATTTTTATAGCTATTAAACAACGGGTCTGTGAAATTTCAAACGCATTAAATTCACATGAGAAAATTCTAGTATGAATGAAGTACAGAATTTAGGGGTTGTTTGTTTAGTGTCATTTACATATGTAATTGGCTTACATGTGTAACGGTTATACACCTTCATGTTTGTTTGCACTGGTTTACGCATCAAGTGGGTAAATTATTAGGAAATTACATATGAAAATGATGTGAAAATTTGCTCATTTTCACATACAAATTTTCACATCTCACATGGTGGTAAAGCGTTACCCACTTCATTCCCATGTGAAATGGAATCTCAGCAAAATGGTGGACAGTTTTGCCGTGCCAAGTCCGTCATGCGTAGGTGACGGGTTCGAAACCCCACTCCCTCATCACAACATGCGTAGGGCTTGAAATCAAAACCCCATCAAACCAACGAAACCCTGCTCCAGGAACTCGTCTCCAAGAACTCGTCTTCGTCCCAAGCTCCAGAAACTCGTCTTCATCCCTAGCAGGAATCGAGTAAGACAACCTCTCACCATCTCTTTCACACTCTCTCTTTCTCGCCCTCCCTCCCTCCCTCTTCTTCTCTCTTTCCCTCTCTCTGTCTCTCCTTCTTCTTTTTCGCTATATTCCTCTCTCCATCTCTGCTCCTCTCTTTTCCCCCTCCAACTCCATCTCTCCTTCTTCTTCTTCGCTATCTTCCTCTCTCCATCTCTCCATCTCTCCTTCATCTACTACAGCCCAAGCCTGATTTCAACATGATAGCCCACTACAAGTGGCCCACCCCATCACAACTGGCACCCACCAATCTTTATCTTTCCCTCTTTTCCCCCAATTCTTCCTCTCTACTCCTCTTTTTTCCCCTTCTCAATGATGAACCCATTTCACCTCTCTCTCTCTCTCTCTCTCTCTCTCTCTCTCTCTCTCGATTCTTCTCTATCTTTCCCTATTTTCCCCCTCTTCTCCCTCTCTGATCCTCTTTTTCCCCCTTTGAACCCATTTCACCTTTTTCCCCCTCCCGATCCCTGTCTCTCTTTCTCTCTTCTTCTCTTTTACCCGCTTTGCCCCCTCTTCTCCCTCTCTGCTCGTCTCTTTTCTCCCTCTCAACCATCGAACCTATTTCATCTCTTTCCCTTTCTCGTTCCCTGTCTCACTCTCACTCTCGGTTCTTTTCTGTCATTCCTCTTTTTCCTCCTATGCTCTCTCTTTTCCCCCTTTCAACCATTCACCCATCTCCATGTTTCAATTGATGATCATTGGAGTTGCTGGGTTTCTGCCTCACTTTGTAGAATTCCCTGTGCTAGGTTTTGGAATTTCTGTCGATGTAATTAGTTTTAGTTTGATGATTGTTTTAATGGGGCTTGATGATAAATCCCTAGTATTTTTGCTACAGCTTCTTTGATTTTAAAGAATTCTACTTGAATGATGCTTGAATCTTATTGGGTTTTCATTTATGAAGCTCTGTGGGTACTGAGGAATTCTAATTGTGAGCTTTTGGCTTATATGTTTTTCTTCAATGATATCTGTGGACGTGTTGATTCTTATTGAGAGATCGTTCATCAGTGTCGTTGTTGTTTTGTGAGTCTATAATGGAATCATTGCCTTTCACTTCTAGGATAATATTGTGATTTAGTTGATGTTGATTCTCTTGTTAATGGAATTGTCTTGTCTTGTGCACACTATGTTTTTGATGAGTTCATTTCCTTCTCGGTTAAATTTACTATTCATATGCAATTTCATGGAAGAGAAATTAAATTTGTGTTTTTTTCTTGATAGTTTTCTTGTTTTATTCCCATAGGCGATTGGATTTATAGATTGCATTCAATTTTTTTAATCTTACCCCTCTGCATGTCATTTGATTGCTTTTCAATGGGCTGTAGTTCTCATGATGGAGTTCTCATGATGGAGTTGGGTAGATGTGTAGGCTATCACTTGGTTGAGAATTTTGTTGCAGTGCTGGTGTTACTGAACAGGTTTTTGATATAATAATCAGTCACTACCCTTGTAGTTGTTATGTATATGTAGATGATAGCTTGAGTTTGAAATCAAACCTGACATGGGTTTATGTACATGCCACTTGTATATAATCATATTTAACCTTATAAAACCCACAGTTATTGTTTTTATATTTAACTAACTTGCTTCCTTCCTTTCATCATCTATTGTTGATATCATGGATTTTGAATCTTATCAAAATTTTAATAACTTTTTCATGTTCTATAGCAATAAAGAATGAAAAATGTCATGAAGATATTAAGTGTATTGATATTGGTTCATCCTCTAAAAAAAAGCGTGGTAAGAGGGAAAAGAAGAATACGATATGGTCAAATGATATTGATGAGCAATTAGCTGATATATTGATTGAACAAATTCATCTCAGGCGAAGGGATGGAAATAGCTGGATGACAGAAGGGTGGAGAGAGATTGAAAGAAAGATGAAAGAAAAGTATGGAGTAGAATATGATAAGGAGAAAATTAGAAATCGACTAAGAACGATAAAGAGTCATTACAATTGTATCAAGACTCTAATGGGATTAAGTGGCTTTGGTTGGGATGACACTACAAAAAGGGTTACAGCAAGTGACCAAGTATGGGACGATTATATCAAGGTGAGTAGTTATTAATGTGATGTTAATTCTATCATTGTTAATTTAACAATTATTACAGTACTTTGTTCTCATTTGATTAATTCAGGCACATCCTAAATTTGGAATGTACCGAGGAAGAAGTGTGGTCAACTATGAAAAGTTTGCTATTATATATGGATATTCAATTGCTGATAGAAGAGATGTAATGTTGACTAACCAACGTCCACCACATCTGATGAAAGCCCCACAAGCGTCCATCCAAGATGTGGCAGTAGAATCAAGTAGCTCTGATAAGAGGGATGAGAGTGTCTTTGAAGCGCCACGTGCCAAGAAACGCTCAACAGCTACTTCTCGGCGCAATGTGAAGGATGAAACTAAAAGCCAATATGATCTTGCATATGCAATTAAGGACATAAACACTACTTTGATCTACTTTGTTGATAAAATGACTCAGTCAGGGCCAAGCCAAGCTGATATAGTTGCTACTATTAAAGAGTTACATTTAGACCTTACTTTAGAAGTGAGGGCTCTCAGGCTACTAAAGGATCCACAAGTGGCCAGTCAATTTCTTGTGTTTTCAACAAAGGATCGACGTCGTGCGTGACTTATGGCGGAGTTAAGCGGCTCTATCTAGGACTGTTGGTTGTTAAAAAAAAATTTTTTAAGATGGGGCTTGAATTTGATTTCTTATTATGTTTTATTTTGAGATGACATTTTATGAATTGCCTTATTATATGTTTAGGATGAACTTCATGTTTTATTTTGCGAATTCATTTTATAAATTGTCTTGTTATGCTATATTAGTTCCTTGTTCTAATATTTGTTAATTATTTATCGAACAGTGCAAAAGTAATGGATACAAAGAAGAAGATCATATTTTTACATGTAGTAGCAATGACAATGATTAAAATTTTACTTTTATGGGTACATCAATGTAGCCAGAAGAGGGTCAAAAGGAGAAATCGAGAACATGAGTTTTCTTTGTCTGGCCATGAGTTCACTCAGTACCTCATTAGGAGTAATCCTCGTAATTCATATGATTTACTACGTTTGAGGACTGATATATTTTTAGAATTATGTGACTTATTAAAAAAAGAAAGGCCACTGTGTGGAACTAAAAGAGTTCCTGTAAAAGAACAAGTGGCCATCTTTCTAGCTACTGTAAGGCATAGTCCAAGAAATTGAGTAATGCAAATTCAATTTCAGCATTCAGGCCAAACAATTAGCAAGTATTTCAATGCTGTTCTAGACACACTTCTTTATATTTGTCCTGATTATATTAAACTTCTTGGACCAAAAACACCTACTTCAGCACAGATTGCAATGAACCCAGTATTTTGCCCCTTTTTTAAGTTAAGTCAATATTTTTAATGTAGCACTTTTTAGTTTTTATGATGTATGTTCAAATTATTTTTTATTTTATTTGTTTATTTTTAAATCAAATTGTTATTGATGAGTCATGTTTAAATTATTATTGGGATAGGATTGCATTGGTGTCATTGACGGTACTTACGTTCCAGCATGGGTATCAGTTAAAGATCATTAAGGGTATCGATGCAGAAAAGGTTTTATTGTACAAAATGTAATGGCAATTGTAAGTTTTGATATGGTGTTTCAATTTATATGTGCCGGTTTTGAAGGATCAGCTAATGATCAAAAAGTTCTTTTCGACATGATACAAAATAGGGGAGCTCACAATCTTCAAGTTCCAGAAGGTAAATATTTAGGTCAGGAAATAATTTTAATTTTTGTCTACTAGTTAAGGATATTACAATCTTATTGATACTTGTCAAATTTAATCATTATAAGAAAGTATTTTCTTGTTGATGCTGGTTATAGTTATAGGCGAGGTTTTATTGGATCATATCATGGGATACGATATCATCTGAAGGAATTTGAATCTCAAGCATTAGCTCCTACGACGCCTAATGAGTTATTTAATCTTCGACATGCAAAGCTGAGGAATGTTATTTAAAGAACATTTGGGTTGTGGAAGAAACGATTTCCAATTTTGACACATATACCTCATAATTATCCTATCAAGTCACAAGTCAAGATTGTAAATGCATGTGCTATCTTACACAACTTTATTATAATGAAAAATCCAAGTGGGGATGAATTCTAAGAGCGTCATCGTCATGAAAGAATATTTTCTGATGTGGAAGACAGTAATGATCATCAAAATGAAGTAATTAATGAAGAATCTGATAGTCAATATGCTTATCGCCTATGAGATGCAATAGAAACAGAGATGTGGGATGCGAATGCTAATAGGAGAGTTCGATGAATTGAAATGTAAAAATTCTCTCACTTTTTGCATATGGAGAAAATTCTCATTTTGGATATATGATGGAAGTTTATTTTGTATGGGTACTTTGAAAATTTATTTGAATTGTATATATTTCATATAGGTAGATTTAAATCATTTTTTGAAATGTATATTTTGTATGGATGGATACTTTTTTTTTCATGATTTTGAAGAATAAGAATATCATTGAACTTTATGGGATCAGTTTGTTTATTTGCATGGAATTGAAATATAAAATGAATTTATTCTTTTATATATTGAAATAAGTTTAATTCATGGATGCACTTCTTCATTACTTTGTAATAGAAAGAGAGGGGCCTTCATTGGAAATAAGAGTAACATCTATATACATAGATTTGTAATTCAAAATGAGTTTCTTACATGTAATTCAAACAAACGTGGTAAAATGAAATTCAAACATCACATGTAATTCAAACAAACGTGATAAAATGAATTACATGTGTAACTGATATGAAAATGACATCGATAGACAAACGATGTAAACTGAAACACGTGTGTAATGTTTACATATGTGAAGTTTATATATGTAACATTTACATATGTAAATTGCAGTTACACATCTTATGCGAAAAAGACAAACAACCCCTTAGAAATGACGGAATTAATTCTAAAATTTCGGCATTTGGAATTTATAGGCCACCACGATAGCATGAATTCTAGCATAAATGAAGGAAGGCACCTAGAACTGATAGAATTAATATTACAAAATTTGAGCATTTGAAATTTATAGCCTCCCACCACAGAATGAATTCTAACACAAATAGAACCGAGACTTCAGAAATGAAAGAATTAAGAGGGCTTTACTCGAAAAATCATATTAGGTGGCCTCTACATAAAAAAGGTCCCTTTTATATATTTTTAGTGTATTTGAAAAGAGCATCCTCCAATTCAATGCTCATTTTAACATAAAAGGGTCAAATTCCACCCTCATTTAAATATATATATATAAAGTAATCAAGCTCATTGGCTTGGCGCCCTTTCCCTCTCCACTCCCCATCAATTAGAACTTAGAAGAAAGAGGACAGAAGACTAAAAATTGCAGAAGCAGAGAGCTAGCTTGATTCCTTCTTCACCACTTCCAGGTCTAACCTAACAAAAAGGCCACATCTTTCTTCAACTCCCTCACACAAAATCTCTCTTTCTCTGCACTATCCCCTGTAGGAATGGCGGCGATGCGGGTTCCAACCCGATCAGTCTCTAGGTCCTTGTTGTGGATGACGACCCCATCTATCTCAAGATATTGGAGAAGATTCTTCGAAACTGCCAATACAAAGGTGGGACATCTTCTCGCCTTTCTCCGCCTGCTCGCCGGACTTGGTTGATGTCCTGTACATCTACAAAAAAACTTTCAATCTGATTCCACGCTTTGGTGGCCGGGAGGTTGAAAATTCTTATGTTTTTCGCCAATGAGGTCGACGTGTTTCCGCTGGAGGCTGGGGAGTTGGTGGAGCTGGAACTCTTGCAAGTGAAGGTGGCATCGCCGAGGTTGTTGGGTTTCCCTGTACTGAGGCTGAAGGCGTTGAAGGAGCTTGAGGTCGACTTCGACCCTTTTTTTTTTTTTTTTTTGTTATAAATGAGGGTCGGATTTGGCACTCTTTCCCAAATACACTGGAAAAATAGAAGCGGTCTAGTTGTTGACTATCGTGCTATAAAACTAAAGAACCGTTTTTCATGTAGTGCCCATCTAAAGTAATATTTTACATGAAATTATCAAAAACTAATACTCCTTATTTTTAGCATTTAGAATTTATAGCCCATCACCAATGCATGAATTCTAGAAATTCAATAAAAGAAACAGTCCAGAATGGGCCGGCATATTATTGTAGAGCTGGTAAATGGGTTGGTTTGAGCAAATCCTAAACAGGTCAATTTGAACTCAAGTTTGTTGGTCCCAACCATAACTCGACCCATTTTAAAAATATGTTGGATACCCTCAACCTGGATCTATGGCAAGCTAACCCTACCTAACCCGCCTAATTCATATTTAATGCAGGTTGGGTTGAGTTGACCTAACCAAGCCTCTTTAAATTTCTTTTTATCTACCTTATTTTATATGGTCCAATTTCATTTGCAAATCTTTTTTTAGGTCAAAATTTATTTCAAATATTGCATTGAGCCTGAATTTATAATTTACTAATTTTCAAGGCTTCAAAAAGGGGTCAAAATCCATTAACAATTTATAGCCCATTTATTGAGACAATCCCTTACAAATTTTTTCTTCAATTTTATAATGTCAGACTCATCAATGCTATTTCTATTCCATTCATATTCATATTTTAATGGTAAATTTATACGCTTAACTACTAAAGATAAAAATAAAAGACACAAATCAATATTTCAAGTACAACAGCATCATATTGTCAAATAAAAAAAATAAGTTTCATATTGTAAGTGTCAAAATATTTATCCACACAATAGAAAAATAAAAGAAGCAAACTATTACATAACTCCTTCGTATAAAATTACGAGTCACACGGTTTATGACCCGCAAAAATGAGAAAAGTCTCATAAGAGTTTAAAAGTGACGTAAATTATTAAAAAATAAACAGGTCAAATTAGGTTAGGCGGGTCAATCCTAACCCGTGAGCAACCCCTATTTTAAACGGATCAAGTAAGGCGGGTTAAAAACAGGTTGGCAGTAGGGCCAACTTTTTCCAGGTCAAAAAATGCCTTGTAAGGACAAAACTTCACTACATCAATTTTCATAAAAAAAAAAAAGACAGCCATAGCCATGGAGAATTCATTTTAGGTCCATCAATATCATATTTTTGCAAATTTACCAGCGGCCTATAGCCGTCATTTTTGAAAAAAAATGACTTCAAAATTTACGACTGCCCGTGAGTGTCGATTTCCATAGAAAAATGATGGCCCATGGCCATCTTTTTTACAGATTTTGACGTGTTGCTTGTTTTCAGATAATTTTTTTATTCATTTAGTGCAACCCATATTTCTATCACCAATTGGTTTAATAGTCTTTGAAGAATTGTAGAAATAAGAATAGAGTTCTGCTATTTGAACTAAAAAAAGAGCTCCTTACACTCACCCCTTTAAAAGAAAAAACTGCAAAATTTCACAAATGCCTTCCTCTGGGAAAGAGAGGGATAAGGAAAAAGTGGGAGGGAGAGAAAAAGAGGGAGGGGATCGGGGAGAGGAAAAAATAGAGGGAAAGGAGAGGAAAAAGGAGAGTAGGAGAAAGGAAGAGGGAGGGGAAGGAGAGGAAGAGAAAGGAAGAGGGAGATGGAGGGGACCGTCCCCCTCCGCCAGAGCAGGTGATCATCGTGGGTAGGGGAAGGTGGGAAAGGGGAGAAAGTGATTGGGAGGGGAAAGAGAGGAAGAGTGAAAGGCGGCATTTGGGTAAAGAAGGTTTTTGGGGAAATCCTCTAAAATGGATTAATGCAATCAATCTCAATATTATGTGTGCAAAAAATTAACTATACAATGGAAATAAATCAAATAGAAGTACACACCACAAGACGTAGTTTGTACGTGGAAATTCAAATTGGGAAAAAACTATGATCGAAAATCAAGCACAATGAGTTATATGCCATATACAAAAGATACGATCCTTATCTAGTTATCACACAATTTAAGGACTTTGTGGTCTCTTTGTTTAGCACCTCTACTGCAACAACCTCCTACTGTTCTCTGTTACAAATCCAAGCACCTAGATGTCTTCTAGATGTTGCACTTGACTCTCCACAATAATTTTCTACGCTCAGAGAAGTAGAAGATAAAGATCTCTAGAGTAGCACCTCAGCCCTTTAACTCTTCAACAAAAAAGTTCTAAAGAAGATAATCTCCAACGAGTAATCTCTACTTATAACAATGAGATCTGTTTTCTGTAACACTCCGATCCCCTTTGAGCCGGATTAGTGGCTCATTAGTGTGTGTTTTTGTTGTTTTATTCTTTTGGACTTGGTTTTGGGTCTTGGATAGGTAGTGAGTGACCTTTGACCTGAGACAGGTAGTTCTAAGCCCTTTTTCGTAATTTTGCTTTTGCTTTGCTTGCATCATATTTGCATCATCTTCGTGTCAGCACGTGTATTTTGTTGAGCTTGTTATATTCCATAACTGTGTCAGACCCATTTGGAGTCAATCGGAGAAGTTGGACCCCCGTGTGACTCGATTTGTAAATAACCGAAACTTACCGGACTTTGACTTAAACTTCCAAACCATATATATGAGTCACAACCCAGGTGTCTCTCCCTTGCTCATTTTCATTTCTTCAACGTGCATGCAATCTTTAGGAGAGCCACGTTCACTCTTTCCTTCTCTCCACTTCTCTTCTCGATCTCTAGTGGTTGTGAGAATTGCTTCGTTTGGGTTCTTCCTCATTCTCTCTCATCTCTGTCTGTGTTTTGTGGCTTGAGGTGAGTGGGTTCTTCCTTCTCCTTCTCCAATTGTATCTCTCATTCTCTGTTGCTGTGTTTTCATCTCATGCATAGGTTTTTCTTTGATTTGCTTTGATTTTAGTTGATTTGGAGCTTGATTCAGTGGATTGACAGAGTTTGGAGGCAAGTATAAGTACAGGATTGATAACACATATGGGTGTTTGTTTGATTGCTTTGATTCAGCCTTATTCTCTGTATAAAATGTTTTACAGCCATTTCCTAAGATGTTAGGATCAGTTGAGCTTGTTTTATTCAGCTTCTGTACCAAAATTTCCGTTTCTGTAACTATCCCGAATTCGTTTTCTGTATCGTACGGCTAAGCCGTAACCTTTTACGGCTTGATTTCCAGAGACTTAAATTTGAGTTTTGTTTTACGGCTAGGCTATGGCTAAGCCGTAAATTGTCCTACGGCTGAGCCGTAAACTAGCCGTGACCCAGCCGTGAATTATCACCCTGATCAGTCGAAACTTTTTCTGCTATCAGTACTCTTACGGTGAAGCTACGGCTAAGCCGTGACGGTTTACGGCTAAGCCGTGGACTCCACCGTAGCTCAGCCGTGAGATGTATCAGATTAGAGGTGGGAGATGACAGTTTAGCCGTGTTCTGAAGGGAACCACGGCTAAGCCGTAGTGCATGTTACGGCTAAGTCGTAAGATGCATACGGCTAAGCCGTAGGTCACCCATGGCTAAACCGTAGGACCTGTAAAATATTATGTAAACTTAGGATAATGGTGTGACCTTGTAGGGCTCAATTACAGGTTAACCATACCCGTGAACCGGCCCAATGGATTATTTGGATCGCATGAATAGTCTGTTAGGCTGTGACTCATTCATGTGAGCGTTGATTCTCTGTTAAGCACCTCCCCATGGGTGTTGGTTTAAGGGACTTCGATGCACATAAGGATTACATTGCAACACTAGGATGGCAACGGTGCATCGAATAACTTAAAACTACATCAACATGCAAGGTTAGTGACAGTGAACAACTAGATTAGTATTGGCCTGTAATGAACCTTGACTCCGTATTAATCTGAGATGCATTGCATATTGTTTACAGCTTTGCCCTCTGTTCTGCCAATCTATGTCTATGCATTCCGCAGTCATTTTGCTTTCGTCCTGTATGTCTATTTATTCTTCGATCTGCACTACGCTTTGATCTATGCTGTGCTTTGACTTAATCTATGTTCTGATCTGTATTTTGGCTATGCTTTGTATATTTCTGGCTTTGTATATTTTGGGTATTCCCTGGTGGCTCTGCCCAGAGATTAACACGTGAGGATAAGATCCGGTCTTTGCCATCGGTGAGTCCAAAGCGGATAATCTCCCTTCTTTTAGATTTGATTTGATTGGTATTAGTCTGGCTCTACTCAACCTCAGCCCTAGGATGCCCGACGGGGTTACCTCTGGCTTAGATCTCTGTATCTCTGTATCACTGCAGTGTCGCTTTGTCTTGGGACCCCGGAACCCAGGAAACTGAGACCCACTTGTACCCTGGCCCGGTCAGTGGTGTTCTCCTCTGTTCTGCTTTGCTCTGCTCTCTATTGGAGAGAACATGGTTAACGTAGTAGCCACTTAGTTCAGTATTTCTATGTTTTGATTCAAATATCATGTTTTACTTCTATGCACGATTTGCTTAGCATACTAAGATGAAACTCTGTATTTAATCTTCTGTCATTACTTCATTCACTTTGATACTATGAGTGTTTCATCCCTGTTACTTGTATTTGCTGGATCGTTGTATTCATTGGTGTTGTCTGTGGTGTTGCAGGCACAGATCCCTTGCCCAGCTCCTCGGCGGTCGAGGAGGCTGCAGGGCCGAGTGTAGAGGCACCCTCCGGTTTGGCAGAGTGGGCCTGATCATCTCTGCCGAGTGCGTGCATGCATATCAGTGGCCTTCTGTTTGGAGTTTTGGTCTTTTGAGATTTTGTATTTGGGCACTTTGGACTTTGTACTCTGTATATTTTGTACATCATGGTTTTGAGTGTATTCGGATTTTATATCATCGTATTTATCTTTGTCCTTTGCTTTATCTTTCCGCTCCGATTTGTTTTTGGCTTCCGCTATTTTTTTCCTTTGTTGCTTGCTTTGATATATACAGCTTCCGCGTACGCTTAGCTCGCACGTGTTAGATCCCTTGTGTGTGTTCATCTGGACTGGGTTTGGATGTACGTGCACGGGAGTACGTGTGTCACCGGTTTAGCTTTTCGCTAACCCCCGACTTCTGGGCTCGGGTCGTGACATTTTCCATGCATTAGGATTAAGAGAGAACCCCTTTTTATACCCCTAAATTCGTGCCTCATAAGTATATTTCAATCAAGAAAAGAGTTGGCACGAAACAAGCAAACTTCTCTTCAAACCGGAGTGAAAAATTGCAAGTCAGCGGAAATTTCTGTGCAGGTACAATCGATTAAGTAGTGGTCTAATCGGTCAGATTAAACGACTGTCTCAAGTTAGATTCAGTACAAAATTCTGCAAACTTCCCGATGTCATAACTTTATCATTTTAACTCCACTTGATGCAATCTTGGGCTTTACTGATATCTGCTCAAAACAAGCTTTCCAATGGTAGGTAGTTTGCCTATATTCAACGCTTAGTTTGTGAGATATGATCTTTTTAAACCATATTATCCGTAGAAAAATACTTCAATTTGTCACTTTTTCTTCGATTTCTTTACTTCAGTGTATCCAACGACTCAAACTACTATCCATATTAAAAGATATATAAAATAAAATATCAATGGACTCAAGTTTTGTTCAACCCATGAATTAGCCAAAACAAAAATCCTTAAAGGTAGTTTCATAATTTAAAAAAAAAGGAGTGTGGGGGGGGGGGGGGGGGGGGGGGGGGTGCATAGTGAGCTCTTTTTTTAGTTCAAGTAGCAGCACCCTAAGAATAACAAGAGAGAGTGCATGTGTAAGTTTTGACGTCCAAGTCCAACCGGTTCTTTCTGGACGTATCCGTTTTAATTTCACACTTCCCCGTCTCGAAGGTCATTGCATCCATCAGAATCATCTCTGTGTCCTCCATTTTCTCTCTAGGCTACAGAATATTTACCATTGATTGATTTACTAATGCAATTGAATAAGATTAAATGGGGTGGGGATGTCCCGTAGATTGTCATGGCAATCATTTTGAGCCACAAAGATTTTTAGTGCATATAAGCTGTGTTCGTTTTAGTCTCTTTTAGCTCAACATTTGTCAACTTAACATTCCTCTGTTAGACCAAGGTTAAGCTTTCAAAGAGAGTTTGGGAGTGGAACTAAAGTATGAGGCTTTCATATTGAGGGGGGAAAAAAAACAACTAAACAACAAGAAAAAAGCTGAGTAGGGCTGAGTTGGTTTGCTTACAATTATGAATCCTTTGATGATATCATTGGTGTAATACTCGGGCTCCTTTTTCTTGCAGCGATAGCAGGACATCAATCAATCTCTTCTTCTTCTTGTTCCTATCTTCTCCGGCAGAAAAAGCACTCCCTTTCTGTCGATTCTCATTAATCAGACCTTGCAACATCACACTTCTCCTCTCTATCAACCTAATCATCATCTTTCCCACTCCCTTAAACCCAACCCACCTAAAAAAAAGCAAGAAATCCAGCAAATTTGACACCCCGCTCACAGCCAACAACTACTACACAATCTCCTAAACTGCTTTGATCATTAGCTCCAAGTACAGAACTGCAATGCAGTAATAATATTGGTGAGACCAAGTCGATCTTCAGGGAGTAATGTGTTTAAGGTCTTTTCAATTTGTACCTCCCCTAAATAAAATCTAGAACTAGCGTAAAAGCTAAAAATTACAACCATCTTACTTTATTTAAAAAGAGTTAATTACAAACCAAATAAAGAAAACTTCTTGATTTAGAAACCTAAAACTAAAACTACAAAAAAAAAACCTAAAATTGCTGCAAAACTAAAATACAAGTTAAAACTTCCAAAACTAGAAAGTTACCAAAAATTAAACTAAGAAACTAAGATTAGAAACTAAACTAAAATAAATTAGAAACAAACCAAAATTAGTAAAATCCAATAGAAAAAAGTTAGTATCAAACAATCAAAGTTTGAAAATAAATATACTTTCTACAATTAGAATCCTAAAGTTAGAATTTCCAAACTCTTAAGTAACTTTTCAATTTTTAAGATCCTCACATAAAGCAAGCTTCAAAAGATCTTTAATTCTGAAAATTTTCTAAAACAATAAAAAGCATAAAATGAGAAACAAATTTAAAATTAGAAAGTTAGTAAAGTTATTAATGCAATGAATGGCATGAGATGCTGAGAAATTCTAAGTATGAAAAACTAGTATGCTAATACAAACTTTATGCATGATTTTTCCTAATTTAATGCATCCTAAAACTAAGTTTAGTGGCTGAAATTCAAACTAGACTAAGGTATGAAACTAACAAAGAAATAGAAGTGAAAAAGGATCTAAAACAAAAAAATTATAAATAAATGCACGTGAAAAGTTTGCAAAATTCTGTGCAGAAATTCTAATCCAAGTTAACTGATTGGAAAAGTTTAAGCGTCTGGTTCACAAACTTTCTTAAAATTATTTTAACCTGAAATTTTGGGACATGAAAGGCGATATCCTAAACTTTAATTTTCCTAAGTTTCAAAGAAAAATATTATGATTTGACTTGGCTACCCACTTTGAACTGTTTGCCTAAAATTGTTTCTGTAGTTTGCTGAAACTGTGTTGAGTTATGCTATTTGTGTATTGAGTCCGAATTTTATCATTAAATTCATATTTGAATGCTTGATTTCCAGCAATTTAAATATGCACAAAATCCTATGATATGAAAGTACATGCAATGAATTCTAATTGAACCATCAAACTATGCATAAAAACAAACAACATAAAAATAATAAGAACATGACGAGAAAATAAAATTGTAGTAATTTAAATGTGTAGTTGCATTAAAAGTAAATATATGGAATTGACAATGAATTTAAATATATGGAAAGGAAAGAATTTAAATGCGTGGCTAACAAAAAAAATAAAAGTGTGGTAAGTATTTTCTTCTCTTTCAAAAATATTTTCTAAGCGGGTTCAGAATTTGAATCATGCTCTTAGGGCCTTTGGGTCATCAATCCAAACACCAACAAAAACGAACAAAAAACAAGCACCAATCATCCAAGTAAAAGAAAGAAAAATTGAAGAGAAAGAAAATACTTTTACTAAGAATATAATGTCTTTATATAAATGATAATGAATTGAAAATCAAAATAATTACATACAAGAATGAAAAGCCTCTTCTAGATGATTAAACCCATGGGTGTAATGTGATTTCCAGACTAAATCTCCTTAAGGACTTCAATGGAGGGAAAGAGAGAGGGAGATGATGAAGTATATTAGTAATTCCAGATAGAAGTGGTCTATCTTTCCATGCTCTTGGATGTCCCATAAGCCTTACTTATATAGACTTTTGGATCTCTAAGTTGCCTTCTTTACTCTCTTCATCTTTGCTTGCAATCTTCATTAATTGGTAAAACTCCTTCCTTGGCCACCAAGTTTAAAAGGAATTAGGAGATAATAATTTGCCAATCTTTGAAAAATCTTTTGCCACACACATTTTTTTGATTGAAAAATTCTCTTTTCTCTTTGAGAATTTTGAGAGATATTTGAAGATAAAGATCACAAATTTCTTAGCCACAACCCCAAGTCAACTTTCAGCTGATCAATACAACAAATTGTAAATTTGCCAACGAAATTTGCCAACGTAGTGCCAAGGCATGGCAAAATATATGTGTAGCCGACGCATAGCAGTGTTGGCAAAAGTTTCCTCGACGCTTCCTCGTGTGTGTCGGGACATTTCATCCAAAAACAGGATGGCGCCATCGTATTTTTGGAGGGAAAAATTTTCCAACACGAAATTACGTTTTGCTGATACACTACAACGTCGACAAATAGTTTTAATGAAAACGACGCACTTAATGCGTCGGGAAATTTGAAAACTGATTTGCAGGCATTCAGATTGCGTTGGAGAAAGCTTCTCAACGATAATTGTCGATGCTAGCTATCCGCGTCGGGAAACATCTTAAAACAAAAACACCCAAATCGCTCATCATCTCTACACTTTCTTTCTTCTCACTGTTCGAACCGCTTTGTTTCTGCTCACCATTAGCACGAACATCTCCAGATCTAGCGCCTTTGTCTCTCCTCACTGTCAGCATAAACATCTCCAGATCCAGCACATTTGTCTCTCCTCACTGTCAGCACAAACATGTCCACATCCGGCACAAACCCATCTCCATGTCGAATGCAAACCCATCTCCCCTTCTCCTCACCGTCAAAATAAAACTCTCCACCGTCATCTATGCATCTGCCCATCTCCACCATCCAGCACCACCACAACCATCCCCTTCCCACAAACCAACGCCGGCCACCTAACATCACTCCTGACCCCTGCCCTTCCCAGACTTGAAATAGACCCATCCCCAGCCACTATAATCTCACTCTAGACCCTGCCCTACCCACAACCCAGAAGCCCTTTCATTTTTTGAAGCCCCATGACCACCATAAAACCTTGACCACATTCGACCCATCTGAAACCCCTCCACGCCATTCCGACGCCAACACCCAGCCATCAAACCAAAACAAAACCCCAACCCAGCCAACTGTTTAACCGACCCACCCTTTTCCCATCCCAAGCCCCAACCGTCACCGCTAAAACCCCAACCCGGCCAACTATCCGACCCTCTCTGATTTCTGTCATCAAGCAATAAACCCAGTAGAACCCAAAAAAAAAAAAAAAAAGTAAAAGAAGAGAAAGAAGAGTGCAACAGAGAAGGAGTAGACAGAGAGTGGAAACAAACCAATTCTTTTTCTACAGTGGACTCCGTGTCAACGAGAAGGAGTAGACGAGATCAACGAGTGGACTCCGTGTCAGGTTGACATCTTCTTCTTCCTTTCCTCCCTCTTGTGAGTTCCAATTCTCTTTCTTTTTCTCCATCCCTATGTTTTGGTGTTTTGATTATTGGGTCTTAGATGCTTCTTCTACAGCTTTTTTTTTTTCTGTTGATTTTTCCAGTTTTGACGCCCATAAATGGAATCCTTTAAATTCTAAACTCAAAAGAAAAACTTTCAATTCTAACTTTTATTTTCTTTTTCTTTCATTTTATTTAGATTGTTGAAACATTTTATTTTTAACTTCACAAAAATATATATATATACATACTTCTGTTTTAGGATTTCTACTTATCAAATAGAGCATTACCGAGCTCCCCATAAACATGGTTAGTTTTTTAGAAATTCATTTTGGAAAAGGGGCATGATCCAAAGCAATGCCCATATGATACACAAAGGGCAGCCGAATGGATATGGTTGATAGAGAACAAATGAGAGACTCCAGAGTGGAAGGTAACTAAATTATTTAAAGTGTGGGTGTTTTTGTCACATTTGCTTTTTCTATATCTTTTGTCTCTATTCTTTAGTTGTGGTTACTCTGTTAGTGCGATCCTAGATATGTTAGCTTCTCTCTCTATCATTCTTGTTAATGAATACTGAAGCTTCTAAGTTGGTTGTGGTGCCAGTTCACTCATATTCACAAACATAATTTCTATTTTTCATTAATAGATTTAAAACAAAAACAATCTAAAAAACAAGCCTTGGAGGAGGCCCTTGTTTTTGTCTTGCAAGCATTTTCCAAGTCTTTAGGATGTTAGAAAGAATAGCAGTCATTAGCCCAACCGTTAGCTAAGTACAAAGGGCATCTGTGCAAGAGTTTGATGGTTAGATGTTGCTCAGAGTTTTGGATGTTATCCAAAACTTTCTGTACAGAAGATCTAAAACAAGATTTTTCATATTCAAGAACCCCAAAAGTCTCTCGATGCATGAGAACAGTGACTGGAAGTAACCCTGCCAGAAAAATAAAGAAACTGCAGTTAGTACAGAGCCAAAAGGATTGATTACTCATGTGCAATTAGAATTTATCTTTTGTAGTTAAAATGAAGGATTGCTCTTGTTGAGAAATGTTGAGAATGACTTGGACACCAAGTATGTGAAGAAAGAAATCAATCTGTGGACTGGTGTAATGTGCAGTCAAAAAAGCTGATTAGAACAAAAACTATATTTCTAAAAGGGAATAGGGTGTTTAATGTGACTATAATCAATGGTTGCAGTGTTGCACTACTGCTGAATGAATTTATAATAAGACAGCGACGGACTTCCTGTTTTTGGGTGATTATGGGGCAATTTAAAAGATGTTTGGAACCTTTTTACTTAGGAGGGACAACAACTAATTTAGTGTTGTTTATATGGGAGAGGGGGCATTAATCTATATTTGTTGTATGGTGTGGTATGGGAACTCTTTTGGACTTGGAATGTTGTGTGGATCCTAAAGTCACTCTTAAAGCAGCAGAGGGTTGTTGTAAGTTGGGTTTAAGATGGAATAGGTGTGAATGAATTTGCTAGAGAAACTCAGAGTTTATTTTGATCAGACAAATTGACACTATTTCAGCCCCTATTTTCTGATCATTCTGTAGAAGCAAATAGTTAAATCAAAGCCTCTTTTCATGCCTTGGAACTTTAGCATCATGATCATGATGTGGTGATGTTCCTCTGCCTTTCATCTCTGCTAGGTTTCTTTCCCAGATCCAGCCTTATATCAGATCACATATATCTGGTCTTTCAAGTGCTGGAAGCCTTGTGCCTAAAGCATTTTCTTGTTATAAACAATGGAGTAAAAAGAGAAACTCGCATAAGCCTTTGGTAAAGTATGTGATTAAATCCTGGCCATAAATAAAGTGTCCTAAACCTTCTTAAACTAGATGTTTTAAGTCAAACCAGATTGGAAAGTTACACATACTGCATGAGTTTGTTTCTTTGATGTTTTTTTCCTTTGCATAGATGAAATAGCATTCATTTTGGGGTGCTTTTGCATTTGGTAACTGGGAGTGAATTTCTTTGCATATAGCTGTTCTTTAACTTGGTTATTTGGTTTGTTTTTTGGATAAAGATTTTGTTCATTATTATGGAGAACAGAGTTCTTTTTTGTGGAAATTGTGAACAAAATCTCTTGTTGAGTTACATAAAGAAAATCAGTGCTGATTTTTCTGAACTTTGAGCTTGTCTACCTGCAGTAGAAGCTGTATTTTAATGTGATTTCATATTTGGAAGCTAACATGTTAAAGTACATTTATAGAAATATTAAAGTTTCTTTATCTGTTATTTAAGTACTCCTCTGAGCTCAAATACTGAAAAGTATCAATACTTCCAATAGAAAATACCTCTTCCTCAAGCATTTTCCCTGCGAGCCTCCTCCTCCTCATGATTTTGTGGTTGAAAAGCAGTCTCTTTGGCGGCTTCTTCTTGTAAACGACGAATTTCCGCCTCTTCTCTTGCTTTAATTTCCTTTTCTTTATCAGCCTGCAATGCTGCAAGATACTCATCATTGGAAATGCCTATCAAATCATCAAACAAATGCCTGTTCAATTGGAAAAGGAAACCTAGATGGACCGCCGCGTGTTGCATCTTCTTACAATAGAATGAAAAGATCCTCAGTATATGACTGTACTGATCCTCAAAAGAAGCATAAACCCAACAAATCTGGTCTTCTTTATAATCAAGCAGCAGTATTAGATGAAAGGGATGAATCACCGACCAGCAGGTTTATGGTCTGTCCAGTTTTGAGGTTCATGCTGGCAGTACCAATCACCGACCAGCTGCTAACTTCTACCTAGAGGATGAATCAATCTTTGGTTGATTGCCAATTGAAATTAGCAGGTGGTAATGTGTAACAACCCGCCCCGCACCATCGAGGTATTGTCCGCTTTGGACTTCCCAGGAGGTCACCCATCCTGAAATTGCTCTGACTCGAGTACGCTTAACTTTATAGTTTTTATGGAAGTCCTCACGGTTTTATCCCCAAAAAACGCCTCAATAGTTTAGGACGGATTCTTACTTATATTTTTTACATTCAAGCACTCTTGGGACTGGGTTGTTACAGGCCCATCAGCTTCCGCCGGATATGTCCCCATATCCACACAAATTGGACCGAAGACGGCCTCATAAGCGATGTGGGACTTTGCTCCCGCCCCTAACTAGGACGCAGACTCAAGAGGTCACCCAAGGGGTCCGGCCCAACGGCCTCACCCTCCACCACTCAGAGGAGAGCCATCCCCTTCTCTGATACCATCTGTAACAACCCGCCCCGCACCATCGAGGTATTGTCCGCTTTGGACTTCCCAGGAGGTCACCCATTCTGAAATTGCTCTGACTCGAGCACGCTTAACTTTATAGTTTTTATGGAAGTCCTCACGGTTTTGTCCCCAAAAGGCGCCTCGACAGTTTAGGACGAATTCTTACTTATATTCTTTACATTCAAGCACTCTTGGGACTGGGTCGTTACATAATGTCATCATGAGTGTGTTTAATCTCCATTGGTCATATATATTATAGAAAGTTGTAAAGACCTTCAATAAGCTAAAAACATTAGTGTGGACAATCGCTAGTTTTCCCAAACTAAAAACACAATTGTGTTAAATCTCCTTTGATCATATATATTATCAAAGGTTGGAAAGACCTTCAATAAGCTAACTACATTCTCTATTACTTGTAATTGTTAGCGAAAGTCACAGAGGAATTCAGAGAGCCGGAGCAAATTGAAAACACTCATGCATCTGGCTCTCGATCATTTGTAGCCTAGTTTTCGCTCATACATGCAGATGAGTAGCAGGCTCCTCCTTCTGAACTTGATTTATATCGGCATCGACACTACAGCACGAAGAAAGACCGATGGATCACAAATCATGCGGAGGAGACACATGTGAGTTGTTGATTATTCGAAATTGTATGTCATTCTTTATTTCAGTTTCTTAACATATATTACCTGACATATATGAATGCTTTGAGAATGCAGCGAAGAATGGAGGCGGCATTGTCACAGTTTGAAATTAACTCTCCAATGGCTGAGCAACAAGTGATTGAAGATGTACTAGGGAAGAGAGTCGCAAGGAGGCAAGGATACCGCTCAAGGGGCCCATCATCATCTTCCCATAGTATCTCAATAGAGTCTAAGATGATCAACATACGACAGTAGTTAGCCGAATCATTGAGAGCACAAGAAGAGTTACGGCGACAGTATGAAGAGTTGCAGAAGCAACTGCAAGATCAAGCAGCTACACAAGTTCAAATGCAGAATCAGATTAAGATACTACTTTCTCGAGTCGGTATGGTTGGTTTGGGTTCCTTTGAAAACTAGAGATTTCTGGTTCTAATTATTGGCATGGGTCCTCCCTATGACTTCATTTTGTTGTTGAGTGGCCATGTTTTATGGTGTATTTTGGATGTTTGATGATGACAGGATTTTATTTAGGATTTACTTTACATTATTTTTCTTGATAGAAGATGTTATTTTTTATGTGGTATGGATGTGTTTATGGTTGGTTTTAATTCGTTAATGACTCTTTGTTTTTTATCGTTGCACGATGTATGTGGAGTTGTTTTTTAGTTTATCAATGTTTATGGTTGTGCGTGCAATGTTAAATTTAGATTTGAAAAAATTGACTTTTTAATTTTATAATCGCTATATTTAATTAATAAGAGAACCTATTTTCCGACGCATTATCTGCGTCGCAAAAAATGAGGCAAATTTGGCTTCTAAATGCCTACGATAAGAGATTTCCCAACACGGTATATTTATTACCGACACACTTTAAGTGTCGTTGAATTGGAGGATAATAGATTATAAAAAATTTTATTTAAAATGCTGATGCGTAAGTGCGTCGTTAAACACTTTTACCGACGCAATTAATTGCATCTACAACAAAATGCCTGATGCATAAGTGCGTTGTTAAATACTTTTACCGACGCAACTAATTGCGTCTACAACAAAATGCCCCATGCATAAGTGCGCCGTTAAATACTTTTACCGGCGCAACTAATTGCGCCTAGAAAAGAATATCCGACGCATAAGTGCGTCGTTATCTACTTTTACCGACACAACTAATTGCGTCTAGAAAGGAATACCCGACGCGTTAGTGCATCGTTAAAAACTTTTACCGATGCAACTAATGGCGTCTACAAAAGAATACCCAACGCGTTAGTGCGTCGTTAAAAACCTTTACCGACGCAACTTATGGCATTTGAATGCCGACGCTGTTAGCATTGCTGACGTTGTGACCGATGCACTATTGCATCGGTAAAACACTTTATCATTTCCGACACTGCTAACTATTGCGTTGGGAATTGATTTGCCCGCATTAGGTAGCCGACGTTGTAACGATGTAGTATAGTGCATCGGGAAAACCTTTGCCGACGCAGTTTTACAAATGGCCGATGTATTGAGTGCCTCGGCAAATCTACAATTTGTTGTAGTGGATGTAGATGTCCACCATATATATGCAGTCTTTCCACCTTTTGTCTTTTTACCAAGTCACTTTCCATTTTATAAAAATTTTCTTTCTTAATTTGGCCCCTGATGGATTTTCTTTGATTTTATTGAATTATCTTCAAAATAATCTTGAGATTTTGTGCAAACAAAGTGGACCCCATCATCTTTGGATGTCCAACACATGTATGGGACCTACTTCACCAAGTTCTTATAAAAAAAAGTAAATTATCATTCATAATAATAATTTTAATCAAAAGCCATAATCTCACCAATGCGAGCCCATTCCTCATAAATGACATCATGATTATGCATAATTTTTACTGAATTAACAGGTGATAAACAATTGAGTCATTTCATAAAAAAGCCAATTTTTCCAAAACTTTCGAAAAATAAAATTAAAAAATTGTAGGTTTTATAAATGTAAGCAAAAATAATAATTTTTGAGCAAATTAGACATGAATGCACTATAATGATATATAAATGCACAAAATCATTATTTCACAATAGATGAGGCTCTTTTGATTCAATAAATTCTTTAAATGATTTAAAATGTATATAAAAATATCCATTTTTAATGACTTATCACACCTCCCCTCCTCCAAGTCCTCCACACTCTCTTCATGATACCGCTTGCTCGCGATCATCCTCATCATCATGTTTGGTGTCAGCTCAAATAGCTTTCGCCGTAGCTTCGCTTTCCTTAGTTGAACATGGGGTGGATATGAAATTAAGCGTTGGATTTTATTGGAGTTTTGATAGGTTATTTGATTTATTATGGCGGATGTTTGCTTTGGCTCATGTTGGTTGAAGTTTATAGTGAATTCCTAGACTGTTTTAGTGACATCCTTTTCTCGAGTGGTACTTGAGATGGTCTTCTCTTTATGCAACTGACTATGAGGTGGATTTGATGGGTGTAATCAATTTCCACCACCCATTTATGTTTTAAATGTGGACTTATACCTAACATTTGCCTATGATTTCTTACATTTTGTTAAGTAAAAGTCCCATTTACTTTACTTCTAAAGTTGACGACAAGTTTCATTGATATTGATGCAATTTGTCGTTGAGTGGGATTCCTATATTTATAAAATATTATATTCATCGCCATTTTAGCCTTATATATACAAAACAGTATATTCCTGGTCATTTTAGCCTTGTATATTTATACAGATAATGCATAATCATGTAAACTCTAATTATAAATCCAAGTAGTTCTGAAACAAGAAATTTGTGGAATTCATGTTACATAAAATTCTTAGGCAAAAATTATGTCATGAAAGAAATAAGAAATTTAGGAATACTACAATTTTGTAGCATTTTAGAATTCCAATAATTTAAATTTTATAAATTTCAATAGATATGAATTCTAAGAATTCATACAAAGAGGCATGCCTTTCTAGTCTTATACTTGCACTTAAAACGCCTGATACGTGCACTGAGAAGATAGAGGACATTAACTACGAATTTCTAATTATGCTAATTCCAAATTGATGGAGATGAAGGAGATGGATGGCATGTACAGTAAAAAGTGGTTTCCATTTTTAGAGAGAAAGGCCTTGACTTCTAAAATGGCTGATTTGAGGTGAAAAACCCAAATAATTGCATCATGCATATCGGTGTTTAGTGCCGATTTTCACCTCAAGTGCATATCGGTGTTTAGTACCAATCAACCAACTTTATATGTGTGATTAATTTGATATGAATCCCAGTTTAATTGGAGTACGACACAACTCACAATGCTAAGAAAAGTAGTAAATAATTATTTTAAGTAATTTAGATTCATTAAAAATGAGACCAACTATTCTCATCTTTTAATTGCATTCAAAGGTTTTGAAAAATGTTAGGGGATTCAAAATTTATGAATTTTCTTCCAACATTATAAAAAGAGTCTGCAAAAAATAAATTTATTTAAAATAGTTACCATTAATTTGATAAATGTAAAAATGTTACTGTTTAATCGTCAAGCTGGACCATATTAGCAAGACAGCATTTGGGCGTGGGCGTTTAGGACCTTTATATTCTTAACCCGATAACTTGCAAGAGGGCAACAGAGGGGGGTACCCTCTGAGGGCTGAGGCCCCCTATCTAGACCTGAAAAAGCTTCAAATTTTCTTAAGAGCCCCTGCAAATTTTGAAAAATTAATATTTTTTTTTCTTTCTTATACATTTCTCTAGGCATGACTCATGAACCTTCCCTTCCCAATTTCATCATCAAAGTTTACAGAGTACTCAAAGAGCAACTATGCAAGAAACTATTAATAATAAAAGAAACCACAACAGTTTCATCATCTACCGTTCGTTACCACAAAACAACTATAGAAACAGAAGACAGCATTACAAAAAATTATTAAATATTGTATCTATAATAATAGAAGATCACCATGGATCAATGCTCCAGATTCTGCAACAGTGAATAATAGATTGTTCAAAGTCGAGAAAGAACCTCAATCATATCCGCATCGGGTCTGTATATGGCCTCCAAAGGCTGGGCCTTGGGCATGGTGAGACCCCCTCCTTCCATCATGTCCACCTTCTCTTCTCCCACCCTCTCCCACTCGAAGCACTGGATCAAGGTCCCCAATACCAACCCCACCACCTTCGTTGCCATGCCCATGCCTGGACATGACCTTCTTCCATAACCAAACGGAATAAACTTGAAATTCAAACCTTCCTTGTCCATTTCCATACCTTCAAACCTCTCTGGCTTGAAACTTGTAGGGTCTGTCCAAAGATTGGGGTCCCGATGAATGGCCCACAGGTTAACCAATAGCATTGTGCCACGTGGAACGTGGAACCCTCCCAGGGTGCAGTCGTTATTTGACTCGTGGGGTACCAGCAGTGGGCCGGCGGGGTACAGCCGAAGAGTCTCGTTAATGATACAGTGAAGGTAGGGTAGCTTGTCGAGATCCGATTCGTCAAGGAGACGATCTTTTCCTACATGGATGTCCAGCTCTGCTTTGGCTTTCTTATACACCTCTGGATTGTTGAGTAGAAGTGACATGGCCCACTCGACGGTCACAGATGAAGTGTCGGTACCAGCTCCCAACATTACCTGATCACAACTCAGATGGGTAAATTTATCATAAAGGTGCTCAACAACCCTACTCAGGCTTGACTTCTCTGTCCAGGCTCATTTATTAATCGGAAGACGAAGCGGTACACCGAAACATCCTTTGAATAATAATAGCAGGCGCTAACGTTTGTAGTTATGAATATTGGAACACCACATACAGAAATCACAAAATTCAACCACCTTACATATTTTCTTCTACATGAGGCCCACTTTTAAAAACATTACAATGTGAGCACCTATGATGCAGATAAGGCATAGATATGGCTAGGACACTCATCAGAAAGGATAAGGACACGAATTTTATATATAAAAAGTGAAGGATAAGAATTTTTCATTTAAAAAATAAAGTATCAACTACGACACCACATAACATGATGCGATTACTATTTTGAAGTATTCGGGCATCATAGGTGAGCATATCATTTTTGTGATGGGGCACATCAAACTCCCATTTAAAAATTACAACAAAGGCCCTATAAGAATTACATGTCCTACCTATAGAAATTTTGTATGCAGGTCACACTTCTAATAAAAGAACAAGCACTAAATGTGTACTCACCTTGTAAAAAAAAACATGGTCCCATATACATGCAATCACAAAAGATGAAGCCACATTATAATTTTTATAAAAAAGAGCTCCATGTTGTAACTTGCAAATGGGGGTCTCATGTTGTAATTTATAAAGTTAGGCCCCCCATTGTCTGTCACGGACATAGGATCGTCTTGCCAGGGGCAAGTCATAGTGGACCCATATTTGAGCTACCTTTTTTCCCAGACAAGACATTTTGTTTTGTGAGATAGTATGCAACTTACATGCCAAAGGTTCAATCCCTTGGCACCTATATTTGGGACTAAGGTGCGACTCATGAGTGAATTGACCCATAATATAAGCTTACAAAAGAAAATAAAATTGAAAATGGCCCAAAATTATATTGAAACAAAAACTTTCAAAGAAAGTGTGTGTTTCTATTTTGGCACACTAATGATTCTAAGAGTGACCGGTGTTGTTAACATATATATACAAAATAATAATAATAATAACAAAAACAATAACAATAAGGACAACAACAACATTAATAATAATAAATTGGAAAACAAAAATATTAAACAAAAACACCATGAGAATTTTGCGAGGCTAATCCATGGGCCCACCCATGAAAAATATAAATCAATGAGAAAATAGCCCCTTCCTAGAGTGTATATTCGTCATCAAATTTCACCCTAATGATCCACTATCAAAACTGGTGACTTTAAAAAACACATAAAAATATTATAGTAAAAACTTTGAAGTTCTATTTATATCTGTTGGCAGACCTCCACATAGTATTGGATTTAAATTTATGTTATAAGGGAAGACGTATTTCTTTTATGACTTCTAGATCTTAGTCCCATCATATGATTGAGAATAAAACCGATAATATCATTAATGCATTAATCACATTATTAATTGTAAGCTCAACCTATGGTAGAGTTGGGGTGTTCATCGGCCGGGTCAAGTTGGGTTAAGGCGTTTCTAGGCCCGGCCTGTCTTTATAAACACTGGCCCAGGCACCGCCTAGGTCCGACACAAAAAAGTTAGGCACGAATTACCCATTTAATCAATTGCACTTAGTTGAACCGGGCTTTTTATCAATTTTGTAGCCATTCAATCAGTTGTTTGCACTAATTAAATTAAATAAAATAAATTTCTTACACGGACCAAGTTTGGACCAATTATTAAATTGTCCTTAGGCGTTCTGTCACTTAATCAATGCCCGCACCAATTATTAAATGGGCTCTAATTATATATCCAAGCTCTATCCAAAGCAGGCTGGGCCATAACAAATCCTGGTAGATCTCTCTAATATAGGTGAGACGTTCAGCGTGGTTATCCCATATCCTTGTGGATGATATCCAATGCCGTGAGAAGTGAGAAGAGGAGCCAAGAGTGGATGTTCTTTCCTTGTATTCGTTTTATCTTTATAAAATATAAGTAAAAGACCAAGGCGTAATCTCTACTTAGTAAATTTCTCCTTTAAAAAATTTATTATACAAGGATGAGAAATATCCGCTGGGAAGTAAGGGATTGTTGTAGCTAAGAAGGAAAGAATCTAGAAATTTCAGAAGAAAAAACTCACAAGAGAAAATTCTAGCATGAATGAAGTAGAGAATTTAGAAATGACTGAATTAATTTTAAAATTTCAGCGTTCGGACTATACAGCCCGCCACGATAGCATGAATTCTAGCATAAATGAGGCAGAGCATCTAGAAATGACAGAACTAAATTCCAAAATTTCAGCATTTGAAATTTATAGCCTACCACCATAGCATAAATTCTAGCATAAAAGAAGCACAGAATCTAGAAAAGACAGAGTTCATATTCCAAAATTTCAGTAATCGGGATTTATAGCCCACCACCAACGCACGAGTTCTAGATATTCAACAAAAGAAATAGTCCATAATGCGGCATGTTATTTTAACCGTCCTTCCATGAAAATGCCTTGCAAAGACAAAAACTTATTTTTAGATAAGTGTTTTTAATCATTAAGTGCGAACCATATTTCCTCTCACTAGGAAAAGTAAGAAAATGGAATAGTCAGTCAAACATGACCCAGCAGACAAGTTTGACTCTGCGCTACCACGGGGTTAGGTTGAGGGACCCCTAAGGTTTAATTTCAATCACCAATTGGGTTGAAATCTTCGGAGAATTATAGAAATAAGAATAACAACAATGAGTTTCAATCACCAATGGGGTTAAAGCTTTCGAAGAATTATTGAGATAAGAAAAACAAGAATGAGTGGGAGAGTGTATGTGTGTGTTTTGACGTCCGAGGCCAAATGGTTCGTTTTGGACTTTAACCGTTTCAATTCCACACTTCCACGTCTAGAACCTCATCGCTTACGTCATAATCATCTCGACGTACTCAAGTGTAATCACGCGGGTGTAAAAAAGTTCAAAAAATTTCTTAAATAAGATCTTAAAATTTTAAATTTTGTTATTGAACATATTCACTTCACCATTGTCAGCACCATCCAAATGAAAATCCTAAATTCGAATGAAAATCCTGAATTCACAATTGGGTTGACTTTTTGGAAGAGAGTTTAGAAGTGGAACTCAAGTATAAGGCTTTCTAATTAAGGAAATCTAAAATGGGAGTGGAAAGCTGAGCAGGGCTGAGTTGGTTTACTTACAATTATGATTCCTTTGATGATGTCGTCTGTATAATACTCAGGCTCCTTTTCTTGCAGCGAGAGCAGGACATCAATCAGTGTCTTCTTCTTCTTGTTGTTGCTCTCTTCTCCTGCAGAAAAAGCGCTCCCTTTCTGTCGATGCTCATCTATCAGACCTTGATACATCACACTCCTCCTCTTCATCAATCCAATCAACATCTTCTCCACTCCCTTGAACCCTACCCACCTCAAAAAAGGCAAGAAATCAAGCATATTGGCCCCACTAGCAGCCAACGACTCCTGCACAATCTCCCTAAACCGCCTCGCCTCCTCCAAGTCCTCCACACTCTCTCCGTAATACCGCTTGCCCGCGATCATCATCATCATCACGTTGACCATCAGGTCGGACAGCTTCCGCCTCATATCCACCTTCTTCCCGAGACCCGAATCTCGGAACAGCTCTCTGACCAGCATCCGGACCTCATCGGAACGGACGGATGAGAACATGTTGACGCGGTAGGAGGAAAGGATCTCTGTGACCGAGATGCGGCGGAGGTTGCGCCAGTGGGGGCCGTAGGAGGTCCATGCGAGGGTGGTGTAGTTGATGCCCATGTATTTTCCGGCGAGGAGGCGGGGGCGGTTGGCGAAGGTGATGTCGTTCTTGGTGAAGCATTCTTCGACGAGTGCTGGGGAGGAGACGGTGAGGACGGGGCGGGAGCCAAAGCGGAGGAAGAGGATGGGGCCGTAGCGGTGGGAGAGAGCGGAGAGGGAGCGGTGGAGGGGTTTTTTGAGGAGGTGCAGGTGGCCGAGGATGGGAAGGGAGGGTGGTGATGGGGGTTTTGGGTGGGGGGATCTGTTTGTGAAGAGGAGTTTGGAGATGAGAAGGAAGGAGAGGAGGAGGAAGAGAGCTGAGTATAACAGAGGTTCATCCATGTCCGTAATGAGTGAGGTGGGCTGCGACTTGAGACTGGAGAGATGTATGAAATGGTTGGAGAGGATTTCTCCATCATTTATCAACGACAGGAAAGGGGATTGTGCTTGGAAGTCTATGCGGCGTTGATCGAGGAGCACGCACCATCTCACCTGGCCTGTGCCACAGGTACCGTTTCGTAAACTTTGACTCTTAGACTTTGACTCATAGAAATCCTAAGTCAAAAAGATTTTTTATTTTAATCTGTTTCTGTAGGGTCATAGGGTCATCCGTTTCTTTATTTTAATCCGTTTCTTTAAACTTCACATTTGCCTTAAAACAGGGGAGGTTTAAATATTTTTTTGTAGAATTATTTATTTGCATGACGTTAAAATATTATAAATTGTGATATGTATGATATTGCATGGGGTGTGAGATATAGCATGTGTAATTTTATAAAAAATATTTTAATTTCGACAATGCATGAGCGAATGTTAGATCTGAAGACCACTATAGTGGCAAATCCATTTTCTTTTTAAGGGAGTGTCAAATGTCCTTTAAATTAGTCTATCACTTCTTTTTTATGATCAAGACTTTCTCCCATTACTTTATATATATACATACATCTCTTTAGCACCCAAGAAACAAAGACCAAGAAAAGCCCACACAAGTAGAAACATGGCATATTTAAATACCAATTGTTGTATAGTGGGGTGGGGTGAATTTTTGGGCTCTGAACTAACTGTGTAACATCATTCTTTTAGTTCTTATGATAGGAAACCTCTTCGTCCCACCTCACAAATATTGGAGGGCCAATAACAAACCACTCATAAACATAATTTATCGGTTAAAGCTTTTAAAGAGAATTCAAACCGCAAGCCTCTAGACTTCACAACCACTTCAAAGCATTAGGATGGTTTCTAAGCAACATTTGAATGGTTTCTAAGCAACATCTTGTTGTCAAAGGCTTGGAGATGGGACTAATTCTTACTGATGCATTATTTGGAGATACCTTATACATTTGAGTGGCCCCACTTAAAAGTGAAAAATTCTCACTGCATAAAAGCAACGAGATTTTCCATGTCTTTTTTACTTATACAGCGCCACACAGCGCCACACAATGCTGCCACAATTTTCATGTGCTTTTGTAGAACCTCAAGCACAGTTTCCTTCACTTTGTGACTAGTCAAGTTTCCTTTAAATGTCCAAAATCAAGCGGCAGTTGATATTTTGCCTTGTCTTTCTTTTTTTTTTTTATCTGTAACAAATCCATAATCAGGATTCCCTAATGTAAACTATACTTGTAAATTGAAAAATGAGAAACAAATTGAGTGACCCAAGTATTGGTGAGCCGTACCTTGAATAAAGTAGATTTTAAACAAGGATTTTGTTTACTACTGTTCAAAAATAAAGAACAGCAAACCAATCTTGAGAGAGGTTTTAATCCTCCTTGGCTTCAGTGACTCCAAGGGTTGCCTCCAGGAGATTTAATCAAGAACTGGGCAAAATCTTCCAGAATGTTGGAAACTTGAAAAATCAGTCTTCCAGAATATTGGAAACTTGAAAAGTAAAAGTCTTCCAGAATATTGGAAAGTAGAGAAATCAATGCCAGAGAAGTTCAGTTATGCTCAAAAGTCTTCAGTCGTGATGGGGTAGCAGTGGAAACTTGAATGAGGATACGGCACGCCATGGAATTACAGGGCACTCTCTCATCAAGGTTGGCCCAGACTTGCGTGAGCTTCTCAATGCATGGAGCCCACGTTTACATTAAAAAAAAATTTCTTATCTAAGGGGCATTTGGAAATAAAATATTTCGAGAGATTTCATAATATTATCTAATCCATTCACTTAAAAACGAAAGTGTTTAGAAAACTTAGAAAGTATCTTACAATATTTCACTTTTCTTTCAAAAACTTTCATAGTGCATTATTGAAGGAGATGCTTTATAAAACAATTTTCTCTTCAAAAAATTTATAATTTTAGTAAAATCCATTTGAGAGTTCATGAGCAACCATTAATTCTAGTGGTCTACTATAAGTTTTAACATCAATTATTTTTTATAGGAGTGCAACTTATGACTCCAAATATTAGATTAGTCCCACAATGCGTACAAGTTTAACGTCTAGTGCTATAGCTACATCATGATTATGTAGCCCTTAGCTTGTTAATTACCAATATTAGGTTAGTCCTACAAATATAGCACTAGGGTGGGCTTTTATTGTGATTAATAACATTAGGTGGGTCCCATATTGCCAAAATTAATTAAGTCACAGTGTCCTATATTGATTACCAAAATTGAATTGTGTTATTGCAAGTATCAAATTACCATCATTTTTGGGTCCCGGTATTTGATAGCTCCCATAATGTTAACATGACTACTAACATCAAATGTGTCACATAATGATTCTTAATAGGTGGATTCTTCAGTGATAATCACCATTAGATTGATCTGTATTATTATACTATAATTATCAATATTTGGTGAACCCATCTTAATTAAATTGGATTTTATAATTTTTACTTTTAATCTTATAATCTTTTAATAATAGATGAGTCCTACCATGATGATTAATATGTGTAATTAATAATTAGTGGATCTTACATTAGATCAATTGATTATTTCTCTCACATCTCGTAAGTTTCTTAATAAAGTTTCAAACACTTTAAAGATGTATTGAAATTTGTGAAAATTGTTAAACACTATAAGTAACACAATATAATAATATGTCACTATTTTATTCTATGATAATGAAATCTTTCACTATTTAAATACATTGATATTATAATATGCGCTTATCCAAACACCCCCTTTATATTAGATCAAACCCAAAATTCATTTTCATGGAAGTTGAAACTATCAACTTGACCTGTGGTAAACGCCGTGGAAATTAAGAATACCAAAATTTAATAGCACTTCATAATTCCATCATTTCAAATTCTACAAATTCCAATAGACAAGAATCCCAAGAATTCATATTAAGAAACAAGCACTAAGGATTCTTTCTAGAGTCTTAGGGCACATTTCGCAACCAACATTTAGCAATTGCGTGGAACGAGGAACACATGCGTCTACGTTCTAAGCAACTGCAAAAACCCCAGGTCAGGTCCCCTCCACCCCCCCTAGGGACACGATGATTCCGTAGCAGGGCAAAAAAGTGTTGCTATAGTAAAAAGACGGTCTCACCGGGTTTCATCATGATCAGGAAATTATGGGTCCCAACTAGTAAATCAAGACCGTTCAGATTATTCCTCATCCCCAAAACGGTTACAATACCAATTTTCAGCCGTTGAATCATCCTATGTGCTAGGATATTTTTTAAAAAGTAATCAACGCTAGAGATGCAAATTTGGACTTCTGTGAGCCCCTTTTTGAAAAATCCAAACCATTAAATCTGATCTAGAGACCAAGAACCGCTATGGAAACAAATTTCATAATGTGGGGCCTTGTGGATTATGATATATTAGCCAAAACATTCGAAGCCATTGATTTCTTAAAGATTTCTTTTCTGAAAATTCTTTCTTTTGCCAAATCTGATTTTTTTAAAAGAGGATGTGTATCATTTGGGCTTCAAGAAAGATTTTTTGTAACCATAGAATGCTCTTATCCCCCTGAACCATTGCCAAATGTGCCCTTATACTGGAACTGAAAGGATAGAGGACATCAACTATGAATTTCTAATTTTGGTAATTCCAAATTCATGGAGGTGATGGAGATGCATCGTATGGATTAGTCAAAAGACGTTTCCATTGTTAGAGAGAATGGCCTTTAACTTTTAAAATATCTGCTTTGAAGCGGAAAAAAACCAGTTGCATACAAAAAATAGTTGCATCATGCACATGGGTGTTTAGTGCCAATTTTAATAGTACATTATGTTATGAGTTAAGCCATGACGTAAAATGGTTGTAGCAACCCTTTCGTCATCATCATATAGATCCCAAACATTATCTAGCATAGATCTTAGGATGTAACAGGTTGGTGGTCATCAGATACATCCTAGGGCAGTTAGCTTAAGCACACGAATTCAAGTATTGTAAAATGCTTAGAGAAGATTGGGGTTTTCTCTGAACGGCCAATATTCTCCACTGATCTCCTAGACTGGTTACCAAAGTAGAGCTATTTCCTTTTAAGCTCTCCTTGCTGCAGATGTAATATATGGGCACATCATCTCAAAGATGAATTTAAAAAAATGAGCATCTTTACATGCATTAAAATAAATACGAATTAAAAACATGAGATGGAAGATCAAAAGTGAATTTCCAAAAATCCACATCAAATATCTTCATTTTTAACCACCCTATACATTTAATTTCAATTTATTCTTATGCAAATAAATAGGCCCGAAGAGAAATCCTTAGTCATAGGACTGAAACTTAACAGCAGGGACATTTATTGAAATATCATGCCACTCAAAAACACAACATTAGGGATCGATCCCTACAGCCACCAAAGCAGGAACGAGGAGCAAGCTATAGCAGAGCATGGATAAGAAGCATACCACATTAGAGCACACGTGCCGTATACATTAGAGCAAAGCGCCAAAGGCCAAAAGCACCCCGAGGGATGAGCCTCTTCCATTCCACTTACAGGCAAAACAAAATCTAATGACAATAATAATAATAATAATAAAATACAAACCACCCCCAAGATATCCTCAAATTATACTTAAGTAATTTGGTCCCTCTGCACGACTGATCATTTGATTTACAAAAGTGATAACATAACACAAAAGATTATGTTTATTACCTTTTTAATTAAATGATCAATGTTATGATGTGTCTAATTATTGTTGAAGTAAAATTTAAAAACACCTCATACTTATTAGAGCATGTTTAGTAATAAAATCATTGAGGAAAGAAAACTTGATTTTTAAGGTATTTATCAATATCCATGTTTGGTGCTAATAAATCTTCGATGATTTCGAAGTAATCATATCCTCATTTCCTGTGATTCCTATATTCTACCTCCCCCAACTGGATTTTCAAATCATCTCGTTCAAAAGAAAAAAAAAAAAAAAAAAGGCTAAATCCTCACCAGAATCATTGGGGTGTTCATAGGTTGGGCCAACCCGAGCCCGATCCGGGTCCAACAAGTCTTGGGCTTGGATAGGTAATTGGGCTCATTTCATTATTGGCCCGTTTAATCATTGGACCAGGTGTAAAGTAATTGACAAGAGGCCCAAAGCATGGCATGACCCATGTAAGAAATGCATGTAATTTAATTTAATTAGTAAAAAATTACTACAATGACGACAAAATTGATAAAAAGCCTAATTCAGCCCGGCTTGATTGATTAAAAGGGTCGGCTTGACCCTAACTTTTATGGCATGTGCCGAGCTTGGACCGTGCTTGCGCCATTGTTTCTAAGGTCAGCTGGGCCTGAATAAGCCTTAACTTGGCCTAGCTCAAACCATTAACACCTCTACCAAAAGAGTACACATGACTTGTGAAAATCAACAGTTATTTCATAGTTCTAATCAAACATAGAACCACAGAAATCATCAGTTATAAAACTCAAAATGAGAGTTTCTATTTTTTAATGGTAGCGAGGAATTCATGAAACGATAGATTCTTCACCTATTACGAAACGTGCTCTTAGTAGCTAAGATTTTCAACAAATGAGTCCAACCGTATAGTTTACTCAATTTATACAAGTCAAATGCTTGAAGGTTCCATTCCTGCAGTTCCGATTTTAAACTTGTAGATTGCCTGAACAAAGCTGCAAAATGGAGAGTCTGAAACCCCTTCACATGCTTTCCACTAGTGGCATGCTTTCCTCTTGTAGCATTAAATATTCTTCAATATATATAAAAATATAAAAGATCAATATAAGTGGTCAACACTCTGATGATTGGGTGGTCTACACTTCACTATTGACGGCGTGTAGACTCCTGACCAGTAGCCCAAATTAGAAAATAAAAATAAAAGAGACGGGTCTGCATCCAAATTCTGCAATAGTGTAGTGTCTATTGATCAAAGGCGAGAAAGAACATCGATCATACCTTCATGGGGTCGGTATATGGCCACCAACGGCTTGGCCTTAGGCATGGTGAGACCCCCTCCTTCTACCATGTCCACCTTCTCTTCTCCCACCCTCTCCCACTCAAAGCATTGGACCAATGTCCCCAATACCAACCCCACCACTTTCATTGCCATACCCATGCCCGGACATGACCTTCTTCCATATCCGAAGGGGATAAACTTGAAATTCAAACCCCCTTCCTCGTCCTTCTCCACACCTTCAAACCTCTCTGGCTTGAAGTTTGTAGGGTCTACCCAGAGATTGGGGTCACGATGAATGGCCCACAGGTTCACCAATAGCATCATGCCGCGTGGGACATGGAAACCTCCCAGGGTGCAATCCTCCGATGACTCGTGGGGTATTAGAAGTGGGCCCGCAGGGTACACTCGTAAAGTCTCGTTAATGATATTGCGGAGGTATGGAAGCTTGTCCAGATCCGACTCATCAAGGAGACGGTCATACCCCACTTGGATGTCCAGCTCGGCTTTGGCCTTTTTCAACACCTCTGGATTGTTGAGTAGAAGAGCCATGGCCCACTCCAAGGTCGCAGATGAAGTGTCCGTACCAGCCCCCACCAGTGCCTGATCACAAAGGCCCTTAGATGAGTCAAAATTTTCATTCAAGGCCAAAGTATGCACATTTGGAAAAGGGTAAGGCCTGCAATCGCCATTTTAAGGCTTGCATATTATAAGTATTTCCATCTTTATACTGCCATTTATATAATGAATACATATAACATTTAAAGGGCCTAATAAGAATCTAAGGGGCCATGTAAAGCTAGGCCTGAATCCAGGTCCTTAAAAGAGTTTTACATCCTAAACATGTAATCACGTCCAACCCAAAGGACGCAGAACCTAAATGGACTTGGATTTGGGTTGGATCTGGGCAAATTCAGGCCCAATTCCAGCTTGAACTCTTTTGTTTTTTGTTTTTAAGCTTAACCTTATGATAAATCCCAACAAAGGCCAATGCTAAACCTGGGCCTAAAAATGAGAATATATTAAAATATAAGATTTATTTAAATATTATTAAGAAAAATCAACGACCCTTTTTTATATTAATCTTTCTATTTTAGTTTATGTTTTGCTTTCAAATTCAGGGGATAGCAACATACATGATGAATACAAATAGGAAAAAAAAATAGACAGATATTAGTCTCATTCCAAAAAGGTCATTTAAGTAGGTGGCTGAAATTTAAAATTCTGGAAAAAGAAATATTACATTTTAAATTTCATAGAGATGTCGTATTATATCAAAAAAAAAAAAAATCCAGCATACTAAATTCCTATCAAGAATTCTAGTAAAGAAACAGGTCCTATATGTATAACAAATGTGATATTTAATGAAGATAGAGAGAGAGATATTAAAGATGTAAATAACTGTGCACTTAAAGAAATGGGAGATTTTAGGAAAATAGATGTAATTGCTTCTTAATAAAAGAGATTTGAGGCAGAAAAGAAATAGAAAAAACGGGTGTCATGTGATACGTTTAGTATTCTGACATGGCCCACAAATGGCATGGCATTATAAGCTATCAATTTTTCATAGAAGATACATTCTCCTTGTGGTAGCTGATGTGGCGTGCTCTATACCCTCAGTTCAGTTTGCTTCTATATATATATATATATATATATATAACACTAGTGCGACGCATGCCATGATAAAAAAAATAGTTAAAATTTTTAATAAAATATTTATAAATATTTGAATAAATTATAAATGAACATTATCATATAATTCATAAAACAAAAACAATTAAAATTGAACTTCAAAAACCAAAAATCTAAAAAAAAATATGATAAAATGAAAAATTAAAAAGTAATTACGAATTATATAACATATGATGAAAAATAAAACATAACACGAATGATCAACTTGAAATGCACATGGTATGAAGAGTGAATTAATTTATGAAAAAGTGTTCATGCTTGGAAGACTCCATCAATGAGTTAATACACTTGTTCATGATGTTGTTGTAATGTTTCATGTCTCTGGTATTGCATTCGAACTGTGCCAATTTTAATGGGTGTCTGTTCTATAGCATTTTTTTAAGGCTTTTTATGGTGTGATTTCCAAATTAAAATGAGGAAAGTAAAAGAAGGGTCATTGATGAAGAATATCAAATAAATGCCATCTCGGTGTAAAAGAGTTGAAATTGGGCCAATGACTAAAAATACTTATTATGCTAGATACATAGCCACATATGCTCGTTTAGAGAAATAAAAACTGGAAAAGAGAAGTCTACCATATGCGCTGTGCAGGACTTTCAATTCCCCCTTTAATTTGTGAAATTTTCTGCTCAATGTTGAATTTTGATTGAATAGAGGCGTGTAAAATGTATATTATCACATGATGCTCCAGCTGAAAGAAGCATTTCTATTTCCTACTTATGCTAGGACTTTAATTTCGGCTGTTTTTATTTTACTGGGCCAGGCGCGCCCCCCTTCAAGCGAAAAGCCATAGAATGCCATTATTGCCATGCCATCGGTTTACGGAGTCACAAGGGGGATAGAAATCGGTAGTGACAGGGAAAGTCTTGTGAGAAAGTAGAAAGAGCAAAGTGAAATCCACTCTCGCTAGGATTGGCCCGTGTAAGTCAGTGAAATCCACTCATACCAAACCAAACAAAACAAAATTCATTCTTGGCTCAAATGACAGAATAGATAGGTATCAATTTTGCATAGAAAAGAGGCAATGGTGGTTTTTTACTTACAATTATGATTCCTTTGATGATATCGTCTGTATAGTACTCCGGCTCTGTTTCTCCCAGTGACAGCAGAACATCGATCAGCGTCTTCCTCTCTCCAACTCCCGCTGAAAAAGCCCCTTTCTTTCGATGCTCATCAATCAGACCCTGCAACAGCACATCCCTCTCCTGCACCAGCCTAATCATCCTCTTCTCCACCCCCTTAAACCCCACCCACCTCAAAACCGGCAAGAAGTCCAGCAAATTCGACGCCCCGCTCAGCGCCAACGACTCCTGTACGATCTCCCGAAACCCCCTTGCCTCCTCCGAATCCACCACGCTCTCGCCGTAGTACCGCTTCCCGGCGATCATCTGCATCATCACGTTCAGCGCTAGGTCGGAGAACTTCCGCTTCAGATCCACCTTCTTCTTCTTCTTCTTCCCGAGACCCGAATCTCGGAACAGATCTTTCACCAGAGTCTGGGTCTCATCGGATCGGACGGATGAGAACATGTTGACGCGGTTGGAGGAGAGGATCTCGGTCGCGGCGATCCGGCGGAGGTTGCGCCAGTGGGGGCCGTAGGAGGACCATCCGAGGGTGGTGTAGTTGTAGCCGATGTATTTTCCGGCGAGGAGGCGGGGACGGTTGGCGAAGAGGATGTCGTTCTTGGTGAAGCATTCTTCGACTAGGGCTGGGGAGGAGACGACGAGGACGGGGCGGGAGCCGAAGCGGAGGGACAGGAGGGGGCCGTAGCGGCGGGAGAGGGAGGAGAGGGAGCGGTGGAGGGGTTTTTTGAGGAGGTGGAGGTGGCCGAGGATGGGAAGGGAGGGAGGTGATGGTGGTTTTGGGTGGCGGGATCTGTTCGGAAGAAGGAATTTGGAGATGACAAGGAAGGAGAAGAAGAAGATGAGAGCTGAGTAGAAAACGATTTGGTCCATGAGGAGCTAATGAAATGGGTTGGGTCCTGGAATTTTAGAGATGAGAGTCTTATTGAAAAAGAGAGGCCCCGTGATATGCACACAAATCTTTGGGTTTGACTCCTCCAGCTCAGGGCATGTGTAGAGTGGGAGGCATGGCAGCAAAAAGGACTGGAAGCTTTCTGGCTTCTTCTCAAACGAGGACACAAAGAGGAAGAAATGCAGACACTTTACAAAGATAGCACTTTGAAGTTTGCCGGGTAATCTATCCAGAAAGCTCTCCGCACTGCCGATGAAAAAAATCAGAATATGAGATAATTTTAATATTTGATTTAATAGCCTTCTGGTGAATTTTTTTAACATAGCAGATTATGGTGAGAGAAACATGACCAACTGGATTTATCTCTCTACCCAAGTCGTTAGGTTAGTTTCAAGTCTGACTCCGTCGCCAACCGAGGCCAAGAATTTGGGGATTAGAGTCAATACCTAAGTGTGATATACGCACTCCTATATCATCTACATTTGGACCAAAGTCAAAGTGAAATTAAACAAGAAATATTCATATTACTTGCACGTGTGATATGCTTTTAACGAACATCTGACTAAGCATATATCAAGTGAAAGCTTGTCAATATCACCTAAAATTTTTTCATTTCTTCATCACTAATTAATAGTTCCCAAATATCAATTCATGAAACAGCATATACCCAAAAACCAATAAAAGGAGAACATATCTACATGATATATATGTGTAAGAGTTTGTACATGAATGTCATAACATATCTATTCAATAGAGATGTAAAGTTTAATGGACAATTACAAAAGATTTATCCATTGTCCTAAAATATAAGGGAATCATGAGCTATGCATGTCAAAATAAAAACCAATGCAAACTGTCATGAAACCCTAATGACTCCAAAATAAGAAAGCCCTATGATGATCATGTCCGACTCCGTGGAGGGGATTAGTTAGATCGCATTAGGTGCTCACTCATTGAGGCCTTAAAAGGACCTCATAGGCCTCTTCCTTAGCCTCCTCGATCTTCGTGAGATCGGGATTGGGATCTGAGCCTGTAGCACAATAAAAAAAAAACTATGAATAAGACTATTTAGCAAAATAAAAGCATAATTAAAGTAACACGCATTGTATTTAAAAGAGTCAATAACAAGTAATTAAGGAGGTCAATTCAGTATACTATGCATATTGTGCAATTGAATAAAACATGATATAGGAATCAATAACAGAGATACATTATGATTTAGCTACTACATTTGCTATATCTTCTCTCTAGGGATCTTTGTATTGAGAATACTAATGACCCGGCCAAAGGTACGATTGGGTCTTTATGTTCATGGAGTCCGAAATCTCTAAAGGCACACTGCAGTGGCATCATAACAATCTACTATACTAAAGTCAATCCTGCCGCACCGGGTATTATAAGGCTGAAGCTGAGTAGAACCAGATCATTTCGATTCAGATGATTGAATTTGAGTAAATCGTGCAATTCAGTTTGATTCATTATACGTTTGATTCATTCTTACTCAATTCAGCAGTAGCAATAAGAAAACCGTATATCAATGGAGTTCAGAACTAGAACCCATTCATAACATGATCATTTCAAATCATTTAGACAGTAGAGAACAATGACAATAATTCAATATGCTTATACTAGTCAAATTACTAGAATCAAGATAATTTACAAACCAACTTTAATCTAATCATTCATTATTTATAACCGTGCATGATGATGTAGTTTTAAATTATTTGATGCACAGTTGTCTTGTTTGGTGTCACTTTGTGTAAGAGAGTGTATTAAGGTCCCTTAAACCAACACCCATAGAGAGGTGCTTAATAAATGGACAATACTACATGAATGAATCTCAGCCTTTAAAATACTTCATGTTAAGTAATTTTTCATTAGTCAAATGATTTGGATGAAGGATTCCCAAGAACTAAGTTCCTACAAAGTCTCCTAAAATGTCCCTAATTTTCCTAGATTTTCAAGGTTTTTATGGCTTAGCTGTGTATCTTTCGGCTTAGCCGTAAAGGTCTTACGGCTTAGCCATGGGTATATCTCAGCTTAGCTGTAAGAGGTAGAAATTTTTCTCATTTTCGGTTTGGCCACAAGGTGGCCTACGGCTTGGCTATGGCTTAACTATGGCGCATTTCACGGCTTAGCTGTGAGGTTGGCCGTAGAAGAAAATCAGATTTTTTAGACTCTGGAAAGCTAGTCATAACGTACTTATGGCTTAGCCGTAAGTTTAAGATTTTCTAAAGCTGATTCAGTACAAGGTTTAGTTCATTACATAGACTTTTCAAGTTGGTTTCCACTATGATTTCCCTACTCTATTCAATTATTCTACATTTTCAAGTTTAAATTCAATAAAATAAAAGAATCACAGTTTTACCATCATGCATTCAGCAATAATTAGCTTATAATTGCCTTTGATTAAGAGTTCTAACTACTACTCCTTCTCTTAGTTCAGTTGAGATGAAGAACCCACTATTCTTGACTTAAAATGACATGCATGTGAGAAAAGATAAAGAAAATGAGCGCATGCTTCATAAAAGAGTCTCCTTTGCCCTATTCCTAATCCAAAAGAACTGTAGTGAGAAGAGATCTTACCTTAGAGATTGACTAGAAAGAGAATGTGCTTAAGTCCTTCACATCAAAGGGATGAGGAGAGTTAGAAGATGATAGGAATGGGAGGTGAGAACCTCATATCACACATACAAGCTATAAAACCTTCGGTTGTTAAGGGAAATGGTGATGGATAGATGACGGAAAAAGAGTGCTGGAGCAGGAAGAGTAACAGGGAGAAGAGAAAAGATCAAATGAAGTGGGTTTAGCTCCTTTTAAATCCTAGTTTTCTGCGGTTTATACGAAAATCCATATTTCTTGATGTATTTTTAATTAAGTCAAATGAGGGTTCAACTAGTTTAACGAAGTTGAATACATTCAAGTCAAGCACGAAAGTTGACGGGCTCAACAAGATAAACGTGACGATATTAATATGATGCCTGTATGATATAAAATTAAGAAATCTAAAATTACAAGAAAGGGCTCCCATCTACCTAGTTAACGTCAAACCTAACCCAAACTACCTGTCCATGACCCGAACTTGATCCATTAAACTCAGTTGGACAAAAATAACTAAATCTAACCTAATTAGATGTCAAACATAATTATTTAAGCTGATTTTATATTAATTAGCTAATAACTTACTTAATTAGTCATTAATTATGCTTAATTGGGATTGTAGAAGTAAGGGCGGAACAAGGAAAAATAACCATTGGCAGGCCATTTTTACAAATTGCCAAATTTCAATTAATCCTTAGAGGTCCTCTAAAATCTCAGGGGTTTCCAAAATATGGTTCTCAAAATATATAAGGGTTTTTTTAAAAAACCTTGAAAGTCATATGTAAAAAAAGGAAAAATTACATCCACACCCCTCCTATTTTAGTGAAAATATAAGACACTACCTTGATTTTCTGAATTTACACTGACACCCCTTGTTAGATATTGTCCCCTGACGAGATGATGGAAAAAGCTGGTTTACCCTTTTAACACTGATGGAATGCTATTTTTTAATGAAAAATTTCATTTTCTATATTAAATTCCACCAATGTAGTGGGCTCCATAACAAAATTCTAGTTGCATTTCACAACAATAGTGGGCCCCACCATATGAACAATTAAGACCCTCCACAAGACCAGCAAATGGGTGGGCCCCACTAGTCCAAACCTCATGGGACTAAGACCACTTGGGTCGCTGAGGGATCAGCAAATTGATTTGTGGATCAGATCATCAATTGGATGACTCATATGGGCCCAAATCCATCTTTGACAAAACGCAAAAATGACGACTTGAAATCAATGGATTTTATCTCGGATTGAAAAGGAAAAAGAAGATCCACATAGTTTTGCCTAGATCAGTTTTCTAGATTTGAGATAGCAACAAGGATTCAATTTGCTAGTGGGCCACGCTCGATCTCCAGAAAAATATGTCCTGCAATCGGGATTTCTGCAAGAAGGGACTTCAACCCAGATTTCTGCAAGAAAGGGCTAGGTATCCTTTGGTTTGCAGTAAGAGGGTCGCCGTTCTAGCTCAGTCGTTACCCGCCGTTGTGCCAAGGCCGAACTAGCCAGCCATTATCGCCTTTGCACACCAACGCTGCCTCATCGCCGCCTATTGCCGGTGCCCTCACTATCAGCATTGTTATAAGTATAAGGATTTTTATGTTGGCTAATCCATGGGTTGGACAAAACTTGAGTCCATTGATGTTATATTTTATATATCCTTAATTATAGACAACGGTTTAAATCGCCAGATGCACTGAAGTGAAGAAATCGAAGAAACAACGACAAATTGAAGTGATTTTTGGCGAACAATGTGGTTTAAAAAGGTCATATTTCACAAACTGAACTTCAGATTTGGGCAAACGACCTACCGTTGGAAAGCTCATTTCGAGTAGATATACGTAGACCCTAATATTGCCTTAATCGAAGCTAAAATAAGAAAGTTATGGCCTTCGGAAGTTTGCAGAAAATGTGCTAAAATTTCACCCAGGCAAAGGCTTAATCCGACCGATCGAACCATTAATCTAATCGATCGGACAGGTGAAGAAAATTCGCTAACTTGTGATTTTTTAGTTTGATTTAAAGAGGAACTTGCTTGTTTTGTGCTAACTTTTTTCCTGATTGAAATATACTTATGAGGCATGAATTTGGGATATAAAAAGCGGTTCTTTATCAACTCTAAAATAGAGATCTCATTGTTCTTAGTGGGGAATATATTTTGGAGATCATCTCCTTTAGAGTTTTTCATTGGAGAGTTAAAGGGCTGAAGTTTTACTCTACAGATCTTTGTCTTCTACTTCTCTGAGTGCAGAAGATTGTTGTGGGTAGTCAAGTGCTATATCTAGAAGGCATCTAGGTGCTTAGATCTGTAACAGAGAACGGCAGGCAGTCGTCGCAGCGGGGTGCTATACAAAGAAATCACAAAGTCTTTAAGTTGAACAATAACTGGATAAGAGTTGTAAGTATTCTTTTGCAATAGTGGTATGATTCATAGTACTTGATTCTTGGTCGTGATTTTTTCCTAGTTTGGGTTTCCATGAAAAAATTGTCTTCTTGTGGTGTGTGCTTTTGTTTGATTTATTTCCATTACGTAGTTGACTGCACACATAGTATTGAGATTGATTGCATTAATTAATCTTAGTAGATCTCTAGAGTAGAACTTTAGCCCTTAAACTCTGCGATGAAAAATTCTAAAGGAGTTTATCTCCAAAATAAATTCCCCACTTAAAATAATGAGATCTCTATCTTAAGGTTGAAAGAGAACCCCTTTTTTTTATCCGCCAATTTTGTGCCTTATAAGTATATAAGGAAAGAAAATAGCGCAAAACAAGCAAGTTCCTTATCAAATCGGTCTAAAAAATCGTAAGTCGGTGAACTTTTCTGCACCTGTTCGATCGGTCGGATTAATGGAGCGATCAGTTGGATTAAGCCTCTACCCCGGTGAAACTTTAGCACATTTTTTGCAAACTTTCAGAAGACAGAACTTTCTCATTTTAGATTCGGTTGAGGCAATCTTGGGCTTTATGGATATTTACTCAAAACGAGAATTTTAATGGTAGGTTGCTTGCCCATATCTGACATTCAGTTTCTGAGATATAACCTTTTTAAACCATATTGTCTGTAGAAAATCATCTCAATTTATCTCTCTTTCTTCGATTTCTTTACTTCAGTGCATCCGCCGACTCAAACCATTGTCCATACTCAAGGATATATAAAATGCAACATCAATGGACTCAAGTTTTGTCCAACCCATGAATTAGCCAATAAAAAAATGCTTATAATCTCCTCCTTTGAAAATCCATGGACAAAACTTCCTATACAATTAATCTACCTAAAAATAAAGCCCAAAATACATTCAGTAAATTGAGATTAGCAAAAATTCTACCCATTAGCTCTTCACCAATTATAAAAGAAATAATTTTCAGCTCAATTTGTTTTCTTTTGATTTATTTTCGCTGCGTAGTTAACTATTTGCACGCATAATATTAAAATTGATTGCATTAATCTATTTTAAAAGATCTCTTCAAAAACCTTCAGTAACCTTCGCCTTCACCATAAGACCTCGGAGAAGATGGATGGGAGCAAGATGGTGATGTTCGAGTAGAAACAACAAGCCAATTGATTACCCTCCAAGAAAAGCCAACCCTATTAGCACCGGAACCACCCAAGACTGTTTTCCGAAAATCCAAGTTTGCCATCGTGGGTTTTGGGGTGGAATAGGAGGAGGAGGAGGATGGGCAGGAACTGCCGAAATAATCTACGAGCAACCAACACCAGAACGTGATTCTTCCCACTAACAAGACCTACTCTAGCCGCACCTTCAGGCATGTCAGGAAACCCAAAAGCAGCTCCTCCATCGATTGATGTAACACTCCGACCCGATTTGATCCGGATTAGTGGGTAATTGCCTGTGATTCTCTTGTTAAGTGTGTTTTGATTTTTCTTTTTTTTAGTTTTGAGTCATGTATAGATCGTTTGGGTTGAGTTTGACCTAGTTTAGGTAGTTCGAGCCCTTTTTCGTAATTTTGGCTTTTGTTTGACTTTGTCAGTTTTGCTTCATTTTGACGTCAACGCGTGTATTTCGTTGAGCTTGTCGATCTTCGTCACTGTCTTGGACCCGAATGATTTCGTTTGCTCTCGTTGGATTGTCAGTTGACTCAAACTGGAAATTGTGTAATCTGTTTGGACTTGTTTGTAATTTGGATTCCTTTCATTTATAAATATCCTACCTACCCTCTCTCTCTCGTTCCTTCAGCGCTCGTTCTCTGCTTGTCTCTCTTTCTCCCTCGTTCAGCTCTCTTTCCTTCTTTGTTTCTGTTTCGTGAGGGAGGAAGAAGGGAGTCAGCTGTGTGTGTGTTTCCAGTGGATTGAGCCAAGCAACGACCGGTGTGTGCGTGTGATTTCCGCTTGTGAGGCAAGTATAAGCACAACTAGCATGAACACCGATTGGTATTGTTTTGATTGTTTGTATTCTTACTCTTTGTTGTATGCATCATTGTTAGACAGCTCTATTGAGTCAGTTTTGCTGTTATCTTTCTGTTTTCAGTCGAAGAGTTAGTCATTCTGTATGTCTGTAACTGTTTTAGGAAATGGACTCAGTGCACTCACAGCTAAACCGTGAAATGTGCTACGGCTGAGCCGTGAAATGTCTTACGGCTAAGCCGAGACCCAGCCGTGACCCTAACCGTAGAACAATACAGGGTGACAATTGAAATAACTGAGAGTTGGCAAATTGCTACTCTTCTACGGCCCAGCCTGATCTAAGCCGTACATTGTGCTACGACTAAGCTGTGGACCAGGATATGGCTGCACCGTAGAGTAAAGTACAGTTGAGCCGTAAATGTGGATGAACAATTTTGGGAACCTCGGCTCCGCCGCAGTGCAGGTTATGGCTAAGCCGGAAGATGCCTACGGCTAAGCCGTAAGGTCACCTATGGCTACACCGTATAATCCTGAGAACTGAATAAAAAGACTAGGCTTAAGAAAGAGACCGTATATGACTTTCATGCCAGAAGGTAGACGAACCTAACACGCCCAATGGAATGTCCAAATGACATGAATGATCGTGAGGGCTGCGTTTCATTCATGTACGTTATCCAGTTGTTTAGCACCTTCCCATGGGTGTTGATTTAAGGGATTTTGGTACACATTCGGGATTGAATGCAACACTTTATGATTGACAACTGTGTATCGAATACTTTAAAAATACATCAACATGCACGGTTAGAAACACTGGATAAATAGGTTAGGATTGGCTAGTAATTGACATTGATTCGTCAAAATAATCTGATCTGTATAGCATATTGACTTCAATTATACCATCTTATGTGTTCTGCGTTGGACCTCTCGATTCTGTGGGAAATGCAGCAGCCCCAGAGCGAAGCCCGGGCAGGACCATTCTATTACTGTGTTTCTATCGTTGCTCTGGTGGAGTACTTGAGTCAGGGATTATTTGTTATTGGTATTCATTTGTCGGTGCTTCCTTATGTTGCTTATTCGCATTCAGTATCAGTATATGTGATGCACTTCCTATTGTTCGTTTATTGTGATATGTGAGCTCTGTATGTGATATGTGAGATCTGTATGTGATATGATTGATTGAGGTGCATCATCCGATTTGATTATGATTGTTACATGGCACTACTGAGCCTCAGCCTCAGGATACCCGGCGGGGTTGACTTTGGTTTAGTTTATGTGTTTGCCTCTGCAGAGTGTTCTGTCCTGGGACTCCAACCCCGGGAAATAGAAACCCATGCGTACCCTGGCCCGGTCGCTGGTGTTCTCATTCCGACTGCTCTCGAAAGGGAGAATATGGCCAATGTAGTAACCACTTTGACTGTTATCTGTTTATGATTCTGATAGCATGTTTATTCAATTGCACGATTTGCTTAGTATACGAACATGCTTACTATGGATCTTGCATTGTGACTTTTGCTCATTAATAGACACAATTCGTGTTATCTTCTTGTGGCTTATATTTTTCTAAGTCGTTGTACTTATGAGTTGTTATTGGTGTTGCAGGCTTAGATCCCTCTCCCGATCCTGCGTCGGTTGACCCGACTCCAGGAGAGGATCGCGAGGCCCCATCCGGCCTAGAGGAGTGGACTTGATCCATTCTCTAGAGAGCAGTCTGCATCATTTTGTTATCTCATTTCATTTAAGTTTGGATCCATTTGGGGGATTTTTCTGTATTTTGTACCGTGGGCTTGATTGATATCTGTATTTTGATTTTTGTGTAGAGCCCTCTATATTGTTCTACGTTCTTGTCTTTGTTCTTGTAATCAGTCTAATGATTTTGTAATCCATTATGGTTTTGTTCTTGTGGTATGCCTTGATACATACAGCTTCCGCGTACACTTGTTTACACGTGTGATTGATCCTTTGTGTGTGTATGCTTGGACGGGGTCTAGGTGTACATGCACGGGAGTACGTGTGTCATTGGTTAGGTTTTCTCTAACCCCGATTCTCTGGGCTCGGGTTGTGACATACGTATTGTATGGTATCAGAGCATTGTCTCTATCTTAGTTCTTAAGCATGTGGGCATACAGGACGTGGTGAGATTACGTAGTTAATTCGTTGACTGTTGTGTTTGGTCCTTTTTCTTAGGGGTCTGTGTGAGCTACCTAGTGTGATAACAGATTGACTTTTGTGTCTTGCAGGCTATGGCATCCGGATCTGGTACACGCAACAACAATCAGGGAGATAATGAGAGTGGATCAGCCGCTCCACAGCAACCTGCAAATTTTGATGAGCGTTTCTTGACAATGCTGCAGGCGATCCATTCCTTGCAAGCACAGGTCGTTTTTCTGGTGGACCGACAGAGTCAAGCGTCAGTTCAGTCGCATGTAGAGCAGCAAGTGGTTTTCTAGCCTAAGGAGAGTGATCCAAATGCGTTGTACCATAAATTTAGGAAACGTGGAGCCACAGAATTCTATGGAAATGAAGATGCGTTGAAGGCTGATCAGTGGCTAGAGCATACCGGGGATCTCTTCTCTACCATTGTCTGTGATGACCGGCAGAAGGTTATGCTTACGGCATCGATGTTTCGAGAGGTGGCAAAGACTTGGTGGAAGAGTGTCAGTAAGGCCTATCTGACCATGCCTAGTGAAACGGTGTGGGAGACATTTCAGAAACAGTTCAGGAGGAAGTTCATCCCTGCTCATGTCCGGCGCGTGAAGGAGGTTGAGTTTCTGGCCTTACAGCAGCAGCAGCTGACCGTCTCAGAGTATATTCACTAATTCATCCAGTTGTCCCATTTTGCTGAGGACGTGATCAATACTGAGGAGAAGAAGGTGAATCGTTTCATTATTGGTCTGCATCCTAGATACGCGAATTTCGTAACCGCCTTCCAGAGACCAGCTACTTTCGATGATGCGGTCGACAGAGCATATTCTGCGGAAGCTAACTACCTAGCAGAGAGAGCTATGGACTTCAAGAGGAGTGCACCAGTGGGGTCCAAGGGACAGATCCAGAAGAAATGGAAAGGGAAGCAAGGAACTTCGAGTTTCTCTGATTAGATGCAAGTTTTGCGAACTGGGACATCCGACGGATAAATGTTGGAAGAAGTCCGGAGCTTGTTTAAGTTGTGGACCATGGAGCATAAGATAGCTCAGTGCCCGAAATCTAGGACCTTCCAGTCATCTAGGTCCATGGGGTCATCCAAATCTATGAGTTCTGCAACTTCGAATAGCCCCACCCGTCTCGCCAAAGCTAGAAGCCGCAGCGTCAGACTGCTCGTGTATATGCAGCCTCCCATGATAATGCAGAAGATGCGAACGTAGTGGAAGGTAAAGTTCTTATTGCCCAAGCTGAAGCACATGCACTATTTGATTCAGGGTCTACGCGTTCATTTGTTGCACCTCGTTTTGCTGAATAGTTACCGCAACCCCCTCAGCCGCTACCATACTTGTTGGTGGTGTCCACTCTTGTGGGCAAGAGAGTGGAGTGTAGTGTGTACTACCCTCAGTGCGACGTGTTGATTGAAGGTCGCCAATTGCCAGTTGATTTGATCTTGTTGTCTATGTTGGATTTTGATGTTATCCTTGGAATGGACTAGCTAGTGCGGTATTGTGCCTGTGTTAACTATTACAACTTGACGATTTACTTCGATTTCGAGAAGGGGTTTCATTTCGAGGGCAATCAGGAGAAATGCCCGAGGCGTGTCATCTCCGCATGCAAGGCGGATCGTTTGATACGAAGAGGGTGCGCAGGTTTTCTTACTTTTGTCTCGGAGAAGAGGAAGGAGGTGAAGCAGTTAGGCGAAATTCCAGTAGTACGTGAGTTCCTGGATGTATTTCCGGAGGAAGTACCCGAGTTACCCCTTATTAGAGACGTGGAATTCGCGATCGATCTAGTGCCCGGTACAGCACCCATTAGGTTAGCTCCTTATCGTATGGCCCCCGCAGAACTACTCGAATTGAAGACGCAATTGCAAGATCTTGTGGAGAAGGGTTTCATACGGCCGAGTGTGTCACCGTGGGGAGCTCTAGTGCTGTTTATGAAGAAGAAGGACGATATATTGCGGATGTGCATTGATTATCGGCAGTTGAATAAAGTCACTATCAAGAATAAATATCCTCCGCCGCGTATTGATGAGTTATTTGACCTACTTCAAGGTGCCACCTACTTTTCTAAGATTGATTTAAGATCGGGGTATCATCAACTTCGGGTGAAGGAAGAAGATATTGCGAAGACTGCTTTCAGGACACAGTATGGACACTTTGAGTTCCTCGTAATGCCATTTGGATTAACCAATGCACCTGCTGCCTTTATGGCCTTGATGAACAGGATCTTTGCCCCTTTCCTGGATCGATTCGTGGTGGTCTTTATTAATGATATTCTAGTGTATTCGAAGACCCCAGAGGAGCATGTGGAACATCTACGTCGAGCCTTGCAGTTGTTGAAAGAGCATCGCTTATATGCCAAATTGTCGAAGTGTGATTTTTGGCTCGAGCAGGTAGTTTTTCTTGGTCATACCATTTCACAAGATGGGTTGGCAGTTGATTAGAACAAAGTGAAGGCAGTGGTGAATTGGCCCAGCCCAAGGATTGTGACGGAGATATGGAGTTTTCTTAGACTTGCGGGATACTATCGTCGATTTATTCAAGATTTCGCCAAGATTTCGGCACCGTTGACTAGATTGACCAGGAAGAATGTTCCTTTTCTTTGGACGGACGAATGTGAGCACCATTTCTGTATGTTGAAGGAGAAGCTTACTTCGGCTCCAGTCTTGATATTACCAGATGGGAGTGAAGGATTTATGATCTACTCCGATGCTTCTCGAGTCGGTTTGGGATGTGTTTTGATGCAACATGGCAAAGTGATTGCCTATGGCTCGAGGCAACTCAGGGAGCATGAGAAGAATTATGCCACGCATGATTTGGAGTTAACAGCCATCGTTTTTGCCTTGAAGATGTGGAGACATTATTTGTATGGCGTGAAATTTGAAGTGCACTCAGACCATCACAGTTTACAGTACCTCTTCACGCAGTCTGAGTTAAATATGAGACAGCGAAGGCGGCTTGAGTTGATTAAAGACTATGACTTCCCCATCAAATATCATCCAGGAAAAGGCAACGTTATTGCAGATGCCTTGAGTAGGAAATCGGAGATTCTCCAGGCTTTGGATAGCCTTTACTTTGTGCGACATGATCAGCCAGTGGAAGTGAGATTGGTGGAGAACTGTTTGACACTTGCTAGTACAGTGAGTTTTCAGCCTGACATCATTCAGCGCATTAAAGACCAGCAGTTTGAGGATGCGATGTTGAGGCGAATTCGGGATAACATTGCGGAACGACCAGACTTTCGCTTGGAGGGTGATGTTTCGTATTTCAGGAGCAGGTTATGTGTGCTAGCAATAGATACTTTGAAGGAGAGGCTGATGACCGAAGCACGCCATGCTCGTTATTCGATGCACCCTGGAAGTATGAAGATGTACCGAGCTCTCAAGGACAGATTCTTGTGGAATAATATGAAGAGGGAAATTACTGGGTTTGTTGCCAGATGTCTGACCTGCCAGAAGGTGAAAGCTGACCATCAGAGGCCTCCAGGTTCTTTACATCCTTTGCATATTCCCCAATGGAAATGGGAGCACATTACGATGGACTTTGTTTCAGGCCTACCCTTGACGAGTAAGAAGAATAGTGCCATTTGGGTGATCGTGGACAGATTGACGAAGACAGCCCATTTTCTTCCATTTAAGAAAGGCATGACATTTTCTGAGATAGTGAAGAAGTTCGTTGAGGAGATCGTTAGACCACATGGTACACCGGTATCGATTGTATCTGATTGAGATAGCCGCTTTGTTTCTTCGTTTTGGAGAGCATTTTAGGAAGCCATGGGAATGAAGTTGAGTTTCAGTACGGCGTATCACTCGCAGACTGATGGACAATCAGAACGAACTATTCAGACGCTCGAAGACATATTACGCGCTAGTGTACTAAATTTTGAGAAAGAATGGGATCTACATCTCTCATTGTGCGAGTTCGCGTATAATAATAGCTTCCACGAGAGTATTGGTATGGCACCATATGAGGCTTTGTATGGACATAAATGCAGAAGCCCTGTTTGTTGGGAAGAAGTTGGAACAAGGAGTTTCCACGGACCGGCGATCATTGCTGAGACGACAGAGAAAGTTCAGAAGGTCATTAACAATTTGAAGATTGCCTGATCGAGACAGAAGAGCTATGCAAATACGAGAAGAAAAACATTAGCATTTCAGGTTGGTGATTGGGTATTTTTGAAGGTCTCACCAATGAAAGGTACGATACGGTTCGGTCAAAAAGGCAAGTTAGTGCCAAGATATGTGAGTCCATTTAAGATCAAGAGTAGAATTGGCGATTTGGCGTATCGATTGATTCTTCCAGTGGAGTTTTCTGGAGTACATGACGTCTTCCATGTGTCAATGCTTCGCAAGTATGTTCGAGACCCGACGTATGTGATTCGCTACGATGATATACAGATGCAACCGAATGCGTCATACGTTGAGCGTCCGCTCCGTATTGTTGGGACCAGAGAACAGATTTTGCGCATGAGAACGATACGATGGGTCAAGGTACTCTGGGAACATCATGGACCTGATAAAGCCACGTGGGAATTAGAGGATCAGATGGCACGTCAGTATCCTTATCTTTTCGCTCAGGTATGTGTTCATTCCGAGGACGGAATGAGTTCTAAGTGGGGGAGGATGTAACACTCAGACCCGATTTAATCCGGATTAGTGGGTAATTGCGTGTGATTCTCTTGTTAAGTGTGTTTTGATTTTGCTTTTCTTTAGTTTTGAGTCATGGATAGATCGCTTGGGTTGAGTTTGACCTGGTTTAGGTAGTTCGAGCCCTTTTTCATAATTTTGGCTTTTGTTTGACCTTGTCAGTTTTGCTTCATTTTGACGTCAACGCGTGTATTTCATTGAGCTTGTCGATCTTCATAACTGTCTTGGATCCGAATGATTTCGTTTGCTCTCGTTGGATCGTCAGTTGACTCAAACTGGAAATTGTGTAATCTGTTTGGACTTGTTTGTAATTTGGATTCCTTTTATTTATAAATATCCTACCAACCCTCTCCCTCTCGTTCCTTCAGCGCTCGTTCTCTGCTTGTCTCTCTCTCCCTCGTTCAGCTCTCTTTCCTTCTTTGTTTCTGTTTCGTGAGGGAGGAAAAAGGGAGTCAGCTGTGTGTGTGTGTTTCCAGTGGATTGAGCCAAGCAACGACCGGTGTGTGTGTGTGATTTCCGCTTGTGAGGCAAGTATAAGCACAAGTAGCATGAACACCGATTGGTATTGTTTTGATTATTTGTATGCGTACTCTTTGTTGTATGCATCATTGTTAGACAGCCCTATTGAGTCAGTTTTGCTATTATCTTTCTGTTTTCAGTCGAAGAGTTAGTCATTCTGTATGTCTGTAACTGTTTCAGGAAATGGACTCAGTGCACTCACGGCTAAACCGTGAAATGTGCTACGGCTGAGCCGTGAAATGTCTTACGGCTAAGCCGAGACCCAGCCGTGACCCTAACCGTAGAACAATACAGGGTGACAATTGAAATAACTGAGAGTTGGCAAATTGCTACTCTTCTACGGCTCAGCCTGATCAAAGCCGTACATTGTGCTACGGCTAAGCCGTGGACTAGGATACGGCTGCGCCGTAGAGTAAAATACAGTCGAGCCGTAAATGTGGATGAACAATTTGGGGAACCTCGGCTCCGCCGCAGTGCAGATTATGGCTAAGCCGTAAGATGCCTACGGCTAAGCTGTAAGGTCACCTACGGCTACACCGTATAATCCTGAGAACTGAATAAAAAGACTAGGCTTAAGAAAGAGACCGTATATGACTTTCATGCCAGAAGGTAGACGAACCTAACACGCCCAATGGAATGTCCAAATGACATGAATGATCGTGAGGGCTGCGTTTCATTCATGTACGTTATCCAGTTGTTTAGCACCTTCCCATGGGTGTTGATTTAAGGGATTTTGGTACACATTCGGGATTAAATGCAACACTCTGTGATTGACAACTGTGTATCGAATACTTTAAAACTACATCAACATGCACAGTTAGAAACACTGGATAAATAGGTTAGGATTGGCTAGTAATTGATGTTGATTCGTCAAAGTAATCTGATTTGTATAGCATATTGACTTCGATTATGCCATCTTATGTGTTCTGCGTTGGACCTCTCGATTCTGTGGGAAATGCAGCAGCCCCAGAGCGAAGCCCTAGCAGGACCATTCTATTACTGTGTTTCTGTCGTTGCTCCAGTGGAGTACTTGAGTCAGTGATTATTTGTTATTGGTACTCATTTGTCAGTGCTTCCTTATATTGCTTATTTGCATTCAGTATCAGTATATGTGATGCACTTCCTATTGTTCGTTTATTGTGATATGTGAGCTCTGTATGTGATATGTGAGATCTGTATGTGATATGATTGATTGAGGTGCATCATCCAATTTGATTGTGATTGTTACATGGCACTACTGAGCCTCAGCTTCAGGATACCCGATGGGGTTGACTTTGGTTTAGTTTATGTGTTTGCCTCTGCAGAGTGTTCTGTCCTGGGACTCCGGACCCCGGGAAATAGAGACCCATGCGTACCCTGGCCCGGTCGCTGGTGTTCTCATTCCGACTGCTCTCGAATGGGAGAATATGGCCAATGTAGTAGCCACTTTGACTGTTATCTGTTTATGATTCTGATAGCATGCTTATTCAATTGCACAATTTGCTTAGTATACGAACATGCTTACTATGGATCTTGCATTGTGACTTTTGCTCATTAATAGACACAATTCGTGTTATCTTCTTATGGCTTATATTTTGCTAAGTCGTTGTACTTATGAGTTGTTATTGGTGTTGCAGGCTCAGATCCCTCTCCCGATCCTGCGTCGGTCGACCCGACTCCAGGAGAGGCTCGCGAGGCCCCATCCGGCCTAGAGGAGTGGACTTGATCCATTCTCTAGAGAGTGGTCTGCATCATTTTGTTATCCCATTTCATTTGAGTTTGGAACATTTGGAGGATTTTTCTGTATTTTGTACCGTGGGCTTGATTGATATCTGTATTTTGATTTTTGTGTAGAGCCCTCTATATTGTTCTACGTTCTTGTCTTTGTTCTTGTAATCAGTCTAATGCTTTTGTAATCTATTATGGTTTTGTTCTTGTGGTGTGCCTTGATATGTACAGCTTCCGCGTACACTTGTTTGCACGTGTGATTGGTCCCTTGTGTGTGTATGCTTGGACGGGGTCTAGGTATACATGCACGGGAGTACGTGTGTCATTGGTTAGGTTTTCTCTAATCCCGATTCTCTGGGCTCGGGTTGTGATAATTGATCTGAATAAGTGGAGATTCAATGTTTCTGTGTCATTTGGTTATGTAATAGGAGGAGGGATGATTATGTCAGCGAGGTTTCTGAGTTGAATCAGCAGATCTTTCCCACCTTGCTTCCTCCATTTATCTCTGTTTAAAATTGAACAAGACATCCCAAGTAATGGGTCCTTCTAGCCAGCAATGGGTGTCATGCCAGGGCTCCCGTGGGCCACCTTTGTGTCGATGCACCAGTGAAGTTTGGCTGATGGAAATCTGCATGGTGAGTTGTGTCCAAGTTCCAAAATAAAGAGTGGAACTGTGTATCAAACCTCCCATCATAGAGATCAATACCACTGACAAAACTCACTATCCTCCTCTGTTTTGACCCCCTGTTAGGCATTTCACTATCTACCATTACAATCTTTTGATGATGACTGAACATAGTAGTTATCTGTAGGCCTTGAATAATGCTCCCTCCATCATCAGGATTACGGGGGCAAAGAACACAATGTACATCTGTGTCATGGAAGTAGTTTTCACTTTCTTGCTCATGGGTAGCCATCAACCCGTCCTTCTTCAGTAAGCCAATTGAGGTTCCGTCATCTCAAACGAGAATGAGAACTCTAACACCTTCGCTCGCCTTCCTCTTGAGGAGCTCCCCGAGAGTTACATCGCCCCATGGCTTTTGCCTCCTTGAGTCCCTTATCAATGTGATCTCAGTGTATACAGACCACCCGGTGATGTAAATTAAGTGTTTCGAATTGGTAATTGCATCAAAGATATCCTCCCAGCATCTATGTGGCTCATAGTACTTCCCACCAGCCAAAGGATCTTGCCTCATTGGAGAAGGAGAGGAGGGTTTTGGTCCTCTTGGGTTCTCGTTGTTGGGTTTTTCAGATTCTAGAACAAAGAGCAGAGGGCTGCGGATCCATCACTGCTCCTCTACGACATTGCCTCCACAAAGGAAGAGGAAGAGAAGGTTGGTGTGGGGGTAAAATGGGTATCATATATAAATTTTTTATCCACATCATCACCTTTTTGAGTTTTCAGTAACGGGCAACCATAGCAAGGGGTATGAATGTAAACCAACTATAAATTAAAAGTAAGTACAGTATAATTTCAAAAAAGAAAAAGGATATCCTTATATTTATAGTAAAACACAAGAGGAATTGGTGTGATTTTCCCTAAAAAAATTATAAAAATATTGAAAAATTAAATGATGATTTTTGAGATTTGGGGGGAGGGGTGGAGTGGGGAGGGGCACATAATAGCCCCTATTAGCCCCCGCCATTGTACATGCAAACATTGAAGGTTGTTGAAACTTATTATTTAACAACTTGCAGACTATTTTTATTAAAGAAAATTTTTTTGTGCAGCATCAGTGCTTACGATAAAGCAAAAATAGTATAATAAAATACCGAGAATGGCCTGCCTTTTGATCCATCTAACTAGATAATTAAACAAAGTCCCCGATAGTCCGCTGTCCAGAGTTTGGGTTTGGTGGGAGTGGGAAGGGTAGGGTAAGGGGTTGTTAGGTTTTCATTTTCGAATCCGCAATTAACGCACAGAAGAAAGTGTCTTGCCATAAAATGAGCACGGGCTGAAAAACTAGACCGCATCACGTCATGTAAGTCTTTTCTTTTGGTAGAACACATCACATCGTATGTTGACGGATTCCACTTGCCAAATGTTATAACTGGGGAGTTTTAAATTAGACAATATTAATCGTAATTAATCATTCAATCAAGGAAAAAATATGGACTTACAATTTTTTAGCCACCTGGAGTTCGTCTCTTACAATATTTATTTTCTTTCAAAAACAAAATATCACTCAAAAGCAAGGAATGCATGGAGAAAAACAAATAGTTTACAAACAACTCTGCTTGGACTAATGGGAAAAATCAGGCATTACGAAATCGCTGCAAATGGTGTGTGTTTTGACTTAGAAGTGAGATGGGCACTGGCATCGCTTTCAACTTATTTTCAATCGTACATTTCTTATAATTTTCTTAATGAACCTATCATCAAGAGACGTGCAATTTGTAGGCGAAAGTCGAGCCGGGCCTGTTTGTCAGCGTATAATTGAATACACAGAGATTCATTTAGCTGGGCCTGTTTGTTAATGGAATAGACCTGTTGTTTTTTTTTTCATGGAATTGAAGTACAGATGAATTGCCCAGATTTACTTGCCTAACCCATATACATCCAACCGTTGTTTCTCTAATGCTTGTTGATTTGCTTTCTTGACCATTTGAAGGAACTAGTTAGGTGTATTGGAATATACAAAATATTATACCCTTATTTATACTTTTTTTTAGGGTGGAATAAAATAAAATCAAGGGTGAACTCAATATTAAAAGAAAATTGTTAATTCCTTTTCATCATTTAATGCCATATAAGTGTTTCTTCTTTTAAACCCGAGAGGTAGCACAGCTGGCAAGTACCACTGCTGAAGAACAAGAAGCTGCAGTTTTAAATTAGTACTATCTCCCTAGGGCTAACCTAGCTAAAAGCCTTATTGGTTTTTGAAGAGGCTAGACACCTTTGTCACAAAAAAACAAGTGTGTCCTTTTAATGTCATTTAGTTTTTTTTAAGAGTTTTTTTTAATTTATGTTGTGCTTACTTTCAATTTAAAAGAAAATTACAAATAAAAGAAAAATTAAGAATAAAGAAAAAATGATATATGAAAGAAAAGTTCAAGAATAAAAGGAAAAACTTAAAAATAAAAGAAAAACTAAAGAATGAAAAAAAACTCAAGAATAAATGAAAAACTATGAGTAAAAAACTAAAGAATAAAAGAAAATATCAATAAATAAAGAAAAACTAAGACCATTATAGCAACTCGGAAATAAACTACAAAGATGTCTATAATGCCTTCGCCTACATGTATGAATAATATTATTCACTTTATTCTATAAGCCTCACGGTTTTATTTCTGGTGGGCCTCAACCCACAAAGAAAACCTCATGCAAAGTAACTCCACCATGTCACAATGTCATAACATTATCTTCATCACAATCTAAAGTTACAACAAAAACAACTATAGAAGACACCATTATATATATATATATATATGAGATATGCAATCCCGTAAAAAGATAAGAGGGGGTCCCTGCCATATAGTTCTCCAGCAGTGAAATGTGGTATGCTCAAACTCGAGAAAGGACCTCTATCATATCTGCGTATGGTCGGTATTTGGCCTCCAAAGGCTGGGCCTTGGGCATAGTGAGACCCCCTGCATCCATCATGTCCACTTTCTCTTCTCCCGCCTTCTCCCACTCAAAGCACTGGATCAAGGTCCCCAGTGCCAACCCCACCAGCTTCAATGCCATGCCCATGCCTGGACATGACCTTCTTCCATATCCAAATGGTAGAAACTTAAAATTCAAGCCGTCGTTATCCTTTTCCAGTCCTTCAAACCTCTCTGGCTGGAAACTTGTAGGGTCTGGCCATAGCTCGGGGTCCCGGTGAATGGCCCACACGTTAACCAACAGCATCGTGCCACGTGGAACACGAAAACCTCCGAGGGTGCACTCCTCGGATGACTCGTGGGGCAGTAGAAGCGGAGCGGCAGGATACAGTCGGAGAGTCTCGTTAATGATACAGTGAAGGTAGGGTAGCTTGTCAAAATCCGATTCATCAAGGAGACGGTCTTTTCCCACCTGGATATCCAGCTCGGCTTTGGCCTTTTTTAACACCTCTGGATTGTTGAGTAGAAGCGACATCGCCCACTCCAAGGTCACAGACGAAGTTTCTGTACCGGCTCCCAGCATTATCTGACCACAAGTCCTTAGATTGATTTAGTTTTGAATTAGTGCATCTATGGCGTCAGACTCACCTGTGTCCAGGCTCAAAAAAGCTTACAATTTACAAGTTAAGATTGGTGAAAGTTCACCCATTTGGAAAATGAGCATGCCCATATATATATATATATAAGGCTGGTTACAACGTTCGGACCAAGATTTGAACTTTAAAAATTAGAAGTAAGTATGGATTTGTAAAAAATAAAAAATAAAAAAAATAATAATAGTAAGTTGTGGAGTTCTATGAGATGAAAGCTGAGAAGGGGTAGTTTTTAAATACCATTATCAGTCCTTTAATGATATAGTCTGTATAATACTCCGGCTCAGTTTCCCGCTGTGACATCAGAACACCGATGAGAGTTTTCTTCTTCTTCTCCTCTCCAATCTCAAAATTACCATCCATCTTCTTCTCTGTGTGCTCGTCGATCAGATCCTGCAACAGCGCATCCCTCGTCTTCACCAACCTAATCATCCTCTTCTCCACTCCCTTAAACCCTATCCACCTCAGAACCGGCAAATAATCAAGAAAATTCAACATCCCACTCAGAGCCGCAAATCCCTGCACGGTCTCCCGAAACCTCCTTGCCTCCTCCAAATCCACCACTCTTTCTCCACAGTACCGCTTTCCCGCGATCATCTGCATCATGTTGTTCAGTGACAGCTCGGAGAATTTCACCTTCAGATTCACCTTCCCTCGGTGGGAATCACGGAACAGCTCTTTGACCAGAGTCCGGACCTCTTCGGACCGGATGGGTGAAAACATGTGGACGCGGATGGAAGAGAGGATCTCAGTGACGGCGATGCGGCGGAGGTTGCGCCAGTGTGGGCCGTAGGGGGCCCATCCGAGGTTGGAGTAGTTGAAGCCAAGGTATTTTCCGGCGAGGAGGTGGGGGCGGTTGGCGAAGATGATGTCGTTCTTGGTGAAGCATTCTTCGACTAGGGCTGGGGAGGAGATCACGACAACGGGGCGGAAGCCGAAGCGGAGCGAGAGGAGGGGGCCATAGCGGCGGGAGAGGGCGGAGAGGGATCGGTGAAGGGGCTTTTTGAGGAGGTGGAGGTGGCCGAGGATGGGAAGGGAGGGCGGTGCTGGTCCTTTCGAGTGGCGATATTTATTTGTGAGGAGGAGTTTTGAGATGATAAAGGAGGAGGAGGAGAAGAAGAGAAAGAGAGCTAAGTAGAAGATGAGTTCGTCCATGAGCAAGCGAGCGAGGTGAGATTCGAATTTGAACAGGAGAGGTATGAGAAATGGATAAAGATATATAGTCGATCAGTTATGAATAATCAATTATCAATTATCAGTGACAAAAGACATGGTTTTAGTGGATAGTGGAAAATGTCACGGGAATACGTAACGACAGCATTGTAGACGTAATGCATGAGCACATCTTCTCTGTAATGTAGTGCGCGTGCATTTGAATAAGGAGTCACGATATACGTAGAATTGAGGGGCACGTGGCATTGTGCATTTGGGTTAGCTTGCTGACTGCTGACTGAAAAAAAAAAAAAACTTCCTCAGTTTCAAGTTGGACCTGTCCAGCTTCAGGGTTTGCTAGAACAGGAAGTTTTTTGGCAACGAAAGTTTTAGGCGATGAAAAGTTTCCGTCCTTTTTTTGGTCACCACATTACTCACAATAGATCCGTAGACTATGATGCCCTTTGGCAACAAGATTTTAATTTTAACGTCATATTATATATTTTGTCGCAAAAATTATGCAAAATGAAAATTAAAAACTTCGTCCACAAAGGTTTTACCTAAAAGTAATTTAAAAAATAATAAAAATACTTTTAGCAACGAAAACATTAAAGAATTTTTTTTAAAAAGATGTTTTTAAATTTATCTAGATTTGGAGTTGTGGCCGTGGTCTGATTTACGACGTTCTGGAGGAGGCAGTCGCCAGGGATTCGGAGGGAAGTTTAGGTGACCATAGAAGACCATGAGCTCGAGCGCATCATCGTTGAGGTCGTGGCACTTGCCTAGACTCCATGAGGAGGAAGAGGAGCGTAGCGTCAGGGCCACCGGTGAGATTAGTCTCGCTTGGTATCAGGCCATGGGCAAAGAGCTTCTAGATGCAGTCGACGGCGGGAACAACGATCTAGAGGAAGCTGGAGGAGGCGACAGAGATGAGAGGGGAGAGGACAGAGTCAAAGTCGGAGTCGGCAAGGGAGAGCTTGGTGGCACTGTCGTGGAGGAGAGGAGGGAGTCGCAATGGGGAGTGGTGGTGGTGGGAGAGGATGGAGGAGTGAACAGGGGAGGAGAGAAGGGGAGAGAAGTGGGAATGAGACGGGGGAGATGAGAGAAAAAAAGCCGAGACGGGGTCAACTTTGTGGCAATGCAATAATAATGGGGCCAATAAAGGACATTAGGTGACGAAAAGATTAATTTCGTCACCTAATGTCTCTTATTGAAGACAAAATTTAGATTTCGTCTCTAATTTCGAAAAACACAAAAAAAAATGACGCCATTATTCTCACAATAGTTTTTTTTTTCAACATCAGAAAAGAAATCTAATTGCATCACCAATGAAGCACATTAGGTGACAAAATCAAACCTTTCATTGCTTAATTTACACTTTAGGCAATGAAATTATGTTCCTCGCCGAAATATATGTAATTTTTTCGAAATTGGCTACGAAATCTAAATTTCATTGCCAATAAAGGACATTAAGCGACAAAATGAAATTTTTAGTCCCCTATTTTACCCTTTAGGCCACAAAATTGTGTTTCTAGCTGAGATATATGTAATTTTTTTGAAGTTGGCAATGAAATCTAAAAGCAAAGAAATTTGATTTTTTGTCCCTATTTTACACTTTAAGGGACAGAATGTTGCTCCTCTCCAAAATTTGCGATGAAATCTAAATTTCATGGCCAATAAATGACATTTGGCGATGAAATTTAATTTTGTCACCAAATTTCATTGCCAAAGATACATTCTGTTGCCATGGTGTTTTATGATTGAGACATTGTATACGCCACATTTTCAAAATTAGTTCAACTGATAATAGTAGGATTATCTATCACTCTTTAGTCTATTGTTTGATTATTTACGAAATTGGAAATTATAGGAATCCATAGTTGAAAGGCACCAATATGTTTAAGAGCTGCCCCATGCCCATACATGATACAACTGAAAATACAACGGCTAAATCTCACTAAGTCCTAGAGGGGGAGGGGGGGGTGAATAGGACTATTAAAAAATTCTTTCCAAATATGTGATTTTATTAGTATGCAATCTAAATGATTAATTAAAATTAAGAGTCCACAAGCAAGATCAATAAGGATGCTCAGAGTTGTGTGTGCTGATAGTATATAGAAATACTACTAGAACAAGGAAGATATAGCTAAAAAAGATAATCAACACAAGTAAATAAGGCTATAAGGCATCCACCACACACAACAAGAAATAAACATAGAAATTTATAGTAGTTCGGTCCCAGACCTACATCCACTCTCAAAGCAATCTCTCTTGATTCCACTGAATATGAGGTACTTACATAATAAACACCTCTTGCAACAATTTTTGATCCGGTGGTTTATTTTCCACCAATTGGATTTTTGATCAGGTGGTTGATCCTTAATCTAATTCACCAACTACAACAATTTTTGATGCAGTGGTTTGTCTTTCACCATATACAATAGAGAAAATTGAAATAAAGGAGAACACCCAAACAAAGAACTGTATGCCTTAGGTTTGCGTGGTGCTCTTAAACCTTGAAAGACTACCTCCAAGCTTTGACCTCTTGTGCTTGATCCTTAGTGATGAAGATCTTCATATGAGTGTTCGGCCAAGGAAAGAGGTTTTATAAAAGTTTGAAAGGCTAAGATTTTCTCAGATTGAATGAAGCCTTTCCTAAATGCACAACTACTCTTCTTAGGACAATAATGGCACTTTAAGAGTTGTAGAGAAGGTGGTTGTGGGAGCTTTTAGTATGATTTTACTAATGGTGCAAAGGCTCAACTATGTTGGAGTTTTTCTCAGTTTCATGTCCATGCCTTATCTCTTGGCACTCATAGAAGGTCTTCTAAATGAAGGACTTGATTGATCTTGATCTTCCTTAAACTTGCTTGATTTTCATTGATAAACCTTGAGCTTCCTTGATTTAGTTTGATCTTGATCTTCATAGATGTAACTTAATCTTTCTAGAGCTAGACTAGACTTAGGTCACGTAATTGACAACACATTCTTACAATGACACTAACAATCTCCTCCTTTGTCAATTTTGTGACAAAAATACACATAGTGAAAAAGATACAACATTTTAACTCAACAAAAAGATACAACAAGTGTTACAAGACTGAATACACCTTAACCAAACAGGTCTACATAAGTCCTGAAAGTTCAACATATTGAGGCTCCCCCTTTGATGATGCTTGACCTGCAAAAGTCTTTAGACACAATCTACTAGAAAGGTGGGAGGTTAGAAAGCTCCCCCTGAAGGTATGCATATAATTCTCCCCCTTTTTGGCACAATATTGACAAAGAGATAGGAAAGCACAAGAATCATCACAGCCATAAAATATACAAAAGGGATGAAGAAAAACAAATGCACATAGAGAGAAGCAACTCCAAAGTAATGTCTACATTATATAAGAAAACGGGCGCACAAACAGGGTCCAAAAGACAGAAGGAGTGCATCACCCACAAATACAAAAGATGTAACTAATCCCAGTACCATATCCATAAGGTGAAGCACAGGCAATTCATAATACATAAAGAATGCAGGACCAATAAAACACAAGACAGAAAATAGAATATCAATCGGAAGGACGAGAGGGGGGAAGGAATCGCCACATCGTCGCGCCGGCAGCTTTTGGAGATCTTTAAGAGGTATTGAAATGATTTCTTCAATAGCTTCTCCATCTTTGTTTGCCATTGTTCGAGTGCTGCCAGTCGAGCTTCAAAAGAAGCAGAGGAAGAAGGAACCGGAATAGGTGAGTCAATAAAGGGAGCTACAGGAGGAAGCCCATCCGGTGAGTCTTCTTCATCCCTAGAATCATGATAGCGGGGACCAGCCGCTTGTTGCTTGGAGAAGCGCATGTTTTGAATATTGACGATCCCAAAGGTGGGGTGAGACTCAGGAGCTTCATCAAATGGTAAATTTACCCCACAATGAGAGGTAAGGAGAGTCATGAGATACCTAAACACGCAAGCATTGATGCCTCTACCCAGACATAGCCAGAATCGAATGATAAAAGCACAAATAAGAGAGGGAAGGCACACTTTGACCCCCATATGGACACAATAGAGGACATTAACCATAAAACAGGTCAGTTCAGAGAAATTGCCCTTCCTAGGATAGATATTACACGTGAAGATGGCATGCAAAATCGGGTAGTGAGGAAGTAAGGAAGCTACAGGGAGGAAGCCCTTGTCCTTCCAAGGAATGGTCTCTCCACATAAAGTTAAAGTGGCAGTTTGTTTTTCTTCTTCGGAGAGAGAGTCCTTGATGACCGAAGGAGGTACATCAGAGAGAGGAACACATAGAAGGGCAAAAAGGATAGCAGGAGTGATGAAATTGGTGCCATCAGTGAATTGATGAAATTGGTGCCATCAGTGAATTCAATCTCAAAAGATAGAGAGTCTATAGATGCTTAATTGATAGATGCATACATGGTCCGCACAATAGATGGGAAAGCAGGACCACCCCATTTGAGAATACTTTCCCACCCAACCGTGGAGAGGACGGTATGAACCCCATATTTTTCAATTGCAAGGATATTAACATTTCGCTCCACAAAGATGAAAAAGACCTATCTCTAGTGGGTTCCCGTGGAACCAGAACTCTGGGAGAGGGTGGTGAGTTCTGTCGAGGTTTGGAGGAGCTTCCAAAGGATCTAGGCCTCTTACCGGTGGGGTAAGCATTTTTGGTCCGTGGAGGCATAGTGACAAAGCAGATAGACAATAAGAGGAAACCCAACCACAAAAGGGAACGTAAGCCAAAAACCCAAAAAGGAGAAGCACACAACCGACACAGATGAACCGAGCACAGACAAACAAAAATAAGGGAAGAGGAAGAGGAGATCAAAATGGTGGAGGCAAGGATAAAGAGTATACCTTGAAGAAGAGAGGCAGAGGAGAAAAAACGGAGAAAAGAGAGAGACCCTAGGGCAGAAGAAGCGTCCCACATAGAATGAGGAAGAAAGAAATGGAAGGGTACATCCTTAAATGCGAATTCGGCGCAGAGAACGAGAGCGAAAATATCATTGTACGACTTAGCCGTAAAGTATTTTACGGCTCAGCCATAAACCCTGTTGGTTCAGCCGTAGGGTAAAGTATGTGTAAATACGGGTTAGCCATAGAGATTTTACGGCTTAATTGTGAAATGAATTATGGCTTAACCGTAGGTCCTGGGCAAAGTGCAAATTAAACCAAATAGCAAACACCAATAGATTTCCTCAGATTTTCAAATTTTAACATACCTAGAGGTTTTGTTAAGATGTCTGCAAGTTGATGTTCAGTCTGAATATATTCCAACAGAATGGTTTCTTCTTCGACCAATTCCCTAATAAAATGATGTCAGATATCAATATGTTTTGTACTAGAGTGCTAGACCGGATTTTTAGAAATATGTATGGCACTAGTTATAACACGAGGACCTCTTGAATCCTGAGGGAACAAAGTCCCACATCGCTTATGAGAGTGTCCTGACTTGGGCCTTATAAGGACGTGCCCTTATACTCCACATAACGTGTTTTGGTGGGAACAGGAGCGGCAAAGCCGGACGGCCCACCAGAAACAAAGCCGTGCGGGGAGCAAGTTTTCGGCCCCAAAGCGGAAAATATTATGTGGGGGACCGGGACGTTACATTTGGTATCAGAGCCGAGACGGCTCTCCTTTGAGTGGTGGGTGAGGATCTCTTGAATCCTGAAGGAACAAAGTCCCACATCGCTTATGAGAGTGTCCTGACTTGGCCTTATAAGGACGTGCCCTTGTACTCCACATAACGCGTTTTGGTGGGAGCAGGAGCGGCGAAACCGTAGACCCATCAGAAGCAAAGCCGTGTGGGGAGCAGGTTTTCGGCCCCAAAGCAGACAATATTATGTGGGGGACCGGGACGTTACACTAGTGTTATCACAATACAAGCTCATTGTTTCTTGTTTAATGCCATAGTCCATAAGCATCTGCTTCATCTACAAGAGTTGAGAACAGCAGCTTCCGGCGGCGATATATTTAGCCTCTGCAGTGGAAAAAGATATAGAAGTTTGCCTTTTACTATACCAAGCTACTAGACAGTTTTCAACATAAAAATAGCCGCCACTTGTGGATTTTCTATCATCTAAGTTTCCTGCCCAATCAGCATCTAAGTATCTAGCAATGGAAGATGATGAGTCATGAGGATACCACATACCATATTCAATTGTATCTGCAATATACTTGATGATTCTTTTTACAGCAGTTAGATGGGATTCTTTCGGATTTGATTGATATCGTGCACAAGCTCCCACACTAAATGCTATGTCTGGCTTACTTGCAGTCAGGTATAACAGGCTACCAATCATACTTCTGTATAGGCTTGAGTCAACCCCTTTACCATTAACATCCTTAGTAAGTTTGATAGTTGTACTCATGGTGGTTTTGACATGTTTCCCAGCCATTAGACCAAATCGTTTTACCAATTCCTTTGTGTACTTGGACTAGGAAATGAAGATACCATCACATAATTGTTTGACTTGCAAATCTAAGAAGAAATTCAATTTGCCAACCATACTCATTTCGAATTCAGATTGCATTAGATTTGCGAACTAAGCAGTTAATTCATTACACGTAGAGCCAAATATGATATCATCCACATATATTTGCACTATTAAAACTGACTCTCTTGTTTTTTGGATGAAAAGAATTTTATCAACACTACCTCTTTGAAAATTATTATCTAACAAGAATTTTGTCAATCTTTCATACCAAGCACGTGGAGCTTGCTTAAGACCGTGCAGAGCTTTCTTTAATCTAAACACATGATTAGGATTTTGTGTCTATAAAACCATTAGGTTTTTCAATATACACTTCCTCATTCAAAATTCCATTTAGAAAGGCACTTTTAACATCCATTTGATATAATTTGAACTTTAAAAAGCAAGCTATAGATAACAAAATCCTAATTGATTCTAAACGGGCAACTGAAGCAAAGGTCTCATCAAAGTCAATACTTTCAATTTGTGAGTATCCCTGTGCTACCAACGTTGCTTTGTTCCTAACAATGACGCCATTTTCATCAAGTTTATTTTTGAAGATCCATTTAGTGCCTATCACATTTTTATCTTTTGGTCTTGGAACTAGGTACCAAACATCGCTTCTTGAAAATTGGTTCAATTCTTCTTGCATCGCTTTTATCCAATCACTGTCTGAAAAGGCTTCATCAACGCATGACGGTTCTAAAACAGAAGTAAAACACAGGTGACTCATAATGTTCTCCAATTATTTCCTAGTTTTTTCACCTGTTAAAGGATCACAAATAATCTGCTCTATAGGATGATCTTTTATATTCACCAAATTTTCAATGGAAGTAAGAACATCAGTTTTTACTGTGGATCGTATGGGTTCAGTCACTAAGGGAACTTTCACTTCATCAACATCATCAGAAACTGTGGATTCATCATCTATAATAACATTTATTGACTCTTGGATGACTCCAGTTCTCATATTTAGAACACGATAGGCTCGACTCCGTGTCGAATAGCCTAAGAATATACCTTCATCACTTTTCGAGTCAAATTTACTCAGCTGTTCTCTGTCCTTCAGAATGTAATATTTACTTCCAAAGACCTTAAAATATTTGACATTTGGTTTCTTCCCATGCCATAGTTCATTAGCTGTCTAATTTGTACCAGTCCTAAGATAGACTCAGTTGATGATGTAGCAGCTGGTATTAACAACTTCGGCCCACAAGTCTCTAGGAAGATTCTTACTATGAAGCATGACTGTGGCCATGTCTTGAAGAACTCAATTCTTTCTTTCAGCTACCCCATTTTGTTGTGGAGTTTTAGGTGCTAAATATTCATGATGAATGCCATATTTCTCACAGAATTTGTCAAATTGATCATTTTCAAATTCTCCCCCATGATCACTTCGGATTCGAGCTACTGAAGTGCCTTTTTCAATTTGAATTTGTTTTACTATCCTTTTAAATTCTCCAAAGGCTTCAGATTTTTCTCTCAAGAATGTAACCCAAGTGAATCTGGAGTAATCATCTATCATAACAAGAAAGTACCTTTTTCTTACCTCGACTCTCTCTTTTTGTTGGTCCAACCAGGTCCATATGAATAAGTTCTAGGGGTCAAGAAGTTTTCATAGCATTCACCCTTTTATGGGCACTTCTAATTTGTTTTCATTGAAGTTATTCTCCAAAGATCATCTTTTCTTGGCTATTGATCTTGCGCAGTCCTTCAATATATTTGTTTAGATGGGATAAGTCCTTGTAGTTTACATGTCCAATTCTTTGATGCCATAACTTAGCTTCATCAGTATTAGTCAATATGCAAGAAGTGGAGGATGAAGTATTTGATTTTCCTACCATATAATAATTGTCGGTAGTTCTAAGACCTCTCAAGATTATTTTTCCATTCCTTGAGATCTCACAACTATGACTACTAAAATTCACAGTATAGTCTTTATCACAGATTTGAGATATGCTAAATAAATTATGTTTCAACCCATCAACACACAAAACATTCTCAAAAGGTGGTCGGTTTGGAACAGTTAAAGTTCCCTTGCCAACAATTTTAGCAGTACTACCATCTCCAAAAGTAATCGTGCCTCCATCGAATTCAATCATCTTAGACAAACATGATTTATCACCAGTCATATGTTTTGAGCATCCACTATCCAGATACCATCTTGATTGATCTGCAGCTTTAAAAGCTGTGTGGACCACTAGATTCTTGTTTTTAGGTATCCACTTAAATGCACTAGTAGTGGGGATCCCAACTGGCTTTTGATGTTTCACTTGAAATGTTTTATATTGGGGAAAAAAAATGTTTGCTCCAATTTTTGCTCCATCTCTTTTGTATATTTCAAATTGTTTTCTTAACTTCTGGACTTCTTTTAATAGATTATTCATCTTTTGATTCAAGGGGAACTTGTTTATTTGAGAATTTAGCATTTTGTTTTCAAGTTCTTCTTTCTTTGAAGTGTTTTTCTCATTTTTTAGACTTATGTTATGATGAATCTTTCTCAACTCGCACTCCATTTTGAAATGACCCCTTTTTCCACAATAATGACAAATGACATTTGATGAAACAGTATGAGTACTAGTAGATGCTCTATCCAAAATGTTTTTAACACTGGTATCTTCCTTTTCTAGGGCACTTTTGACAAAGACAGTTCTGGAACTTGGAAACTGATTAACATTTTTATTATATCCAAGACCGGTCATATCCTTATAAGATTTCCCAAGTTTGAATAGTTTAATGTACTTCTCATCATTTTGGGTAAATCTGTACTCATACTTTTCTTTATATCGTTTCAGAACAGCCACTTCATTGTGGAGAGCATTATTTTCATCTTTTATTTTCCAAAGTGTTTTTTTATTTTCTCTTAATTTGATTCCATTTTCTCTTTCTGTTGATAACTGGGCTTTTACTCTTTCAAGTTCTTTGATTAATTCCTCCTTTTCAGCATTAGTACTATCAACCTTTTCTTTTAAATTCTTAATTTTGTTTTGTTGCTTACTTACAGTTTCAACCAGTCTACACGTTCCCTCATAAAGTAGTTCGTTGGAATCCGTGGTGTTATCATTATCCTCATCACCTGAATTTTCATATTCACTATCTGACTCACTTCCTAAGATTTCTTCATGCGATGTTTTAGATTTAATCATTTCCTCAGAGAAGTTGAATGTTGTAGTGGTAGCCATCAGAACTATATATTTGTCCAATTCATTTTGATGTGATTCATCTGAGTCAGAATCTGATTCAGATGAATCATCCTAAGTGGCTACTAGATTTTTCTTTTTGGATTTTCCTTTTAGCGGACAATTGGTGGATCTGTGTCCAAATTTCTTACACCTATAACACATGGGCTCCTTATGCTTACTTCTAGAGAGGGAACTTGACCGACCTTTGTGTTTATCATTAATATTTTCATTTTTATAATATTTCACTCTCTTTTTCTTAAATTGTTTCAAAAATCTTTTAACCAAAAGAGCCACATCTTCATCCTCATCATCACTTGTTATTCCTATGTCATCTTTAGAAGAAGATGTGTTGTGAGAAGTAATTAGTGCAATTGATTTCTTTTTGTCATTGTTAAATTTTAGTTTAAAGGTCTGAAGGGATCCCACTAAATCTTCAATTTTCATTTGTTCTGAATTCTTATGTTCTTCTATAGAGGTTACCTTGGAATGTAATCTTTCCAGAAGTGATCTCAAGATTTTATGCAAATCTTACCTTGCGAAAGAGTTTCCCCCAACCCACATTTCATTTACAATTTTCATGAGCTTCGTATGAAAGTTCGTAAACATTTCATTTTCTTCCATGCAAATGTTTTCAAACCGACTTGTGAGCATCTGAAGTTTAGATCTTTTGACAACAGAGGTACCCTCATATGTAATTTCAAGGATTCTCCAGGCCTGTTTTGTATTAGTGGTTGTCATGATCTTTTTAAACTCTTCTTGATTCATGGCACACACTATAGCATTGTTTACTTTAGCATTGTTTTGTCTAAGAAGTAGCTGAGCAACAGACCATCTTGCTGAATCCAATGGTCTAGTGGTTGTGATACCATTTATAGTCACTTCTTCAGTGGGTTCCATCCAGCCTTTCTCTACAGCCTCCCAAAAAGCTCAATCTATGGATTTCAAAAATGCTCTTATCCGAGCTTCCCAGAAGGCGTAATTTGTTCCATCAAAGAAAGGAGGCCGGGTAATAGAGCTTCCTTCAGGATTCATGGTGAATCTAGCAAAAGAAGGATCTACTTCAGGCTATTACACCCTTAAGAAGTAACCTGCTTTGATATGAATTGAATATACAACAGCTAGATCTCACTAAGTCCTAGAGGGGGGGGAGGGGTGAATAGAACTATTAAAAAATTCTTTCCAGATATGAGGTTTTATTAGGGTGCAATCTAAATGATTAATTAAAATTAAGAGTCCACAAGCAAGATCAAGAACAATGCTTAGAGTTGTGTGTGCTGACAGTGTATGGAAATACTACTAGAACAAGGAAGATATAGCTAAAAAAGATAATCAACACAAGTAAATAAGGCTACAAGGCAGCCACCACACACAACAAGAAATAAACACAGAAATTTATAGTGGTTCGGTCCCAAACCTACATCCACTCTTAAGAGCAATCTCTTTTGGTTCCACTAAATATGAGGTACTTATATAATAAACACCTCTTGCAACAATTTTTGATCCGGCGGTTTGTCTTCCACCAACTGAATTTTTGATCAGGTGGTTGATCCTTGATCTAATCCACCAACTACAACAATTTTTATTGCGGTGATTTGTCTTTCACCATATACAACAGAGAAAATTGAAATAAAGTAGAACACCCAAACAAGGAATTGTATACCTCAGTTTTGAGTGGTGCTCTTAAAGCTTGAAAGACTACTTCCAAGCTTTGACCTCTTGTACTTGATCCTTGGTGATGAAGATCTTCAGATGAGTGTTCAGCCAAGGGAAGAGGTTTTATAAAGGTTTGGAAGGCTAAGATTTTCTCAGATTGAATGAAGCATTTCCTAAATGCACAACTACTCTTCTTAGGACAATAATGGCACTTTAAGAGTTGTAGAGAATGTGGTTGTGGGAGCTTTTAGTATGATTTTACTAATGGTGCAAAGGCTCAGCTATGTTGGAGTTTTTCTCAGTTTCATGTCCATGCCTTATCCCTTGGCACTCATAGAAGGTCTTTTGGATGAAGGACTTGATTGATCTTGATCTTCCTTGAATTTGCTTGATTTTCATTGATAAACTTTGAGCTTCCTTGATCTAACTTTATCTTGGTCTTCATAGATGTAACTTAATCTTTCTAGAGTTAGATTAAACTTGGGTCACGTAATTGATAATACATTCTTACAATGACACTAACAACAACCACCCTTGTTACGTTGAAAGCAGTTCTCACAAGTTCTTGTGAGAATTTTTTGTGGGGCCCGGTTGTGGTTCTTATTTGGGGAGGCTTGGGGGATGGAAATTAGTTAATGTAGGATCACCTCAAGTATCAAGTTTAACTCCAATCTCATGCTCCTAATTCTTTCTTCCATAGTCCATCCGATTCTTAAGTTTAATGGCTTTATGTTAAATAACTATGTAAAAATGACAAAAAAACAGCAATTGTGATCCGTGGTTTTTTAAAAAAGACAGCTACAGCTGTCATATTTTGTGTCCCATTTTGGAGTGTAGCTTTTAAAAAAATCATAGTCTTAGTATGTGGGTTTGCATGAGATAATACGATAGTCCAATGCTGTAGTAAAATCGAGTTTCATATATGACATTCATTGACTGTCATTTTTTCCGTTCAACAATCCGTTACCATTTGCTAGTAAAACAACAACAAATGGTTGTCGTTTTTTTCCCCTTTAAAATTAATATAATAAAAATACTTAAAAAGTCAAATCTATTTGATATAAACAACAATCAAGTCAAACGACCTTATCTATTATCCATAAAAAGCTCAAATACCCATACTAAACACCCATCAAAATTGAAATGTGAGTTATCATTCACCCATCAAAATGTCATACATCCACATAATAATATAGTATCAAATAATTAAAATCAGACCAAATAAATCCATCATCTTGCCTTACACCATGAAGGCATTTACTTTAGATAGTAAAAGCACCAGAAAACTAATAAAGGATGGTCCTAACATGAGATCCTCTAACTTGCGTTCCCCATCGAATAAGTCAATACTCCTATTAACAATCTCATCTAACACGATCTTTAATAAACCTTCCTTTGGTAACTCTATACCCTTCAGTCTCCCATAAGTAACTATGTTCTTTTTCATCTTATGCTGCAACTTACACGAAGACGAGCCTCTTGTATGTGTTGTTTGGTCAAAGTGTGCAAATCCAGTCTGAGAATCTTGCCTCACCTACATATATCATTAGGCATATTAGTTCTTATTTTGTCACTGAACATATCTCATTATCTTAAAGAAGGAATCTACTATTTAGGATCAATTAGTTTGTCCTTGAGAGGAACTCGTATGTTCGGACCACATTTGTGTACCTCCTTGAGACATTGATGCAAAGATCTAATCAATCTCCCGCCTTAGTTCCCTAGACTCCACTTCTAGTCATTTTTCCAAATTTTCCACTTGAGCTTGTAGGATAGTGTACGATTCTTGTTCTTTTTGTAGTAATTTTTTCTAAGGATCTGAATACTTAGTGGCAGTCTTCGTAACTCCATCAACCATGCCTCTTATACATCCTCGACTATAACAACCAAATATCTATGCACAAAAAAAAAAAAAAAAGACACCAGCAATGTCAAACCCTGTCATGATATCAAATATTCGTCACTAAACATGAGGCTAAGAAGATCACATAATGTAATTAGAATTAGACCACATAACATTGCTACTACATCATGATGCAAATCTTTATGTGCAATTAAGGGGTTATCCTCATACAATCCAGTTACTCTTTCCAGCAAAAAGGAATTTTTAAATAGAAAACATAGATACATTAACCCACATGTGAATTAAAATTGGGTTGCATACTTAAAACTTAAATAGATATGGACTGATCTTATCGTCTAAAGACTTTCATATTTATACTGTTATTTTGTTTCAATCATTTTTCTTGGTTTCTATTATAGCTTGTTTTACCTCATTAGCTTTCATTAGCATGATATTGCCAAACACCATCACCATTTCAAGTTAACCCAAGCACAGATCCACCTTTGCCATCTCAATTCTACAGTAGCACAAACACAAACACTGTCTCTCTTGCAGTCACATTCACCACCATTGACCACCATCACCCATTGACTTAGAAATCCAACTCCCATTTCATATCGGCCGTAAAATATTTACGTCCTTCCATTAGCCATCATCACATTAAGCCAAATCATCTCTACTTTAAATGCCCATTGCATATCTATAATGTGCCATAACTCAAAGTCCAACTACCAACTCCACTCTTCTATGCTCTGGATGACACACTAACTCCAAAAGTCATAGAAGCCAACAACCATGTGCATTTAAATACTCAATGAAATCATGCAAACACTAATTCAAAGCATTCCACCCTATGAACAATTAAATAATCAATGAGCAACCATGTGCAAATAAACACTCAATGAGCACATGCCACCCTCCATGTCCATGCATCCCCTAGAAACAAGACATGCACTTTTATCTTCACTATTGCCTCATTTATAAGTCAAAACACATAGTTGAGGGTGAAAAAATACAATTTTATGGAATGATCATGATGGTTCAATTTTACGGTTAGTTGATGTCTCCATTGGCATCACAATATTTTTCTTCCAAATAGGCCCTTTATATTCCAATGCAAGAAACATAGGTTAGTTGCAACTGACACAGTTATCAGTTCTATTGCTCTTAGTCAATAAAAGGATACCATTACCAGAGCGTCTTTGTATGAAAAGATACCCGAACATCTTTTTAACTTAAAACCCATTTGTTCACCTAGTAAGAGCAACGCCTAGAACCATTCTTTGGAGTATGAGTAGCAAGCCATGTTCATGTCCGAGTGAGCTCAACGCCAGGATTTTCTTTATTCTGCATAACAAGGAGCAAAACTCCACATTACAAAAATTGTTAAATGGGAAATATTAAGAAATGAAAGCATAATGCTTACCAACTCGCTGGCAACCTTGGCTTGGCCCATTCTACCGGAGGTATGTGGTCATTTTAATGCTTTTCTAACTGCCTCCCCATTCTTCCTCTTAGCTTGTGCTTCTTGCGTTGAACATATGTCAATGAATTTCTCCTAGTCTTCTTTCTTAACTTTTTTAGTGGGTTATTTTTCTGTTCAACATTTGTTTGATATTTATCGATAAAAATCGTACAGGGCTTTGACTTCCAATTCCTCCAACGTGCATTTGCCTCCAATTTCTTAACTTTCAATGCTTTATTAGGAATTGGGACTTCAAAAATACTCTGCTTAATAGTCAATTAATGATTAATCATATGCTAAACAAGAACAAACAACTATGTAAATGGGCACTCACACTAACAATCTCTCACACACGCTCCTTAACTACAATTGGCACTTCTAACCATGTTTCAGTACATGGAGGTATGTTGGACTTGGCAACCTTCCGTATGGCTGAGGACAACTTAGCTGCATTAGGACCAATAGCTTATCCACGGAGGTTAAATGTCACCTGGGGGAGATGACTTTCTACAGATGATATTTTAAGTTAGAAATATAACAAAAATGAGTGAATATTACAGAAATTTATATCGCAATACATACTCTAGTGGGAGGAGCATCCCTGTAAATCCCTATCATGTGCCCTATTGCCTACAAGCACTAGAACCATATTAGAAAATTCATGGCATTAATAACAAATATGCATGCAAAATGAAATTCCAATTGATTGATAGGTAATACAAGAAAAAATGCAAATGTTATATATGAATTTAAAACTCAGGCCTCCTCCTCATCAATGATATCATCTTGTAATGTTGCACTTAAGTTACTTCCATTAGTTCTAGCCTCAAAGACTAAGGGATCCTCAAAAGTATTATTGTCCTAATTCAATTTCTTTAGAGCATCCAAGACAACATTCCAATCATTCGTTGGCCTAATTTGATATTTACAGTAGAAGACTTGAATAGCTTGAGAAGCTAGAATAAGAGGGTTATCGTTTTCCTTTGAATTTCTTTGCAACCTTCTCAAGTTGACTTATATCAGGTTAGTTGTTGGATCAACAAAGCATCCATGTGTGTCTTCTATGCGCTTTCAATCACAATCGAATACTACTTGTTTGAAGTGATGGTAATCTAGCTCTAGAATTTGTTTGAGAATTCCATAGTAAGTAACCTCTTCATACACATGATTGGTATCCCTGGTGCTTGACCTGAAAGCAGTTAAAGCTTTCATCGAGACCACCACTATTTTGTGTTGTTTTATTCATTTCTGCATCCAAAGTATATAATACATATCCATAAATTGCATATGCATTATTTGAAATGGTTTCAAATGAAGGTCGATAAACAACTCTTTTCATAACACTGTTTTCTTCATTTCTTAATTCTTGTCTAAGCCAAGGAATGTATTCTGTCATTTTTTTTTCTTCCATAGTGCCTATTCAATTTTGAACAATGGGCCTTAGGCTTTGAAGGTATTCATCGTATTTCCTATTTAGAATGAACCAACGAGTTTAATTATCGGTTTTAAATTATGCAATGCTTTCAAAATGTATATATTAAGATGGCTCAAATTTTACTTACCTCTCCCATTCTGCATTTTCAATATATTGCTTTAATACCCATTTGCGAGCTTGTTGGTATTGTTCAAAAGTAAGATTATAGACCTTCCCCTTTTCATCAATAGGGTAGGTACATTCACTGTCCTCATCTATTCATTTCCTATGTCCTTGCTTATGGCTTCTTTTAGTACTATGAGGCATATAATTCATGGCATACATTATGGATTCCTCCATTAGGTAACACTCTGCAATGCAACCCTTTGAATATGTTTGATTCACCACATGACATTTATACGTCTTCATCTTCCTTATACAAGTTAGGTAAATTAGATACCAAAGCTAAATTGTAATAAATTAGTTCATTAGGAAAGAACTTAAAATAACAAAAACATTTTAATTGCCATTCAAAAGGATACATCCATCGACATCTAAAAAGTTCAGAAAACATCGCCTCTTTTTCCAAGTGCACGACTAGGTGTGTCATAGAAACGAAAAATAATGGACGGAAGTACTTCTCAAACACACATAGTGCTGCCACAATATGTTCTTGCATCTTTAAGAGTTCTTCATAGTTGTAACCATTGAGCATAGGACATTGAAGAATATTGATAGGTCTTGAAGAGCAAAACACAATGGCTTATGAGTCTTAAAAGTGTACATAAGCAACACTGGTAAGAACTGTTGCAAAAGAATGTGATAATTATGTGACTTAAGATTTTTTAGCTCCTTATCCTGCAAGCTAACATTGTGTCTCTAACATGCATTATATCTAGTAGGAACCTTCAAATGATACAATGTTTTACATACCAAATCTTTCTCCAATCTAGATAGCGTGTAAGGAGCTTTCAGACATGTCTTCTTGCCATTTATTTCAATTGGCCACAACTTTTTTTTAATCGCCAACTCTTACAAGTCTTCTCGGGCTTTAGGATTATCTTTAGACTTATTTGTATTCATGATTGTTGCAAATAGAGTTGCGGCCACATTTTTTTCCACATGCATTATATCCAAATTGTGGCGAATAAACAAATCCTGCAAAATTAAAAAAATTTATACTAATATGTTAGTTTAATAAAATAGATTTCTTTACTGTTAAGAATTTATTAAAGCTCACATTCCAAAAAGGCAATAAAAAAATCGATTTCTTCGACCATGGAGTGTTCTCATTCTCTTCTACACCTTTTCCCTTCCTCTTTTTACTTGGGTTTTTTTTAGAATTTAGTCTGGGTAGATTTCAATTTTTTTAATAGTTCCAAACCATTCATACATTTGCATTTCTCCTTATGCTCTTCATTCCCATTAAATTTGGATTTTTGGCCCCTAAAAGGATGCATTATATCTTGTAGCCACTTTTTATGCCCCATGTAAGCAAACTTATTCCCATTTTTAAGCTACAATGAGTTTGTTCCTTCACTACACACAAGACATGCATACTTTCTTGCAGTCCTATAACCCAACAAATGGCTATATGCTAAAAAATTATGTATAGCCCATAACAAAATTGCTTTCATTGAAAATTTATTTTTATTGTACGTGTCAAATGTTATGACTCCAATGGACCACAATTCATTCAACTCATGCATCAATAGTTGCAAGTAGACATCATTATCATGTCCTAGGCCATACTACCTAAGAATCAATAATGTTAACATAGTGAATTCCTTCCGCATGCATAAAGATGGAAAAGGATTGTAGGGAACAATAAAAACAGGCCAACAACTATAAGAGTTGTTCTTATTACCAAAAGGATTGAATCAATCCGTCGTAAGTCCCAAATGAACATTACATGCCTAGTGTGCAAAGTCAGGCCATTTACGATTAACTTATTTCCAAGATAAAGAACCCATTGAATGACGTATGATTGATTCATCTGTTGCTAAGCTCGCATTCGCATGTCATCTCATGCTCTCCACAATCCAAGGTATACTATACAATCTTTGAAACCTTGGTGTCATTGGAAAGTATCTTAGTTTTTTTCCTAGGCAGAGGTTTCTCTCTTGGTTTATCTGAACTCTCCGGTTGCCATCTGCTTTCACCACATGTAGGACATCTATCCTTAGTTTCATGCTTTTTCGAATAAAGTACACAATCAATATAGCATGCATGGATAATCTTGTAATCCATTTGCAAAAACTTGATCATTTTTTTTGCATTGTAGGTTTTATCTAGCAAAGTGTTTTTCAGTGGCAAAATATTTTTTTTATCGATTTCAGCAATGCTGGGACACTTCGTTTAGACCATTGATATGTAGCCTTTAAGCTTAACAAATCCACTGTCAAGGACAACATTTTATATTCAATTTGATATGATGGATATAATGGTTGTAACACTTTGACCCTACTTAAGCATGCTTAGCAACTAATTAAGTAAGTGATTAGTTAATTACCATCGAATGAGGATGGATTTAACTTGTTTTATTTTTGTGAGTTATGTTTAATCATGGATAGATAGTTTGGTCGCACTTAACCTTACCTAGGTAGTGAAAGCCCTTTTTTGTAAGTTTTGAGTTTATGAGTTTACGTTATTCATGTATCATATTGACATCATCACATTCGTCTCGTCAAGCCTGTTAACTTTTGTACTTGACTCAAATACATTTAAGTTTGTTTGTGTTAGTTGGACCTTTATTTGACTTGAATTGTAATTATCTGAAGAACTAAGGACTTTCTTCTAAACTCCATAAAAAATCCTGTATATATAAGGAGCTACTATTTCCTAATCGATACTTTTCTCTCTAACACTCTTATTTTTGACCTAAAGTCTTATGTTTCTCCCCTATCACATTTTTCTCATCCAAGCAAGAGAATTGATGTTGGCTTGTATGATTGGAGGCTCATAGTAGCGCTCCAGTGTCTTCTATTCTCATCTTCTTCCTCATTTCTCACATGCATATCAGTTAGGTTCGAAAATTTAGGGTGTCGTCTCAAGTTGAGCTATGAGTAAGAGTAATGACTTGAATTCTAAACCAAAGCAAGTATAAGCAAATTTTGGTTTAATACATATTGGTATGGTATGAATCTTGTTATCTTACTCACTCATGTGCATTCAGCCCTAATATGTTTCTCTTTCTCAATTTCACTACATGATGAAGTTCAATATGACTGAATGAATAGATGAAGTTCATAGGATAACTAAATGAATGAATTAGAGAGGGAATACCCTAATATAATCTCAAGTTCTGAAACCAGCATAGAATTTGTTTCAGAAAGTTGCTTTAAACATGAAGTTGTTTTAGAAATTGAAACTTACGGCTAAGCTGTAAGAGAGTTACGGTTCACAGTCCAAAGAGCAAAAATTTTCATTTTTCTTCTACGGCTAGGCCAAAGCTGAACCATAGCTTTTGCTATGGCTTAGCCGGAGTCAAACCATAGCGTAGCCATGGGCTATATATGGCTAAGCCGTAAAATGGAATACAGTTAAAGCATAAATGCGGAGGAAATTAGGGCCCCTTTGGCTAAGCCGTAGTGTATTTTACGGCTAAGCCGTAGAATACCCATGGCTAAGCTGTAAAACCATTGAAACTTAAGATTACGTAGGTACTATGCAAGATGTTGTAGGGCCTTAGTTTTTGGATCCCTTCACACTATTAACCAGCACCATGGAATAATGAAAGATCATAAAAATCTTGAGGGCTGAGACTTATTTGTTAAGCATCTCCCCATGGGGGTTGGTTTAAAGGACTTCGATATACGTTTCCAATACAATGAAACACTAAAAGGAGACAAATGTGTATTGGATAACTTAAAACTACATCATCATGTACGTTTGAAACAATAAATGACTAGATTAAAGTTGGCCAGTAAAACTACCTTGATTCTATTAAATTAAATTGCATGACATATTGGACGACTGTTATTGTCTTCCACTCTTATGATTTAAATTGAAATGATCGTCGTATGTCTTGACTTCTAATCTTCCAATAATGATTTGAATTGAAATGATCATTGTATGCATTGCATCTATTTGATATGTTTTTTGATATTCTTGATAATAAATTGACATTGAATTGAGTACGAACATATTGCATGAATGAATTGAATGAATACGGTTGGGTATTGTTCCCACTCAATGAATAAATTGCTTGATTACTTAAATTAATTATATGGCTGAATTGGAATGGTCTAGCCTTACTCAGTCTCAGCCTTATGATACCCGACAGGGTTGACTTTGGTGTAGCATGAACGTTGCTATTACAGTGTGCTATTTTGGAGCTTTTGGACTCTATGTTTGTACGAGAGACCCATTCGTACCTTGGCCCGGTCGATGGTGTTCTCAATGCATAGATCTCTAAAGGGAGGATATGGCAAATATAGTAGCCAAATAGTAAAGTATTTTTGTTATTTGATTCTTATTGCATGATTATTCAATTGCACAATACGCCTAGTATATTGAATTGATCTCTTTAATTACATGTTAATGATCCTTGTAAATACAATGCATGTTACCTTGATTGTACTTATACTTTGCTGAATAGTTTTATTCATAAGTTATCTATGGTGTTATAAGCTCAGCTCCTGGTTTTAATCTTACGGAGACCGAGAAGACTCCAAAGGAGACTTTTAAAGAACCCTTCCAGCCTAGATGAATGAATAGTGGATCATCTCTGTTTGATCCATCACGGAGTGCGCCCAAAGCATGTTAGGCCTTTTTTTTAGGTTTTTTTTATACAACTGCATTTAAGGTATCACGGCTTGCATTCTTTTGTCATGTATGGTTCATGGTTCATAATCCCTTACATGTTGGGAATTATATCACTCTTGTATATTGAACTTTTTTTCCTTTTGTAAATACATGTTCCATTACAACTCTTGTTTATAGCATATCATGTCGATGTGTATAATAGTTGGTTAAATTATCTTGTTTCATAAATTATATTATCAGGCTTCTGCATTTGAATACTTGGACAGATGTCCGTTATAAGCATCTCACTCGAGTAAGTAATGTGACTCTTCCTTCTGTAATTCTGCCTAAACTCATATCCAGGTGTGTATTACACGGAAGTACGTATGTCATTATTTAGGGCTAATCCTCATATCCGAATTCTTGAGCTCGGGTTGTGACAATGGTTTTATTGCATCATCCATCAACATCTTGTACCTAATATTCTCCGTTAAATAATCTTGAGATTCAACAAATTCTTCATTAGAAGCTTCATGAGTGTGTGCAAACATATTACCTCCCACATGAACTTCAGCTTCATGCTCATCTTGAAAACATCCAAATACATATCATTGACCATATCAACCATTCTTGGAAATGTATCACACACTCTTTCCATATTACTACCCTCTACATTTATACAACTTTTTGGATGGATTTCTCTATGATGAATCCATGTTATGTAACTTGTATTTATACCATAACAAATTAAATGATCATAAATATCTCCTAATGTTTTTTTCCCTCCTTTTAAATTACCGCATTTGACACAAGAATAACAATACCAATCATCACCCCTTAATTTCTCTTTATTAGTTTCTATGGATGCAAAGAATGAAACCCCTTTTTTGTATTCAATCAAATGCCTTGGTGCCATAATCGACACATTGCTTGGAGACATTTTCTTAAATATAAAGTCCATAGAGTATAATGCACATAATATGTTTTAACATATCATCATCATCATCATTATCATCATCAAAGCCTTATCCCAACTAAGTTGGGGTCGGCTACATGAATTATGTTTCTCCATTCCATGCTATTTTGAGCCAAATTCTTCGATAAGTTAAACTTTTTCAAATCTGAATTAATGACCTCTATTAATGCTTTCTTCGGCCTACCCCTACCTCTTAATGGGCCATTCACCTGTATAGCAAAACTTTTTCTCACCGGTGCCATTACCGGCTTACACTCAACATGCCCAAATCATCTTAAACATGTTTTTCTAATCTTATCTCCAATTGGTCTACCCCTAAATGTTCTTGAAAGCGCTCATTTCTAATTTTATCTTTCCTAATTTTACCACATATCCACCTAAGCATTCTCATTTCTGTTACATCCATCTTATGAATATGCGTCTTCTTAATTGGCCAACATTTTGCTCCATATGTCATAGCTGGTCTAACCACTGTCCTATAAAATTTATCCTTCAATTTCGTTCTCATTCGTTTGTCATAAAGCACTCCAGAAGCTAGTCTCCACTTCAGCCATCCAGTTTTTATCCTATGCTCCACATTTTCGTCAATCTCCCTATCCTTACTAATCATCAAGCGTAGGTACCAAAAAGAATCTCTACGTGGTATCTTATGGGTTTCAATTTTGACAGTAGTTTCAACACTTTGAATATGTCTACTGAAGTTACAATCCATATATTCTGTCTTTGTACAACTTATTTTAATGCCTCTAGATTCTAATGCCCCTCGTCATCTCTCAAGTTTTGCATTTACACCATCTCTTGATTCATCCACCAATACTATATCATCTGCAAACAACATACACTATGATACTTCTTCTTGAATATGCACAGTTAACTCATCCATAATTAATGCAAAAAGATAAGGGCTAAGGTTGATCCCTGAAGTAATCATGGAGAATCCACATGTTTCTCCACATATGGTTCTCACATTTGTTACTGCTCCTTCATACATATCCTTAAGAATTTCAATATAACCTCTAGGAACATTCCTTATCTTTAAAATGCACTAAATTAAATTCCTCGGTAATCTATCATAGGCTTTTTTCAAATCGATAAAGACCATGTGTATATTTTTCCTCTTTGCTCGATATTTTTTTATTAATTGTCTAAGTGAAAAGATAGCTTCAATAGTTGATCTGCCTGGCATAAAACCAAATTGATTTTCAGAGATCTTGGTCTTCCGTTTCAGTCTTTGCTCTATTATTCTCTCTCATAACTTTATAGTATGACTCATAAGTTTAATCTCTCGATAGTTGGTATAATTTTGTATATCTCCCTTATTCTTATATATTTTAACATATAAGAATAAAAAAATATTATGTTTTAACATCATCAAAGCCTTATCCCAACCATGTTGGGGTCGGATACATAAATTCTATTTTTTCATTCAGTTCTATTTTGAGCTAAATCTTTCGATAAGTGCAACTTCTTCAAATCTAAATTAATGACTTCCATCCATGTTTTCTTCGGCCTACCCCTACCTCTTGATGGACCCTCCACCTGTATATCCAAACTTTTTCTCACCGGTGCCATTATTGGCCTACGCTCAACATGCCTAAACCATCTTAAATGAGTATCTCTAATCTTATCTCCTATTGGTGCTACCCCTAAATGTTCTCGAAAGCGCTCATTTCTAATTTTATCTTTCCTAGTTTTACTATACATCCACCTAAGCATTGTCATTTCCGCTACATCCATCTTATGAATATGTGTCTTCTTAATTGGCCAATATTCTGCTCAATATGTCATAGCTGGTCTAACCACTGTCCTGTAAAATTTTTCCTTCAATTTTGTTGGCATTTGTCTATCACAAAGTACTCCCGAAGCTAGTCTCCACTTCAGCCATCCAGCTCTTATCCATGCTCCACATCTTCGTCAATCTCCCCATCCTTACTAATCATCGAGCCTAGGTACCGAAAAGAATCTTTACGTGGTATCTCATGCGTTTCAATTTTGACAGTGGTTTCAACACTTTGTATATGTCCACTGAAATTGCAATCCATATATTCTGTCTTTGTATGACTTATTTTAAAGCCTCTAGATTCTAATGCCCTCCACCATCTCTCAAGCTTTGCATTTACACCCTCTATTGATTTATCAACCAATACTATATCATCTGCAAACAACATACACCATGGTACTTCTTCTTGAATATGCACAATTAACTCATCCATAATTAATGCAAAGAGATAAGGGCTTAAGGATGATCCCTGATGTAAGCCTATAGTCACGGGAAATCCGCCCGTTTCTCCACATGTGGTTTTCACATTTGTTATTGCACCTTCGTACATATCCTTTAAAATTTCAACGTAATCTCTTGGGACATTCCTTTTCTTTAAGATCCACCAAATTAAATTCCTCGGTACTCTATCATAGGCTTTTTCCAAATCGATAAAGACCATATGTAGATTTTTCCTCTTTGCTCGGTATTTTTCCATTAATTGCCTAAGTGAAAAGATAGCTTCCATAGTTGATCTCCCTGGCATAAAACCAAATTGATTTTCCGAAATCTTAATCTTTTTTCTCAGTCTTTGCTCTATTATTCTCTCCCATAACTTCATAGTGTGACTCATAAGTTTAATCCCTCGATAGTTGGTACAATTTTATATATCTCCTTTATTCTTATATATAAGTACTTCAATGCTTCTTCTCCATTCATCCGGCATTTTCTTTGTCACAAGTATCTTATTGAATAGTCTACATAACCAACTTACTCCAACCTCTCCTAAGTATTTCTATACCTCTATCGGAATACCATCTGGGCCTGTTGCCTTTTCTGTCTTCATTCGCTTCAATGCTTCCTTCACTTCCACCCCTCTAATTCTACGGAGAAAAATATATTCTTGTAATGAAGTATCTTCCTTCACTCTTGTATCGCCCAAATATTCTTCATTTAAAAGTTTACTAAAATATTCTTTCCACCTTTCTATAATATCGTTGTCCTTCACCAAAATATTTTCCTTATTATCCTTGATACATTTGACATGATCTAAGTCCCTACTTTTCTTTTCTCTTATTTTTGCAAGCTTAAAAATATCCTTTTCTCCTTCTCTTGTTCCCAACCTATTATAGAGGTCATCGTATGCTTTGAACTTTGCACCACTTACTACTTTCTTAGCTTCTTTCTTTGCCTTCTTATACAACTCAAAATTTTCTATACTCTTAGTCCCCTGCCAAACTTTGTAGCAATTTTTTTTTGTCGAATAACTTCCTGAACCTCCATACTCTACCACCATGTTTTTTTATTAATATGTCTCTTCCCTTTTGATTCTCCAAGTATCTCCTTTGCAACATTCCTAATGCAATTAGCCATTTGATTCCACATTACTGTAGTTTCTCCTTCAATATTCCATTCTCCTTTCTCAATCATTTTGTCCTTAAATATATTTGCTCTTTCCCCCTTCAAATCTCTCCACCTTGTTTTAGGGTCCATTTTATTTCCTACTGCTCTCTTTTTACTTCTAATGCAAATATCTAAAACTCCAAGCCTATGTTGCGTAGTCAAACTCTCTCCTGGGATAATCTTACAATCTTTACAAGCCAATCGGTCCTGTTCTCTAACTAGAAAAAAGTCTATCTGACTCCTATTACTCCCACTTTTATATGTAATTAAATGCTCATCTCTCTTTTTAAAGTAAGTATTTGCTACTATAAGATCAAATGCCACTGCAAAGTCCAATATAGTGTTTCCGAATTCATTCTTTTCTCCAAATCCATGCCCTCCATGCACTCTCTCATATCCTCTATTATCTCTTCCTATATGCCCGTTAAATCCCCTCCAAGGAAAATTTTATCACTATTTGGGATTTCTCGCATTAAATCATCCATCTCCTCCCAAAATTGTCTTTTCACACTTTCTTCTAGTCTTACTTAGGGAGCATATGCACTAATGATATGAATTATGTCTTCCTCTAGTACTAGTTTAATTGCTATAATTCTATCACCAAACCTCTTTACCCCCACAATTTTATCTTTTAAATCCTTATCTATAATTATACCCACTCCATTTCTTGTATTACTCTTTCCTGCATAGAAAAGCTTATACCCATTCATGAGCTCCTTAGTTTTATTCCCTTTCCACCTTGTCTCCTGTATACAAGCCACACTAATTCTTCTTCTTTTCATTACCTCAACCAACTCCATGCTCTTGCCTGTCAAGGTTCCTATATTCCAAGTAGCAAGTCTAATTTTCCTATTCCTCCTCTTCTTCTCATGAACTAACTTCTTTAACCGCATTAGCCCAAAGTCATGCGGTAGCCCTTGCACACTTTTCATTGCACCCGGGCGATGCTGCAATGCGTCGCTTAAAGCGGGGAACGCCCTAGCCTTATCATGAAATATCATTTGTTCAGAATTCATGTTTGGGTTGTGACAAAGTTTTACGCTGGCTATCACCTACCTAACGCAACCCTCCTCCTTTACCCGGGCTTGGGACTGGCAGCAAAACCGGCGGAGTTTAATAGACACTTATTTACTGTAAATAAAAATATATAAGCAAGATTATGCCACTTATTTACAAGGTAAGATTAATAGACTGCATATCGAATGTAGATCATGCTTTCATTTAAATGAAGTAAAAAATGCTTAATAGAAATTTATCTATTCCATATGTAAAACTTGAATGTGCAAAATCTTAATGGTCGATCAAGGTTGATCCAACGGTTAGTCATTACATGAGCATAAATGTACTTGAAAAAAAAGAAACAATTGGTGGTTACAAGCTCCATGTACTTTGTGGGGTCAATTCAAACGACATGACCACTACATACTAACCTCATGAAATTAAAGTAACATTTAAAACCATGTACCAGCAGATATTGATCATGTCTAGGAACAACCATTATATCAGTTCTATTTCCAAAAGAACATCAACAAGAAAATGGTTTAAAACAAAAAGACTTAAAAATCATAGTTCATACCATTTGGAATCTTCTTGAGCTACAATCCCAGTCCCTACAATAGAACCAAACCCTCAAATAAAAACACAAGAATTCACAGAAAAAGAAATTAGGAAATTCCTCATTGATAAATGGTTATTAAATCCGTTTAAAATGTAGCAAAAAATAAATACTATTTAAATCTAATATATTATTAATATATACAATCCGTTGGAAACACTTATGTCTCATGATATGTTAAATATTGTTTTAATAGACTCGACTAGTCCATCTAGAACCTTAATTGACAACTTGGGCAAGTTGAATTTTAGAACTAAGCCAGCTGGAGGACTGAGACTCAGTGGAATGGGTGGACTAGAGTCCCACCACTACTTAACATCTAATTAAATATAAAAAGATGAGAGAAGATTTCAGTCACTAAGCCCTTTTGAAAAAAGATACCTACAAAGATAAGACATTAAGAAAATGTCATACTTGAGTTTTGTTTGTCCTAAAATATCTCATTTTTTTAGTGGCTTTCTTTTGATTAGTTAGTTTTGTATGGTAATTCTCTGTTTAGTTATTATGGATGTATAACTAGATACTAAGATTGATGTGATAGTCCTAGTTTCCCAGTGAAAGTACCAACTACATAAATTAGAGCTGTAAATTACCAACTATCCACCTATTTATCTGATCCAAGTCCCCTTAAATCTAGGAGCCCACCTTTTCAGCATACATTATAATCATTATAGAATAAAAGGTAACTTTAAAACTCAAATTTCATAATTCCTACATTTAACTCCAAGCTCAAATGCGATATCCTTTAATTAATACAAGTGGGCATTTCTGGAGGCTGTTAGACACTTAAAAGCACAAAAGCCCTACAAAAAGATTCAAAGAAATACCTCCCACTAACACAAGGTACAAAAACCAAAAGCACATAAACAACCAAAGTCAGAAGTACACATATGGCCCATTAAAAACATAAGTTCATTTCATATTTTAAGTTTTCTTTTGTGAAAAAGCATAAGCTAACTTTATATTTTTCACTTAAAACATAAATTCAAGACTACCCACAGACACATATATGGGAAAAAGAAATGTCAAAATTCAAAACCCATGTAACAAATGCCAAGAAAATCCAAAAATAAGGAGCTGAAATTCCTAACTCTCATTAACAAAAGGTAAAAGAGCAAGTGCAGAGTTTGGCAGTCTAAAGTCGAAACTCATTTTTATATGATGTCTTCATTATAGAAGTTCTCATGGAACAATAATTTCTGTTAACCTTTGCAGGCACTTATATCGACCCTATTATACCCTGCCTTGCTATAGTAAAAACCCTTTCATAAAACGTTTAGATGAATATTGAAATGGTTACGGTTCCACTTTCAAATTATTAGGAACTAGTGTATTCATCACAAGTCTTTACAAATTGATATTTCCAATTGGCAAGAGAAAAAGAAGAATTTCTAGAGTGAAAAGAGAAGACATTAAGCATTTAACAGGAAGCAAGCACGGAGAAAAAAACAATGTCTATTTAAACTCAAAATATATAAAAATACCCACGAGGAAACAAATCAAAAGAACCCAGTAACAGAATTTCAAACCAAAAGTTTTTTTGAAATAGGATATGATTGCCGATTCAAATTGTTGAAATCAGAGCAGAGCACATGCCATGAGATGTATGGTTCCATGAACATGACGAAAGAACATTTCCTCTTCCATTGCATTTTAACATTAGATATAGAGAGAGCCAATTTTATGCTTTCTACAGAGGTTTCAACTTCAACGTGAAGTTGATATTACTTATTGAAGTGGCAAGGGTTTTATCTAAAACCTAGGTTGTAGAAGCATTAATATGAGAGACATAGAGAGAGTTACTAGGCAGAAGGGTAGGAGTTTGGAGAGATGAAAAGAGGGGCTTAGATTTGGGGGAAAAAAGATAGAAAACAATAGAATGGAAGAAGGCATAGGGTACGATGACGAGATGGATTTGGAAAAAAAAAAGAAGAAGAAGAGGAAAGGAAACAAGAGAGGGGTTCAGAAAGATGGGGTTTGGGAAATGAAGAGGAAAGAAAAAAAGAGATGGGTTCAGTGATGGAGAGATGACCTTGAAGGATTTGGTGCTCAATTGCTTGACAGTGTTTAAAGCTTGCAGTGGATGTAGATAGCTGGAGCGCAATTGGAGAGCCGAGATAAGAAGTGACTGGTCTCGGGCAAAGTTGTGCCTAAGAGAGAGAGAAAAGAGGGCGCGAGGGAAGAGAGATTGCAGGAGAGAAAAAGAAAGCGGGAGAGAAATCTAGGGCATGGTCTTTCGGGTTTTTTTTTTTTGGATGAAAACGACGACATAGAGAAACTGTGGTTTATGCAAATACATGTGGCTAATAATGCAGTCAAAAGGAGTGACTTTGTGTATGTTAGTTGTGTAGTTAAATGCCCATTTTGATGTAGTGTAAAAGAATCCAACCCTCCATCAAATGGTCTAGTCCATTTGGATGGGTGTCATAACTCAAAATTAGTTCCTATCAAGGAGTCCTTGTTTGTGCACGATTTAGATGGGTTGTTAGGTGAGCCTTACCAACCATTCTCACATAAGCAAGACCTGAATATATATAGCCCCTTAGCCAAGCATTGGCCGAGCACCACTTTCTTGGGACCTTTCAGGCTTGGTTTGTTGCCCCATTCAAACACATTGCTTCGGTGTATATGACCCTAACGGGCTGTACATTTGGAGTTAGGACACTTTTAAGGCCACAAGCTTAGTATTTTCAGCAGTTCAACATGGAGATCATTGGCATTGAAAAAAAAAAAGAAAGAAAGAAAGAACAAAGCTATGGAGTAACGAAAAAAGGTCGATCTGTTGCTATTTCTTGTTCACCATACATGTACATTTTCTTTTAGGGCTCTTTGAGAGTATGTTTCCTTTTCTCACTTTAATACAAATTAACAATTAAGCAAAAAAAGAAACCAAGAAAGAAAGAGACAGGTAAATGTTCACCGAATGTAGCTTATATGCAGTTGAGTTTATAGGGTACACTTAATGGAAGTTTACTAATGGGAGGAAGGCAGATTGAAAGCTCTTCTCAGAAAAAGAAATTAGTCCCACCAATTTATCCTAGCCGTTGATTAAAAAATCTTAAAGCTTAATTGCATCTTTAACTTTAGATTTTTTTTGTGATTTAATTCAACCATGAGTGAATGTTCAATTAGTACAAAATTGGGCCTAATGTCAAATTATTTGATGTTAAAACTATAAAAAGGCGTTGTTCATGAAAGAGTGGGCCCAAGTTGGCCACACATCGTTAGATTGCACCTGCAGTTCTTGGTAGGAGACCATTTCGCAAGAGAAACAACTATTATATATTATATATATTATAACAATACCCCATTTCGCTGGAAGGCGACATGTGGCGTTCTTCTTTACTGAATATCAACACATGGTCTACTCCAATTAAAGTCCTAAAATTCTCTCCCATTTTCCAAATCTCTCTCTTTACTATTTAATCTCCTAAAAATTTCACTTTCCTATTTAGTAGGTATTTTATTTCCTTATTTAATCCTCATTATAATCTACAACCAATATACTTATCATATACAATCTAAAAGTATAAAGACATTAGAATCCTTAAAATTTAAACATTCTATTTTAATTCATATAGTTATAGTTATATATGTATATCTTCTATGACTACGTTATATATATACGTAGCAAATAAAGCAACGGGATTTTGTCCCATATGGATTTAAATAACCAAATCTATCTCTTATCTAGCAAAGAAAGCTATAAATCCTTATAGGTCAATGTGTAAAAGTTGAACCCAGTGTCCAATCTCACCATGGAGCCAGATTGTTTGGGGTTACCATAAAAAACAGTTTGCATTTTAACCTTGCAAGTTGAGGCCAATGAGTTAAGTATGATAGGCAGACGTCATCAAGCTAGGATTCATAAAATTAACTACCTTACTCCATACATGAAATGCACATAATAATAATAGTAATAAAAATAATAATAATAATAATTATTATTATTATAGCTTAGCTTAAAGCATTATATCATTATGGGCTCACCTAACTAATCGAAATGTATATCTTTCTCTTACTCCTTTCCTCATCTTACTTCCTCTGTAATTATTTTGTGCTAACATTTCTATATTTTTAATTTGTATTTTTTTTAATATGCTCTAGTTGTGTATGGTTTTCCTTAATATTAAATTATAATTCATTAAATACTTAAATATAATTTTATTTACCAATACAATAATTTTATTATGAGGCATGTGTTGGGCACAGGCCCTGTACGCTACTATAACCACTATATGAGACACTATTGCGCTGGAACTTTGGGCTTGTTTGGTATCAATTTGCTCCGAGAAGGTTAATAAAAGAGATCAGAAAAGAAGAAAATGAGTAAAAAAAGTTCTAAATAACAAAAAAGATCAACGTGGCCGCTGCTAGGGATTCAAAAAGAAGGAAAAGTGACTCGTTTAAAGTCGAGAAAGAAGGTCGATCATATCTTCAGAGGGTCGGTATATGGCCACTAATGGCAGGGCCATAGGCATGGACCCTTTCCATCATGTCCACCTTTCCTTTTCCCACCCTTTCCCACTCAAAGCACTGGATCAATGTCCCCAATGCCAACCCCACCACCTTCATTGCCATGCCCATGCCTGGACACGACCTTCTTCCATACCCAAACGGGAGCAACTTGAATTAGGAAGCATGGGTACCGGTGCGAGTATGGTACGGGTACGAAGATACTATAAAATTATTAAAAACTAGGATACGGGTATGGCTGAGGTACGTCCATTAAAAAATTATATTTTTAAAAATTTTAATAATGCAATAGACTAATAATTAAAATTTTAAAATAAGTTAGAACTCTTAGATGCAATAAGCCAACAATTACTTAATATCATTACAAAGTCAACCTATAAACCATCGAGTTTAATGTCTATCATTACAACAAAAGTCAAAAGCCACGTAAACATCAGGATTACAACAAAAACAGTAAAGAAAGCACTGAAAACAAAGTTATCCATCAACTTAAACTGCATCGCCTTCATCAATTAATCTAGCTTCCATGTCAAGCTCATCAAGTGAAAGATCTGCAACTTTAAGTAAGCTAGCACCCTCTAATGAATTAAATGCATCTCCACTAATGTCCCAGAGCTTGGTCTCTCCTTCCGTGTATTGTCGAATCCTCCTTGATAGGAGACGAATATTGTTATGCACAAAGACCAAATCTTCACAACGCTCTGGTGTCATTTTGTTCCTTCAATGGAGTGAATGAAAGAGTAGGTACTCCAATTCCTTTCACAGCATGATGAAGAACATGGCTGACTAAGTAATTTCAATGCTAAAGATTGAAGAATTGGTGCAGAAGACCCATGTGTATATTACCAAATAATTAGTTCCATTACTCCTCTATTAAATTTTTAATCAAATTCCCCAAAACTTTTCAAACAACCTGAAAACTTAGCATATTCTGTTGTAACAATCCTTCTATCCCCCGGCTCTGGAAAGTATTTCTTAAGACACTTTGTTCTCATATTTGAGATTTCATCATCCTTATGAGGAGGAACACGATTGGGATTTTCATCAAGCCACGTTGCACTATAATACCTAAATTATAGTGCGAGGAAAGTATAAGTAAATTATGAATTTCATATCATATTCAAAGAAATAACCAAATACAAAAAGAATTGGGTTGTACCTAGGATTCAATGAATATACAAGGCAATGAAATGGTGTGCTACTTTTGATCTACCTTTCAACAAGTATTTGGTGCACTACAAAATAAAAATTGGACTCTTCATTTTCCAACTTCCCTTCATGCCTATAGATGGTTGCCTTTACCTTTTCAATCATCGTATCCTACATCTCATAAACTAAGTGCAAACATGGCCTATTAGTATCACAAACTTAATCATCTTATAGATAGGCAATGTGAAAAATAATATGTAAGCTCTCTTGTCCTAGAAGATGTCACTCAACACATTTTCCTACACAAATGCTGCCTTATCAATGTCATCATTCTTGTAATTACTCCATTTTTCATTAATAACCATTGTCTGAAGACCATGCTTGATAAGATTGAACCTTTTTAGCATTACAACAGCAGATGCAAAGCACGTGTCTACTACAGTAAATAACTCCATGTAACACTCCGACCCAGCTTGACTTCGTTTAGTGGCTAATTAATCTTGTTTTCGTGGTTAATTGTGTTTTGTTTGTGTTTTGATTCCGTTGCAGGTCATGGATAGGTAGTTGGGTTGAATTTGACCTGGATTAAGTAGACCAAGCCCTTTTTTTGTAATTTTAGCTTTTCTAAGGCATGGTCATTTTTGCATCATCTTGATGTCAACATGTGTCTTTCGTTGAGCTCGTCAACTTTCGTAACTACGTCATTTGCAACCGATGTCGTGTGATTCCATTGGACCCGGATTTGACTCAAACTGATAATAGAATTATGCCTTGGACTTCATTGTAAATTGGACAATCCACTTATCCTATATAAGCTTCATACCATCGACCCAAGTTTTCTCTCATTCTTTTCTCTCACTGTTCATGTGAAGTCTCTCTCTCTCTTTCCTGAATTCTCTCCTCCATCATCGATCAAGCCAAAGGAGGGTTCTTTGCATGCTCTGTTGTGTTGATTGTGAGGTGAGTTGGGGATTCTTCTATCTCTCTCATCTCCTTCTTCTATTTCTCCTCCTTCTTGTTTCCTTGTTGCATGATGTGTCTGTGTCTTGATATTCTTTCTGTTTCTCATGGATGCATGTTGTTGTGGTTGGTGTTAGGTTGTGTTTGGGCCCAAGGACAGCAAGTTGTGTAATTGAATTCAATTGAGGTAAGTATAACTATAATCTGTAAGAACCCATGTTGGTATTTGTTTGGTTTTGGTTAATTCACATGAAATGGCATGGCAAACTTGTTTGCAGCCCCAAATTGTTAGTATTCTATCTTATCTCTGTTGGATATTTGTAATTCGGATGGTTTCACAGGTTTTCTGTACTTGATTCAGAACTTGACTTTGTGCATGTACGGCTAAGCCGTATGTTACCTACGGCTTAAAGTCCAGAGAGGGTAAAAACCCAGTTTTCCTCTACGGCCAGGGCACGGCTAAGCCGTGTATTGTACTACGGCTAAGCCGAACCTCAGCTGTGACCCAGCCGTAGATCAGTGCAGGGTGCCTTCTTCTGGATTAACTAAAAGCAATCAATTTGATAGACCTTCTACGGCCCAGCCACGACTAAGTAGTAGAACACATACGGCTAAGCCGTAGAATAAAATACGGGTGAACTGTAACTGCGGATGAACAATAAAGGGAACCGCAGTGGAGCCGCAGTGCATATTACGGCTACGCCGTAAGATGCCTATGCCTAAGCCGTACGTTCACCTACGGCTAAGCCGTATCAACCCTAGAACAATGAATGACAAGGATAGGTGTAAGGGAAAGACCGATATGGCCTTCATGATAGAATGTAGAGCATCTAGACCTGCCCAACGGAATGTGATACAATGCGTGAATGATCTCGAGGGCTGCGAATCATTCATGTTCGTTATCCGGATGTTAAGCACCTCCCCATGGGTGTTAGTTTAAGGGACTTCGGTGCACTATCCGATTCAATGCAACACTAGACAACGGTGCATCGAATAACTTAAAACTACATCATCATGCACGGTTAGAAACACCTGATAATTAGATTAGTATTGGTTTGTAAATAATGATGATCCGATTTCGCATGATTTGTTGCATAACATATTGCATTCGATCATTGATCTCTACTCTCTAGTATGATTACTTGTTCTCCGTTACTTTCACATTGTGGTTCTTTACCTTGAGTATGCATGTGTAATTGCATGTATAAGACATGTTCGCAGATATGCACGTAGGATATGTTGTCACGATCTACTCAGGGTTTTCATGATTGACTCTGTATGGTCAGGCACTACTTAGCCTCAGCCTTAGGATACCGACGAGGTGAATTTGATGTAGTTTTCATGGCCTTGCTGCAGTAAGGAAATGTCTTCGGGAACCGGACCCCAGGAAACCGAGACCCATTGTACCCTGGCCCGGACAATGGTGTTCTTTGCACGATACAAGATCCCTCTTTTGGGAGCATATGGCAATGTAGTAGCCACTAGTTATGTACACAGCACGTATACATTGATTCACATAGCATGTTTCTTTCTTGCATGACAACCTAGTATACAAAAATGCCTTGTTTAATTTACATGATGTTCTTTATTCTATTAGACACAGTGTGTGTTAACTTGTTATGGTTTATACTTTGCTGAATCGTTGTATTCACAGTTGTTTTTAGTGTTGCAGGCTCAGATACCCCTGCCGACCCCTCGTCGGTAGGCCAGACTTCAGATGAGACCCTGGAGGCCCCATCAGGCCTAGAGGAGTGGATGTGATCACTCCCCCGGAGCGCGTCTTGGATCATATTTGTGCATGGCATAGGAGTCTTTCTTTTTAAGGATTTCCGCACTTGTACACGTCATGATTGTATATATTATTTTGTTCATTTTGTAAGACCTTCACATGTAATTATGTCAGTTTTGTCTTCGTATTCTCTTTTTGCACTGTTAGTTTAATGTTTCTGATATTTACAGCTTCCGTGTACATGTTTGGCACGTGTGAATGTTCCCTTGTGCATGTGCATTTAGACCAGGTCTATGTGTACAGGCACGGGAGTACGTGTGTCATTGGTTTGGCTTTTGCTAACCCCCGAACCCTGGGCTCGGGTTGTGACACTTCATAAGCACAAAATCTTTAAAAATTGACAACCTCATAGAATGGTTCATAATAAAATTTTTTATGAACATCACATCATCAACAATATGAGTAATCTAATGACATTCATCATAAGCATAGGCAGCAACTCCAGTTTGCTTTACAGAACATATATTCTTAAGAGTAAGATTAAGGGTGTGAACTACACATGGAGTCCAAAAAATATGGGAGTATTTACCTTCAATGATTAATGCAGCTGAACTACAAATAGGAGCATTATCAGTAATTACTTGAACTACATTTTGAGGTCTGACATTATCAATTACTTGACACATTAATTGGGCAATGTAGTGCTTGTCCTTGAACTTACCCTCACAATTAACCACTTTTAAGAATATAGCTCCATCTTCCGAAGCTCCCATAAAATTGATAAAAGGCCTTCTTTGTGCATCACTCTATCCATCAGAAATGATACTTACCCCTTTCTCCTTCCATGATTGTTTCAAATACTCCAACAACCTTTTAACATTTGCCCTTTCTCTTTTAAGTAGTGAAGTCCTCAACAAATTGTAACCTAGAGGTACATACCCACTAATTTGATTACTAGCCAAATGAAAAGGCAATCCACTGGAGTAAAACATACGAGCAATCAAAGAATGCAAATGTTCCTTAGCACCTTGATTGAATGCCTTCTCCAAGACACTACTTCCAATGGCCTTTCTTTTTTTTTTTGCTCATACCCTTCCAATCTAAACCCTCCACTTCCACTTCCAACATCCATTGCATCTGCCATCCTACTGCTAATAGAATAAGAGGACAATGGTAAAGGAATATTTTTGGATTTAGCCATCTTCTTTTGGTTTTCAACTTCTTCACTTTCCCTTTTCATTTGAAGGAGAACATCACCCTTCACATTAACATAACATTTGACTCCCTATCCTTTAATTTGCAACAAATATGCTTTAACCCTATAGTATGACCCTTGAAAATCATCATTATAATAATTGCATTGCCATTTTGCATTCGCACTTCCTCCTCTCTTTCTTTCTAATAACGGTTACGTAATTCTAAAGAGGATCCACAAGTTCATCATTGTCACTTGCACTTACACTTGCACCAGTAGAACCCATATTACTTGATGAACTCATTTTTATCCTACAACAATTAATAAGTAATCAAACAACCAAACAGAAAAAAAAAATAGCAATAGCAATAGCTGTGGCAAACAGCAGAGTAGAAAAAAAAAACAACAAAGCAGGGAAAACAAATAAGCAGTAGCAACTGTAGTAAACTACAGAGCAACAGCAACAACAAAACAACAGCGACAACACATCAGAATTAAAGAAAAAGAAAATTAAGCAGCAAACACAGAGCAAAAGCAGAGCAGAAAAAAATTAAGAGCAGACATACAGAGCAAAAAAAAAGAAAAAAAATAAAGCAGGAAAGCAACATCAGAGCAAGAAAAAAAGAAAAAGAAAATACAGCAACAAACGCAAAGCAGAGCAGGGGAAAAAAGAAGCAACAGCAGAGCAGAAAAAAAAAGCAACAAATACAAAGCAACAGCCATCAGTAGAGCCGGATATATATACACAGCAGCAGAGCAACAACCATCAGTAGAGAAAAAAGAAATTCAATAGCAGAAAAATACCCATTAGCAGAGCAGAGAAGAACAGAGAAAAAAAATTACAGCAACAAAGCAGTGGTTCACAGCAGAGTAGAGCAGGGAAAAAAAAAGGGAGAGGACTTGCAGTCCTATAGTTGTGGATGATGACGTGCAGTGGCAAATGTGCAGCGGCAGACGTGGTGGATGTTTGGGTGCAGCAGGTACGCCTCCTCCTCCTCCTCTTTTCTTTTCTTGATCTTTTCCTTCTTCCATTTTTCTCCACGGTAGAAGTAGAGGCAGCGAGGCAAGTTACAAAATGTATGGTATATGTACTGGTACTTACCCGGTACATACTGGGTATGTACCAGATACGTATCCATAAAGTCAACACCATACCTAGTACTTATTGACCATGTCCAGTATGTATTCCACTTTACCCATATTGAGTACGCATCCGGTACATGTATGCATATATTTTTAGAGTACCAGTGCCTTCTAGAACTTGAAACTCAAACCCTCCTTATCGTTTTCTATGCCATCGAACCTCTCTGGCTTGAAACTTGTGGGGTCTGGCCATACTTCGGTGTCCCGGTGACTGGCCAACGCGTGAACCAATAGCATTGTGCCGCGTGGACTATGGAAACCTCCCAGGGTGCACTCCTCGGATGACTCGTGGGGCAGTAGAAGTGGAGCGGCAGGATGCAGTCGAAGAGTCTCGTTAATGATACAGCGAAGGTATGGTAGCTTGTCGAGATCCGATTCATCAAGGAGACGTTCTTTTCGCACTTGGAAATCCAACTTGGCTTTGGCCTTTTTCAGCGCATCTGGATTGTTGAGCAGAAGTGACATGGCCCACTCCAAGTTCACGGACGAAGTTTCTGTACCGGCAGCCACCAGTAGCTGATCACAAGTCAGATGTGTACAAATTCAATTAAAGCCATTGGTATCTCTGCTCTTATTGGAAGAGAGCAATTCAAAATAAAGCCTTTAAACGGATTTTATAGAAAATGCTAAAGCTTTTCTTATGAGTTCATGAGGACTTGCCACTGTGAGCTAAAGCACGTATAAGGTAGAACGGTATGTCAAACACTTTCATTTTTCAAACCTCTACTCGCACACGTACAAATGAAGGTTGAAAAATAAAGATGCCAAATATGAGATAAGCCTGTCAATGTACGGTAGGGATTGTTGATGTCCCATTCACTCTGTGTACATGCCCAAGTCTGCTTACAATTTAGAAGTCTTAAAATGGATGCTGGTTTGGCTTTTTAGAAAAAGGGTGTGCCCATATAAAGCTTGTTACTACGTTTGCACCAAGATTAAGCTTTAAAACCGGGTATGGATTTAGGTTAAAAAATCGTAAAAGTTGCTTTACCTGTATCTATTTTTCAGGTCAATTTTATACTTATATATATGATGATATTTAAATAATCAAAACAAATAAATCTAAATGGACAAAATAAAAACCAAGAGTGTACGGCCTAAAATATCCTCATTTGAATTGAGTGGGCCAACTCCCATTGAGGACAAAGTGCACACCCCTTACAAAAGGTTCGTTCATTTTGAGCATTGAAATTGCAATAGACGGGATCCACTATTACTACGTTGTAACTTGTAAGTCAAGCCTCACAGAATCCGGAATCAGTGAATTGCACACTTACATGATGTCTGTGTCCACACCAATTTCCTGCTACTCGAGCTGACTACTCAGATTCACCAGTCAAGTAAGTATGATTAGTATTATTGTTTGAACCGCTTTATCAATTACACAATAATTGTGGGACCAAATCCTATTCCACTCAAATTTGGGGATGTCGATGGATAGACAGACAGGGAAGGCATTCCTTTGAGCTGCTTGGGATTTTAGCAAATAATAATGAAGTTTTTACATATTAGTCTTCCCAAAATTTAATATTTCCAATTTTATGCCTAGCTAATGTTACTAGAGTCATGAGGTTTGGCAGTTTACGTATTATAGACTCTCTACAGGCAGCAAACCTGTTTGTCTGTAGGAGATAAAAAATAATATTTTGTGAAAAGTACTTCTCATGTTCTATTATTTAAAAATGATTTTTTCTAAAATACTGCATAAAAGTCATGACGGCGTAGGACATTTCCATTATATCATGGGAGTTGTCAATTTCTATATATATTCCCGAAATGGCATTGAGTTTATCAATTATGTGACACACTGTTCCCATGACATAAGGGGATTTATGATTTTTTGTGACATGCACTGATCCCATTGATTTGGGGCAAAAATGTTTAAAAAAACATGTTCACTGAAGTCGAACGACTGTAATGACATTTTCTCAACGAAGATTAAACTTACGGAGGAATACTATGTACAAACCTTAACAATAAAGCTTATCAAAACCTATCGTGGTGAAATTTTCGGCTGTCCATTGCTGGATGGGTATTCATTATGAGCTAAGCCCAACCCACCAAATAGCTCCACTCTTTACACAATAGGATCCGAACCCTTAATAGTGTTTTTTTTTTTTTTGGTAAATATATGTGTCGACACTGCAAGCGGAAAGAGAGAAAGCAAAAGGGCACGGGCAACAGAGCTAAAGCTAAGGAAGTTTTTACTTTTCACTTACTATTGTTATTCCCTCGATGATATCGTTTGTATAGTACCCCGGCTCCACTTCTTGCAGCGACAGCAGAATATCAATAAGAGTCGTCGTCGTCTTCTTCTTCTTCTCTCCCATCTCAAAAGTACCATGCATCTTCCTTTTCCTATGCTCATCAATCAGACCTTGCAAATCACACTCCTCTTCTTCATCAACCCAATCATCCTCTTCTCCACTCCCTTAAAACCCATCGGATCCGCTGAGAAATGCTCTCTGACCAGAATCCCGGAACAATTCTCTTACCAGAACGCGGACTTCGTCGGATCGGATGGATGAGAACATGTTCTTGCGGTTGGAGGATAGGATCGTGGTGATGGCGATGCGGCGGAGGTTGCGCCAGTGGGGGCCGTAGGAGGTCCATGCGAGGGTGGTGAGTTGAAGCCCATGTATTTTCCGGCCAGGAAACGGGGGCGGTTGGCAAAGATGACGTCGTTCTTGGTGAAGCATTCTTCGACTACGGCTGGGGAGGACACGACGATGACGGGCCGGGAGCCGAAGTGGAGGGAGAGGATGGGGCCGTAGCGGTGGGAGAGGGTGGAGAGGGAGCGATGGAGGGCTTTTTTGAGGAGGTGGAGGTGGCCGATGATGGGAAGGGAGGGTGGTGATGGTAGTTTTGGGTGGCGGATTCTGTTTGTGAACAAGAGTTTGAAGATGAGAAAGAAGGTGAAGTAGAAGAGGGGTGAGTATAAAATGAGTTCGTCCATAAGTACCGTGGTGAGGTTTGAGAGATTGGAGAAGAGAGGTTTAAAATAAACCTTAAAATCATTGGATAAGAGAGGTTTGGGAGATTGAAGAAGAGAGATTGGAGAAGAGAGGTTCAATAAAGATGATCATTTATTGAAGAGTCCTTAAAATCATTCATTGAGGAAGGCATATATTTAGTGTAAAGAACAAACGACAAACGACAAACGATAGGCGATAGAAACAGCGTTGTAGACGTGACGGATGAGCACATCATCTCAGAAGCACACGTGACATGTACTGGAAAAGGGGACGTGGTGGTAAAATGGCATTTTTGAAATGTAGGACACATGATAGTCATCGGAAGCTTATAACAATGTTTGAGCCAAATAATTTGATTCGTTTGTTCTAATGGACTACAAATGAGATGGATCATACTCAGCCACACAAGTCTGCGAGTCGAGTGGTTGCTTACACGCTTCCCTGGGTGTGTTTTATGGAGCACACCGTGGGCCTACCCGGGGATTAATTTGAGGCGAAGCGAGTCCGTGGTGACCACTTCCATATATTTTTTATATATTGAAAATGAGCATTGAATTTTTTGTATACACCAGTGTCCCAACCTTTTTCCCTTTAAACCCAAAAATCATATATATATATATATATTTTTATTCCTTCTTTTATCTCAAGATGATAATTTCAACCTTAAGCCCTCTTCGCCCATAATTAGACCCATCTTCATCAGCAACTTCAGCAATGAACTCAACATCACCACATCTAATTTAAACAGATCTCACCCCTGTGCATCTCACAAAAGACACATCTCGACACATACCACGCCAAACCACCATTACAGATCCCCACCTTGGCTCCTCTGTACTACCCTGCACTTCTCTGCCCCACAACACAAAACCACTCCGTTTCACCGTCACCTCTAAATACATGTAGATCCCATCCCACCTAATCCATTCACTCTCACTCGTCCCCACCCACTACAGAAACAGAAAGCGAAATGAGTCGCCACCAAATTTCAACTCTGCACAACCCAGCTTCGCCATGGCAAACACCTCAGACACCAACCCAATGCATCCACTTCATTGCCTCACCCTTCAACGCCGCAAATCACTTTTTGGGTCCCCACTTTCCCTCGTTCAAACGCCTAACCATCTCTGCCATCACACCTCCCCAGTCTTTGAGAACTCACCTCACTTACAACCATAAAAAAATCATGTGCCCCGCATGCCACGGGTCCCACGTCCAATTAAGTAAAGCAAATGCTAACAAAGATTCCAAACCTACTTTAGTGTAGGACCTGATCCGAGCCCCACAATAAAACAGATAAGTGGATATGGGTTTTTGGGGAAGATGCTTTTAGTAATTGTGACTATTTGAGAGTTGTATATATATAAGGATAAGGGAGCTCTAAAGTTGGATTCCTATTCTCTCTATTTTCGTAGGAAAGATAAGAGGCTAAGAGATTTACGGAGCTTCTCATCACCAAAACGCACATAGATCTCCGGCCACGTGATGGAGTCTCCACATCAAGACCCATCAATTGGTATCAAAGTGCAGTGCAGTGCGTTCCATCGGTTTAGATTTTGGAGAGGCAAAGTGGATCGCAATAGATCGGGAGCTTTCCTTCTGAGCACTCGTCTTAGCTTTTTCTCTGCAACACAATTCTTGTAGTGAAGAGGAAGAAGGGATTTGCCTGCACACAGGCCAAGATAACAAGGTGTTTTTTTTTTTTTTTTTTGGCTTCTTTATTGTACAGAAAAGACAAAGGTTATTAAAATAAAAAAAAGATTGTTGGGGGGGGGGGGGGGGTGGTGTTGCGGCACTTTTACTTGTCTTTTTCTTTAAGAAGGTACAAAGTCAAAGAAGATAGCACCTTTGCTATCCTCAGCACACGTGACAACGGCGACGTTGACACAGAAATCGTAAGGCTGATGTAGCAGAAGTGTGGATCGCCGTCAAATCTTCCAATTGCAATATCTTAGCTATCCGGAGTCCGATCGATGATCTATTTGCACCTACAAAATACTTACGAGTAGATCTACGCATTGACAACAAAAGGAAGACAATCCAGTGGTTTAGACAACAGAGTAGTATTTTCTCCTCATACGGTTAATGGTATTTAAACTCTTTTTCAATTAAAAATAAAAATCATGTATTCCAAATCAGCCTTGCATGATCTTGCAAAGGTTGGTATTTTTAACAGCAAGAACTTAGCGTGTGGCAGTGCCGGATAGATGCATTGCTGTATTTCGATGGATTGACTTGTGTGATTAAATTTGATCCAATCCGTAAGCCCGCTGATGATGGCCCATAAGGAGGACTATGAATCATATCAGCAATGGGCATTTGATAACAAATCAGCAAAGCATCTATTGATTGGATTCATATCTAGTGAGTTGATGAAACAGTTTGAGCGTTTCACTACAACGAAAGAAATCTGAGATTATACTATGGACAAGTATAATGAAACATCTAAATTTCATTTGATGGAGGCATTTAGTGCATATGTCAGTTACAAGATGCTAGAGAGATCATCTATAATGGATCACATCGACAAAATATCAGTCCAACATAGTAATCTCACAGCCTTAGGAAAAGAAGTGGATGACGATTTTCAGATCCTGTACTTGCTGATGAGTCTTCTGCCTTCGTAGGAGAATGTATCTTAAACCCTTAGCTTTCAAAATGGTGTAACCCTTAGTAACGTTAAAGCTAAATTACTTGCTAAAGGACAAATACAAGATGCCCGTGATATAACACCCACAAATTCTATTATGATTACTATAATTAAGAACTATAGCAGTGCATTAACTTCCAATGTGAAAAAGGAAAAGAAATTTAAAGGCAATCCAAAATAGAAAGGGCCTAAAGATGGTGTTTGTTTTACTTGTTTGAAGCCTGGACACTTTAGCTCTCAGTGCAGAAAGAAAAAGGGTGATAAAAGCCAGCAAAGTAAAGTAACTAAAGAACATGGAGATTATGTTGAGATGGTGACCGAGTCTATAATGGTGGACACTAATGACAAAAATTGGTAGATTGATTCTGGAGCCACTAGATATATATCAAGGACTAAGATTAGATTTATTGAATTCAAAGGGATGAAACTCAGAGAACAAAGTATATACATGGGAAATGAAACATTCAGTGATGTGTTGGGGATAATGAAAGTCAAAATTCCCTTACCAAGAGGAAAATCTCTTTATCTCTCCTATGTCTTCTTTGCTCATACGATGAGGAAGAGTATCATCTTTGTGAGCCAATTGGCAATGAATGAATTCGATATTAGATTTAAAGACAATGAAGTTACTATTAGAATGAGCGATAAAGTTTTTGTCTATGATTTTCTTTTTGGAAAATTGTATTTGCTACATATTCTTAATAATGAAATGAAGTCCACTTCTTAGTTTTTTTAATTTTTTATTATTTTTTTCTAAATCAACGGTGATCACTGGATCGAACTTGTCCTGATCGAGATGTTCTGAAATCTCAATGAGGGTCCCTACTCATGATAAGTAATCAATAATTAGGATTTGGGTTTGGGTTCATGTGCAATTAATTGTTTCGGTTTGGATATCGGTTAAGTGTGGTGGGTTGTGACATATGATTTGGGCCTGAATTACAAGTAATGCTAGTGGGCCATGAGCACATCTAAATAGAGTGTTAGATTAGATTAGAAGAACCACATCTAAATAGAGTTTTAGATTAGGTGGGTACCATGTTAATATATGTTTTCTTTATCATGATGTTGTCCCCGCCATGCCATCCCTCTATGGCTATTAGCATTTTATTATTATCATCACTGCCATGAGCATCTTCATTATAGAACCCATCAAACTCATGAACCTTGACTTCACCACTACCGGCCCGGACTCAACCGACCAACGATCTTCATCTCCCTTGCTTCCCCTGTAATCGGTTTCTACTCCAGCGATTCACCAACCCTGAAACAGAACCCATCGCCATCGTCCACTCAACACATGAACGGAACCCACCCGCATGGCCTCCATCTCTGTGCACCTTTATCTTCATTTTTTCTTCTACTCTTTCTCTTCCTCAATTCATTCAAGCCCATCATAACCACTATCATTTGTTCTCTTTCTCTTTCCGTTCAATTGGAACCGGGCTAACTCAGAGTTCTCTCCTCCCTCCTTTTTATCTGTAAATCAGCTTCCTCCTCAATCCATCTTATAAGGACATGTAAATGTTGACTAATTCATTGGAATGGACAAAACATGGTTTAAAGTTTAAACATGTAATTTTGTAGAATGGATTGCAATGTTATCTACACATTACTAGTAAATTTATCCAGACCGTGCTCTAGAGCATGTTGGCCCGCGCTTCTGCGTGTTTTTCCGAGATGAGTAAACTTCAAATCTCCAAGCCGTGCTCGTGCACACCATGACCCGTGCTCGTTGTGTTTACCCGAGATAATTGCAAGAAGGCTACGCTTCAACGTGCTCATGCGCAGTTGTCCCGGATTCAAATTTATTCAAACACGGTCGTGCGCGTATTATATGGTGCTCGAGCGCATGGCAGTGATTTTGTTTTCCAATGATTTAGACTTTCTGTTTTTTCTTCTTACTTCTACGGAAAGAAGAATTATACGTGGGAAAAAACCTAATCTACGAATGAAAGCTTACTTAAAGGGTTTTTCTCTTCCCTTCTAGGGACCAATCTTCTTGTAGAGCAATTCCAGAAACCATTGAAGATTGAAGTTTTCTCTAGAGCATCTTTTGAAGAAACTGAAGTGCTGTAGCATCTGCTCTAGGCTCTCTTATGTACTCTTTTAAGCAATAGATTCAACTTGAAAGGGCCTTCAAATTGGTTGATTCAAGCACGGTGAGGGTGAACGGCGAAAAGTCAGCTAAATTGTCGCAGTCCTTAGGTTGAGGTACAAGTGGGGGAGATTTGTGAGTATCTTTTGTAACTTTCGTTTATATAGTATTTGTTTATTTAGGTCAAGGTGATCTGTGGTTTTTTCCGAGTACAGTTTTTCATGTAAGAAATTGTACCTTTTTTCATATCTGTGATTGCTTATTTTTTAGATTAATTAATCTATTTTTACTGGGATTTATATTGTAATATGTGGTTGGGACATTAAGACGAAACTATGGTTTCTATTCTTTCACGTCTTCTTCCTCTGACTCTTCCATCAGCTCCATCTCCTGTTCTTCTTTCCATCGCCAAACCAGCCTCTCAGGCCAGCTTTGCTTTATCTATCTCTTTTTTCTGTTCTCATGGTCGTTTAACACTTCCTCCAAAACCAAGCCACTGAAGGCCTACAAGTTCACGATTTCCTCTGTCATCACCAACCTAGACCCTTGTTTTTGGGCTTCTGCTCTCTCTCTCTCTCTCTCTCTCTCTCTCTCTCTCTCTCTCTCGTCTTCACGCTTCTGTCTTTCTCCTCTCTGTTTTTCTTCTGCAACTAATTCCATATGAGTCTAGTCGGATCTCCTTTGTCGAGCTGGAGATGCTAGAGCACCACCAGCAGAAGAAGGAGATGGAGGCGGAGTTGAGGAGCGAGAGGACACGTGTGACTCGGGAGCACCTCAGCAGCATAGCTAATGTCGCCAGTCCTCACACCGGCTGGCCTCTTTGCTCTTTTTTGCTGCTCTTCTTTATCATCGCTGTGAATCTTTTCAATTTCTCTTTTGTTGTTGTGTCTTGTGAGGGAGAGAGACGTGAGGGAGTGGTGAGGCAGTTATTCAAAAAACTTATCTCTGAGAGAGAGAGAGAGAGAGAGAGAGAGAGAGAGAGAGAGAGAGAGAGAGAGAGAGAGAGAGTGAGGCAGTTATTCAACTTGTGTATTATGAGGGAAAGAAACGTGGAAGACAGAGAGGTGAGAGGAAAATGAGACACTACAACAATTAACAGTTTTAGCGACGCATTTTTTCGTCGCTAAAAGTATTCAAAACGTCGGCAAAGCTTTTTACAAATGAAAAAATTTTCGCCGCCTGGACGCCGGTAAAAAAACGTCAACAAAATATTTTACCGACGATTTTCAATTTCGTCGGCAAAAGTCCCCTTTACCGACGCACCATGGGACTTTCACCGATGTTTTTTAACATTGGTAAAAGTTATAAAATTTTATTTCAATTAGATAATAATAGCTTTTACCGACGTTTTGGAACGTCGGCAAAATCATGTTTTACAATATTAATTTTTAAAAATTGTATATACTTTTGCCGACGTTAAAAAAACGTCGGTAATGTATTTATTTTTTAAAAATGGAATTTTACCTTTGCCGACGTTTTTAAAAAAATTTTCGTCGCCAATAATTTTATTTTTTAAAAAATAAAATATTTATTTTCTCATTATAATTTGAATTTTTTAATTTTTTTATTTTTCCTTTGCCGACGTTTTTGAACATCGGCAAAACCACATCAGAAACTATGGCAAAGAGAGCAGAGAGAGAGTGAGAGAGAGTGAGAGAAAGAGCAGAGAGAGCGAGAGAGAGAGAGCAGAGAGCGAGAGAGCGAGAGAGAGAGATTGGAGAGAGAGAGAGCAGAGAGCGAGAGAGTGAGAAAGAGAGATTGGAGAGAGAGCAGAGAGAGAGCGAGAGAGAGAGAGACCGGAGATAGAGAGCAGAGAGAGCGAGAGAGTGAGAGAAACAGAGCAGAGAGAGAGCGAGAGAGAGAGATAAGAGAGAGAGAGAGCAGAGAGAGAGAGCGAGAGAGAGATCGGGGAGAGAGAGAGCGAGAGAGAGTGTGAGAGAAACAGAGCAGAGAGAGGAATCTGGGGGCGAGAGAGGGCGACTGATTAGAAAGAGTAAGACAAAGAGAACAGAGAGAGAGGAATTTGGGGGCGAGAGAGACAGCGAGAGATCAGAGAGAGTGAGAGAAAGAGAGCACAGAGAGAAAGGATCTGGGGCGAGAGAGAGAGCGAGAGAGTAGAGAGAGTGAAAGAAAGAGAACAGAGAGAGGCTCTGGGGCGAGAGAGAGAGAGAGAGTAGAGAGAATGAGAGAAAAAGAACAGAGAGAGGCTCTGGGGCGAGAGAGAGAGCGAGAGAATAGAGAGAGTGAGAGAGAGAGCAACGAGAGGATATGGGGCGAGAGAGCAGAGAGAGTGAGAGAAAGAGAGCAGAGAGAGAGGATCTGGGGCGAGAGAGAGCGAGAGAGCAGAGAGAGTGAGAGAAAGAGAATAGAGAGAGGATCTGAGACGAGAGAGAGAGGGAGAGAGCAAAGAGAGTGAGAGAAAGCGAGTGAGAGAGAGAGCAGAGAAAGAGGATCTGGGGCGAGAGAGCAGAGAGAGTGAGAGAAAGAGAGTAGAGAGAGCGAGAGAGAGTGAGAGAGAGTGAGAGAGAGAGAGCAGAGAGAGCGAGAGAGAGTGCAGAGAGAGCGAAAGAGAGTGAGAGAGAGAGAGCGAGAGAGAGAGCAGAGAGAGCGAGAAAGAGAGATTGGAGAGAGAGCGAGAGAGAGTGAGAGAGCGAGAAAGAGAGATTGGAGAGAGAGCGAGAGAGAGAGACCGGAGATATATAGAAAGCAGAGAGAGCGAGAGAGTGAGAACAGCGCGAGGGAGAAATTTGGGGAGAGTGCGAGCAAGAGAGAACAGCGCGAGGGAGAAAAAAAATCCAATTTGGGGCGGGAAATTGAAATGGTGGCGCCCAAGCTTTTACCGACGGTTAATTTTCATTGGCAAATCAAAATTTCATCGGTAAAAGGGGTTTCAAAATTTCAAAACTTTTACCAACGTACATTTCAAAACTTTCGTCGGTAAAAATATTGCTACAGTGGAAAAATTGTCTTCTCAAGTACATACTTTTACCAACGTTATCTGAATTCGTCGGCAAAAAATTTCATTGGTGGCCCAAGTACATACTATTGCCGACGAAAACTATAAACATCGGTAAAAGTAATTTTTACCGACGTTTTTTGGCGATGATTTTATAATTTCATCGCTAAAGGCTATCATTTACTGATATAAATATGTAGTTGAAAATTCAGCTTTTAGAGACGTTTAAGAAAATGTCGGTAAAAGTGACATTTAGTGACGGTTTTTAATAAAACGTCGCTAAAAGTGACTTTTAGCGACGTTTTCTAACAAACGTCAGTAAAAGTCACTTTTAGCGACGTTTTTTTAAAAAAACGTCACTAAATGTCTAACTGTTACTGGAGATATATGTCTAACTTTTAGCAATGATTTTTTGTAAAAAAACGTCGGTAAAATTCAACTGTTAACGGAGATAATATCTAACTTTTAGCGACGTTTGGAAAAACGTCGGTAAAATGTAACTTTTATTGACTTTTTAGAAAAAACGTCGGTAAAAGTCACCTTTTCACCGACAAATTTATATGCGTCGGTAAATAATAGCCTTTAGCAACGAAATTATAAAATCGTTGCCAAAACACGTCGCCAAAAGTGCAACTTGTTGTAGTGAGAGAGATCTGAGTCGAGTGGTCTGATGAATTGCCACGTATTTTTTCATTTTTCCTGATAACCTAAAAAATAGCTTTTAGGATTTGGAGGCTTCCTATCAACTCATGTAGAATTGCATCTAAATGAATATATAGATATGTCTATTACATTGATGAGCAAGTGCAAGAGTTTTGCACTGAAAACATAACGATCACCACAGTGAACATTGATTCAAATTTTGAAACATTGAAGACCAAGTCATTCAAAGTCGAGAAAGAAGGTTGGCCATGTCTACATATGGTCGGTCCATGGCCTCCAACAGCTAGACCTTGGGCATGGTGATACCCCCACTTTCCATCATATCCGCCTTTTCTTGTCCTACTCAAAGCACTATATCAGGGTCCCCAAGGCCAATCCTAACACCTTAATTGACATGACCGCATGGACATGATCTTTTTGTCATGCCCCCAGAGCTGGGCTGGATCCAAATCGGGTTCCAGGGGTGTGAAAATTGGGGTCAATTAAAATTTTTTTAGCATAAACAATACGGGCTCCAATTTTAGGTGGATCAAAGTCCTTCGTAAGATTATGCTTGGTGACCAAGCAACCAAAATCACACGCGGAACTGAAATCCATATTCATCGCAGACGAATATCATATAACAATCATGTAACAAATCTCATTAATATTAAAATCAAGGTCAAGTGCTTCGAAGCATAACAATTAAAGTTATAATTTCTAAACAAATAAATTTAATTAAATAAACTAATGGCCTAAATATGACCTTATAACATAATCTAAAGTTTTCGATCTCTATACCACACTAGGACACCTCAGGTGATGTCATCGGTGCTCCACTCAACAACTCCGTCATCTGGCGAAATTTCCTACGTTGCCTTATCCTCCGGTTCGGCACTGGTAACGGAACCTAGACATCAAAAGTAGTAGGTCAGATTGACATAATCTGGCAAGAGGGTAAACTGCAAACAAAAGATTAATTAACTGAATTAATCATAATATTCATTATGACCCAAAGTATATTAGATGCAAACCCTAATGGCATGGATGCACAAAAACGAGTGTCCCCGCAGATACTATATACAGAAACGGGTATTTCTGCAGATAAATATACAGAAACGGGTATTCTCGCAGATAAATATACAGAAATGGGTATTTCTGCAAATAGATAAACAGAAGCAGGTATTCCCGCAGATAAATATACAGAAACGGGTATCCCCGCAGATAAATATACAGAAACGGGTATCCTCGCAGATAAATATACAGAAACGGGTATTCTCACAAACAAATAAATAGAAACGGGTATTCCCGCCAAAATATAACAAAAGACACAGCTGTGTGCTATAATCCACTGTACATGCTGACCCGATGGTGTACGTTCACTTCCGAATTGCAGTCAGATATATATGTGTATATTTACAAATACATACATATACCAATGCAGAATGAACCATGATATAACACCCTTAATCTCAGTGTTTAAACCAATATCAATTGAGTATTTAAACTTTTAAATTTGAAAGTGTATTATGAACGTGTATTAATTCAAGTTTTCTGACTGTAAGCACTAAATCACCTAACGGTCATAGTCGGTTAAATATACACATGAGAACCAACACTCTATCACAATGGAAATATGAATCCACGATACCGATATCCTACTTTTAGTGTCTATTATATGGTGCATCCCGAATTTCACATTCCCATCTTGCATTAGTCCAATTCTCATATGATCATTCAACTAACTTTTCTATAAGGACAAAATTTATCTAATTCAATTATGTATATTTAGTATGTTTTACAAATTGGGTAAAAGATGTTTAAACTACCTATCCAAATTTAAATCAAGTTATAATCAAAAGGGAAATGGAGTAATTAATTCCTTAAATCTCATTATTGTGTATAAATACACCTTATTATTTTATACCAAAACAAAAGGTATAAATCTTGAATCCCAATTCGAAATCTAACTCAATTAAGAATCCAAATTAAAATTATAAATACATTCTATTTAAGATTTAATCGCTACCAAATACATCTTAGTTAATTTCAAATCAATTTAAATTAACATTAATCAAAATTACATAATTCTCAATTAAATTTATAAATGATCTAACTAAATTTCTTATAACATCGAATTAAAAATTAATCGAATAGAATCAAATCTCTATTAGTATGCTAGATCGTTAACCAAATTATAACCCTCTAAACATTATAATTACTACTCTACAATTCTAATTATTTTTACTTATATAAATATATATATTTTAAACTGGGCCCAACCCATCAGATCTGGCCCAAGCATGCAGGAGCCCAGCCCGGCCGCAGCTGAGCCAATAGCAATCCGGGTCAGGCAATGCCGGCCCAGCTACAGTCAGGCCCTCCTGGCTGGTAGGTAGCACGTGCTGCTTGTGCTAGCCAAGCAACGCTAGCACAATGTAATCCAATCGATGATGTTATGCTTGTTTCAAAAAAAGTGTAAACAAATTTTCATTATTAATCCCTAATCTAAAATATTGAACCCAAAACAAATAAACCATACAAACAGCATGTAATTCAAGAGAACAATCAAGAAAGCATTGTTTACAGTTATCCACTTGTTTGGATGTTGAAGCTAAAAGCAAATCTGAAGATCAGAAGATCTAACCATGGTTTCCCCCTAGAGAACTGCTAGGGCTTGGTTGCAGAAGAAAGAAAAAAGAGGGGAGAATGGGGAAAAATCTAAGAGTTTATATTGAGAGGAGGTTTTTCTAAATTATAAGGAAGGACTCCCTGCTTTCTAGTAAGTTTTTCGAAATTTCAAAAAGAGTCTATTGGCATAAAAGGGTCAAATAACGTAAACCCAAGGCCCAAGGGTGTTTACTCAGCCCATATAACCCCTCTCAACCCAACTCAAACCCGACAAACTGCTATGACCTAAAATAAAAATTTGGGGCATGACACTTCTTTCATTTCCAAATGGGAGAAACTGGAAATTCATGCCCTCCTTAAAACTCTACTTTACATATTCTTCAAACTTCTCAGGCTTGAAGCTTGTAGGGTCTTCCCAGAGATTGGGATCCCTTTGAATGGCCCATAGGTAGGGGTGTTCATGGGCTCACCTAGCCCGATCCCGATCGGGGCCTAGCCGCTTTGGACAGGGATTGGATATGTTATTAGGGCCAATTTAATAATTAGGTAGGACTTGAATTAAGTGCTAGCAAGCGCAAACCCAACCTATCTCACCTGTGTAACGAATGCATGTAATTCAATTTAATTACTATAAACAATTAGTCAAAAGGGCATAAAATTAATTAAAAGCCCAATTTGGCCCGGCCCGATTGATAAAATGGGTGGGCTTGGGGCTGACTTTTTACAGCCCGTGTTAGGCTTGGGGTAGGCCTGGGCTGATGTTTCTAAAGATAGGCCGAGCCTGGATATTTCTCAGCCCTGCCGGCAAGACCTGCCCGTGAACACCCCTCCCCACAGGTTTACCAATAGCATCTACATGGTAACCACCCATGATGCACTCCTCACTTGAGTCAAGGGGCATTGATGGCGGATTGACAGGGAAGAGTGGGAGAGTCTCGTTGGTGACACCTTGGAGGTATGGAAGTTCATCAAGATCTGATTCATCAAGAAAACGGTCTTTCCCCGTTTTGGTGTGAAGATCAGCTTTAACCTTTTTCATGACCTCCGTAATGTTGAGGAGAAGAGACATGGCCCAATCCAAAGTGGAAGCTAACGCTTCAGAACCAGCCCCCATTGACGCCTGATTACAAGTTTCCATGTAAATTTCACGTCAAAAGCGGGAGAAGTGCTTGTACGTTATTGCTCAGACCTGCTGCTCAGTAACATTACTTGAAGTAGATACTTTTTTGTCATGGTATAGAAAAAGTAATATTTGTATTAGAATAGGGAGGGAGAGAGAGAGAGCTCTTATTCATTAGATCTGTGTGTACATAATAGGGGGGAGGAGGATCTTATTTATAGAATAAGATTGCTTCCTCCCTAAGCAACCTAATAGGGAAAGACTCTAACCCTAAGTAATCCCCTTATCTCATATGGGTCCCAATGTGGGCATCCACCTATGATAATAACATCTTACAACAATTTGGACTTTTTAGTGAAAAAGAAGTTTTTTGAAATTTGGCATTTTTAATTTGACACAATTTAATTTATTATTGTTATTTCACTCCATGTCACCTGTGAAGTGAGTTTACCAAACAAAGGTCACAGGTAACCTAAAAAGAAAGAAGAAAAGAAATATTTAGAAAAATTCTAAAAGACACTGTATTTTTATTTTTTATTTTTTGCCATGGGACTTACTTTAAGTCAATTTAGTCTTTTTCCACACACTACCACTCTAGGGAAATGATCATGTGAGAACAAATTCTTACTTTTTTTTTTTTGAGAGAACTCTAGATAGGGTCCATCTATCACCCAATTCAAACCTTGTAAAACATACGGACATCCTTGATGGTCACACACTCTAAGTTTTGGTTAAATCTAAATTTACTGGACTATTAGATCGACTTGCTCTAACCTGAATAGATTAGATTTGTAAGCCACGGATGAATGAATTATAAACTTGTGATTGGGGCAAAACTTAATATTCACTACACCAAAAATGTCCATCTGGAACGGTTTAAAACTGTTCCTAAATGAATCTGGAACGGTTTCAAACCGTTCCAAATATAGGTGTCGCAGAAATTCTGGAACGGTTTTAAACCGTTCCAGATTGTCAATTCTGGGACGGTTCAAAACCAGTCTGGAACGGTTCAAAACCGTTCCAGAATGGTTTTTAACCATTCCAAATGATTCCTCAATATTTTCTTGCCATTTTTTTAAAATTCTTTAAAACAGTTTTAATAATATTTTTTTAAATCATAAGTTTTTTAAACCACTACTAATCACATATTTAAAAATAAAATAGAATAATTGTGATATTCACATTCATATAAATGCAATCATTAAAATTCTTTTTTAACACAATAATTAAAAATTCATGTTACATTCAATAATTTCAGGCCACAAGTTGCTATTATGGTGATAATCATTAAAATTCTTCTGGTTGTTGCTGATGACTATCCATCATACAAGAAGATGGAGACACAAATTCTCTACCAAAGAAGGAAGAAGGGGACGAGAATCGTTGGTGGGTGTATGTCAATTGTGATTTTGAGCATTTTTCAACCAATCCAGCACTGCTGAGAGATAGAGATGGGCCTTTCTGTAGTTGGGTAATTGCTGCCTTTTGCTCAAACTGCAATTCCTCTTGACTGCTGGCCTTGTGGTCTCTTATCATCAGCAAGGCATATGAAGATGCTGTTGGAAGATCAGAGAATTCAATAAGAAAAAGGAGAATTCAATAAGACAAAGGACTGTGTATTGGAAATTATAGAAAGACAGGTAATTACAAACAAACCTTTTGTTTTTTCTGTTTCAGGGCTTTTTTCTATACAAATTTGTGGTGTCTTTCTAGCTGGTGGATCTGATGTTGTTCCTGGTTGGGGCTTTCTCCTTTGGCGGTTGTGATCGGCTAATCGCTTCCTGCAGCTCCTTTTCACTTCATCAAACTTAGCCAAAGCATGAAACCTAAACATGAGAGACCCATGTCAACAAAAATTGAGAACTTGAAACTTTATAAAATATTGTAATGCAAAGAAAATAAACATGGGTATTATTCACAACAACACTACCCTCTATTGTTATACCTTCTGATAAGTCTTCTGACATATCAGCAGTTGCATCTTTCCGGCCTCTTTCATGTTCAAGGCGTCGTTTGGCAATATGCTACGCTTCTTCTTCTTCAATCTGCATACCATAAACTAAAACAGATTAAAAAAAACAGCTTTTCTAAAAATTTAAAGAGAGAGAAAAGGCAAAAACCAAAAAAAAAAACCTAATTAAAACTACAATTATTTTTATTTCACTTAAATCAAGGGAAATATGGTCATATGAGTATGGAGTAATCCCAAGTCTGAAGAAGTTGAATATAACTCCAAGAAAACATTAGTTGCTTCTAGTCTAGCACAACTATTATTACCGTATTAAGGGCAATCAGTTCATGGAGATCACAATAAATTTTAGCTTGCAGACCTAAACACCAATTATAGGGGCCACCACTGCATACCGTTCATCTATAGCAGCACCACACCACACATGCATTCCTGCATCACAGGATTGCTACATGAATGAATATATTTAACTGCAAGTATTAGAAACTCAAGATGTTCTAAGTGTAGCTAGTCCAACCTCCCAGAGATTCGCCAGTAATTTCTATCCTAGACGAATCAATGTCATTCCTCTCTGTAAGGTAGTCTGCTAACTTTATCAAGTCCCAGACCTGTCATCATTGACAAAATCCCACAATTCATTTAAAGCTCACTTATTGTTTTTCTTTTTGGAGAAAGATAGATGGAACTCGTTGGTATTAAAAAGATCTATAAATTGGAAAAGTAAAGGTATATAAAACAAAAAAAATAGGGGGCATCAAGGTCATGGGGCCCCATAAAAGGCACAGAGATAGTGAAGATCAAATGATTACATGATTTTTAACCAACCATGGTTTTTCCAAAGAGTCCACTTCCAAGTTAATGTTACTTAGATTTGAAAGGAGACTCCATCTCATGGCCTCAGTAACTAATGAGTCGACTCGCACCTTGAGACAAGTTTGGCGCAGTCAGTAATATCAGCAGAATGGAGAAAGAAATTTAACAGCATCCATACATCAGGTGATTAAAACTCCAACATAAACAGCAAGAAAAATACATGGAAAAAAAATAAAATTAAAAAAAAAAAAACAACAGCAACAGAGATATAATAACGGAATAACCTCACTATATATATATTATAACACCTCACTAACTGTTATGCAAATCAATTAACTGTCAACAACTGTGTTCTCACTCCACTGTCCACCTTACAATAACAGATAAAGAAAACACCAAGAGATCCTCTAGAAGATCCCAATACAACTACACTTTCCTGTTTGTGTTGACAAGACACTAACTTCAGAGAAACCATCAATATTAATGTTGAAAAGACACTAACTATAAAGAAAACCATCAAAATCAACCATTCTTCTCACTATTTATCTCCAGTAACAAGACCATCGGTTGATTCAAATGGAGAACCAAAACAAAAGTAAAAACCCAAACAAGCAACCAACTAATTGAATGGGTCTCTACATTACAGACCCTTATGGACCGTTCTACTGTGAGGCCCAGATGGTGGGCCACTTCAAGTATTGAATATCACCACCAGCTTGTAATACGGTCATGGGCGACTGACCCAGAAACACAAATAAGATCCAGAAACACAAAAACAAAGATGAGATCAAAACCCTAAAGTGCATAAATAAAGAAAGATTTTCTTAAATTTAGTTAATTTAGAACAAACAAGTAACTGCAATGAAAGTATTAAAACACAAACGAAAGAAAAAGTCTATGAACACTCACTGTAATCTCATGCAATGACTTCCTCAGCATAGCCTTCATGATCTGTAGATCTTCAATGGCCTCTTTGCTTTGGCAAATTACTAAATAGGGGTTTTGTCCAACATTTTCCAAATTTAGCATATTTAAGAAATAATCCAATTTCCAATATAGGTCCATGTTAGGTATCTGCATTACCATACATGTAAGTATAGAGAGAACTGAGTTCATGAGGATAACTAGTTTCTGTACTTTGTAATGGCCAAAAAACTATAGATAGAGGAATGCTTAGTCATACCCTGACCGATTTTCATACATGCAGGGCCCGTAACAGAAAAAATTTAACATGTTGATTAGTTTCATGCAAATAGATCAAAAGGAGATCAGCCCACAAACTTAGTCCATGAAGGAGGGCAGCTTTTTGCAAAAGGTATCCCTCCCAGTATAACTCACTCCCATGTTCCCAAAAAATTGAACGGAACCAACAATCAAGATATCCAGATTGCAGTTCAGAGATGCCCCAAAGCCCTTTGATAATGCAGAAAGGACAACATCACAATTTACATATGCGAAATCTAACCTTTTTATTGGCAAATTGAACCACTATTTACATCTCTCTAAAAAGTTCTTAGGGAAAGACAGACAAACCTTATACAAGGATGCTGCAGATTCTGATTCCACTGTTTGGGCAGGAATATGCCAATTAGATTGGAAGGCATCCAAGGCATCCAATGTAAGCTGCCATCCACACAAAGCTACAGCACTGGCACCTGAGTTGGAACCACTGCTACTAGAGCCAGCAGCTGCAACATTTCCATTAACCCATGGGCAGAAATAGTTATGGTGCCTAATTGGATCAAATTCCACTGCCTCAATTTCGTAGTTACGTCCGCCATTTGCAGGCCCTATATGCTGAAAGGAGTATAATAAAGTAACATAAAAAAATTCAAAATAAATGAGTCAGTCCATTCAAATAGATAAGACTTTTTTATTTAACCAAGGAGAATATCATCATCAGCAAATGCTACAGCGGTTGCGATTGTTAGGAAGTTTATGTTGTGCAGCACTTGGGTCTTCATCTGATGCATCCACACCAGGACCAGGCCTTACCAAGCCCAGTTCAAGCTAATCTGGCCCATCTAGGCCAAGAAGGCCTCACAAGCCAGGCCCAGAGGCCCTGTGCAGCGTAGCAGGGGTTTTCATGGTTTGTTGTACTCTCTTAAGCATAAAAAAGAAAAATATTGAATTAATTTTCCTTGAATCCACAGAAAACCCTTCCCCATGTGGATATGGAGGTGGAGTGTCAGGATTGTCGGAAGAATCACTTTTTGAAAATGGACTTGCACAGAGTGCAGTCCACAGTTCCAGCTAAAATAAAATATTGAATAGAGATAAGAAGGCAATGAGAAACTCAACCAAAATCAAAAGACATAGAAGACATAGAAGTAGAAAAAGGGCAAAAAATTCCAAGTGAAACACCTAAAAAACTGAATACACTCTTTCAATAAATTTTTTTTAAAGATTGGTTTTTATATTAAAAAGATAACCATAAAAGATATTACTCAAAACACAGAGAGAGAGAGAGAGAGAGAGAGAGAGAGAGAACCTTAAAAGATTAAACATAAAATCACATTCTAATAAAAATAAGAAAATGGAAGAACAAAAAAAAAAAAAAAACAGGAGATAACCTTAAAAGATTAAACATAAAATCACATTCTCATAAAGATAAGAAAATAGAAGAACAAGTCATCAGAAAAAGGAAAAAGTAAAAAATCTATCTAAATAGTATTAACGGAAATTGTAAATTCAGAAAATGACAGAAGAAAAATAAGAAATTTTGCATCGCAAAAAGGTTAAGGATTTTCAAAAGAACGGTACAAAGACATAAAGACATAAAGAAAATTAAAACCCTAAAAACTTTTCTTAACTTTTTCAAAAGGGAAAACTAAAAGGAGGATTCCAAAAAAGAAAATGACAAATTTATAATGAAAAAGGCAAAGTCCTAAAAAATATATAAACTCTCTCAATGAGAAAGTAAAAGATACAGATGCAAAGAATTGAAAAAACAAAACCCTAAAGAAATAGATATTTGAATAAAAAAAGTTTTGCCAAAGTATAGAATTGAGAGAGAGAGAGAGAGAGAGAGAGAGAGAGAGAGAGAGAGAGAGAGAGAGAGAGAGAGAGAGAGCTGGGTATGAGAGGGAGACAAAGCAGTATGCACACTCATAGTTTTGATAGATGTTTGGGCTTGAGAAGGGTATTCTCTGAATTATTGCAATAAGCTTGAAGGCACTTTTCTTTAGGAAGAAAAAAATCTCAAAGAAGGCTCACCATTATTCTGGCTTATTAATTATATAGATATACAAATAGAGACCAGCAAAAATTGCTTTAAACATTACCAACTTGAAAAACTTGAACAAACAAACAAACCAGAATTAGACAATAATTACCTATTCCATTTGCAGCAACATAGTCAGATTCGATCTATTCTCACGGCCCAATGCATGGCTCATCTTCTCCCCACTTTCAACAGATTCAGCCTTGGTTGACCCATCAATTTTAGAGCCACTGTCTGCGCTTCCTACAGATTGGGATATCATATCTTAGCTATCGCCATGAGGATCCTCTCTATCCATTTCTTCAGGAACAAACTCATCTATCAATCCAGGCCCAGGATCAGGAGTAGATTCTCCCATCTGTCCTAAATTTTCAGTAACTTCTGCTATTGGTTCTGCATCTCCAACAACACTATCTGCTCTGTGGACAGAAACATCAATCCCATGGATTTCAGCTTCATGACTGGCACCCATACCAACACTACCTCCACTAATTCCCAAACTAAACCTATCCCTAGCATGGGCATTTACATTATCTGCATTCAATGTCTCATCTCCTTCAATTGTACTGCTTACAGCCATTTCCCCAGCATTTCTTCCAGCAGCTGGTTGGAAACAAGTACTTTGCTGTGCTTGATTGCTGTAATTTACTTCCGACACATCATTCATTTCAGGATTCTTAGACACAGTTGGAAAGGTAAAATAAACCTCATCAACATCTCTAGGATAATTCTCAACACTTTCCATCGAGTCTTCCTCGGCACTATGGCAGACAGTATCCATTGCAATGACAGAAGATGCACAAGCTGAATCTCTAGTAGAGGAGGCACCAGTTATTTGGTCACTTTCTAGTCTGAATGGTTCTACCCTGCTGCCATGTACATCTGATTTGAATCCTGGAGAATGGCTGGGACCAGCACTAGAAGATTCTCTTCTATATGATGAATGGAGAGAAGAAAATATTTCTGAGCCACGGGCACGCTTAGAAGGCCCACCTGAGTATTCTCTGCCATCATTGACTTCATCACCATCACGGTCAATAACAGTACCTTCCATACTATCAACCTGTTGCACCATGCCTTGCGGCCTGTCAACTGTGCTCCCCGTTTCCTCAAAGCTCCGTTTCCTGGTACTTGGACCTCGTGATTCATATGAAGCTGCACGGTCACCAACCTCACTGCCAGAAGGTTGACCAATCATTAGATCCCTTCCTAAAGCTGCATCTTCAAATGTTCAGATAATGTAGGCATGACAGACTGCCCAATTGGCAATCCCCTAGCTATCGTAAGATTTAAATCAACACCAGCATTTGACAGAGATTTACCATCATCTGCAGTTGCTGCTTCATCACAGCAATCTGTATGTTCTTTCTCTATCACATAGCGGCACCCCATCCACTAATTCCACTAACTGTACTAACTCCCCGTGTCAATACCAACTTTTTGATTGCTTCAGGAGTTTCAATAGAGTTAGGCGCAAGACGAGGAGGACGTGGTACTGAAAGGAAGCCCGAGATTCTAACAGTTGCACCACATAAGTTACAATCCAGTAGAGGAGACCTAGAGTCACATATGGACTCCTGAACCGACAATTTCTTCTTTCCAGTGTCTTTTTTTGTAGAACTGGAGAATGTTTTCTTGCTGGGCCCAGGCTCCTGGGAGGGATGAAATCTATCTCGCACAGGGCCAAAAAAGCAAGCATTTCTGGCTAAGTGAGCGGAATGCTCTTCACAATCTTGCACATTTGGAAGCCATCTTGGCTCCCATCTGCTCTGTGGACAGAAACATCCGAACCATTGATTCACCATATGTTATCTCAGTTCCCACTGACATTACAGTTATATCAGGGGTTAACATGGGTTCTCTTTCCTCAACTGTTTGTAGAGAGTAGGTGACCTTCCAATAGAGAAAACTAGCAGAGAGTCATGACGGTAATAGGCCTCCCACAAGGCATTGAATCTGAGCAGTGAGAGATTCTCTGGATCATGATGATGTACCTGAAACAGGAAAAAAGATCTAATTCAAAGATGAAAATAACATGATTACATTACAGATCTTTTCATAACAACCATCCTAAAATAATAGACACACACACACAAAAACCAAATCTCCCCGGGCATCGCACACCACACACACACACACACACACAATAAAAAGAAAAATATACTTACAAGACATATGGAAGGAACATTACAAGATGGTTACACCATCTAAATTCAAATTGAATATCAATATCATAAGATAGCTATCTACAAGCCTCATAAAGAGATCCCAAAATCCAGAAAAAAAGGAAAGGAAGATGCAGCTCCACATGTGCATGAATAACATGAATTAGCATATAAACAGAAGCACTCGACTAGGAAAGGGAGGAATCGAATCAGAGTCTGTGACGTACCTTATACAGATCGAAAAATCTGTACAATTGCTGGAATTTGGACAGACCAGATCAAAAGCAAAGTTCTGGGATATGCAAAATCTATGTCTCCAGAAGCATTCTCAGACAGAGTCAAGATCCCCATCCAGACCCACCATTTCTCCTCTATCTGATGTAGAATCTGCAAAAGCAGAGACGCTGAGAAAAACCCAGATCTCTTTTTTGCTATCTACAGCAAAAGGAACATTCCTCGAAAAAAAATCTCAAAAGACCCAACACCAAAACAATAAAAAGAGTACTTCATTTTTACGCCAACCCAGGTCAAAAGAAAGAAAGCCCACCATTTCCTGGTGCCTTCTTCCAACTTTCAACCCCACTTCATTAAAAAAATCCACAAGAAGTTGGAGAAAAAGCATCATACCCCATATGGGTGCTGCATTTTTCCTCACATTCTGAGGCCATTTCCCAAGTGGGTCCTCTCCATTTCACCACAGCAGCCCAAAAAAATGTTCTTCTTCCATTTCCCCAAGTGAAAGGTGCACGTAAAACTGTTCAAAGGGATGAATGGGTTCTGTTCCTTTTCCTTTTTTTTTCCCTCTTTTCTTTCTTTCTACCTTTTGTATTTTAATCCTTTCCTACTGTCCTATCATTTGCTTTGGATACTTGTGCTCTGCTGAACAAACAAGAAAGAGGGAAGCAGTGATTATCTGCACACCCAAAAAGTACTTCAGGTGTATATTACCTCACTTAAGACCTGTCTATGGGTGCTAAGTCCTTTCAGAAAAGCTCAATTTGGATCAAAGATGGTTAATGGAAATATATACACACACACAAGACCACAAAGAGACAAGCAAAACATAAGAAGAAAAACGGCATGTTAGTAGAATACACTTCATTTTTTAACTCTCCCAATTGTATAGAAACAGTTCTGAAGATGCCTCATTTGCGAGGCCGCGCATTTCCTGATTTGTTAGCCGAAGCAAGTTCAATAGAAATGATGAAGGATGATTTACCTATTTCTCTAAGGTAACGAACATCTCCATTAATAATCTTGAGGAGTTTCCTACAAACTACAAGGCTATTTCCCTCCTCAAATGTGTCCATGTCGCCTTCAAACATTTGTGAAAGCAGTTCTTATGGTATTCCGCTACCTGAGTGGGCAATCCTGAAGCAAAACAAGAAGCATTACAAAGACAAGCATGTTTTAATTGTTCATAAATGTAACATATCTTCAAGCCTTGAGTATGTACATATAGGGCCCATAGTATAGCTGTCTATCCAGTGGGTCTGATTGACTCATGCCAGTACCATGGACAAAGTGACAAGAATTACCTGTAGGGGAAATTCCCGATCCTTCAATTGTTGGCCTTTAAACATATGTTTGGAGTCCATGGCTCATTTTGGAAAAAAGAAGTCCAAATATCGGATGGATAAAAGCTTACAATTTATGTTATTTTGGGAATGGCTGTCCATCAGATAAATGGTCTAAGTCTGTGAGACATAAGTGCACCTCCACATAAACAAACCCATGGGAAGTAGAACTCAAAGTTCCAGATTGTATAGTTCCTTCATTTGTTGGATAGAATATTCATATTCATTTTTCGAAATCAGCAGTGCCTGAGTTCCAAATGCATGAGATGGGTGCTTTTTCCCAAGACTCAATGAAATTCCGTTGGTTTTAAAACAAATCATTAGCACAAGAAAAAAAAAGAAAAGAAAGAGAGAGAGAGAGATAGATCGATGCTCCGAAGGTATCATTTTAACAATTAATCAATTCCAAAGCATGTTCTAATGTGAAGATATGATCTACAATTGAATCATGACTACAATAGAAGACAAGTTATAATCCAAATTCTCAACAGAACTCAGAGAAGGAGAACAAAATAAATCAAACTCACCAGTGGAGTTTGAAGTTGAACTCCTCTCACCATCTTCCGTCATTCAAAGATGATTTACAAATCCATTAATCAAACACCATGATCATCTTTCCATCTTCAAGATCCATTTGCAAAACAAACAAAAACCCCACCTCCTAGAACCCCCCAAACAAACCCCTTCCCTCCTCAACAAATCAAATTCACAACCTCCAACCCCTCACCAGCTCTCCATCCTAAAAACCCACCTTCCAAAACCAAAAACCCATATCAAAAAACACCACAGAATGTCTCACCACTTTCAAACCAAATCAAACACACAAACCCAAATCAATCACAAGTCACAACACAAACCTCACCATCTCCCAAAACCACAAAAACCCACACATCAACAGTGCTTTCCAAGTCAAAAGATTGCGAATCCCAATCCCACTACTCTCCCCTTCCCACAACACAGAACCCAATCATCAAAGGGTCATTCAAAGGAGAGAGAAAGAGGGAATATAAGAGAGAGAGAAAGAGAGAGCAATGGGACCTTCTCTTCTTCTCTCATAGTAAATGGAAAGAGTACATTTAAAAGAGAGAGAGAGAGAGAGAGAGAGAGAGTGTGTGTATGTGTGTGTGTGGTGGGTGCAGACAACAGTAGTACCACCAAAACTATTAAATGGAAAGGAACTTGAAGAAACTCTCCCCCTCTCTCCCTCTCTCTTAAGATACACCGGCCAAAAGCTTCATTGTTGAAATAGTGCATTTATTCCTTGATTTCACATGAGAAAATGGAGATTGCAAAATCAGCTTCTTTTATCAAAACTATTAAAAGAAAAAGCCCATGTATCATTTAGCAGAGTTTTTCAGTATTGGCCAAAGTTAGCAAGTACATAGCGAACATACACATATTTCTTTTTTGAGGGTAACATGATTACATCCATTTAATATCTCATTGTTTAGTGATAAACCCTTGGCTTTTAACTTAAATACCAAATAACACTGTCTTAAATTACACCTCAAATGGAAAGAAAAAAAATCAAAGCTCTACTCTAAATATTTTCGCAAAGCACAGACATGTCTTAAGAATAAAATTTAGCAAATAGAATCAAATTCGAACTTATGACATGACTCAGGAATAAAATTTAGCAACAAAATCATATTCAAACTTATGTATTTTCCTCTTCCCATAGTCTAGAGAAAGAATTTAGGAACAGTTGAATTACCAACAAGAACTGTGCAGGCCTTCCACTTCCCAGTTCGATTTGCAAGGACCGGGCAGCCGCGGTAATCAACAGAGCCATCTTGAGTGCACCCTTTGCCTTCCATTAGAGTATTAGATGTTGAAAAGCTACAGAGAGATAGAAGGAGAGAATGTTTAGAATGGTTGAGAAGAGAGTGGACTGAATACCAGAACGATATCAGTACTTGTTAAGTTGGGGTGCTTGAGAGGTTGCAAGCGGAGCTATAAGTAGGAAATTTTGGTTCCTTATCAGAACCAAATGAATTGAACTAATGAATCTTCAAAATGAGCAATATGTCAAGATGAGAAAGGAAAGAAACCCATTTCAATCATGAGCACAGTAACCAACATGGCTAACTGATTTCAGAGATCAATAACCAAAACTTCCAGAACCCAAATTAAACACGAAACGGCCTCAATCCCCACTTCAAATCAACACCTAGAATTTTAAAAAAAAGCAAGATATTAGAAATGTCCACAAATGAATAAAAGAAACCCAAATTACAAAATATTCAGAATGCACCCAAATTACATATGGAAAGCTTCAACATTCAGTTAAATTATACTACACCCAAAAACAGAACAGAAACCCACTTCAAATCCAATTACCATAAAGAACCCAATCAAAATCTAAATCAGGACACATTGATTCCAATGATTCGCAGTCTAAACACAACCATTCAAAACCCACCAGAAACACATACCCCATTCAGAAGCCAGACAGTGACGTAAATAGAAAGAGAACCAACTAAAAGTGTAAAAAAGACAGCTACCCTGTTCAGATTCCTTTTCCCTTTCAGCCACTACCCTCCATTTAAAGCAATCGCAGTAGCTTTGGCTAATAGGCTTTGTTCAACCTCAAACTTCCTAGTGCTGCTCTGTTATCTACTGCCATATTTCATTATCAGTGCAAAAAGATGAAGACCAGAACAGAAAAGGACATGAAAGTAACAAATCAGAGCTTCTGAGGCTCTTCAGGCTCTTTAGGCTCTCAGTCTCAACTAATTAGAAACTGTAGAGCACAAGAACCCTAGATCCAAATCACATACCAGAGCTTCTGATTCGCCATTCTCCTCCGCATTCGCATGCAGTTTGCGACCAAAATCAAAGACAACAACAAAGCACTAATCAGATCAGACATATGGATCATTAGAATGAATGATCAAACCCTAAAGCAGAGGATCTCTTCGATCGATTGAAAGAGAAGAGGCCCTAAAACAACAAGGATGTTAGAGTTGAGAGATCGATTAGAGCATCAATGGCGATGAAGAAAAAACCCTAACTTACCTTTTGAGAAATCGGGAAGAAGAAAGAGTAGAAGTGGAAGATCGAGAAGAAGAGAGAGGAGAAGATAGGGTTCAACTGTGCTACCACGGGTTACACTTCAACGATGTTTACCGAAATATATGCTCTATTTCTTCTCAAGTGGACTGTGCAGAACGAATCAGATCCGTTTCAGCTCTGGAACAGCCCAAAACCGGGCCCAGAGTCTGTTCTTAAAATGTATTTTTGGTGTAGTGATTTGAAGTGGTCTGACATAAATTTTTCCATCCCTTCGATCCCTCCTCAAATAGGACTCACAAGTGGGTCCCATAAAAAGTTCTCACAATAGCTTTGTGAAAATAGTTCCCATAAAATCAAAGCCCAAAAATGTTCAATCTACATAATTAATTAAAAAATTCATAAATCCCCAACTAATATTTCTTGTTATTAAAACAAACATAAATCCGAAGTTATCGTGGGTTTTTAGTAAAATTTATTGGCTTATTTTAGTAAAATTTACACATAAAAAAACCCTCATAGATTTGTATCTTCAATTGACTGCATACCAAATGATTTTTTTTTCAAATAGTGAAAGATACTACCGCATTTTCCTAGTCTTTTTGAGCCATGTTATTTTTTTATAAAAAAAAATATTTGATAAATCCCACAATAGAATATATATATATATAACTCATCGGCTTATAGCTCCTAGTAAATGATTATCAATAGTGGATTTTGTTTTTCAAAACTACACACACATCTCCACCTTGGTCAACAAAAGCCACCCATCCTTCTTCTCTAGCCGAAGGAAGAATCTCCACTCCGCCCTCTTTGCCGTCGGCCTCCTCGTCCTCGCCTTTTTTCTCAATCGCGATCCGCTCTTCAGTATCTCCTTCTCTCCTTCCTCTAATCCCCAGTCGTCAAAGCTCACAAACCCTAAGCTCTCCTGTACATGATCTCAGCTAGTTGAAGACGTAGAATCCGAGCCTTAGGTTGAGATGGGGATCGTCCTTCTCCTCCGTTGGCTTTCTGACGGGTTTCACGGAGGCAAAAGGTAGCACATGCGGGGGAGTGTGTCGGCCACCGAAGGTGATGAGGTAGAGGCCGGAGGAGAAGGGCTGAGGGAAATAGCGGGAATCTAAAATTCCAAGTGAGCTCTTGCAGAAACTCATCTTCTTTTCTTTCTTTTTTTTTTCTTTTCTTCGTTTTTCAATTACTTGGGATTTTGTTTTCCTCACTATATAGATGAGAGAGATAGTGGATTATGTTACTTGGGATTTTGTTTTCCTCACTATATAGATGTGAAAGAGAGAGAGAGAGAGAGAGAGAGAGAGAGAGAGAGAGAGAGAGAGAGAAAGTGGATTAAGTTATGGGTATTGGGGATTGTAAAGTAGTCTTATATAAGTTAATGCTTTGTGCCCTAGCTGAACTTCTTCTCTTGTATACTTTCATCATCTTCCAAATCTTGCTCCACTAAGGTAACTTCTTCTCTCAAACTCATTTACATTCTTCTTTTGAGAATCAAGGTTCCATCTTTTTTATTTCTCTTGTGCTTTTCATGTCTTCACTTTAACATTTGGGGATTTTGAGATTTCTAAAGCATTTTGTTCCGATTTGTGCTGGGATCCACTTGATGCCATCTTCTTTTTCTTGCATGTGCTTAGTAATGGATACCCTTCACATGATGAGTGTATATTCTCCTTTTTCATATTGGTTATGGTGGGGGTGTTTCTTCCCATATTGAGAACGGTAGTTCGATGCATGTTGAGATGTCATCTATGATGTCCAAATATGGCTGGACACGGCAAAGACACGCCACGGATACGGTGAGGACATGAATTTTACACAAAAAGATGAAGTATTAGACATGATATGCTACAATACATTTTCAAATTTGAAGTATCCGTGATGTGATGCATAAAGTAGTTTTGTAACATATGTTTGAACATAATGGAGGTGTTCTTAATGATTGTGAATGTTGTAGTGCATTGGTGCGATTGTTGAAGCATCTTGAGATCGTTCTTTTACTTAGCTTTTTTTGTGCACACCAAGTTTTCGATAATATGTTTGAATGAGATGTCTTATGGTGAATAATGGAAATCATCTTCTTTTGCAAAGAGATTGTAGTGATGCTTTTCTTGGCTTTATAGGTTGTCCTCTTAGTTGTTCCTATGCATCCAATGGCTCCCAAGAAGATTCCCATGGCTAAAAAAGAGGGTGTGGCTTGTGTTTCATCTTCTTCCTCTTCATTTGATGCATAAAGTTTCAAAATGAGGAAAGGGCAATGCAATTTGAAAAAAATTTCAAACAGAGAGCGGTCATTCTTGAACGACCAGTCCATTTGCATGAGTTTGGCTCCATTATCTTTGGTGGATGGCTTCACATTTTCAATGGTACTCTTTGTATCATTTTGAGACAATTTTCAATTTGGTATGCAAGTTCTATAACAACATGTATGATATGACTAGTGGGTCTTTTATGTCAAATATTCGAGGAAAAGATATTTCTATCACTCCTCATTTTTAAGTTGATTTCTGAGAATTTCCTGTACTATAAATGCTAAATATCCCATTCTAGACAATGATTTTGATGACATAGAGGATGATACAAATGAGACCGATTGTGATGAAGTCATGTCAGAACTTTGTGGTCAAGACATGGGGAACTATTGATGCAGAAAGAGCTATTGATTCTTACAGGTTGCTGAACATATTTGTCACACATAATATTGAACCGAAAGGGCATCATACTGAAATTAATCAGGATGCTAGATACTTATTGTTTGCAATTAGGAAAGGACTTCCCATTGACATTCCGAATGATGGGTTGATGAAGCCTAATCTGGGTATATTTAATATTTATTGGGGTAAGTATATAATCTGTCGATTTAATCTTGACCCTTTATTATAAGCCCAAATTTGACGGTTGTAAATGCCCTGGGTATTGTTTATTAGGGTTTTTGTTCTATTCTGAGTGATGTGAGAAAGTGAGAGAGTTGATTTATCTGTAAAGAAGAACCCTAAGAGAGTTGTGCACTCTTGTAATCACAAGAAGAGGATTGTTCTTCTTATAGGTGATCTTTAACAATAGCGAACAGATTTGAATCTCTGTGGACATAGCCCACATCGGGTGAACCACATAAATCTCGTGTCTATTATGTGATTGTGTGTTCTTCTTGTTCTTCTTCTTTCTCAACAACTAGTATTAGAGCTTGCAAGCTGACCAATAGATATGAGGTTTCTTCTTAGGCTCGGTACATGCCTAACATCATTCAATTGCCATGTACCTCCATTTGGCAATTTAATCTGAACATCTCCTTTGCCAATTATGTCACAAGGTTTATCATCACCAAGATAGACTTTTCCGAAGTCACCTTTCACATAATTTTGGAGAAATTCTTTGTGTGCAGTGGCATGAAACGATGCACCAAAATCTATAACCCAAGATTTAGATTTATAATCAAAGGAAAGAATTAAAACATCATGAACAGTATCACCTGCAACATTTACGGAAGCATCACTATCATTGCCATTGTTGATATTCCTGTGCTTATTTTTCTTTGGTGGAGCTCTGCAGTTCTTTTTTATGTGTCCCTTTTTACCATAATTCCAACATGTGAACCCGCCTTTTGACAATCTTAGTTTGCCTCTTGATTTAGACCTTCTAAATTATTCATTTCTTGCATGTTCGATCCTGTAACAAGCATGTTATCTACATACAAAAAAAGAATGATATAACAGTGATCGAAGTCTCTGTAATAACAACAATGGTCTGCATGATATTGTTTATCACCTGTGTTATACATAAACCTATCAAATTTGATATACCATTGTCTTGGGGACTGCTTTAAGCCACATAAACTCTTTTTGAATTTATACACCATGTTCTCATTTTCTGGGACAGCATATCCTTGTGGCTGATACATGTAGATATCTTCTTCCAAGTCACCATAGAGAAATGATTTCGTTGCTGATCGCGCTTAAAAATGTAGGCGTGGAAATGAATTACGGAATCAAGGTCCGACATTCACGCACTTTAAGCGTTAAGAAGAATGGGAAATAATTACAGTTCATCATTAATTTCCCTTTTGTTTACATGGGTTCAAGTGCCCTGACCGCGGGGATGCCGGTTGTTTACAGACATTTTGAAAGTTTACAACCCCTCCCTCAAGTCTCAGATGTGATCTCAATTTGGAAAATACAAGAAAATGTACATAAGGTGGAAGAAAATGTGAAAAAGGGGAAAAAATGGGGGGTGACCGTGACCCGCGGTCACTGCCCCATTCCAGTGACCGTGACTCACCCGCGGTCACTGGGGCCTTCTAGTGACCGTGACTCACCCGCGGTCACTGGGGCCTTCCAGTGACCGTGACTCACCCGCGGTCACTAGGGCCTTCCAGTGACCGTGAGTCACGGTCACTGACAGATAATGGCCATGAAACCGCTGTTTACCTCCGTTTTTTGTGCTGTTCACGCTGGTTCTTTCTTGGAACTTCTTTCAAGTGTTGGAACTCCATTCTCATGACTTTGGAGCGGTGGATAACCATCAAGAAGATCACATTTAACCATGGAATCAATTGAAACCGTTGTAACTCATCATTCGTGCTTACGGACTGCATTTTTGTTTCAAGTCCGAAATGGGCAAATTTGAAGCCGGAGTTGTGTCATTTGAACCTATCATTTTCAAGGAATAAAATGAGGCCTAGAGAGACTTCTTTCACAACTCTCGCAATGGCTAAGAAGCCCTACGAATAAAAGAAACAGAGGTGACAATGTCATCCTCTCAAAAATTGGCATCGTACGAACATAGTATGGACTTTGGCCATTCCACTTCCTTCTCTCCTTCTGAATTTTCTTGCTCACCTTCAAAACTAAGAAAAGAAGGTGGGAATGGTCGTGGAAGTGCTGCTGGAGTTTGCTTCTTGTTGCCTTAGGTGGTGACTTTCTTCAATTTCTTCACTTTTCTTCCTTATGTATGTGTGTTCCTTTTGTTTCTTCAAAATTTTCTCTTTTTATAGACTCCCAATCAGTTTTGTGCAGTTTTGGGGAGTTAATAGCAGTTGTGGGGAGTTGGATTTCGAAGAGAAGTAGAGGGAAACCACCCAAAATCGTGAGAAACATCCTTTGAAGGTCCGTGACCGCAGGCTAGGCCACGGACGAGGCCCAATTTCGGGTTTTCGTGTATGTGGCCCATTTTCATCTGTTTAGGGCTCAAACGAAGTCCGATTGGCACCAAACTTGGAGGGATGCTTCTTAACACTATTTTCTACATGTCATAAAAATTTCAGCCCGTTTTGACTTCAGGAAGTTGGTCAACTTTTTCATTAATTGGGCCCCGGTCACGGACAAGGCTGGAACATTGCATATGCGGTCTATTTTCCATTGTTTGAGGCCCGAATGATGTCCAATCATCACGAAACTTGGTGAGATGTTGTTTGACACCATTTTAAGTGTTTCATAGAAGTTTCAGCTCTGTTTGACCACCTGAACATGGTCAACTCCTTTTGTTTGTGGGCCCCGGTCACTCCCAAGGCCAATTCTTGGATTTTTGCATATGTGGCTTGTTTCCGTCTGTTCGAGGCCCAAACGGTGTCCAATCGCCACAAAACATGGAGGAACACTTCTTGACACTATTTTGAGTGTGTCACAGAAGTTTCAGCTCTGTTTGACCACCTGAACTTGGTCAACTCCTTTTGTTTGTGGGTCCCGGTCACTCCCAAGGCCCATTCTTGAACTTTTACATATGTGGCTTGTTTCCGCCTGTTCGGGGACCAAACGACGTCCAATCACCACGAAGCTTGGAGGAACACTTCTTGACACTATTTTGAGTGTGTCACACAAGTTTCACCTCTGTTTGACCACCTGAACTTAGTCAACCCCTTTTGTTTGTGGGCCCCGGTCACTCTCAAGGCCCATTCTTGAACTTTTGCATATGTGGCTTGTTTCCGCCTGTTCGGGGCCCAAACGACGTCCAATCGCCACGAAACTTGGAGGGATGCTTCTTAACACTATTTTGAGTGTGTCACAGCAGTTTCAGCTCTGTTTGACCACCTGAACTTAGTCAACTCCTTTTGTTTTTGGGCCCCGGTCACTCTCAAGGCCCATTCTTGAACTTTTGCATATGTGGCTTGTTTCCGCCTGTTTGGGGTCCAAACGACGTCCAATCGCCACGAAACTTGGAGGAACAGTTTTTGACACTATTTTGAGTATATCACAGAAGTTTCAGCTCTGTTTGACCACCTGAACTTGGTCAACTCCTTTTGTTTGTGGGCCCCGGTCACTCTCAAGGCCCATTCTTGAACTTTTGCATATGTGGCTTGTTTCCGCCTGTTTGGGGTCCAAACGGCGTCCAATCGCCACGAAACTTGGAGGAACACTTCTTGACACTATTTTGAGTGTGTCACAGAAGTTTCAGCTCTGTTTGACCACCTGAACTTAGTCAACTCCTTTTGTTTGTGGGCCCCGGTCACTCTCAAGGCCCATTCTTGAACTTTTGCATATGTGGTTTGTTTCTGCCTGTTCGGGGTCCAAACGACGTCCAATCGCCACGAAACTTGGAGGAACACTTCTTGACACTATTTTGAGTGTATAATAGAAGTTTTAGCTCTGTTTGACCACCTGAACTTAGTCAACTCCTTTTGTTTGTGGGCCCCAGTCACTCTCAAGGCCCATTCTTGAACTTTTGCATATGTGGCTTGTTTCTGCCTGTTTGGGGTCCAAACGGCGTCCAATCGCCACGAAACTTGGTAAAACACTTCTTGACACTATTTTGAGTGTGTCACAGAAGTTTCAGCTCTGTTTGACCACCTGAACTTAGTCAACTCCTTTTGTTTGTGGGCCCCGGTCACTCTCAAGGCCCATTCTTGAACTTTTGCATATGTGGCTTGTTTCCGCCTGTTTGGGGTCCAAACGACGTCCAATCGCCACGAAACTTGGAGGAACACTTCTTGACACTATTTTGAGTGTGTCACAGAAGTTTCACCTCTGTTTGACCACCTGAACTTAGTCAACTCCTTTTGTTTGTGGGCCCCGGTCACTCTCAAGGCCCATTCTTGAACTTTTGCATATGTGGCTTGTTTCCGCCTGTTTGGGGTTCAAACGACGTCCAATCGCCACGAAACTTGGAGGAACACTTCTTGACACTATTTTGAGTGTGTCACAGAAGTTTCAGCTTTGTTTGACCATCTGTACTTAGTCAACTCTCCAGTTGAGTTTTTTATGACAGTGGGCCCTTGTTTCAGCTATTTGAAGCCCAAATGACCCCGGTTTGATTTGTAACTTGGAGGGACTGACATCAAGAACATCTTGGAGTATTCATCCAAATTTCATGTAGTTTGGATTTGGGAAAGTAGGATTTCAAACAGTAACCTATTCATTGCATGCGTTAGGTCACTATTCACTCCACATTGAGATAGTTAGCCTGTTTTCTATCCGAACAGCCTCCCCTTGACTTCAAACTTTGGAAGAATGACTGGGGGCATTCTTTGAGCATTTGTTCCAAATTTTATCTGCTTTGGCTTTCTGGAAGCAAGATCTTAGCTGGTGACCCCCAAATTCGGGATTACTGTCCTCTAAGCTGACATGTAATGAAATTTAGACCAAACGGAGTCTTTTCGACTTGAAAATTTGCAAAGTATCTTCTGAGCATGACTGAAATTTCGTGCCCAAATTTCATCAATTTTGGACATTGGGAAGCAGGACTTTGGTCAGTGACCCCCTGGCTTGGGGGGGAACTGACTTCAGGCTGACATGCTTGTGGCTTTTGAGTTTGATGATGTCTGTTCGACCCGAAATTTGAACTTCCTCTGAGAGTTCCAGCTACCTTGATCTTCATGGAATGCCGGTTCTCACAGTGATTCCCCAGGATCTGCAAATAACCTCTGTAGTTTAAATTAAGCTGAAATGAGGTGTCTTCGCTGTAGTATTTGCAATTTTTTTATAGGTCAACAAGTGCCCCCTCGAGGTGCAATGATTATAGTATAATAATCGTTGTGCCTCGAAATAGTCAATCTGTGGGAATGATAGATGGCTTGATGAAAAGACAGTTTGTCAAGGTAGGTTGTAGGCCTAAACTTTGGGATTTGAAAATTTTGATAAAAACCATGAAGGGTTTGATGACGGAATTTTGAAAAGACATAAGAAATCTGAATTTCTTTGCCCTATTTTCACGGATATCAAAAGTAGCATCTCCGTGGGGATTGTGGGGAACACCCACAAAGGAATCCCTTAGGTATTTAGAAAATTCAGAAGTTTATGAATTTTGTTTGGATTTTGGAAATGAATTTGATTTTCTTTTGACCTATTTTTCACAGATATCCAGAGTGGCGTCTCTGTGGAGATGTGGGGAACACCCACAAAAAGAATCCCTAAGGTTTTAAGAAAATCAAAAGTTTTAGTAAAAATGGATTTGGGTTTGGATCTTCATGGATTTTTGGTTCATTTTCAAAGATCAAAGTTTGGGTTTTGACTTGGCTTAACATGATTTAAAATGAGATGCAATTTTGATAAAATGAGATGTAATTTTGAAAGAGATTGGCTTTTATGGGTTTTGATGAAAAACAATTTGAGACATTGGTTTGAAATCAAATTTTGACCCAAAGTTGATTTGGAAAGAAACTCCGCATCTCTTTTTTTTTGTATAATTTCCCTCGAAATACCCTAAAAATAGGATTATTTCTTTGGTAAATTACTCCAAGTGGACCCATCATGAGAATTTCAAACAAAAGATGATCATGTTATGGATTCCATTGCTTAAAATTAAGAGACCGTAGATGAAGAAGGACGAATCCATCGAGACTTGATCAAGGTTTTAGACTCTACTGATTTTTACCAAATTGTATTTGTGGGAAGAAGGGTGACACGTCAATGACTTGATCTTGAAGGGATTAGGTAGTGAGCTTCACTAGTTCAAGTTTGCAATGACCGTGGGCAATGAAAAGTGGTTAACAGTAATCGTGGGAGGAATGACCGATAGTAATTGAGGGGGAATTCCCAATTTTGGACCATTAATTGATTTTGGGCCTCTCTGTTCTATGTGCTGGCATCAAATAGCGGGCTCCACTTAGGAATAGCAGTGACCGTGGGTAAGGAAGCCAAATAGAAAAAAAAAAATTTTTCAACAAACCAACAAAGAGAAAGGGAGACCGAGAGTTTTTTTTTTTTTTTTTTTTTTTTTTTTTTTTTGCTCAAACCAACAAAGAGAAAGGGAGACCGAAAGTTTTTTTTTTTTTTTTTGCTCAAACCAACAAAGAGAAAGGGAGACCGAAAGTTTTTTTTTTTTTTTTTTTTTTGCTCAAACCAACAAAGAGAAAGGGAGACCGAAAGTTTTTTTTTTTTTTTTTTTTTGCTCAAATCAACAAAGAAGAAAGGGAGACCGAGCGTTTTTTTTTTCAAACCAATCAAAGAAAAAAAAATCGAGAAAAAGGGAAGAGACCGAGAGAAAGAGAAAAGAGAGAGAGACCGGGAGAGTGAGAGAGAGACCGAGAGAGAGAGAAATTAGGAGAGAGAGAAACCGGGAGGGAGAGAAGAAAAGAGAGAGAGACCAGGAGAGAGAAATTAGGAGAGAGAGAAACCGGGAGGGAGAGAAGAAAAGAGAGAGAGACCGGGAAAGAGAGAAAAGAGAGAGAGAGACCGAGAGGGAGAGAAATTGGGAGAGAGAGAAGAAAAGGAGAAAGAGGGAGAGAAACCGAGAGAAAAACAGAGAGACTGGGAGAGAGAGAAAGAGAAATTGAGAGAGAGGGAAAACTGAGAAAAAGGGAGAGAGACCGAAAGAGAGAAACCGTGACAGAGAGAGAAAACTGAAAGAGAGGGAGAGAGACCGAGAGAAACAGAGAGTGGGAGAGAGAGAGACCGAGTGAGACAGAGCAGAAGAGAGAGAAACCGAGAAAGAGAGATAGACCGGGAGAGAGAGAAACCGAGAAAGAGAGAGAAAGAGAGAGAGAGACCGAGTGAGACAGAGAGTGGGAGAGAGAAAATTAAGAGACCGAGAGAGAGAGAAAAAGAGAGAGAGAGATCGGGGAGGAGAGAGCGGGAGAGAGAGAAAAAGGGAGAAAAGAGAGAGACCGGGAGAGAGAGAGAAAAGAGAGAAAAGAGAGAGAACGGGAGAGAAAGAAAGCGGGAGGGATAGAGAAACCGGGAGAGAAAGAGAAAAGAGAGACCGGGAGAGAGAGAGACTGAGGGAGAGAAAATTGAGAGAGAGAAGAGAGAGACCGGGAGAGAGAGAAAAGAGAGAGAGACCGGGAGAGAGAGAGAAAAGAGAGAGAAAGGGAGAGAAAAGAGAGAACGGGAGAAACAAAAAGCGGGAGGGACAGAGAAACCGGGAGAGAGAGAAAAGAGAGACCGGGAGAGAGAGAGACTGAGGGAGAGAAAATTGAGAGAGAGAAAATTGAGAGAGACAGGGAAAGAGAAAAGAGAGAGAGACCGGGAGAGAGAGAGAGAAGAGAGAAAAGAGACCGAGAAAGAGGGTGGGAGCAGAGACGTGCTGGGTGCATCCTCCTCTTAGTTACCAAGCAGGACTCGGATTTCTTTCATCATCTTAAGCACAGACTATGGCTGGTAAGAATTTCCTTTTCATCTTCTCTTGTGTTTGTTCATGATTGAATCCAAGCCTGGATTTCTGGTTGCATCCTTTTTTTTTTTTTACAGCCATATCCGGTTGAGAAGAACCCTTGTGTCTTAAACTCTATCAGAACTTCTTCATAATTACGGTCAATCCTGACTGTCTAGTACTTGTTGCTGTTGTCACAGTGAACATCCACCTGTGTTTGAGTAGTAACATGCACACCACTGAACACGCATCTAACTTTCTGTGATCAGAGCCTCTGTGGGAATTATAGAATGCCATTTTCGTGATTGAACACGAACCTGCTGCTCCCTGAAAAAGTCTTAAGGTGCTTGAACATTTGTTTGGACTGGGAGCCTCAGTTCTGAGACTTAAGTGTGCCTTTGATGCCAATTCTTGGTCTCAGAACTGAGTATTGCCTTCTGCTTTTGGTCTTATACTAAGGGGAGATGCTGCCGATTTTTTTTTTGAGAAGTTCCATATCATTGTTACTGATATCCAACTTTTCTTTCTTTTGATCTGTTTTGCAGATAGAAGAGGTAAAGCACCTGCAACTGCAACTGCTGGGGCACCTAAAAGTCGTGCCAAGAGTAAGACCACAAGAGAGCCTGATCCGAAAGACCCAAATGAAGCATCTGATGTCAATTTGTGGCTCCAGAGAGCTAAGGCTTTGTCATCAAGAAACTGGTATTCGTATTGGTGTAAGCTGGACGAGATTGACATTAGTACTGCTATCCCAGCTTATGCAAGCTACAAATGGCGCATCTTCATGGCAGAAGTACTGAATGCTAAGGGAAAACTGGAGAAGTTCCTGGGCTGAGATTTTTTGCTGCACCTTCCATTTGATGGTTTTGCTTTTTCTGATTAGCCCTGGAGGCCATGTGTACATTGACTTCACTGCTTGTATTCGAACTTTAAAATGGATATCAATGGAAAATGTTTTTCTTTCTATTTTTGTCATTGGTATGGGTGTTTGGGTTGATTTTTTGTGGAGATATGATTTATGTGGATGGTTTGTTTGGTTTGGTTTTCTCAGACTTGTATGAGGGTGTGATTTGTGATCTTTTGGATCCACAAATCGAAAATAAGGGAGTCATATAGGTGGACGTTATCCAGTGCCCATGTGTGAGGCTTTCTCCAGGGCCCATGTGTGAGGCTTTCTCCAGGGTCCATGACTTGATCCTTTTGGTGTCGAAAGGGGTCAAACAAAGTGGATGTTATCCGGTGCCCATGTGTGAGGCTTTCCCCGGGATCCTTGACTTATTCCTTAGGACAAAGATTTGGTTTTGGTTTTTGTTTAGATTTTGGTTATACAGGGTCTGCAAAAAGACTTGTTCTATATAACCGAAAGTAGTCATATAGGGTCTGCAAAAAGACTTGTTCTATACAACTAAGGATTAGCTATATGGGGTCTAAAAAAAGACTTATTCCACACAGCTGAGTTTTGCTATACAGGGTCTGCAAAAAGACTTAATCTATATAGCTGGATGTTACAAGGGGTCTTGTAAGGACGTTATCCAAGTAACAAAAGTTTGACTAGAGGGGTCGTGGGACTTGATCCTTGTAGTCATTTTATACAAGTCTAAGAGATTTTGGTTAGTAGTCATAGGTTATGAGGCTCGAAACCAAAGAATTTTGGTTTTGGAATGAAAATGTACACTGTGCATGGTTTGGGTACATGGCATGGGTGTACCAATGACATTTAGGTATAGTATTTCTTGAGAAGTTTTCCATTGATGGGCATCATGCATCTATCCCCTTCAAGTGTGAGGAGCGCATATGCGCTATTGTAGTAAACCTTGTCGACAACAAAAGGTCCTTCCCATTTAGGTTCGAACTTGCCTCTCGACAATTGCGTGGAAAACATAGGTCTTCTAACTGCAAGAACTAAATCTCCCTTCTTGTAAGATCTATACTTGACCTTTTTGTTGAAAGATGCAGCCATACGAGCTTGATACAACTCAATACTTTGTCGAGCAGCAAGCCTTTTCTCATCAAAGCTTTCTAGCTCTTGTAATCTGAGTTTGGCATTCTTTTCTTCAGTGTATTTGTTTATCACAGCCACCCGAAAAGAGGGAAGTTGAATTTCCAAAGGTATTACAGCTTCACAACCATAGACCAAGGAGTACGGTGTTGATTTGGTAGGACCACGAACTGTAGTTCTGTAAGCCCATAATGCTTTAGGAAGCCTGGTACTCCAACTCTTTTTGTTGTCAGAAACCATTTTCTTCAAAATCTTACAAATGGTTTTATTAAAAGCCTCAGCAAGTTCGTTGGCCGCGGGGTTATACGCTGTAGATGGACAACACTGGATTCCGTATTTGTCACAGAATCTGTAAAATTTATTATTATTGAATTGAGGGCCATTGTCATGATACAGACGTTTGGGCACCCCAAAACGGCAAATGACATGAGTTTTCAGGAAGCTAAGGACTGTATCAGTTTTAACTTCTGTGAGAGGTACTGCTTCTGCCCATTTGGAGAAGTAATCGGTTGCAGCCAAAATGAATTGATGTCCACGTTCTGAGGGTGGACTGATCTTCCCCACTATATCCATTCCCCAAGACTCAAACGGCCAAGAAGTGGTCGTAGGGTGCAAATGTTCAGGAGGCTGGTGAATGTAATCACCATGAATTTAGCACTCATTGCATCTTTTAGCAAAATTAATAGCGTCGGACACCATGGTAGGCCAATAGTAGCCTAATCTTCGAATTTGATCATGAAGTTTTGGTCCAGCTTGGTGAGCACCACATAGGCCCGCATGAACTTCTCTAAGAACTTGTTCAGCTTCTTTCGGGGACAAACATCGAAGTAGAACTTCATCGTATGATTTGTTATAAAGAGTTTTTGGGGCCAAATCAAAATGGAATTTGAGAGCTCGCCTTTGAATACTAGTTCTATCTTTAGGATTCTCTGGTAATACTCCATGCAGAATATAATCAATAAAAGGATCTCTCCAATCCCTGAATGAGTTTTGGAAATATGAAATTCGATTTTTGATTACAGTGAAGCTATCTTCTACTGCCTTGTAAGTATCGAGTGGGGGTAGAAGTCTTCTCTCAACAACTTCCAATATCATCTTGTCATTCTCAGGGATTGCCATTGAAGCTGCCAAGCTTGCTAAGGCGTCTGCTTTGACATTCTAGCATCTCGGAACATGATGAAACGCAATCAATTTAAATCTTTGTTTGAGTTCATATGCCCTATTGAAAAGGGGAATTAGGTCTGGCTTCTTTACTTCATACTCGTGATTCATTTGCTTAATCACAAGTTGTGAATCTCCATAGACCCCTAGCATGTTAATGCTAGCATCTAAAGCTAACTCAAGCCCCATAATTAATGCCGTGTATTCTGCCACATTGTTCGAGCATGGCTTGATCAATGAAAAGGAGTGAGGAACATAAAATCTTCCTGGACTGCAGAAAATAATTCCAACCCCTGATACTGGCTTTCCTCGTTCATTAGTCCTGGAAGCTCCATCAAAATGCATGGTCCAATGTAGATCTGAATCAATGGTGGATTTCCGTGTTTGTTCAGTGAAGAAGACTGACTCATCAGGGAGATGGTCTGTGAACTCAGAATCTTCTGACAGTGGATGTTCTGCTAGAAAATCTGCAAGAGCTTGTCCTTTTACTGCTTTCGCAGGAGTGTATCTGATGTCATATTGAGAAAGAAGGATGGACCATTTGGCCAGACGTTCGCTCAACGCCCCGGCTTTTGTCACTAATACCTTTAATGGATTAATATTGGAAACCAGATACACCACATTAGAGAGGATGTAATGCCGCAGCTTTTGTATTGCAAACATAAGCGCTAGACTTTCTTTTTCTATTGGGTGATAATTGTGCTCAGCACCAACTAGCATCCTTGACAGGTAATAGAGTGCCACCTCCTTTCCTTCATCATTCTTTTGAGCTAACAATGCTCCCAAGGAATGATCAAGAGCCCTTGTATAAAGAATGAAAGGCTTGCCCGGAATTGGAGTTGAAAGAAATGGCGGGTTTGTAAGATATTGTTTGATGTCCTAAAAAGCAGTTTCACAAGCTTTGTCCCATACAAAGTCTACTCCTTTCTTCATCAATTTGGAGAATGGTCTGTACTTTCTAGATAAGTTGGAAATGAACCGTCGGATGTAGGCGAGTCTTCCCTGCAATCCTTTCAATTCTCTCAAATTTCTCGGCGAAGGCATTTCCAATATGGCTTTGATTTTGAAGGGATCTATTTCAATGCCCCCTTTTCACACCACAAATCCTAGAAACTTTCCGGAAGAAACTCCGAAAAAACATTTCAGGGGATTCATTCGAAGATTGACTTTCCGTAATCTCTCAAAGACAGTGCGAAGATCGGCGAGATGGTCTGATTTATGCTTGCTATTGACTGTCAAATCATCAACATAACATTCAACAGATTTATGTTGTAAGTCCTTGAATATTTTCATCATTGCTCTTTGGTACGTGGCTCCAGCATTTTTGAGACCAAATGGCATGACAGTATAGCAGTGTATGCCAAATGGAGTTCTAAAGGAAGTGTGTTTCTCATCCTCTTTGAATATTTTGATCTGATTATACCCCGAGAAGCCATCCATGAATGACATTCTTTCGAACCCAAAAGTATTGTCAATCATTATTTCTGGTATAGGTAATGGAAAATCATCTTTGGGGCAGGCTTTATTCAGATCTCTGAAGTCAATACAGATTCTGATTTGTCCATTCTTTTTAGTAACTGGGACTATATTAGCCAACCAGTCTGGATGCTGTTCTTCACGGATGAAATTAACGCTCTTGAGTTTCTGAACTTCTGCTTCTATCTTCTCCATGATTTCAGACTTAGTCCTCCTTTGGTCCTGTTTTACAGGTTTAGCATCATCTGCTATATTTAATTTGTGTATGGAGATTTCTGGATCTAGGCCCGGCATTTCTGCATAAGTCCATACAAAGCAATCTATGAACTCTCGCAAGAATCCCACATACAGATCAAGTTCACTTCCTTTAATTTGAGAGCTTACAAAGGTAGGTCGGGGATTTTCTGGGGTTCCCAAGTTTATTTCTTGTACTTGGTCCTCAGTTGGAGGATTAGGAGGAAGTGTTTCTACATTGTTATTGGAAGTTTCTAACTCTGTGAAACCCTCCGTGGTTTCAGTTGGGGGTTTTAGCCAAGGCCTGATCCCTTTCCAAGGATTTGGTTTTTTAGGCTCTTTGGCTTTTACATCAAGGGCTAAGCATTCCCAGCAGACATGTTGGGACGGGCTTATTTCCTCGTTGAGTTCAAGTGGCCAATAGTCAGTGATTTGTGATGCAGCATCATCTTCATCACTTGCCCCCTCAGGATGCTGAAAAATGGCCCAATCAACGGGATCTTGAAGCACAGGAATTTCATGAGAGTCATCCGAGTCATATTCTTCAGTGAAGACTACCGATCTGGCTTTACCACTTCGTTTAAATTTAGGAATGTTACTGTAAGGAACATATCCTATGCAATGACGCAGCTGCTCAATTTTGCCCCCTGTCTGGAGATCTTCTTTCATCTCTGGAGTAAAGACATCCAAAGGATCCCGTATGCCATTTGCAGTTAATCCAAGACCCATAGGTTTTTTGAGATTGTACCCCATATTTTTCATCATGTTACAGACCACAGGATTATAAATATCAAACTGGATTTTTCCCTCATTACTGATTTTGTCAATGATATCTGGTGGAGAAGTATCTTCAGCCCGATGAAAAATAATCGGATGATTATACTGCTTAGATGAAGGTACCAAAAAGCAAGAACCTTCGAATTCATAAATGTGAAAGGGAGTAGGCCATGGCATAAGCGGAAGATTGCAGTCTACCATAGAATGCACGAAGGTGCTCATTTCTTTAGCGTCTTCAGAGTCCAACTCAGAATCTGTATCTTTGATCATTGAAATGACATGTATTGGACGCATTCTTTTAGACCTCCTACGTAGCCGGTGGAGTGCCACTTCGAGAGATGATACAATTCGAGACATCTCATCAAAGGTTTGAAATTCCATCGCCATGGTTAAGCTGCGGAGAGCTGGCCGAAAACCTTCCCAGCACAAGTGAATCCATGCGGAGTAGTGTGGAGGATTTTCACATCTTTTAGCCAAACGGAGCCATCTATCAATGTACCTGTCGGCTAATTCTCCCCTCTGCTGTGATGTCAATATCAATTGACTAAAAGTGATAGGAGAATCAGGCTTTATAGGCGATATTCCCCGAGTAGGGGGAGGTATATCATTGCTTTCTTGATTAGAGCTCGAGGATACCATCTTGGCCGAAAATGAAAACTTCTGATGTTCAGCATCTTTTATTTTTGATAGCTTTGTGGATATGATTAAAGGTGGATCTGGCTTTTTGATTTCAGATTTCACTTTAATTATCAAAGGAGCTTTGATATCCACGCATTTTGCCGCAGATTTTCCTGCACATTCCAACTTTATGGGGAGATTAGATTTTTGACCAACTTTCTTTGCTGAAATAGTGAAAGGTTCTGCAGGATTATCATTCACAGGAGCATTCTTTGTATTTGAGTTGGATTCTGTAGGCTTTTCTTGAAACATTGCTGCGTCTGTGAAATAAACCTCCTTTCCTTTGAATGGCTTTTCCTCTGCAAAGACTCGATGTACCTTCCCCTCATTGTCGATGTATTTAAAGCATTGATGAAGAGTAAAAGGTACTATGGCATAATCATGAAACCATCGTCTCCCCAAGAGGATGTTATAGCAAGCACGAGTTTTTACTACATGCAGAGTGGCCTCTGAGACTAAATCTCCCAACTGGAATCGAATTTGGATTTTACCAATCGGATCCTGGACTTCCCCATCGTAACCTTGAATAGAAGTCTTTGTAGCAGACAGCTTGCTCACTGGAATACCAAGCTCTTGAAGGGCCGTGATTGTGATGAGATTTAGAGCTGACCCTGGGTCAACTTGAACTCTTGGGACAGGCATATCTTTGATGTAGGCCGTGAAATAAAGTGGCCTCGTATGCTTCATATTTCCCAAGAGGAGATCCTCTTTGGTGAAAGAGATAGTAGCTTTAGAAACATTGTGAGTTAAGAAACACTCCTTGCATTGCTTTTGAGGCTTCTTGGATTTTGCCTTCAAATAGTTCTTTTCTATTTGATGCACTTGTGCTATATGAGTATGATTCTCAATATTCAAGGCCTGTAGTGCTCGTATGAAGTTGTCACGAGTCTCCTTGGACATCTGTAAGAGATCAAAAATGTGGAGTCGTGCAGGTATGTGCTTAAGGTGTTCAACAACATCATACGTGAATGGCTCTAATGGCCTTGCATTATCATTTACTTCTGGAGAAGTTACATTTACATTAGTATTGCCTCCCGAAGGGTTTACATAAGAAGAGGAAGGAATAGAGGATTTATCATAGTTGACCCTGTAGTTACAACCAGAGCGAGTGCCATCATTAAGCATGTTGCTTCGGTCAATTTCTAGTCGTGTGTCTCTTCTTATGGCATTGACTTCTTCTGGTTCGATGAAAAGCTGATTAACCTCTTCCAGGCCTACTTCTTGGTTTACACCATTGGGAATAGCCTGCGATGTTTGGGGTTCTATGGCAGCATTCAAAACCACCAGGGAAGGAGCCGTTGACAGTTCCTCTTCAAAGTCAGAGATATTCTCGACAATATTACTAATACTGGGGTTATTATGTCTCCTCGGTAACCCAAGTTCCCTGACTGAGTTAAAGTCAACAAACTGATTACTTAATTCAGAATTTTCATTTGAAAAGATCAACTCTGAATTAGGTGTGGAAGAAGTATCTGGCATGGAAGGAGGAAAAACCGTCTGCTGATCCTGAACTTCATCGTGCCCGACTAATGGTAGTGGATCCGGATGAACTTCTGGAGGTAGTGGAAAAAGAGGAGGATCATTCGACCAGCCACTTGAACTTGGCCTGTGTATGTCATACAAGGTCACCGATAGTGTATTTAGACCGTACTTGATATTAAGCGTTCCCGTCTCGGGGTCAAAGGCTTGTTCGAAATCCTCATCCTCATCAAAAGGGTATTCATCAGCAAAATAATCATCGATCCATTGATCGTCTTCAAGATCAGAGTAATCCGCCCATTGATTTTCATTATCGGAGTTAGGGGGTGTACCATCCCATGATATCCGATTGCAGCTGGATATTGCTGGTTCTTCCTCATCTTTTGGAATTGGAATGATGTAGTCGGCTAGAGTAAAATAACCTCTGGCTGATCTGGGAGGATTTTCTAAGACTGGGGCCTCGACCGCCTTGTCTTTCTTCTGAATAAACTGTTGTTCTTGTTTCTTTTGAGCAGTTTTCTGGAGACCTTTAATTTGCCTTTTGATCTTTCTTCTTTCCACAGGTGTGGGTTTAGTTTTCACTTTTTCCCATCCTTCATCATTTATTAAGTCCGGGTGAACCCACATTTCCTGCCCTGAAGAATCTTTGATAAGTATCAACCCCTGTTCGTTATGTAGTGCATTGATGACCCGGAATTCGACCATTGGTGGCCTTGATGGAGCGGGTATTGCCACAGGTGCAAATTGTCCGAAGGAAATCATATTGACTGGGGCCGTATCATATTTTCGATCAAATGTTATTACTCCATTTTTCCATATCTCATTGACCTTTTCTTTTAGGAAAAAGCAGTCTTTCAAAGGATGAGATACCATCCGATGGTATGCACAATAGTTTGGATCATTAACACAACCGCTTGCTCTGGCTTTTTCATGGGTGGAAGCTCGAGCTTGTTGTTCTCCATCAATGCTTGGAAGATAACTTCAATATCCCCGTCAAAAGGGTACTTAGTTTGCTTCCTCTTTTCATATTCTTCCTTTTTGTTTTGCTCTGTCTTACCATTCTGTTGTTTTTGAGGAACTGGTTTGGAGGTTTGTACATTGAATACCTCTTGCTTCTTTTGGGGTTTCGGCACAGTTGGTTTTGGAGCAGAAGATGATGATGATTCCATTTTTTGGGAACTTGCTTTCTTCTGGCTAATTTCTTTCAGGGTTAACTCCGCATCAGTGGCTACTTCAACCAATCTGGCCAAAGACTTAGTTTTATGACTAAGTATGATAGCCTTAATTTCTGGCCGTAAATTGATTTTGCACATTTCAATTGTCGCCTTTGGAGATGGTTGTTCTAGGCATCTGTAAGACAATGCTCTCCATCTATTGATAAAGGCTTGTGCAGTTTCATTATCCCCTTGCTTTGTACTACTGAGCATAGCGAAGGTGACTGTTTGATCTTCTTCCTGAAAGTGAAGTAGAAACTTTTCTTCTGTAACTGGCCATGTAGTGAAGGAGAGTTCTGGCAATTGTTTGTACCAATCGAAAGCAACTCCCTTCAATGTACCAACAAACAGCCTTATTTTTAGTGCATCCAATTCGGGTAAACTGCCAAGGAGCGACTTAAAATGCACTATATGCTGATAGGCTAACCCTTTTCTAAGGTAAGGCTGGAAAGTCAGAAGTTTGTAATCTGGCGGAAATAGAACCAAATCAAACTCCGGAGGGTATTTAGATGTAATACCCTTTTTCTTCATCCTGGTTTCCACTTTTGATTTGTTTAAAATTTCCTCCACTTCTTTAAAAGTTACAGTTTTTTCAGGATCTACGTGGAAACCAAGGATTGAGGAGTAATCACCTCGAGTTGAACCTGAGGCGATTACTTTATCTGTTAGTGCCTTGATTTGTGCTGTAAGTAGGTCAATTTTGGTGGCATTCCTCCTGATCATTGCCTGTTCTCTTCTATCAGCAAATAAGGGGTTAACTGAGCTTCAGTTGGACTACCCAATTTGTCTGCTAAGATTTTCAATTGAGCCGTCAGGTGGTCAATTTTAGCTCCTTGTTGCTTGACAACATCACTGACGTCATTCTCTTGATTTTCGTCAGCATTTTCTTCGCTAACATCTTTGCCTCCACCGGCATCCTCTTCATTACCGGTCCCACTCCCTTCAGCCATAAGTACGGTGTACTGACGGGGGTAAGAGGATGTAGGAAGAGTGGATTGACTATCTTTGGTGTCCAGGAGAGTTATTGAGTCCTTATCAGAACCATGATCGTCAGAGGTCCTATCTGAATGAGAGTTCGAATCAGAATCTTGGGACTGAGTTCGAGCCATACTTTGAGTAACTCTCCTGGTTGAGCCAAGTCCGACCATACATGAGGAGGTTAGATTTGGCTCATCTTCTTTAATCACCCATTTTTTAGTGATTCTATGCTGTGACTGCTTCCGAGCATGTCTCTTGGAGCGAGCCAAAGCCCACTTCTTTATTTGCTGGGCCAATCTGGCTGCTAGAGTTTGATCTCTGAATCTAGCAACTAATGGCCTAGAAGTGCTAGCAACTTGCTCCCAATCTATAGGGTCGGAAGTGGGAAGTGAAAGGATGTTAACAGCATTTTTTTCAATTTTCTTCTTCTGCTCCTTCTTTTGTTGAAGCAGATTTTTAAATTGAACGAGATCGGTCGAATTTTTGATGACCAATCGTTCAGCATATTTCTTGTTTTTACTGCCATATGACGGGCGCTGGGTTGAAAGTGATGGTGATGGTGCCACAATCACAGAAAGTAAATGCCTCTTGCCGAACTTCCGTCCCTCCTTCTGGGTCAAAGGGTAAAAGACATTCTTTTCAAGTGGGGCCAAGGGTTTCTCTTCAGCTTTTTTGGACTTCTGCATACATGGCTGTGGTGACCACATACGGCAATTTGGAATAACAACATCCTTCTGACCCTTTTCATGGGCTAGGGCTTGCTTGCGAGTGGTTTGCTTTTTGAGATGTATCCTTTGTTTAGGATGCATAAGTGAGGACTTAGTAGTCTGCAAAGCCTCCTGCTATGAACCAACGGGTATCTCTGTTTTGTTGTTCGTAAACCGAACCTGCCTTGCCCCCAGTCGAGGCTTGATGATATGAAAATTACTGCCTTCCGACCTCACTTTGTGTTTTAAGTCATAGTGACCTTTGTGAAAGACTCCAAAGGGGTTTTGGGCATATTTGGAGACCCAAGTTTGAGGAGTCTTTGCCTTCTTGATGGGCTTCAGGGTTTCTGATGACCCATCGTAGGTTGAGGTCATGTAGCTTGAAGGAGTAGAAAGCCTTTGAAAGACCGAGACCCTTGATGCAGGAGCATTGGTGTTCATTCGGTCCCTTTTGGGTGCCCTTGTGGTTTGAGCCATGGAGATTTTGAACAATCTCTCTTTAGCTTCGTCAAAAGTGATGATCAAAGAACCCATGCTGTTTCCTGCAAAAAGTTAGCCGATGCGACTATGTTAGTAGTATAACCAACATGGCTGTCTCTTGGGCTAGCCGGAATGGTTTATAGATGCCATCTAGACCAACATGGTTTTGAACTGAAATGGTTAGATATAGGCATAAATCCCATCTCATTATGCTATGCTGACTATCCCTACTGTCAGAATTTCTGCAGCATTTCGGGTTTATCGAGTCAGGCTTAAAAGCACGCTATGCTGACTAGTCTTGGCTACCAAAATTTCAGCAGCATATCTGGACTATCTGTGTCAGACTTATAAGCAAGAGAGGGTTGGATCAATCAAAGGGATAGGGCCTGCAGGATCAAGCCTGCACCACCATCATAATAACCACACAAGATCCATCAGTGGTTGACGCCGGACACTGCATAATTACAATGCCGTTGGTCTTATCACTGATTTAATAAACATTTTATATGGGTCAGAAGCCCTTTGAACTAAATCATCAATCTTCTAAAGTGAAAAGGGTGATGATTTGGTTCATGCACATCAAGGTGCAAATTCTTCCAATCAAGTGGCAAATGTACGCACATCAAGGTGCGAATTCTTCCAATTAAATGGCAAATGTATGCACATCAAGGTGCCCAATGCTTTCATTTGTATGAACAATATGCACTTCAAAGTGCAAAAATCATTTAATGATATTTTCAAACCCATTGCAGACATCAAAGGTCTTGTATGGGTGTAATTGGAGGTTAAATAAGCCTTTGTCATCATAAAAATAGGTAAGTGACCGTGTGCCCCGGTCACAGGCTTTTAGCAGCAGTTTTCAGTGAAACAGCAGCAGTTTCCAGCACAACAGCGGCAGTTTCCAGTGCAATAGCAGCAGTTTCAGTGAAACAGCAGCACTCTTTAGCACAACAGCAGCACTTTCAGTGCAATAGCAGCAGTTACAGTGCAACAGCAGCAATCACAGTGCAACAGCGGCACTTTCAGTGCAACAGCGACAGTTACAGTGCAATAGTGGCAGTTTTCAGGGCAACAGCAGCACTTTCAGTGCAACAGCGGCACTTTCAGTGCGACAGCGGCACTTTCAGTGCGACAGCAGCAGTTTTCAGGGCAACAGCAGCAGTCACAGTGGACAGTGCAACAGCGGTAGTTTTCAGGTCAACAGCAGCACTTTCAGTGCAACAGCGGCACTTTCAGTGCGACAGCAGCAGTTATAGTGCAACAGCAGCAGTTTTCAGGGCAACAGCGGCAGTTTTCAGGGCAACAGCAGCACTTTTCAGCAATTTTCAGCGCTTTCATGCATTTTTCATCAAATTTGATCACAAATGAAGGCATATAATTCCCCACAGACGGCGCCAATCTTCTGATCGCACTTAAAAATGTAGGTGTGGAAATGAATTACGGAATCAAGGTCTGACATTCACACACTTTAAACGTTAAGAAGAATGGGAAATAATTACAGTTCATCATTAATTTCCCTTTTGTTTACATGGGTTCAAGTGCCCTGACCGCGGGGATGCAGGTTGTTTACATACATTTTGAAAGTTTACAATCCTTCCCTCAAGTCTCAGATGTGATCTCAATTTGGAAAATACAAGAAAATGTACATAAGGTGGAAGAAAATGTGAAAAAGGGGAAAAAATGGGGGGTGACCGTGACCCGCGGTCATCGCCCCATTCTAGTGACCGTGACTCACCCGCGGTCACTGGGGCCTTCCAGTGACCGTGACTCACCCGCGGTCACTAGAGCCTTCCAGTGACCGTGACTCACCCACGGTCACTGGAACCTGCCAGTGACCGTGGGTCACGGTCACTGACAGATAATGGCCGTGAAACCGCTGTTTGCCTCCGTTTTTTGTGCTGTTCGCGCTGGTTCTTTCTTGGAACTTCTTTCAAGTGTTGGAACTCCATTCTCATGACTTTGGAGCGGTGGACAACCATCAAGAAGATCACATTTAACCATGGAATCAATTGAAACCGTTGTAACTCATCATTCGTGCTTACGGACTGCATTTTTGTTTCAAGTCCGAAATGGGCAAATTTGAAGCCGGAGTTGTGTCATTTGAACCTATCATTTTCAAGGAACAAAATGAGGCCTAGAGAGACTTCTTTCACAACTCTCCCAATGGCTAAGAAGCCCTACGAATAAGAGAAACAGAGGTGACAATGTCATCCTCTCAAAAATTGGCATCGTACGAACATAGTATGGACTTTGGCCATTCCACTTCCTTCTCTCCTTCTGAATTTTCTTGCTCACCTTCAAAACTAAGAAAAGAAGGTGGGAAAGGTCATGGAAGTGCTGCTGGAGTTTGCTTCTTGTTGCCTTAGGTGGTGACTTTCTTCAATTTCTTCACTTTTCTTCCTTATGTATGTGTGTTCCTTTTGTTTCTTCAAAATTTTCTCTTTTTATAGACTCCCAATCAGTTTTGTGTAGTTTTGGGGAGTTAATAGCAGTTGTGGGGAGTTGGATTTCGAAGAGGAGTGGAGGGAAACTACCCAAAATCGTGGAAAACATCCTTTGAAGGTCCGTGACCGCAGGCTGGGCCTCGGACGAGGCCCAATTTCGGGTTTTCGCGTATGTGGCCCATTTTCATCTGTTTTGGGCTCAAACGAAGTCCGATTGGCACCAAACTTGGAGGGTGCTTCTTAACACTATTTTCTACATGTCATAAAAATTTCAGCCCGTTTTGACTTCAGGAAGTTGGTCAACTTTTTCATTAATTGGGCCCCGGTCAAGGACAAGGCCCACTTTTGGAACATTGCATATGCGGTCTATTTTACATTGTTTGAGACCCGAATCATGTCCAATCATCACGAAACTTGGAGAGATGTTGCGTGACACCATTTTAAGTGTTTCATAGAAGTTTCAGCTCTGTTTAACCACCTGAGCATGGTCAACTCCTTTTGTTTGTGGGCCCCGGTCACTCCCAAGGCCCATTCTTGGATTTTTGCATATGTGGCTTGTTTTCTCCTGTTCGGGGCCCAAACGGTGTCCAATCATCATGAAACTTGGAGGGATGCTTCTTGAAACTATTTTGAGTGTTTCACAAAAGTTTCAGCTCTGTTTGACCACCGGAACTTGGTCAACTCCTTTTCTTTGTGGGCCCCGGTCACTCCCAAGGCCCATTATTGGATTTTTGCATATGTGGCTTATTTCCACCTGTCCGGGACCCAAACGGTGTCCAATCGCCACAAAACTTGGAGGGGTGCTTCTTGACACTATTTTGAGTGTGTCACAGAGGTTTCAGCTCTGTTTGACGGCCTAAACTTGGTCAACACCTTTTGTTTGTGGGCCCCGGTCACTCTCAAGGCCCATTCTGGGATTTTTGCATATGTGGCTTCTTTCCGCTGTTCGGGGCCCAAACGGTGTCCAATCGCCACAAAACTTGGAGGAACACTTCTTGACACTATTTTGAGTGTGTCACAAAAGTTTCAGCTCTGTTTGACCACCTGAACTTGGTCAACTCCTTTTGTTTGTGGGCCCCGGTTACTCTCAAGGCCCATTCTTGGACTTTTGCATATGTGGCTTGTTTCCGCCTGTTCAGGGTCCAAACGACCTCCAATTGCCACGAAACTTGTAGGGATGCTTTTTGACACTATTTTGAGTATGTCACAGAAGTTTCGGCTCTGTTTGGCCACCTGAACTTGGTCAACTCCTTCTGTTTGTGGGTCCCGGTCACTCCCAAGGCCCACTCTTGAACTTTTACATATGTGGCTTGTTTCCGCCTGTTCGGGGTCCAAACGACGTCCAATTGCCACGAAACTTGGAGGAACACTTCCTGACACTATTTTGAGTTTGTCACAGAAGTTTTAGCTCTGTTTGACCACCTTAACTTAGTCAACTCCTTTTGTTTGTGGGCCCCGTCACTCTCAAGGCCCATTCTTGAACTTTTGCATATGTGGCTTGTTTCCGCCTGTTCGGGGCCCAAACGGCGTCCAATCACCACGAAACTTGGAGGGATGCTTCTTGACACTATTTTGAGTGTGTCACAGAAGTTTCAGCTCTGTTTGACTACCTGAACTTGGTCAACTCCTTCTATTTGTGGGCCCCGGTCACTCTCAAGGCCCATTCTTAAACTTTTGCATATGTGGCTTGTTTCCGCCTATTCGGGGTCCAAACGACGTCCAATCGCCACGAAACTTGGAGGAACACTTCTTGACACTACTTTGAGTGTATCACAGAAGTTTCAGCTCTGTTTGACCACCTGAACTTAGTCAACTCCTTTTGTTTGTGGGCCCCGGTCACTCTCAAGGCCCATTCTTAAACTTTTGCATTTGTGGCTTGTTTCCACCTGTTTGGGGTCCAAACGACGTCCAATCGCCACGAAACTTGGAGGAACACTTCTTGAAACTATTTTGAGTGTGTCACAGAAGTTTCAGCTCTGTTTGACCACCTGAACTTGGTCAACTCCTTTTGTTTGTGGGCCCCGGTTACTCTCAAGGCCCATTCTTGGACTTTTGCATATGTGGCTTGTTTCCACCTATTCAGGGTCCAAACGACCTCCAATTGCCACGAAACTTGGAGGGATGCTTTTTGAAACTATTTTGAGTGTGTCACAGAAGTTTCAGCTCTGTTTGACCACCTGAACTTGGTCAACTCCTTTTGTTTGTGGGCCCCGGTCACTCTCAAGGCCCATTCTTGAACTTTTGTATATGTGGCTTATTTCCGCCTGTTCGGGGTTCAAAAGACGTCCAATCGCCACGAAACTTAGAGGAACACTTCTTGACACTATTTTGAGTGTGTCACAGAAGTTTCAGCTTTGTTTGACCATCTGAACTTGGTCAACTCTCCAGTTGACTTTTTTATGACAGTGGGCCCTTGTTTCAGCTGTTTGAAGCCCAAATGACCCCGGTTTGATTTGAAACTTAGAGGGACTGACATCAAGAACATCTTGGAGTATTCATCCAAATTTCATCTAGTTTGGATTTGAGGAAGTAGGATTTCGAATAATAACCTATTCATTGCATGCGTTAGGTCACTATTCACTCCACATTGAGATAGTTAGCCTGTTTTCTATCCGAACAGCCTCCCCTTGACTTCAAACTTTGGGAGAATAACTTGGGGTATTCTTTGAGCATTTGTTCCAAATTTTATCTGCTTTGGCTTTTTGGAAGCAAGATCTTAGCTGGTGACCCCCAAATTCGAGATTACTGTCCTCTAAGCTGACATGTAATGAAATTTAGACCAAACGGAGTCTTTTCGACTTGAAAATTTGCAAAGTATCTTCTGAGCATGACTGAAATTTCGTGCCCAAATTTCATCAATTTTGGACATTGGGAAGCAGGACTTTGGTCAGTGACCCCCTGGCTTGGGGGGGGAACTGACTTCAGGCTGACATGCTTGTGACTTTTGAGTTTGATGATGTCTGTTCGACCCGAAATTTGATCTTCCTCTAAGAGTTCCAGCTACCTTGATCTTCATGGAATGTCGGTTCTCATAGTGATTCCCCAGGATCTGCAAATAACCTCTGTAGTTTAAATTAAGCTGAGATGAGGTGTCTTCGCTGCAGTATTTGCAATTTTTTTATAGGTCAACAGTTGCAGGAGTTAATAGAAGAGTTGGGTGAGAAACAGGAAGACAGCAAGCTGTACGGTGATAGTCAGAGTGCCATTCATCTTGCGAAGAATTCAGCCTTTCATCCAGGAACAAAAAATATTCACATAAAATATCACTTCATACGGTGGCTTCTAGAAGAAAAGTTGTTGAAATTGGACAAGATTCTCACAAGTTAGAATCTAACAGATATGCTTACAAAGGTGGTGAACATAGAGAAACTGAAGCTGTGCTCAACTTTAGTTGGACTTCTTGTTTGAACACAAGGTGTTAAGATTTGAAGCCGTGTTTTGCTGTTGTCATTGCCATTCAGTGTGATCAGTCTTCAAGTGGGAGATTGATGGGTTGGTGAAGCCTGATCTGAGTATATTTCTTATTTATTTAGGTAAATATGTAATCTATTGGTTTAATATGGAACTTTTGTTATAAGCCTAGATCCGAAGATTATAAATGCCCAGGGTGTTGTTTATTGGGGCTTCTATTCTATTTTGAGTGGTGTGAAAAAGTGAGAGAGTTAGTTTCTCTGAAGAGAAAAACCCTGAGAGAGTTGTATACTCTTGTAATCACAAGAAGAGGATTGTTCTTCTTGTGGGTGATCTCTAACAATAGCGAATAGGTTTGAATCTTCGTGGACGTAACCCACATCGGGTGAACCACGTAAATCTCATGTCTATTGTGTGGATTGTGTGTTCTTCTTTTTTCTCAACACCCATGGTCATATTCGATGTTATATTTCGTGCTAGTCTGCAGCGAAGAATGCCTCATTACCATTTGGGGTGTTACTTTCAAAGACTTTGATTCATCATGGTGTGCAACTTGAGCTTCACAAATAATCTATCACTGTACTGAATCTGATTACTATGAGCACTTTGATGCAATCTCGATCATATGTCTAAAACCCAAATGTCCAAAGATCTGGAGCAGCCACACCTGCAACTGAAGAAGACCAAGATGAGTTGGCAAATCCTTCTTTGCTTGAGAGGGTGACAGCTTTTGAAGAAAGCATTTATGATCAAAATCATCTAAGAATAAGTCCAAACCTTGAGTAGTAGGTTTGACTAAATGGATTTACAATTAGCTAGAATGGAAGGAAAGCTTGATTCTATTTTAGAACATCTGCGTCGACAGTGACTCTCTCTTAGTTTACTAAACAGCCTCTTTTGTGTGTGTTCTACTTATATTATGCATCGTTGCTATTATGACTACTTAGTTGTTATGTTTTCAACTAATTTAATTCTCAATTTTTCTGTGTACTATCTTTTCAAAGTACTTAATGGAATTAACTTTTGTTCATGTCTTTCATTGTTTTAACCCTTGTCAATTTATGAACAAAAGGGAGAGTAGTAGGAAATTAGGAAATTTTATTTCATGATTGCTTTAATTTGATCTTTTGTCTAGAAGTTTATTATAAGTGTTGTAGTTTCACATGTTCACATATGTGGATTTGAAGAAGAAGAGCTTTTTCATTGTTATCTGGGTAGATTGTGTTGTTTAGAAAGTTTTATTCATGAATTGCCAAAAGGGACAGATTGTAAGGATTGTAATATTGGCTAATTCATGGGTTGCACATGTAAGGAATATAATATTGACTAATTCATGGTTTGGACAGAGCCAAGGTTTACAAGAGTTGTAATTTTATATTTTTAGATGGACTAAAGTTTTGAGTCAAAGTTACAGATCTAAAGAGAAGATTTAAGGACTTGAAAACAAATTTTATAAGGCCCGATCGATTAGATGGATGCCGGATTGATATGATGAATGCTTCAGAATTCCACAAAAAAAGTACCCAGATGGAACATTAATTCGATCGATTGAATCAATGCCTGATCAATCGGACAAGCGGCAATTTCATATCCAACTTTTCATATTTGTTTTCTTTTTGAACCATACTTCCTAATTCCTCTTGGAAACTATCCCTAATAGCATCTCACGAATATTGGGCTATAAATGTATCATCCCCCTAAGCCCAAATCACCTCTCTCACAATTCTAAACCCTAAAATAGTTTTTTGAGAGTTCTCTTTCTTGTCTGGATCAACTTTGTCCTGCTGTGCTGAAGCTTTGAGTTCCCAAGGTATCTCTTCTCCTACTCTTCCTAGAAATTCATCTTGAGAGGCTTCAACGCGTGTTGAATCAAGCGTGAAGAAGGCGAATAGTGTATGTGTCCGTAAGAACTTCAAGTCCTTTAGGTTGTATTCAACTGGTTGATGATAGTAATTATATCTTGTAACTTCGCTTGCATAATGCTTGATCTTGGTAGATCAATGATAGGTCCCGTGATTTTTTCCTATTTGGGTTTTCCACGTAAAAAATATTGCGTCCATCTCTTGTAGTTGATTGCTTTCTAACTTAGGTTAATTGTTCATTTAACTACATAATAAAAATCTGTAATAGGATCTTAACTTGGGTTAAGGTTAAAATCCTTCATGTTAGATCTCTACCATTCAATGGCATAATGACCCAACTGATCCAAGCCATATCAAAGTGCCCCATCAAGTCCATGACGTACATGCTTGAAGACTTACAAAGAGCTACAATGGTTAGTATCTAAACCCACCATTCCACTAAAACAGACCTTCCAAAAATTCATCTAAGCAGTGCTGCCGAGTTGATTTAATCAGTCACAAGTGATAAATTGTGATGCCCATGCTAGGATTACATTCACTAATTAGCTGCTCATATTTTGAATAGGTGGTCAGGCACACTGTTTAGGTTCACTCCACTACGATTTCTCTAACATAAGAGATCCAATCTCTTATTAGATGAGAAGGCTAAGCTTTCAATAGCGCTGGTGAAAGCGGAGAAAAAAGAAAAAAGAAATGACTCGAAATGAGAGTTTAGTTGAGCAGACGATACTATGTCGAGTTTAGCAGGGCAGTGATAATTGGCATCAGCGCAAAAGGACGGCTCTAATTCTAGTGAGAGAGAGTGTGAGATCCGGTGGATTTAGGCCAAAGTGTAAGATCTAATTAAAAATTTGGTCTGCTCATCACCTGCCAAAGAATACCCATCATATAGGGGACTCCATAAAGTCCCACATGATCGGAAAGAGCCAAGTCCTAACCTTGGGCTTATAAGTCAAATTCCATATTAACTCAACATAATGTATTCTAAAACTGTGCGGCACCAGATCCCATAAAAATTTATTGTTTAGCATGCTTGGGCGAGAGCAATATTAAGATGGGTGACTTCAAAAAAGTCTCCGTGCACATGTAGGCCAATAACAATTGATGTTGTTTCCGGGCCCTCTGCTTAAAATGTAGAAGCCTTTAACATGGATGCAAGTTCAGCTGTTTATAAAAAGGTGGGGCCCATATAATGCTTGCTATCATGACGGGTCTAAACCTATGGCTCTGTCCTACAGGTCATCTCCCCTTTTTTTTTTTCTGCTGTGTATGGTTTGCGCTTTTCATTACTATTTAAATGGTTTTTAGGACCCAACCAAGGTCATCCCCCCTTTTTGTTTGTTATCTGCTCTGAATGGTTTGCGCTTTTCATTACTATTTAAATGGTTTTTAGGACCCAACCAAATGTTTGCACACTCAGGTAGATGGACCTGACCATACAAAGGCATTTGGGCTTTTAGGACATTAATTCAATGGGCAAATATTTTGCAAATTAATTTCTTGATTCCATAACTTGAATATGTTTTTTTTTTAAGGGTTCAAAATTTCTTACGACCCTCCCTGCAAATCTTGAAAATTAATATTTTTATTTTTTGTTATTTTACATTTGCACCTGAGCATAAGCCTTGCCAATTCCATCATCGAAGTTTACAAAGTACCACAAAAGCAGTGTGCAAGAAACCATTAATAATAAAGGAAACTATAACAATATCATCATCTACCGTTCGTTACCACAAAAACAAATATAGAAATAGAAGACAGCATTACGAATAATTATCAGAGAGCAGTTTTCTAGCACCTGAAAATGGTGCTGGGCACGTATCACTTAAAGGTGCCATTATAATATTAGATCTAGAATATTAAAAGATCTGGGTCATACTGCAGATTCGGCAACAGTGAAGAATAGATTGTTCAAAGTCCAGAGAGGACCACAATCATATCCGCATGGGGTTGGCATATGGTCTCCAAAGGCTGGGCCTTGGGCAAAGTGAGACCCGCTCCTTCCATCATGTCCACCTTCTCTTTTCCCACCCTCTCCCACTCGAAGCACTGGATCAAGGTCCCCAATACCAACCCCACCACCTTCTTCGCCATGCCCATGCCTGGACACGACCTTCTTCCATATCCAAACGGTATAAACTTGAAATTCAAACCATCCTTATCCATTTCCACACCTTCAAACCTCTCTGGCTTGAAACTTGCAGGGTCTGTCCAAAGATTGGGGTCCTGTTGAATGGCCCACGCGTTAACCAATAGCGTCGTGCCACGTGGAACATGGAAACCTCCCAGGGTGCAGTCCTCATATGACTCGTGGGGTACCAGAAGCGGGCCGGCAGGGTACAGTCGAAGAGTCTCGTTGATGATACAGTGAAGGTACGGAAGCTTGTCGAGATCGGATTCGTCAAGGAGACGATCATTCCCTACCTGGATGTCCAGCTCTGCTTTTGCTTTCTTAAGAACCTCTGGATTGTTGAGTAGAAGTGACATGGCCCACTCCAGAGTCACGGACGAAGTGTCAGTACCGCCCGCCACCATTACCTGATCACAAGTTAGACACAGTTTCGATTAAGTCTGTCAACGTACGGTGAGGAACATGTTGTTTGATTAGTTTGTTTATAGTGTAGAATAAAGTGAAATAATTTAAAATTTTCTCCCTTTAAAAAAAGGAGTAAAAACGCAACCAATAAATTACTAAAAAATTATCTACTTTTCATATGAAAGTAAAAAAGATTTCTTATCAAGCACCTTAAAATAAAAAGTTATTATAATCCTATTATATATTATTATCTTTTCATTTGAAATTTACTTTACTCTACTTTATTCTATCCCACGAACAAATATATGGTTGTGTGACTTTCGCTCAGCCCCAAGTCTACTTACAATTTTGAAAAATTAACCTAGATGCAATGTTTAGTTGTTTGGAAAGAATTGAGTTTAAGTGATGTAAACCGAACCAATCAGGTCTCCCCAAGTCACCAATAAAGTAGCTTGCCCATTGCCCACATGCATGGTAGATTGCTCGAATGGTGACGGGACCATCGTCATTATGAGGGATTACCTCAGAGGATTCGGACTCATTTAGAAAAAGGGTGCGCCCATATAATGCTTGTTCCTATACTACGTTTGCACCAAGATTTAAGCTTTAAAACTGAGTATGAATTTAAGTTAAAAAATCATAAATGTTGCTTTACCTAGTGTATCTTTGTTTTTTTATTAATTGCATACTTATATATGATGATATATAAATGAGGATTTTACTGAAAAAATCGTCATAGAATAACGTTATACCAAAAAGGACTCCTAAGTAAGACATGATTCCACCATAGTAGTCACAAGGGCCTTTTTCGGTTAAAATTTTTAGAATCTGAGTTGGGTAGAGATATCCATGCTCACCCTCGTACATGAGTGGGGATATCCTCATTCACAATATTTTTTCCTCTTCCTCTTCCTTCTTTTTCCACTCTTGTTTCTTCTAAAAAGTGCTAGTGGATTTGGGTTATCTAATACAAGCGGGGATATTCCTGCTTACCCATGTACATCCACTTTCCTTTTTTTTTTCTTCCTCTTCCTTCATTTTCTGTTCGTTTTTTCTTTCAGTTTAAGTTATCTGATCCCTACTTGTTCTTTTTTTTTTCCTTTTCCTCTTTCTTCCTTTTATTTCCTCTAACCCCAATATAGAGCCCAAAGATTAAAAAAAAAAAACTAAAGGATTACTAATCAAAAGCACCATTCCCAAAACCCAAGGTGGAGATGAAAGGAGGTAGAGTAAAGATAGATGATGATGATGGGTTTTGGTGAGTTTAAGGGGAAGGGCAAGGGAAAAATGAGATAAATAAAGAATCATATAGGTTGATTGGTTGGTGAGGAAGAAGAGGACTTCGGTTTGGGTTTGGGTATGAAGGGCTTAATGGTTTTGAGTTTAATGAGTGTAGTAAATTGAAATTAGGCCATTGGGTTTATGTTTGAGCTTGAGTTGAAGTTGGAGAAAAAAGAAAAACCAAAGGAGGATGGAAGAAGAAAAAGAAGAACTGGCAGAGGAGGAAAAAAAAAATTAAGTGGAGATATCCCCGCTCATGTACTTTGGTAAGCGAGGATATCTCTGTGAAAGTCAAATTCTAAAAAACTGAACAAAAAAAGACCTATAGCTAGGACTAATATTGTGGAATCATATCTTCAGTATTCTATATAGTTCATAGTAATTTGAAGAGAATTTTTCCAATAAAATTCTCTATATAAATACTAAAAAAAACGAAATGGACAAAATAAAAACCAAGAGGGATACCGCCTAAATATCCTCATATCAGTCAGTGGTGCCAACTCTCATTAGAGTCAAGGTGCATGCCGTATATCCTTAGAAAAGAGTCGTTTATTTTTAGCCATCGGAATTGCAAAAGATGGGATCCACTGTATTAGTACGCTATAAGTCAAAGCCTTACAGAATCCAAATTCAGTGAATTGCACACTTTCATGATCTCTATGTCCCACTTCAATTTCCTGCTACTCGAGCTGACTATCTGAGGTATGGCTATTATTTTTGTGTGAACCACTTTATCAATTACACAATTAATATGGGACCAAATCCTATTCCACTTAAATACACAAGCTTATGTGGCACTACATAATAGCAACTATGTTCCACTTTTTATTTCTCTCTTTCATACACACTAACACTAATACAAGGGATAAATATATTTGTCCCACTTTTCAAAAACCTTTTAATTATAGACATCTGTCAATTTAAAGCTATTTTTCAACAACTTTTTTCCTCTATAATTTTTTTAAAATAAATTCCTTATTCAATTTCTTCATATTATCCTCATTTCCTTCTTTGGTTCACCATGATCAAAGATAATGAGCGTTTTCACGATGATCGGCTACATATAATGGCTATTGAAACTATATCATGGCTTCAAATGATTGGTAATTTTGGTATTTTAAAAAAAATTGAGGAAAATATTTGCTAGAAAGTACCTTTAAATAGATTGATGCCCTTAATTGAAAACTTTTTTAAAAACTTAAAAACTTTGAGACTAACTTGAAAATTTTTAAAACTTGTATCTTTTTCTTAAAATAATATAAAAACTTGAAACCTTGTTTGAAGATTTTCCCTTTTAAAAGGATGTGGACAGAGCAACCATTCCTGGATATCAAGATACAAATAGCCGCATTCAGAAGTTGAGATAGGAGAGCATGAGGAGCGCAAGAAACTTCTGGAATATGGGAAGACCACATCAGATAGCATGGAAATTTAGATATTAGAATCTATAGCACAGTTGCAAGAGAAGTTACAAATGTGGGGAGAAATGGGTTGGGTTTTAGGGGTATTTTGGGCTTTTAAAATATAAGGAAAAAATGTCACAAGAAAATGTTTAATTCTATTGTTCCATGGTTTGTCCTGACCTGAAGTAAGAGTAAAAATCTTAATTTCTAATTTGAAATGTTGATTTATTATTATTATCCTGCTCTGAAACATGCTACGAAGTTAGGCCTTCCCTTCAAAGGGAGAAAAGAGAAAATGAAACTGCTCTAGGGCCGGCTCGAGACAAGTTGAGGTCTCAAGTGATAATTCCAAATGAAGCATTTTTGTTATATTTTTAATATTATTAAAAATATTTTACCTAAAATTTATTATTTTTTCTTTTTTTGTAATCCAATATTACTAATTAAGTTTTTATATTTAAGTTTTGCTAACATATCTTTTTCAATTAATAGTATGGCTAATTCACTCAAGTTTTCTTGTGATATTTTTTTATCTAAATTAGGATTTTATCAATTTTAATTTTGAAAATTTTCTTTCTGTAAAAGTAATAGTTACAAGTATTGTCAATATTTCCTAGTAGACATATTTAATATTTATAAATTATAACAACCAATATTTACAAATAAAACGAATACTAACTATAATAAACATATAATATTGGCTTGGAATTAAAAAAATTAAAAGCATAGATCCATAGGACCTAATTTTATGATTTATAGATATAGATTACTTTTGAATTTGATGCAGTTTTTTTACTATGAAAAAAAAAGATTATATTTGAAGTTATCTTAATTATGGATGAGTTAACTGTGCATATTCAAGAATAAATACCACGGTGTATGTTGTTCGCAGATGATATAGTATTGGTGGATGAATTAAGAGAGGGTGTAAATGCAAAGCTTGAGAGATGTCGGAGGGCATTAGAATCTAGAAGCTTTAAAATAAATCGTACAAAGACAGAATATATGGATTACAATTTTAGTGGACATATACAAAGTGTTAAAACTACTGTCAAGATTGAAACCCATGAGATACCACGTAAAGATTCTTTTCGGTACCTAGGCTCGATGATTAGTAAGGATGGGAAGATTGACGAAGATGTGGAGCATAGGATAAAAGCTAGATTGCTGAAGTGGAAACTAGCTTCGGGAGTACTTTGTGATAGATAAATGCCAACAAAATTGAATGGAAAATTTTACAGGACAATGGTTAGAGCAGCTATGACATATGGAGCAGAATGTTGGCCAATTAAGAAGACACATATTCATAAGATGGATGTAGCGGAAATGAGAATGCTTAGGTGGATGTGTGGTAAAATTAGGAAAGATAAAATTAGAAATGAGCGCTTTCGAGAACATTTAGGAGTAGCACCAATAGGAAATAAGATTAGAGAAACTCGTTTAAGATGGTTTGGGCATGTTGAGCGTAGGCCAGTAATGGCACCGGTGAGAAAAAGTTTGGATATACAGGTGGAGGGTCCATCAAGAGATAGGGGTAGGCTGAAGAAAACATGGATGAAAGTCATTAATTCAAATTTGAAGAAGTTGCACTTATCGAAAGATTTAGCTCAAAATAGAACGGAATGGAGAAATAGAATTCATGTAGCCGACCCCAACATGGTTGGGATAAAGCTTTGATGATGATGATGATGATGATTTGAAGTTATCTTATATGAATTTAACAGCATATATGTAGAGGAAAAAATGTGCAAACTGAAAAATTTTCAAAATAAAAAATAATTTTTTACTTGTTATGATTTTAGGGTTTTTTGTGTTTATTTTAATGGCAACATTTTCTCAATGGTGAAAATAAACTTTAATGTTTCTTTTTTTAAAAATATGAAAAAACAGTAGTTGTTTTTTCTAAAATGTAAAAAGATAGTAATTGCTTTAATTATTTTTACGAGGCCTTCTTCTCTACAAGAAACAAAATGATAATAATTGCTTATTTTGAAATTTAAAACAACTTAAGTTGCTTCAATTACTTTTATGAGGCTTTTTTTTATTGAAAAAAACGATGAAAATTCCCTTTTTTTGGGTCATATATTTGGGAATCCTAAAGCAAAGACTTTCTTGCCCAATGATCTAGTCACCCTTGAACCGCTCCAAAAGAGAGCTAACATGAGGTGGTTTTCAGTTGTCACTTACTATTATTATTCCCTCGATGATATCGTCAGTATAATACCCTGGCTCCATTTCTTGCAGCGACAGCAGAATATCAATGAGAGTCATAGTCTTCTTCTTCTTCTTCTTCTTCTTCTCCTTCTTCTCCTCCTCTTCAATCTCAAAAGTATCATCCATCTTCTTTTTTCTATGCTCATCGATCAGACCTTGCAACATCACACTCCACCTCTTCCCCAACCCAATCAGCATCTTCTCCACTCCGTTAAACCCAACCCACCTCAGAAAAGGCAAGCAATCCAGCAAATTCGATAACCCGCTCGCAGCCAATGACTCCTGCACAATCTCCCTAAACCGCCTCGCCTCCTCCAAGTCCTCCACACTCTCTCCGTAATACCGCTTGCCGGCGATCATCCTCATCATCACGTTGAGCATCAGCTCGGACAGCTTCCGCCTCATATCCACCTTCTTCGCAAGACCCGAATCTCGGAACAGCTCTTTGACCAGAATCCGGACCTCATCGGACCGGACGGCTGAGAACATGTTGACGCGGTTGGAGGAGAGGATCTCCGTGATGACAACGCGGCGGAGGTTGCGCCAGTGGGGGCCGTAGGAGGCCCATACTAGGGCGGTGTAGTTGGAGCCCATGTATTTTCCGGCGAGGAGGCGGGGGCGGTTGGCAAAGATGACGTCATTCTTGGTGAAGCATTCTTGGACTAGGGCTGGGGAGGAGACGACGACGACGGGGCGGGACCCGAAGCGGAGGGAGAGGATGGGGCCGTACCCGCGGGAGAGGGCAGAGAGGGATCGGTGAAGGGGTGTTTTCAGGAGGTGGAGGTGGCCGAGGATTGGAAGGGAGGGCGGTGCTGGTGGTCTTGGGTGGAGAGATGTGTTTGTGAAGAAGAGTTTGGAGATGAGGAAGAAGATGGAGAAGAAGAGGAAGAAGAGAGCTGAGCAGAAGATGAGTTCGTCCATAAGGTCCGAGGACGTGAGTAAGATCTGAGAGATTATCGGACCGGAGAGGTATTAAATAAAACAAAACGACACATGTTTTTTTTGTGGGGGTAAAGGTGAAGGAGTGCTTTGTTTTTTGTTTTTTGTGGGGGTAAAGGACAAAACGAAAGAGTTACAAATAGCGTTGTAGACGTAATGGATGAGCACATCATCTCAGAAGCACACACACGTGGAAAACGTAAAAGCAGACACACGTGGAAAACTTGCCGTATTGGTTGAGCACATCAGCAGCTTATAAGGTATAACAACGTATGAGCCAACTAATTTGATCCGTTCGATCTAATACTGAGTCACACTAGTGTGCGACTCGATTGAGCTCTAACATGCTTACGTGGATGTGATGTATCGAGCTCAACGTGGGCCCACCTATCGGTGCTTCTAATTACTAGAATTGAATGCAATCCCGTCGAGCAGCATATTTTCCCACCTATCCATGCTTCTAAGTTCTAATTTCTTAGAATTGAATGCAATGCCCTCGAGTAGCATATTTTCATCGGATAATGCCCTTAGCGGTCCTTACACATCACATTTAACGATGAGCAGTCAAACTTTGAGCATTTTCTTGTGAAGTTTTGTTCTGACGAAATCCTAGAGTCATGTTATATGCAACACATTGTTTGTGCGATATTTTAAGATTGTGTGATCTCACACATTTCATTTTATGTGATATCTTAGGATCATGCGTTATCAGACCAGCAGTGTACATATAGCTATTAGGTAAATATTAAATTTTGGACTGTTTTGGAGCAAATGTAATGTCTTTAAACAGCTGCATTGTAAATATCCCTATTTAGAGCAAATGTCATGTCTTTAAACAGTTGCATAGTAAATATCCCTACTCTCAATTTTCATTTTTGTGTAAGGATTTTGTAATTGGCTAATTTTTGGGTTGGATAAAACTAAGGATCCATTAAGTTGTATTTTATAATTTTTTTTAGAAAGGATTGTGGTTCACCGGAAGTGATGAATTGAATAATCAAAGAAAATCTTATGATGCAAAAAAATTTCTAAAGGGCCTCAAGCTCGTGCTCACAGAATTTCAAGGGCTCAAGCCAACTTGATAGGAATTGCGCTGAATGAAATAACTGCAAGTTTTATTCATTCGCTTGAGCGCATGGCGAATAAAACCCCACTCTCCTAATATCGAATTGTTTTCTATTTATGTCAGGATTGCTTATTCCTTGCCTTATTCAAAGGAAATGCAAGGTTATTGTTGGTGTAGACTTCGGCTTTAGAGAACAGCCAGATAGGGAGCAAGAATGCTTTCTTCTTTTTTTTTCTTTTGGGGGGGGGGGGGGAAGGGGCTCATATGTATGCTCCTTTTTGGGAGAATAGAGCATTGTGGTTGCCCATTGGTATGTATGATGTTTAATTGTAACTCCTTGCCCATTGTCATTCATGTACCATATGTCTAATAAACTATCATTTCTCACTTTAATCAGTGTAAACTGTTAAGTTCATTTGATATATTATGTTACACTTATCTCATATGTCTCGGTACTTGTTTAACCGTTGTGTTAATAGTATTACTCTTGGTCTTGCAGGTATAGAACTCGGTCCCAACTCGGGTGTTGACGCTTCCCAGTAGAGTGCCCCAACGGTATCTTGGGGTATAGATGAATGGAAGGATGACGATGTCTTTTATTAGTCATCCTACGAAGTGCGTCAGTTCTAGAGATGTTATGATCACTTTTTGGTCTGTTCTGGGAAAACGCAAATTCGTCCTTATGTACCTAACTCCTTTAAGTAAATGTTGAATTGTACGAAATGTAATTGGAGCCTTGAGCACTGCTATATACATATATCTATATGTTTATCTATGAATGACAACAGATATATTCTTTTAACTTACTCTTAATTATTACTAAGTATTTCGCAGGAATTCGCTTATAATGAGTTACATTCCTACGTGTGTTGGCATACCTCATACGTTCCTGTGAAATCTTCCTTGTATGAATTCGTGTACAATTCTTCAGGGCACAGATTTCTTCGGGATTACGTATCCACGCCTTAAGGGCCCACTCAAATCCCCAAATTTTCGGAATCGGGGCGTGACACCCTCTCAATCCTAGTTAACCCTATCTTGGCTTACGGGCTCATGCTCAGTAAAAGCTCCGTCTCCGATCTTGCCTTAAGGTTTACCAGGAAGAATGGATACAAGATTAAATCATATTGAAGACAAGGTTTACTTAATCAATATAAATGAATTTGAATTGAGAGGTTAATAAGAATATTTACTAACCATTAACAAGAATATTTACTAACCAACCATATGCTAAGATAATCCATATTTCCGTAGTCATTCAATACGGTGTATTTATAAAATATCTGGTATCGATGTCTTATCAAAAATCTTGGTGTTAATTGTGTAAGCATTAGACACCTCTTCTTATGCCAACACCCATACATGATGTTGGAAATCATCCGGAAAATCAAAAGAGAGTGATGACAACTTTACACTCTTCCTAATCAGTATTTGATTACTGTTGGGCTAATTTGATCAAGGCAAAAGTACTGCTTCTAAGGTCCTACATAGTCTTTGAAAGTCCCAAATTTTTCCTAAGTTTACTGTATTCTTACGGCTTAATAGTGAATGAGCTATGGCTTAGCCGTGTGCACAAGGTTTTTAACTAAACTCTTCCGCAATTACGGCCCAGTTGTCTATTAGCCTACAGCTTAGTCGTGGTTAACATACTGCTGGGCCACGGCTTAGCTATGGTTTAACCATAGTGTATTCTACGGCTTAGCCATAGAGTTAGCTGTAGAAAAAAGTTAAATTTTGGCTTTCTGGATTCCAACCCGTAGTATACTTATGGCTTAGCCGTAAACTTAAAAAATCCTGAAGCTGTGTTGATATAGAAGTTCAGTTCTATACAGAACTTCTTCCATTTGATTCCACTATGGTTTTCTCTGTTCAAAACTGTTATCATACATTTTCAAAGCCCACATTTTATCATTACTTCATAAACATACTTATTATCATTCAAACAATTGTATATTCTTAATTAAGAGGGGTAAAAGAGCTGTAAATTAGCATTTAAGGAGAGTACGTCAAAAATCAACATAAATCAGACGTGCATTTAGCTAGTAATATATACTCTTATACTTGCCTCTAATTTCAGTGCTTGACCCAAATCAACTTCTTCCTTGGTTTGATGATGAAGAAAGCCTCAAATAGAAGATGATCCCACTACATGCAAAGACATGTAATGGATAAATTGTGTATGGAATGCATGCATATTGCTTATTTAAGTCTCTTTGACTTTTTTTAACTCAAAGAAATGAAATGAGAGTTGTCTTTTACCTTAGAGAGCTGTAGATTGTGAGAAAGAAGATGAATTTTTGAGTTCTAAAGAAAGAGAATGAACAAAAAAGCAATAGAGAGAAGATTAAAGCCTTAAGTTTCACATGTACAGCCCCAAGATTAATTTTTAACTATTAGTGAAGGTGAACGTGTAAATAAGAAGTGCTCTAGCAATAAGAAGAGGGAGATGCAAAGAAGGAATGGTGGAGTTGGTTTTTAAATTTAAATTTTCTAAAATTTATAAGAAAGTTCACTGTTTTTGAGAAAATTACAGTTTAAGTCAAATTAGACCTTAGTTGGGCCAAGATGGATCCGAATTGAACTGCGCCAAATATAAAATATGATTCACAAAATAAAATACATATGATGCAATTAATATGGCGTCAAAAGGATGTAAACCATCTAACTCTAAATTACAAAAAGGTTATTGACTACCTAAATAAGGTTCGAACCCGATCCAATTACCTATCCATAACCTAATCCCAGAGGGATTTGAATTGAGTTAGTTTAAATAAACATTAATTAAGAAAAATAAAATTAATTATTATAAATTGATATTAGTTCATATTTGAACCTCACACCTAATGATGCAATTTCTTCAAGGATTGCATGAATCTCTTTCTACTCTTTGCAGTCGCGTACTTCTGATTGATCCTTTTCCTACCATGAACAAGGTGTATTCGCTTGTCTTACAGGAAGAAAAACAAAGAGAACTCAATGGCTCTCATTTTTCTACAGAGGCTTCTGCTTTGGTTATCAAGACAGCTCCTATTTACAATTCACAACGCCGAGAAGATGACAATTCTAAAGGGAATATTGCACCTCGATCCAATAAAAACTGTCGCTATTGTCATCGTGATGGACACATCATAGAAGAGTGTTTTAAGCTGCATGGGTATCCTCGCAAATCCAACACGGGCAAACCACTGCACCGTGCAAATCAGACCGCCGTGTCCATCAATTCGCATCATGCTGCCGCCACACCCCTTCCAGATGTTGCCTCACTACTTTCTGACTCACAACAGTCCAATCAGGGTGTTCAGGGGTGCAATACCAAAATATTCTTGCCATGACATTTGCAGGTACCCCACAGCCTAGCGCTCACATAGCAGGTACCGCCCTTTCTTCTTCTAATAATAATCTTCGGATTATCGATACAGGAGCATCTAATCACATTTGCTCTTCTCTCTCATGGCTTACTGAATTTTCTCCATGCACATCTCTTTCTTTTATGCAATTGCCTGAAGGAAGTAGAGCTTCTATTACACATACGGGCACCATATCATTCTCAGATAGTTTTTCTCTCTAATGTTTTTTTATATCCCTTTTTTTAAATTCAATCTTTCATCTGTCACTCAACAAACCCAATCTCTCAATTACTTTTTCTAATACCCATTGTGTCTTTCAGGACTTTGTCCCGAAGAAGACGATTGGACCGGGTAAAGTGTCTATATTTTCTTCAACCTTCCCATGCCTTACTTGCGGCTTCTTCCCCCCTTAATTGATATTTGGCATTCGCGGTTGGTGCATTTAGCACATTCAAGATTAGTAGACTTATCCAAGGATTTCCTTTTCATTTCCCCTTTAATAATTGCAAATGTACTATTTGCCCATGCCAAATAATCACGTTTGTCTTTTTCTATTAGCATTAATAAAACTACAGCACCTTTTGAGTTACTTCATTGTGATTTTATATGGGGCAGTTTTTATATTCCATCTTTATCTGGTGTCCATTATTTTTTAACCATTGTTGATGACTACACTTGTTGCACTTGGGTGTTTTTAATGAAGTATAAATCTGAGACTAAGTCTCACATTAAATCTTTTTTTGCCCATATTCGGACTCAATACAATTGTAACATTCCACAAGTTGGTTCTGATAATGGTACAGAATTCTTGTCCAATGATTTACAAACCTTTTTCAAACACCATGGAGTTATTCACCAATGAAGTTGTGCTTACACACCCCAACAAAATGGGCTGTTGAACGAAAGTGCCAACACCTCCTTGAAGTTACCCGTGCTCTTCATTTGGCGAATCTTCCATTATCTTTTTGGAGAGAATGTATCCTCACTCCTGAAATACCACCCCAGTTCTATCTAATCATTCCCCACATTAAGTGCTACTTCAAAATGAGCATAATTACATTTCCCTTTGCGTATTTGGGTGTCTTTGTTTTGCTCCAAATACAAATCCCTAGCGTCATAAATTTGATCGCAGAGCCAAACCCGGCATTTTTGTAGACTACCATTTGCTCAAAAAGGTTATCGCACATATGACCTTACCACAAAGACAATTTATATTTCCAGAGATTTAGCTTTTCAAGAAACTACATTCCCATTTAGAGATGCCACAATTAATTCTCCTACACCTTGTGCTAACTTTTCCTCTTCCTGATATACCATTTGCCCATCCCCACGAGCCATTACCAGCCACTGTCACACCAGCCACACCTGTCACACAACCTTCATCCAATCCATCACCCAATAGCCAAACAGACCTTCTGGAATTTGACCAATCCACGTTATTGTTAGGTTTATGTTTTGTATTCTGGTTTAACCGAATTGGCTCATTAGTCTAGCCAATGACCAGATTAGTGTCAAGGGTAATTTGGTCTTTATACCGAATTTTTTTTTGTGGCGAAGAAAGCATATATTATATATTCATGTAATGTGATCCTAAACTCTATGTAGGAGATGTGGCAAGCCTCTTCTCCATGGTATAAATCATGTAGGGCCATATATGGTGTAGAGAGATGTGAACTCTCTTCCTCGTGATATTGACATACCACCTATGGCAGAGTGTTGCGAGAGCAAGATTAAGACATATGAAGATTGATGAGGTAAGTGTTAGAGGAGAGGGGGTCCTTGTAAAGAATTGCCCGGTAGAGGTGGGTCACATAAATAGGTCAAAGAAATAGGGGTTACTCGTTTTCTTTTTTGTTCTGCAGATCGAAAAACACGAGAGGCAGTGACTACACACTGTTGCTACACAGAGGGGCTGTCCGGCCTTTGGTTTGGTTTTTTCAGTAGAAAACTAGAATTTGGGGTTGCAGCACGATGAATCACATCCGAAATGCTCGTCGAGATGAATCGGATCTGAAGTTCTCGTAAAAAGATCAAGCATGGATCTCTTGCCATGATCTTAGGCTTGCTGCTATCCCAAGTTGAGAAATCTAATGGGCTCAGTTTCTATTTGTAGCAAGAGGAGAGAAGATCTCGGATGCAGATGCTTTCTGAAAATCGGAATCGGAGAAGTAGAGCGAAATTGCAGAGAAGAAGGGCTGTGATCGGCAGAAATCGCGAAGTGGGCCCCACGATGGTTGGAATCACGAGATTGAGAAGGATCTCTCAACCCCTGCATCTACATCTTTGGCTGCCAAATTTTGTGGAGATTGGATCTTGTTACAGAGGGTCTCGGCCTTCCTGATAGGGATTGGTAGTGCAGAGAAGACACGAGCAGTGGTAGTTCAAAATCATGTGCAATCCTGAAGTGGGCCAGGCAACCACTGCATAGAGAAAAAGATTTAGATTTCTCAAGAAGAGTGATGCCCAGGTCGTCATTGGATTTGCTGTACCGGAGTTCGGCTCCGGACTCTCCGCCGGTTGCCGGGGAGGGGGCCACCGTCCATCGTCGCCGGGCTGATTCGAGAAAGAAAAAGGCAAGGTGGAGGTGGTCATTTTTCAAGTTGCAAAACTGTAAGGTCCAAACCCTACATAATTATGATTTATAGTAATTAAGTTGGTTTTACTTTAATTAATATGTTATTAGGCTAATTGAGCCCAAATCTCTAGAGCTCTGAGTCATTGATAGGTAGTTGGGTCGGATTCGAACCTTATTAGGTAGTTCAGGACCTTTTGTATTTTATCATTTTCATGGTTTGGTATCATTAATGCATCATATTAGTCTCATTAAGTGAGTTTCATTTTGTGGGACATCTTTCATGTTTGGCCCAATTCCATTTGGATTCATTCCAACCCATTTAAGCCCAACTGACTCAAATTGGAAAATCTAGAAATCCAGTGGGCCTATTTGCAAATTCCAAAAAACATGTCATATAAAAACCAAGAACCCATCGTTTCCTTTTCTTCCCTTCCCCTATTCCTGTTAGATCAACTACTCTTCTTCCTCCCATGCTCTCCCTGTAACGACCCAGGTAGCCCACTAGCTCAATAACTTGGTGAGCCTTTCACGTGGCCCAAAATGCTTAAGTCCAAGTTATTAGTAGTAACCTATATGATTCATTATATATTAGACTCATATTTCATTCTTAAGTGATGTGGGATGGGATATTACAATCTACCCCCTTAAAGCCACATGTTCTCGTATGAATCCATTAACTACACCAGGCGATGTGGGACCGAAGCATTCCACACCCGTGTCCCCTGCGGATTCCCCTATCTTGACTCACAGGCTCGCGCACCCTAGCTCTATCCTGATCTTGCCTCAAGGGCTTTCCCAGCGAGATTGGGGGTCCCACATTTCCGGCTGGTTATAGGCCTGATACCATTTGTAACGACCCAAGTAGCCCACTGACCCAATAACTCGGTGAGCTTTTCACGTGGCCCAAAATGTTTAAGCCCAAGTTATTAGTAGTAACCTATATAATTCATTATATATTAGACTCATATTTCATTCATAAGCGATGTGGGATGGGGTATTACACTCCCCCTCACCTTGACACTTAAATGGGCAAGATTAGAAGTTGCATGCAACCGATTTGAGCTTCTTCCTTCTTCCTCTTCATTCTTCTTGCTCTCCTTCTTGGAATCAAGGCACCATCTTCATTCTTCTTGCTTGCAGGAACTTGAGGTGAGGTAATCCCATCTTCATTTGAGTTATTGAGTTCAATAAGGGTCAAGAGATTCCACCTATTAACATGCATGCATCACATTCTTATTTTTCTTCATGCATGTGTTAGATTCTTCATTAAAGGAGCCTTCTCCACCATCTAACCAAGGGGCAAATTGATTTGAGTGAAGCACCAAGCTTAAGGCAAGTATAAGGATACATTTTCTTTACATGCATGGCTTTATTCTTTGATTCTTGATGGATTCTTGTGAATCACCCTTTTTTACAGCTTAATGGATAATGCATGGATTTGATTTGTGATTTGTGATGATTTTTTATGAATAAAATGATAATGGTCCTTTAGGGAACCCAAGAGTGTGGAATGAAAGTTTTTAAGTCGGTTTGATTGCAGGTGGAATGATAGATTGGAAGACAAAACCCATTGGAGACCAAACACGTCCGTAGCAGAGTGCTTGAAGGCCGACCGGTCGGTCCTAAAGCCAGAAAGGTCGAATTGCCTCGTAGGTAGTTCGACCAATTGGCCACCATTTCCGACCGATTGAATTCTCTTTCTGGATGCAGTCCGATTGGTCGGACACACACACCCGATCGGTTAGGTAAGCCTGACCTGTGGCTTATAGAAATGTGTTTTAAAATGAATTCTATAGTTGACTATGGACTTTCTATAGTTTATGGGATAGCCTAATGATGGGTTACTCCCTTAACCCTTAAAAGAAGACCGAGGTATCCATCCACCTTTACCATAGGTTATAGGTTTAACCTAAGACCATTTAGGACCATAGAATTGGATCCTTCGCTACCCCAAACTAGCCCAACGGTGACTACACATAGAGATGGAAGGGTGTTGAGCTGTCACTCTTTTCTTCTTAATTCTCCGGTTAGTTTTCAATGTCACGTCATGGGTGTTGGCATAAGGTGAAGTGTCCTTTACATGTAGGATGTAACGCTAAGAATGGTAACAAAGGGACACCGAATGTCTTATGAATATACTGTATTGAATGACCTTGGAAACCCAGATTATCTAGCGTAGGGTTGGCTAGTAACTCTCCTTGATAACCCTACAATCTAATTGCATTCATACTGATAGTAACCTTGACCTCTACATGAGATTTATATCAGTTTGCATCAATGATGAGCAATATTTATTTAGTTGCAATTCTTTGATTAATATTTCCAGCAAGATTGAGTTACCTTTCTGTATCAGTATAAGCAGATCAATATATGATAAGTATGGATATCAGATTAATTCCAACATGCTTAGAGTCGGTGCCACTTAGCTTATACCCCATAGGAGGTTCGACGGGACCACATGGGAGTATTATATCAGTTATCTACTGCAGTAGTTATCAGAAGAGTGAGTCGACGCTCTTAGGGTAGATAGTCGGTCCTGGTCCGATCACTAGTAATTTCCCACGGATCAGTTTATTCTCTTCTTAGAGAGGAAGTAGTAATGGGGTTTCCATTTTGGTATGATGCACACTTTATTCATGATCCCTTATTCATGCTAACTCATATGCATAAGTGCCTAGATTTCAGTATTGATCTCTTTTAGTTATTTCGTCATTTAATTCAATTGTTACATCATGTTAAGCTCAGATATCCTTATCTTTGCTTAACTATCATGTTAACCAAGTTACCATGGTGTTACAGGTACAGAACCAGATGCCACTTTCGCAATCAGTGCGCTCCTGGAGGAAACCCCAACGTTACCTCGGAACGTGAATGAGTGGAATGAGGAAGACGTCTTTTTGTGATCCTCCTCATCAGTGTGCAACAGGGATATTTTGGGTTGTCATGGCTTAGCCATACAGTGGCTTAGGGTTCATCTTGGCATTGAAATGAATGTTTTATGAATGTCTATGATATGCACAGGTGAAATCTCCAGGTTTCCTCTTAAATGCCTTATATTGATAATACATGTTGCGGATCTTCCTCACACGTACCTATGGGATCACCTTTGTGATAGTTCGTACATGTCTTGCCATGGCACGAATTGTCACGAGTATGTATGTCATTCCTCGGAATCCACAACAAATCCCCCAATTTTCGGGTTCAGGGTGTGACAAAAACTAAGCCCGAACAGGAAGAATTCATGTTGCAGAACCTTGTGGGAGACAAAGACTTAGGTTTATGGTACTCTAAAGCACCATAGTATTTTGTGGTCCCTAGGATGTACTTAGGTTTGGGTTGTGTTCAAGTTCAACCCAACCTGTGACCAGCCAAGGTGTAATTGCCAGATGCCCAGTAGAATTGAAGCCCTAGGTGCTGACGTCAGTTCGACATGTTACTAACATCATCAAAGCAGTCAAACAGGCAGGTTTGACTGGATCAATGGCTGAGTTTGCTTTTGTAATATCTTGCTCGTCTGATGTCCAAACGAAGATCCGTTTATGCCTACAGACTCAGTATGAAGAAATCTATGCATATGTGGAAGAAGATACGCAGTTCAATGGTCAAAAAGAATGCTTGACCAATTGGAGAGCGAAAAATTATTTCTGCGATATCGAAGCCATCCGGAGTCTGATTTCATATCCGTTTGTTCTAGCGTACTCGTGATGATGAAATCTACAAGGCAAATAGAAGATATTGGCAGTTTAATGGGCAAAAAGTTGGGGTAATTTATAAGTGATTCATATATCAACATCACAAGACTCATTAATGGATTCAAACCTTTGGTTCGATGTGGAGTATGACAAGAAGAAATTTGCAACATCAATGTAAGGATATGCCTTTAGTAAGATACGGAAGACATAGATAGGTATTTCTAATGTAGCTCAAAGATTAGCGGAATCCAAGCCAAGGTGAAAATTGTTAGGTTTATGCCTTGTATTCTGGTTTAGCCGAATTGGCTCATTGGTCTAGTCAAAGACCAGGTTAGGGTCAAGGGTAATTTGGTCTTTGTACCAGGGCTTTCTTGGTGCCCAAGAAAGCATACATTTTATATTCATGTAATGTGATCTTAAGCTCTATGTAGGAGACGTGGCAGATCTCTTCTCTATGGTATAAATTACATAAGGCCATGTAGGGTGTAGAGAGGTATGAGCTCTTTTTCCCGTTGTGTGTATGGCAGGATGCCATCAGAGCAAGATTAAGATCTATGAAGATTGAGGAGCTAAGTGTTAGAGGAGAGGAAGTCCTTGTAATGAATTGCCCGATATCTTTTATAGTGAAATCGAGCAAGATGCTCATAGCTCGTGAAGGTAGTCTTTATGGTGAACTATATAAAATCTATGTGTCATGGTTGCATGATTTTCTTGCTCTCTATGTGTGTGATGATGTTAATTACTTCTACATGTGCACTACAGTTACCAACGCCATCACCTCATACATCAAAATCACCTACTAACTCAATTCCACCATCAACTGAAATTCCAACCCAACCCACTACACTACTGATAAGTCCTTAAAATGCATTATTTTATGTGTATTTTCAGGAATTTTAAGGACTAATTCATTAGAAATTTCTTCATTTAGTGGGAATTCATGTTTTTATGATTTTCAAATTCATTTTAGAATTTTCTTGCAAAAAATCATTGAAAATCATCAATTTTTCATTAAATCAAGAAACTTTCCATTTTTAGAAGTGTTTTTTCAATTTCATAATTTCACATGAAATGATAAAATTTCTCATCATCATTAGTTAAATAAAGTTAAATCATGATCGATGATGTGGATTGATGTTGTCATTTTATGTGATTTGGGCCCGCATTAATGCATTTGTGACTTTCGATCAACATTATTATTTTAATTTTAAAAAAATCACTTTTATGTGTAGGAAAACTGAAGAAAAGGACCCGCCTCAAAGACTAGGAGCCAAGAAATTATTTGAGAAGAAATCTAAGTGAGAATTGAAGTGAAATTGAAAAGATGGAAATCAAAGCACAAGAGAACCCCACACATGTGTGCACATGGGCACACATGCTTTGGCATCAAAAGGGGGCCACATTATCTTGATTCTTGCAAATTTAATTCAAGCTAATTTTTGCCAAGAAGATTCAAGGAAATCTCCAGGAGATTTTATTAATGATAAGAAAAGAAAGTCATAAATGGAAGATCTTCTTGTATGAGGGAAAGAAGGAAAGAGGTTTTACAGAGGAGAGAATTGTGGAGAATTTTTTTCTACTAAATTGGACGTTAGGCTTCCATGCATTCCACACACATGTCCCACCATCCACATAATTTCTATTTTACATTCACACGAGGACACTTCCCATGTTAGCCACTCTACCGTTCATATTAATTCCAGCCAATCAATATCCTTATGAACCCATTCAACCAATCCACATACCATAAAACTCTCTCCCTCATGTCATCTTACTAGCCCACTTTTTATTCTTCTATGCTATTTTTTCTCTCTCTATTTCCATCCCCATTCTTTCAAATACTCAATGTCCAATACCATTCCACACGCCACTTTCTTTGTTTTAAAATTTCTCTTGTACTTCCCATCACCTAGTTTATATATATAGCATAAAGGAGGAAGAACAAAAGCCATACCGACATCTCACGCCCATCTCTCCCATCTCTCTCTCTCTCTTCCTTTTCTTCTCCACATCGCACGTCTAAGCCATCCCTCCCATCACCCTTTTCTCTTTTTTTCTTCTCTATACTCTACCATACCACATCAACTCCTACACCCACTTCATCTCTCACCTCCATCTCATCATAATCCAAAGTGGGGTTTGGCCAGCCCACTTGGATCCATCCTATCCATTCCATCTTCTCGTTTCATCTAATCCTCCTTGGTGTGAAGATTGAAGAAAAGAGCTTGGATTGTGCGCAAAATCCTCTCTTTTTGATGTCTTAATCTAGGATAAGGGTAGATTTTTCTTTTTCTAGTTATAATTATTTTTGGAGTTTATTAGGTGTATTGGTTCGTTTAATTATAAATACATAATTAGTGAGGTCAAGCTGTTCTGCCTTAGATCGGCGCCGTGTGTTTGTATGTGGTGACAGCACGCACTTGGTGCGGTGTTTTTATAGATTTTTTTTATTCTGCCAATACAGTGTTTTAATCTTCCAAAAATAAGAGAAAATAGCATTCTTTTTTTTTATCCGAATGCTTTATTTCTGATTTTTTTTATTTATTGCATGGTTATTTATTTCTTTAGATTGGTGGTTTGATCTATTTTATTGTCTTGCAGTTTCTAGTCTTAGGATCGTTTTAGTTTAGGATTTTTCGGTTAGATTTAAATTGTAATTTTTTTCAGATTTGGAGTTGTAATTTAATTTTAATTTTTAGAAGTAGTAGTGTGTAATTTTTATAACTTTTATAGCTTTAGTTTTTCAAATATGATAGGTTTTCTATGAATACCAGCTCCTTATAGATACGATCTCGGATTCACCGGATAAAACTACATCGAGACCTTACACTTGAGGTCCACATTGGTAGACCTGCTACATCAAGTCTACAGAACCCACTCACCCATCACATCATACCTCATCAACCAACCACTGCTAGCACCGATCAAACCTACTTCTGTACAAACTAAGGTACCAACTTGCCACTAGGACCAAATGAAACCAACTGCATCTTCAGATCTTACGGGCAGATCTACTCGCCAACGTCGACCCCCCACCTATCTTCAAGACTATTATTGTTGTGTGCCACTTATGGACTCAGATCACTTCAATCTTCTTCTTCCATGTCAGGTACGAAATTTCCTTTACATCAATTCCTCTCTCATGACTATTTGTCTGCTTCTCACCTGTCATATCTTTTTGCTATTGACTCTACCTATGTACCTAAAACTTTCTCTTAGGCTGTGAAGTTTCCCCATTTGAGCGATACCATGGCTACAGAAATTAAAACTCTTGAACAAAATAAAATCTGGACTCTCACACCTTTTGCCATTAATAAAAAAGCTATTGGCTGCTAATGGGTTTATAAAGTGAAATTTAAAGCTGATGGGATGATGAAAGATACAAGGCACGCTTTGTTGCTAAGGGTTACACTCAAGCAGAAGGCCTAGATTACCATGAAACATTTGCACCCATCACAAAGATGGTTACTGTCAGCTGTTTATTAGTCGTTGATCCAACAAAGCGATGGCCAGTTGCTCAATTTGATGTAAATAACGCTTTTTTTATATGGAGATTTAGCGAAAGAAGTTTACATGCAAATTCCACTGAGATTCTCTCTTTAAGGGGAACACCGTGTTTGTCATCTCCAAAAGTCCTTCTATGGTCTTAAACAGACTTCACGCAATTGGTTTTCTAAATTTTCTAGTGCCCTTCTTGCAACTGGATTTTCTCAATCCAAGTCTGATTATTCTCTCTACTAAAATCACTAGAACATCTTCTACATGTGTACTAGTTTATGTCAACAACATTCTCAGCACATGGACAGATTCTCGTTCAATTACTTTACTAAAAGGCTTACTTGGTGATCCAATTTCATCTTAAAGATCTTGGCCCACTTAAATATTTTCTTGGCATTGAGGTTGCTAGATCTAAAAGAGGATTTTTTTTTTATGCCAAAGAAAATATACTATGGACATTTTAAAAGACATGGGCATTATTGGTGCTCGAGTTATGATCTTAGTCTATCTCATCCACAACCAATGACACTTCATTGTGATAACCAAGCTGCAATTTACATCGCTGCTAATCCGGTTTTTTACGAAATAACAAAACATATTAAGATAGATTGCCATTTTGTTCATGAGAAAAACCAATTTGGGCTACTTCAAACATCTTACATTTATACTTCTCACCAGTTAGCAAAAGTTTTTACGAAGGCATTAGGCAAAGATCAGTTTCATCATCTCATTAGCAAGTTCGGTATTCATGACATTCATGCTTCAACTTGAGGGAGAGTATTAAGTTTAAAATCTTATCTATTGTTCTGCTATAACTAAGTGTATCTCAAGTCCCGATATACAAGGGGATATAATAACTAAGTCCATCTCAATCCCATCAGACAAGGGGATTTAGTTTGTGTAATCTCTATTTAAATTGTTGCCCAAATTAATAAAAGTACATACGTTTTAGCTTATCTAAAATTTAATAGACCTGAGCCCAAACAACAAGAACGAGGACAATTATTTTTTTTTTCAACCTCAGGAATCATGGGCGGAAAATGACAGAAACAAAGCAAGCCCTATTTTGGAAGCACATGACAGCTAGCAACAATCGCTTTTCCCTTGGAAAATTATCCTGGAATTTGTCTAGTATGTGTGAAGTTTAAATATTTTTGCACAGTTAAGAGCATGTTTGGTGAAACAGGAAAAATTCTATGTTGGGAGGATTCTTCAGTTATCCTCTCTTAGGATATTTTAAAAGAGAAATCATCGCATTTCATGTTTGAGAAACACATATAATTGACTCTCAATTATTTATTTGCCTTTGTGGGTTTATGAAGTTCGATGTGGGGAGGTGGAGACGAAGAAATCAATGGAATAAAAGATTTTTGATGGATTAAGAAGACTATAACAATTCTTTTTAAATTTTCCTCTCTTTAAGCATATCTGAGTCTTTTTACAATCAAGGAAAATCAAAGAGTATTCCTTTCAAAGATTGGTATCCAAACATACCCTAAGAACTCGTTTGATGCAAGCTGCACAAGAGGAAACCCGCGGATTGCATTTCCGCAACTTTTTCTCCACACACAAAAAATAGGCAAAAGGAGGAGAATTTCCTCCCCTTTCGCTACACCAAATGGCTGGATCTAGATCTGGATTTGGATTTTCTAGCATCCAACTTCTCCTCTTTTCCGCTGAAAGCGGGGCTGCACAAACAGCTCCTAAATGTTGTGAAAAATACTTAAACTTCAAAAGTTTATGGGCAAATATCAAATCTAAATACTGATGTACAGGCCATATTCCTTTTTATTCTGCACACTTCACTTATATAAATGCAAGGTAACCAAAAGGCTTCACTGGTTCATACAAACTCTCTTTCTATAGGACGTATGTGTGTTCATGGTGATATTATTTTACTGGATATATGTATTGTTATTTCAGAATGTGTACATATAACATTTAAAGGGTGTAACAAGAATTAGACGAGTTTACAACGGGCCTGAATCCAGAACATCGAGGGTTTCAGACCCTACCCTAAACATGTAATCAAAACTTTTATAATATTCCCAAACAAGCTCCATACACTAAACTCTCAATAAAGTAGTAACATAGCTGTCAAAACAAATTCTACAGACCATAGTCTCAACAAAACTTGATCTTTTTTTTTTTTTTTTTTTTTTGTGAAAAGGAGATTTTGTTAAGTACAAAAAGAACTAAACAAGGTGACAAGGATAAAACCCCTAATGAGGATAGTAATAGAGTGTCTCAATCCAACAGTCGCCCACACTCAAACTATATGACCTTTTAATGAAGTTGTGAGCAACTATGTTACATTTCCTAGAAATATGAGAAAAGCCTATAAATTCAAAAGAATCACTACATACCAAAATATCCAATACTATGGAGTTTATAACATAGTTATGCTCCCCCTTCAAAGCCTGCACCACTTATAGGCAATCACACAAAACTTGGACTTTGGTTAAGGCACAGCTCAGAACAACCTCTAGGGCTAAGAGAATAGCTCTCACTTCTACTTCCTTAGCTAAAGAGATGCATGATCCACCAATAGAAATTGTAAGCAACAAGTCATTATCATTTCAAAGAGAAAAACCATACGCAGCTTTGCCATCCACTTTTCTAAATGTGACAACACAATACAGAAAAGCCATAGTAACTACAGGCAAACCCAAGATGAACTGTAACACTCCGACCCAACTTAAGCTGGTTTAGCAACTAATTAATGATGTTTTAGTTGTTGATTGTGTTTTGCTTTTGTTTTGGGTTTGTTTCGGGTTATAGATAGGTAGTTGGATTGCATTTCACCTTGATTAGGTAGACATAAGCCCTTTTTCGTAATTTAAGATTTTGTAAGATGTCATCATTTATGCATCATCCTGGCGTCAACTCGTATCTCTCGTTGAGCTCGTCAACTTTCGTAACTGTCTTGCATGCTAAAGATGTCTCATGTTTCCGTTGGACCGTCATTTGACTTGAATTGCAATTCGCGTAAACATTTGAACTGTTTTGCACTTTCCCCTCATTCTTATCTTCTATAAGAGCCAACCACCACCGACCCTCTCCCTCATCTCTACTCCTTCACGTTGGACTCTCTCTCTCTCTCTCTCACAATCTTCTTCTTTTCCAATTAAGCAAAAAGGGAAAGAGCTTTAAGGTGAGATTTGGGGTTCTTAATCCTTTTCCCTTTCTTCTTTATCATTTTCTTCTTCTTCTTCTCTCATCTGTATGTTAGTTGGACTTGCACTCACGTCTCCTTCTTTCTTCCTTTTTTGTATGCATGGGGGAGTAGACTTGTGTTTGGACTTCGAACCTGAGCCTAAGGACAACCACTTTCGTGTTAACTTTCATTTGAGGCAAGTATAAGCATGATTTGATTGAGCACATATTGGTATTATGTGATTGTTTTGAGTCTCTTGTTACTTGTGCATGTATGTGTGGTGAGAATTACAACCCTTTGCGTTTGTTTTGAGTCTCTTGTTACTTGTGCATGTATGTGTAGTGAGAATTACAACCCTTTGCGTTCATCTTGTCCTGCTTTTGGTTGTTTTCGCTGTTGCGAATGCTCAAGACAACATACTCGTTCTGTATTAGAACAGACTGTCCGACCGATCGGGCTTCAGAGCCGACCGGTCGGGCACTCCCAGAATCGAAATTCGATTGGTCGGGCACTTCATCTGACCAATTGGTTTTGTAACACCCTGCTGCATGAGGTTTAGCCTATGCACTTAGAACCTTGTGTTCATTTCTTTTCCTCTCTCTCTTCCACAACAACCAAGGAACCTTTAGACTACATTCTTGGGCCCTGTAGCTCGTGAATTATATAAGGAAGTCTTCCAAAGACCTCTAATAAAAGGGTAGGTATGTAGTGATCTAATCGTGCATTCACATGAGAGGACGGCTGTAACCTTTGACTTGCCCAATGGAATACAAGCATTGCATGAATGGTCTTGAGGGCTGTGACACATTCATGTGTGAGTTGTTCAATGTTAAGCACCTCCCCATGGGTGTTGGTTTAAGGGACTTCGATGCACATGTACGATATAATGCAACACTAGACAACGGTACATCGGATAACTTAAAACTACATCATCATACATGGTTAGAAACACTGGATAACTAGATTAGGGTTGGCTAGTAAATGCTCTTGATTCGATTACACATTGAATTGCATGGCATTTTGTATGACGATCATTGACCTCCACTCTTCAGTATGGTTAAATTCGTTCTCGTATGCCTATTGTAAGTTCAAATTGTTGATTTGTTCGATCTGTTCTAGAACTTTGAGTATTGTACGCATGTATATATGAATGGACTGTATGCACGTATGATATATGCTCGATATGATCTGCTCAAAGTCTAGTATATGATTGACTATAGATACGGTCAGGCACTACTTAGCCTCAGCCTTAGAATGCCCGACGGGTTTACTTTGGCGTAGTTATATGGCCTCTCTGCAGTGAGTTTATGTCATGGGGCTTACGGACCCCAAGAACCCAAGACTCATTCGCACCCTAGCCCAGTCAATGGTGTTCTCAGTACGTATGTAAGATCCCTTTTTGGGAGCATATGGCCTATGTAGTAGCCACCTAGTTATGTATGTATCACGTCTACATTGACTCGGATAGCGTGCTTTATATAAATACACAATTGCCTAGTATACGAAGGTGAACTCGATGATTACCCGTTTTTACTTTATTCTATTAGATATAACATGCATTAACTTGTTGTTGCTTATATTTTGCTGAATCGTTATATTCATGAGTTGTCCTTGGTGTTGCAGGCTCAGATCCTTCCTTTGACCCCCTTGGCGGTCAGCCAAGCTTTTAAGGAGACCCCCGACGCCCCATCGGGGCTAGAGGAGTGGATGTGATCCCTCTGCCGGAGCGTGAAAATTGCATGCATGCATATTGGTCTCCTTCAGTTGGGATCTCTTTGAAGTTTTGGGGATTTTGACATGTTTATGTTTGTATATTTGTATTTTGATTCATTTTGTACAACTCTGATCTTATTGTAACCTCGATATATCTTTTTGTTTATGTGTCTTTCTTTGTTATGTTTGATACCTACAAATTCCCCGTACATGTAGGACACGTGTGAACCGTCCCTTGTGCGTGTGCATTCGGACCGGGTCTAAGTGCATGGGCATGGGAGTACGTGTGTCATTGGTTAGGTTTTACTAACCCTCGATCTCCTGGGCTCAGGTTGTGGCATATAATTGTATGGTATCAGAGCGTTGTCACTCTAAATGATAAGCATGTAGGCATGTAGGAACGTGGTGAGGATACGACGGTCAATAGTTGACTTTGTACTCTTTTGGGGAATAGTGTAGTTGGGAACGTCTTGTGTTTAAGTATTAATCTCTTGCATTTTGCAAGATATGGCTTCTGGTTCAGGTGTTAATAACAATCATGGAAACAATGAAAGCGGGTCAACACCGTCTCCACAGGCTATGAGCATAGATGAGCGCATCCTCATGCTATTCCAGTCTATTCAAGCTCAATCACAGTCCATGCAGAACTTGCAGGCACAAGTAGCCACTATCCTTATTGGCAAAGCCAAGCACCGGCTCAGTCTTATGTGTAGCAGCTAGTGGTCTTCCAACCAAGAGAGAATGACCCTAACGCACTTTACGATAAGTTTCACAAGCGAGGAGCCACTGAATTCTACGGGAGTGAAGATCCACTTAAGGCAGAACAATGGCTCGTGCATACAAAAGATCTATTTGAGACGGTGGTGTGCACTAATAAACAGAAGGTGGTATTGACAGCTTCTCTGTTTCGTGATGTCGCGAAGACCTAGTGAAAGAGTGTGAAGGACTTGATCAGGACCTCCCTAGTGTCATTGTATGGGAGACGTTTAAGAAGCGATTTAGACGGAAGTTTATTCCGGCTCATGTCCAGCGGGGGAAAGAGGTAGAGTTTTTGACGTTACAACAGCAGCAGATGACCGTGGGAGAATATGTGCATAAGTTCATGTAGTTATCTCATTTTGCGGAGGACATGATTAGCACAAAGGAAAAGAAAGTGAATCGCCTTATCAATGGCCTGAATCCCCAGTAAGTGAATCATGTTATAGTTTTTCAGCGGTCAGCCACATTTGACGATGCAGTAGACAGGGCCTACTCTGCCGAGGCCATTCACCAGGCAAAAAGAGTCGCTGATCCCAAGAGGCATGCGCCATTTGGTGCCCGGGGGTAAGCACAGAAAAAGTGGAAAGGCAAGCAGGGCACCTCCAGCTCGACCAGTGTGACCTATGAGCACTATGGCAAGAGCCACAAGTCAGAGCAGTGTTGGAGGAAGATAGGAGCTTGTTTTATTTGCGGCTCCATGGACCATCAGATGATTAACTGTCCAAGATACAGGTCTTCCCAACCTCAATAGTCCACAGCCATTGCTTCAACAGCTCCAGGCTGATCCATTGCCTCACCAGCTCCCAGTAAGCCCCAGCCATCTTGTCCAAGCCCAAGACCGCAGCGCCAGACTGTTCGCGTATATGCGGCGACCCACGAGAGCACCAAGGAGGTGAACGTGGTTGAAGGTACTGTTCTGATTTCGCAAGTTAAAGCCTTAGCGTTGTTTGATTCGGGGTCTACGCGTTCATACATAGCACCTCATTTTGCTGAGCAGTTACGGCAACCGCCTAAGCCGTTACTGTACGTGTTGCTAGTGTCCACTCCAGTTGGCAAGAAGGTGGAGTGTACTGCATACTACCCCCAATGCGATGTGCGGATCGAAGGACTTCAACTCCCAGTTGACCTTATTTTATTAACGATGCTGGATTTCGACGTGATTCTTGGTATGGATTGGCTCGCGCGATATCATGCCTATATTAACTATTACAACATGACGATCTACTTCAATTTAGGTAATGGTTTCCGTTTCGAGGGTAGTGTAAGGTCCTGAATCCCACTAATCTTGATTTACGTTAATTAAGTTCATTCTATATTAATTGAACTTGATTAAGGCTAATTTAATCCAATAATTAGCGGGTTTGGGCCTCGATTAGGGAGTTGGGCGGAGTTCGGCCCTACTTTAGTAGTTAAGGGCCTTTTTGTAATTTGTCCTCACACCTCTTGGACACCTCGTCCATGTCCTTAAGTGTAACTTTACGGCGTGGATCATCTTTTGTGTTGGGCCTGAGTTAATATGGACTCATCTTGGGTCAATTGAAGCCCTTTCAGTCTAAACTGAAATTTCTGGAAACTAGTGGACTTGCATGCAACTTCAGGAGAAATTATGTTTAAAAGAGAACTCCACGTACCCTGCTCCTTCTTCCTTCGTTTCAGCTGTTGGAGCTCTCTCACTCCATTTCTCTCTTTCTATTTCACCTTAGAGTTGGGAAGGAAGAACTAGATCCATCTTCATCATCTTTTTCTTTGGGCACTTCTACCTCTCTTACTAAATCACACTCTCCTCTAAGCTATAGACCTAAAGTGAGAATTGTATCTCCAATTCATCTCTATAAACTTGTTAGAGACTAAAAGACTCAATCACATAACATGCATGTAAATCTAAGCCTCCATATTCCACATTTCCTGTTATTTGTAGAGAACCCATTTCATTCTAGAGATTTTCCTAAGCACACAGCAAGGAAGGGAGTTTGAGAGGGTTAGTACTATTAGAAAAGGCAAGTACTTGAGCTTATGTGCACTGCATGTGTAATTGTTCATTGCATGTTGAGTTAGTTCTTCCAATTTCCCCACTTGAGTCTCTTCGTAATGGGTGTGTATGAATTAAGCTGTTACTTGGGTGCCAGTGGGGTATGAATCAAGTGGGAATGGAAAAATGGAAATAGAGGGTTGGGAGTACAGATCACCTTAATTGGGTACTCTTAGTAAGTCATAGAACCCCCCTCCCAATATAGGTTATGTACTGACTGAAGTCGAAATTGAGCTACAGAACTGTATTTAGATTTCTGAAGCTTACGGTAAAGCTACGGCTAAGCTGTAAGCATCTACTGCTCAAAGTCCAGAGAGCATCAAAACGCAATTTTGTACTACGGCTCACTTACGGCTATGCCGTGGATTTCACTACGGCTAAGCCATATCCAGCCCGTACCCAAGCAATAGGTCTTCCTACGGCGAGCTTTCCAGAGAGCTCATGGAACCCAGTTTCTTCTACGGCTTGCACACGGCTGCTCCGCACCCTAGTCGTAGGCTTAGCACGGCTAAGCCGTAGGCCAACATACGGTTGGGCCGTAATTGCGCCTGAAAATCCGGAAGGAATTTAACCCACTCGGCTAAGCCGTAACCTTGTACACGGCTAAGCCGTAAGAACCCAGTGAAACAGGATGTTAAAGACTCTCAATGGTTTTATAGGGCCTTAGTATTGGCACCTTCTATACCACTACACAGGCCCAATGGTAAGTACATGTTGGGGAGAATGAATGATTCCCGGAGGGTCTCCCAATGACAAGTCATGGATGTTGGCATAAGAAGGGTGTTCCGTATGCACATAAGGCAATACAAAGATACGGTAACACAACGACACCGAACGTCTTGTGTGTACATCGTGTTAAATATCTTTGGGGACTATAGGTTGCTTATTATAGGGGGGTGAAGGTAGTAATTCCTTGGGTACTCACTTAAGCTGAATGCATCCATATTGCTATGATATACCACCTTCAACATAAACTATTTCTTTTAGCAAAACCCTGAGGCAATTCAAACCTAAGCTTCTAATGAGTGCGTGTCTAACAAGCCAGAGCTTCTAATGAGTGTGAGCTTGCTAGCCAAGGGTATGATAAGACTGATACGATTGAATCTGAGTTGGCACCACTCAACTTACGTCATTTTGGGTATATATTATGTATGTCACCACTGCAGTAGGTTTACGGAGGAGTAGTCGGCCCTCTTCGGGAAGCTAGCTTGATCCCCTAGCGACCCATATGATATGTGTATACTCCCTTTTGGGAGAATAGAGCGTCGTGGTTGCCAATCAGTATGTCAAATGTAACTTCTCACTCATGCATCATGTTCAGTGATTATTCTTGCATATATATTATGTTGTATTAATTTCATATGTCTTAGTACTTGCTTAACCGTTGTGTTAACAATGTTACCCTTGGTATTGCAAGTCCAGCGCCCGGTCCCAACGCGGACACTAACGCGCCCCCGGAGGGTACCCCAATGGTATCTCGGGGTGTAGACGAGTGCAAAGATGGCGACGTCTTTTACTAGCCATCTTACGGAGAGTGTTCCTGGAAGATATCATTGTTATGTTGGGACCCATTTTGTATCACACTTCTAAATAGTATTATGGAATGTAATTGAAGACCTTAACACTATTGTATATATATGTTTACTTTTGAAAGTTAACAAACAATGAACTTCATGTACTTCTTGATAATTACTAAGTATTTCGCAGGATTTCATTTATGACAGTTATGCTTATATGTGTGTCAGCTTACCTCACACGTTCCTGTGAAATCTCCCTTGTAGGAATTCGTGCATACTTCTTTAGGGCACGCATTCTATGGGATTACGTATCCACGCCCCGGGGGCCCACTCGAATCCCCAAATTCCATTGATCGGGCCGTGACAGGCAGTCAGAAGAAATGCCCAAGGCGCGTGATTTTCGCATGCAAGGAGGATTGGTTGATACACAAAGGGTGTGAAGGCTTCATTGCCTTTATTTCGGAGAAGAAAGATGCGAAGCAACTTGGAGAGATTCTGGTGGTATGTGATTTCCCAGATGTCTTTCCTAACGATGTGCCAAAGTTACCCCCGTTGCGAGAAGTCGAATTCGCCATCGACCTTGTTCCCGACACAGCACCGATTAGTAAAACTCCGTATCGTATGGCCCCAGCAAAATTATTAGAATTGAAGAAGCAATTGCAGGAGCTTTTGAACAAGGGTTTTATACGCCCGAGTGTCTCACCTTAGGGAGCGCCGGTTTTGTTTGTTAAAAAGAAAGATGGTACCCTTCAGATGTACATAGATTACCGGCAGTTGAATAAGGTGACGATAAAGAACAAGTAGCCCCTACCCCGGATCGACGAGTTGTTTGATCAACTTTAGGGTGCAGCTCATTTTTCGAAGATTGATTTGAGATCTGGGTATCATCAGCTAAGGGTAAAGGAAGATGATATTCCTAAAACTGCCTTCCGGATACGGTATGGATACTATGAATTCCTCGTGATGCTTTTTGGGTTAACCAATGCAACTGCAGTGTTTTATGGCTTTGATGAATCGGATTTTTGCTTTGTTCTTAGATCAGTTCGTTGTGGAGGTTATAGATGACATTTTGGTGTATTCAAAGGTAGTGGATGAGCATAAGGAGCACTTGAGGAAAGCCTTGACTTTATTGAGAGAACATCAATTAATGCCAAATTGTCGAAATGTGATTTTTGGCTTGAGCAGGTCGCAGTTTTGGGACACATCATTTCACGAGAAGGTTTTGCAGTTGATCCCTCAAAAGTAGAGGTGGTTGTGAATTGGCCTAGCCCTAAGACAGTGACAGAAGTTCGAAATTTTCTTGGATTGGCAGGCTATTATCGCAGATTTGTCCAGGATTTTGCTAAGATCTCCTCTCCTTTGACTAAGTTGACTGGGAAGAATGTTTTTTTAGTTGGACTGAGGAGTGTGAAGCCAGCTTCCAGACATTAAAGGACAAATTAACTACAGCGCTAGTGTTAGCCTTGCCGGATGGTGATGAAGGTTTTGTTATATATTCGGATGCCTCTCGAGTGGGTTTGGGATGTGTATTGATGCAGCACGGACAAGTGATTGCGTATGCATCAAGGCAACTTTGGGAGCATGAGAAGAATTACACCACACATGATTTAGAGTTAGCAGCCATCGTGTTTGCGTTGAAGTTTTGGAGACACTATCTATATGGTGTGAAGTTCGAGGTACATCAGATCATCACAGTTTACAGTACTTATTCACGCAGCATAAGTTAAACATGAGGCAGCGCCGATGGCTCGAATTAATCAAAGATTATGACTTTCCAATCAAATATCAACCAGAAAAAGGTAATGTAGTGGCAGATGCCCTTCGTCGAAAATCAGAAACTGTAAATGGAATGGTCAATTTTCTCTTGATGATGCATGACAAGCCGATTGAAGTGAAAATGGTGGATAATTATGTGATGTTGGCTAGTACGGTAGTCTTTCAACCGAAAGTGATTCAGCAGATCAAGGACCGGCAGTTTGAAGATTTAACCTTGAAGAATATTCGAGATCATATTGGAGATCGACCCGATTTCAGATTGGAGGATGGTGTCTTGTATTTTCAAAGCAGATTGTGTGTCCCTGCAGTCGATGACTTAAAGGAGAAATTGATGATCGAGGCACACGCTGCTCGATACGCGATGCACCCAGGAAGTACGAAGATATACCGAAATATCAAAGATCGATTTTGGTGGAATAACATGAAAAGAGAAATAACCGGGTTCGTCGCTCGTTGTTTAACCTGTCAGAAGGTGAAAGCGGATCATCAGAGGCCTCCAGGTTCATTGCACCCATTGCACATACCGTAGTGGAAGTGGGAGCATATCACCATGGACTTTGTTTCAGGGTTACCTCCGACGAGCAGAATAAATAACACCATTTGGGTGATAGTTGATCGCTTGACGAAGTCAGCCTATTCATCCCATTTAGGAAGGGTATGACGTTTTTAGAAATGGCAAGGATGTTCATGGACGAGATCGTTCGACTTCATGGTACGCCCGTCTCGATTGTGTTCGATCGTGGCATCCATTTCGTTTCATCGTTCTGGAAAGCATTCCAAGAAGCGATGGGTACGAAGTTGAGTTTCAGCACAGCATATCACCCGCAGACCGACGGACAATCAGAATGAATGATTCAAACTTTGGAGGACATGTTACGGGATAGTGTGTTGAGTTTTGAGAAGGAATGGGATACACATCTCTCGTTATGCGAATTTACATACAATAATAGTTTTCACGAGAGTATTGGTATGGCACCCTATGAAGCACTTTACGGACACAAATGCCGAAGTCCTATATGTTGGGAAGAAGTTGGACCTCGGAGTTTCCATGGGCCGACGATAATCGCTGAAACTACAGAGAAAGTACAGAAAGCAATTGAGAATTTAAAAGTTGCTAGGTCGAGACAGAAGAACTACGCAGACACCCATAGAAGACCGTTGGAGTTCCAAGTTGGCGATTGGGTTTTTCTAAAAGTCTCACCAATGGAAAGTGCGATCCGTTTCGGCTAGAAAGGCAAGCTTGCTCTAAGGTATGTCAGGCCATTTGAGATCAAGAGCAGAATTGGTGATTTGGCATACCGATTAGCTCTTCCCGTGGAGTTTTCGAGAGTACATGACGTATTTCACGTCTCGATGATTCGCAAATATGTTCATGACCTTACCCACGTTATTCGCTACGACAACGTGCAAATCCAATCGAACGCGACATACGTTGAGCGACCGCTCTGTATCGTGGGAACTCAAGAACAGATATTATGTACCAAGACGATTCGATGGGTCAAAGTGCTATGGCAGCATCACAGTCCAGATGAAGTCACATGGGAGTTAGAAGAACAAATGGCGCGACAGTATCCCGACCTCTTTATGTAGGTATGTGTTCATTCCGAGGACGGAATGATTCTTAAGTGGGGGAGGATGTAACACGCCGACCCAACTTAAGCTGGTTTAGCGACTACTTAATGACACTTTAGTTGTTGATTGTGTTTTGATTTTGCTTTGGGTTTGTTCCGGGTCATAGATAGGTAGTTGAGTTGCGTTTCACCTTGATTAGGTAGATATAAGCCCTTTTTCGTAATTTGAGATTTTATAAGATGTCGTCATTTATGCATCATCTTGGTGTCAACTCGTGTCTCTCGTTGAGCTCGTTGACTTTCGTAACTGTCTTACATGCTAAAGATGTCTCATGCTTCCGTTGGACCATCATTTGACTTAAATTGCAATTCGCGTAAACATTTGAACTGTTTTGCACTTTCCCCTCATTCTTATCTTCTAAAAGAGCCAACCACCACCGACCCTCTCCCTCATCTCTACTCCTTCACGTTGGACTCTCTCTCTCTCTCTCTCTCTCTCTCTCTCTCTCTCTTAATCTTCTTCTTTTCCAATTAAGCAAGAAGGGAAAGAGGTTTAAGGTGAAATTTGGGGTTCTTAATCCTTTTCCCTTTCTTCTTTATCATCTTCTTCTTCTTCTTCTCATCTGTATGTTAGTCGAACTTGCACTCACCTCTCCTTCTTTCTTCTTTTTCTGTATGCATGGGGGAGTAGACTTGTGTTTGGGCTTCGAACTTGAGCCTAAAGACAACCACTTTCGTGTTAGCTTTCATTTGAGGCAAGTATAAGCATGATTTGATTGAGCACATGTTGGTATTATGTGATTGTTTTGAGTCTCTTGTTACTTGTGCATGTATGTAGTGAGAATTACAGCCCTTTGCATTGATCTTGTCTTGTTTTTGGTTGTTTTCGCTGTTACAAGCGCTCAAGACAGCATACCCGTTCTGTATTAGAATAGACTGTCCGACCGATCGAGCTTCATAGCCGACCGGTCGGGCACTCCCAAAACCGAAATTCGACCGGCCGGGCACTCCCATAATCGAAATTCGACCGGTCGGGCACTTCATCTGACCAATCGATTCTGTAACACCCTGCTGCATGAGGTTTAGCCTATACACTTAGAACCTTGTGTTCATTTCTTTTCCTCTCTCTCTTCCACAACAACCAAGGAACCTTTAGACTACATTCTCGAGCCCTATAGCTTGTGAATTATATAAGGAAGTCTTCCAAAGACCTCTAATAAAAGGGTAGGTATGTAGTGACCTAATCGTGCCTTCACATGAGAGGACGGCTGTAACCCTTGACTTGCCCAATGGAATACAAGTATCGCATGAATGGTCTTGAGGGCTGTGACACATTCATGTGTGAGTTGTTCAATGTTAAGCACCTCCCCATGGGTGTTGGTTTAAGGGACTTCGATGCACACGTACGATATAATGCAACACTAGACAACGGTACATTGGATAACTTAAAACTACATCATCATGCACGGTTAGAAACACTGGATAACTAGATTAGGGTTGGCTAGTAAATACTCTTGATTCCATTACACATTGAATTGCATGGCATTTTGTATGACAATCATTGACCTCCACTCTTCAGTATGGTTAAATTCGTTCTCGTATGCCTATTGTAAGTTCGAATTGTTGATTTGTTCGATCTGTTCTAGAACTTTGAGTATTGTACGCATGTATATATGAATGGACCGTATGCACGTATGATATATGCTCGATATGATCTGCTCAAAGTCTAGTATATGATTGACTATAAATACGGTCAGGCACTACTCAGCCTCAGCCTTAGAATGCCTGACGGGTTGACTTTGGCGTAGTTATATGGCCTCTCTGCAGTGAGTTTATGTCATGGGGCTTACGGACCCCAGGAACCCAAGACTCATTCGCACCCTGGCCCAGTCAATGGTGTTCTCAATACGTATGTAAGATCCCTTTTTGGGAGCATATGGCCTTTGTAGTAGCCACCTAGTTATGTATGTATCACGTCTACATTGACTCGGATAGCGTGCTTTATATAAATACACAATTGCCTAGTATACGAAGGTGAACTCAATGATTACCCGTTGTTACTTTATTCTATTAGATATAACATGCGTTAACTTGTTATTGCTTATATTTTACTGAATTGTTGTATTCATGAGTTGTCCTTGGTGTTGCAGGCTCAGATCCATCCTCTGACCCCTCAGCGATCAACCAGGCTTTTAAGGAGACCCCCGACGCCCCATCAGGGTCAGAGGAGTGGATGTGATCCCTCCGCCGGAGCGCGAAAATTGCATACATGAATATTGGTCTCCTTCAGTTGGGATCTCTTTGGAGTTTGGGGGATTTTGACATGTTCATGTTTGTATATTTGTATTTTGATTCATTTTGTACAACTCTTATTTTATTGTAACCTCGAGATATCTTTTTGTTTGTGTCTTTCTTTGTTATGTTTGATATCTACAGCTTCCGCGTACATGTAGGATACGTGTGAATCATCCCTTGTGCGTGTACATTTAGACCAGGTCTAAGTGCATAGGCACGGGAGTAACATATGTCATTGGTTAGGTTTTACTAACCCCCGATCTCCTCGGCTCGGGTTGTGACATAAACTTAGGAGCCTATAGCCATAATAACAACACAACCGGATCTTAACACAATTTGATCCCCCAACGTCGGTTTTTTTTTTCTTTCTTGTAATCGTCTCCACAAGAATCCAACCATTTTTCAAGCCATCCAATTGTTGACATCACATGGACTCTTCATTTCTTCTCCATGTTCTTCAACTTCTATGCCCGGTTCCAAACGTTTTTTTTAATTTGTCGGGAAGGGGGAGGGGGGGTGTGTTTTGCTTAACTTGGACATAAAGAACATATCCTAAAAGTATACTATTTTATATATCAGGGATACTTTCTGCAGATCATCCATTTAGATCCAATGTGAAAAATCATGGGGTTTAAATTTTAAGGAATTAAAAAGCTTTTGAAAATAGAAATATAATATAATTTTCTCATCCTAAATTAAGCTTTTTTTGTACTTTTCATATGAAGCAAAACATTTAAAAATTTTCTCTTATGACCATTTTCATCCCTACCAATTAAACAACCTTTTTTTTTTCAATTTTGGTGATTTTTATCTAGGTTGATGCAATAGGCCATTCAAGTTAATATTTAAGTTTGACGTTTTAGTAGAGTCTTATTTATCCAAATTCAAACCTCATATTTTTCTCAGATCACATAACTCAATGGGTGGAAGTATTGGACTTTTTTTTTTCCGCTAATGGAGAGTGTCCCAGCCCTTTGGGCCTAACTAATCCCTTTGGGCCCACGGTGGAGCTAAAGTGGGCCTTGATGTATAATCTCATGGTGGGGCCAACTCATGATAGAATAAAGTTTGGACATGTTCCATAAAAGAGGAGGCCATGCGCTTGACTGATCCATACCACTTGGTGGGCCCATTATTTCAAGGTTTGAAAGGAGAGTGAGAAGGTCCATATTTCCCACTGGTGGGCCCCAAGTTTCTTTTTTGGTAACTGGGGGGAACCCGCTAACCCACCTTTAGTTGATCATTAGTAAACCCTTAGATTTACGACATCACCCACAAGCACCATGTATCGGATAATTTGCATGATTCAAACCAAACCTCGTGGAGATGGCTGGAATGCCTTAACCAACTAGATAAATATGCATTGGGTGGTGGGCCCCATGTTTCATGGTTAGATTTTCTAGAAAAGGGAGTGAGAAAGAAGAGGACATTATTGGATTGAAAGTAAAAAAGTAAAGAGCTCCCAATCAACTCGCTAATGCTGTATCACACCTTACACCCCTATATAGGTGTCTGTAGCACTCATGTGTTCTCCCTTCTTGTTTTTATGTCTACATATAGGAACTCAAACTCAAAGCTCTTCTTCTGCCGGTACTTAGTCTTTAGGCAAGGAGCAACTGGCAGGTTCTCTCAACATAAGGCGACTTCTACTGCAAAATCCGGTGATTCCAAACTGATTTTGTCAGGATTTACATCCTTCGGTTGTTGTGTTCAGTTTAATTTGCTATTTTCTATTTGAATCTCTAGCTGTATCACATATATATTTGTCTTTACTGTTCAAACTCTTTTGTTATTCTAATGAATTTCCCTTTTAACAAAAAATAATAATAATAAAACATAAAGAGCTCTGGGAATGGCTTTGCCTCTTAAAAGATTCTCTCCATTGTATCTCTCCTTTTCTTTTGTTTCTTCATTTTAATGTGGGCCCGTCTTCTTTGTTATTTCCAGTGTACTGTTTATCACTCACGCACATTGGAATGAGATTTGGGTGGGTGTAAGCTCATATAAGGAATTGGGTAAAGCAAATGTGGTCCCACATAGGTCAACCCAAAGCAACATTATTTTATCTGCTAGGGGCAAGTTGTTTGAAATGAAATGAATAGTTGTCATGATGATCACAAGTATATGACTTCTTACACTAATTTTTCTCTTCTGCAAACCCCAGTAAACCTGTATATTCTGTTGCAACCCTGACGGAGCTTTCACATAATATGGATATTGAATGGGTTAATTAACCAAACCCAGCATTTGTATTACTATCTGATTGAGTTTAGTTGGTATCTATTCTCTACAAGTTACTAAGAGAGTTCTGTAGCTCATTCAAGCTCCAGAAATCCTATTCTGTGGGCCACCTCAATGGCAATTGGATGGTTTTGGGCCTGATCTTTTTTAGCCTTAATGTAGCTAAATAGCCCAATCTCTGGGCTCTACTGCAGGCCCGGCTTTACAACTATATTAGACAAGATAAAATTTTGATAACATTATGGGGTTTGGTCTTCCCCTCATACCCATGGGCTGCCTGTATATTTGGCGCAGTTGCTAACAATAAAAGTCTGGATCTGGGCTCTAGGCTCTAGGCTCGACCATCTGCATCATGTCGAGCCATTGACTCTGTAAATTAGAAGCCTGGTCGAGTCCACCTTAAATCAGCAAACTAAGTTGAAGGAATTAAAACCAGGCGCAGTCGAAGCCCTGTAAAAGGGGAGTGAAGGAAAAGGAGGAAGAGGAAAGAGAAAGAAGAAGAAGAATAAGAAGAAGCGAGAAGCAGTTCTATTTTGAGGTCCGTCTTCATCTCTGCTGCCCCCCAAACCCTATATTCTCTCGTTTCTCCCTTTTCCATTCTTTTAATGTTAGCATCTAATGTTCATTATCCATCGTTTAATCACTTATGCATGTACAGATGAAATTGCTCCAGCCCGTTGAGCTGTTTCAACGTTGTCTAAAAAAAAATGCGCCGAAACAGGGTTGGTTGCTTGAATTGGATGTGGGAATGAAGTATGTTGGACTAGCTGTTTCAGATCCTCGAAAAAGAACTGCTGCACCTCTATGGTATGGAAATGCTTGGTTTAGTTTATTTAATTGACATGTTTGTTCGAAGACATAGTTGCCATTGTGTCTGGATTCTTGTGTTTTTTCTTGGAATTTGCTTCTTGTTACTTTGTCTTGTCAGGGCTTTTGCACTTCCATTCTTGCTCCTGTTTTTTGATGATTTTATATAAATCTTCTTTGGTAAATTGTTACTTGCAGGGCAGGCATTAATGATGCTCAAAATTTATTAAGACAATAGGCATGCGTTACTTTAAGAGGAGGAAGAAATAATTACTACCATCTTGATGCTGGCTACCCTTTTTTTAACTGATAGCTAACCGACTTAGTGGGTAACTAATATGTTCGATCCAACCGATCCAATGGAATCACAATATTAATTGTTCCTGTTAGTGGGTTTTTTTTTTTTTTGTTTTTTTTTTGGATTAGGTGTTAGGAGAAAGGGTTGAAAAAAGACTGACAAACTAGGATGAATAGAACCCAAGGTGCCAGAGGAATTTGAAAGAATAATGATAACAAGAGAGATGCCCTAATTTAGATTTCCATACTTGAAGACAACTCGAGCTGCAGTAGGAGAGATTGATGTTGAAGGAATATGAAGATGAGCTTTGTGTTTTTGATGACATGGGTATCCCTGTGGTATTTTTACCCGATAGGACTATTTCTCTGGGTGCACGCACGACCCCACAACACATGCACCAGGCAAGTCTAGGGTGGGACTCGAACACAATATGTAGGAAGCAAACCAATGCCTTATGCCAATGAACCATTACCCTAGAGGGCGACTATGAAGATGATTCGAGAAATATAGCCCACCGATTCTGTGCCCATAGAAATAGTACTTACTATATAAGTATAACCAAGGTTCGCATGCTAAGTGTCAGTTTAAGCAGTGCTGAAGTCGTGAAGTGATTTGTTCAGTCAATGTGAAAGTCTAGAGCTGAAGTTTCTTCTGCATATAAAATAAATAAAGAATGACACATCGCTGTTCTCAAATCATTTGTATAGATGTGTAGAATAAAAAAAATGACAGTTTTTCTTTCTTTATCTCTTTTTTTATTTTTTGCGTTATTGTCCTATTTTGTTTTGTGCGTTTATGTCATAGCCGACAATTTGGAGTTTAAAATTACAATGCAGTGTGCTACTTTGAAAGAAAACAAATATTGATTTTATGGCCAAAGATTTTCAACAGTTGGTAAGTTTGGATCTTTACCTCTGACTTGTTTTATGTAGTTCTGGAAGAGGGATTTTTTCATGGAATAAATGGTTGTTTAGTCATACAAACTTAGAGTTCGTGTTTCAATAAATCTTAATTTAAGTCCACACTGGGTGCTTATTTACTTGAATAAATAGCTATTGGTAACAGCATTGCCACAGGGATAAGATGGACTTGATAAGCTTACATGCATGATTTAGTGTTCTATAACAATTAATCCTGTCACATAAATAATTCAATTTTTTAAAAGATAAAAACTGGTAAGAGATTTTAGGAGTCTGATGGCTCATGTCTGTTACTGGTTTTCTATTGCAGAGGCAGGTCATCTCAAAACCGAGTCTAAATGCCTCTTATTTGTGCTCAGTTATGCATGAACTGGAAACTAATACCACATATTATACTGGAATTCAACTGGATTTATGTGCCAAGGTGGCATATATGTCCAAGATCTGAGCTTTGATCATGTTGGAATTGTAGATGCTCACGCTCCAAAAAAAAAGGGTAGATTTCAAATCCAACTAGAAAGGTGTGTGTCAAACTCAAATTTAGTCTGGATTGGTTTAGATCTAATTCAAGCCTCAACTAGCCCACAAACCTTCTGGTCATAATTTTTTAGCCATGTTAAGCCAAAATCCAGGTACTTAACTGAATGATTGGATGCTCCCACAGATTGCTCAAAATACCTCTGATCCTGGATAAGGTCATTCACAAATCTCTGCACACAAGATGATGCAGTGATGTTTGATCGTTGAGAGGGAGGTTTCACTAAATGATTCATGCACAAGAGTTTTTTTTTTTTTTTTATTAAAGGTCCAATGTTTGTAACTCTTTTCTTTCATGAGAAAACTACCTAAGGTGTAGATTGAATGAAGAGACTTGGTTTAGATCACAGGAACAGGAGTTGAGTTTTTTTTTTTATTTTTATTAGAGGTCCAATGTTTGTAACTCTTTTCTTTCATGAGAAAACTACCTAAGGTGTAGATTGAATGAAGAGACTTGGTTTAGATCACAGGAACAGGAGTTGTAATTCAGTACATGATAGGACCACTCAAAGTAGAATTTCGTGATTTAACTTAAACCAGCCGTTTAAAGATAAGAAGTTTTAAGATATCATTGAAAAAATTGAGAAGGGGTTGTTCCCTTAGTTGGAGCGAACATCTGCAGCATCTCTATGATTCAACTGGATTATGGGTTTGCTTGTATTATGGGGCTTACTATTTGTGGTCCCTATCCCTGTATCAAGTAGTCACCCAAAGGGCAAGATTATGAAATGAATGAACCGTTGAAGGAAACTTTGCTCACTGTCAATTTTCAATGTACATGCAGTGCCTTCCTAACAAAGAGAGTGCCTGAATTTTTCTGTCCAGGTGATTTACATTGTTCCCCCACTTGATCATGGCTTTGATGTTACACATGTCCACAACTGCATGTATTTGCGTGAAAATGAGCATGGAAAGATCTGTGTGAACTTTCAAAAAAGAGAAATAAATAAAAAAAAAAACTGCATATCATGCAAGAGGAACTTATTTTGAAGCTAGATATCCAGGTCATCAGCAAAATCTCCATTGAAGGCAGATATCCTTATCTTGGAGAGCATGCTAATGCATGGACGATTAAAGTCAGGTTTTGGAAGAATGCCTTCAGCTCTAAGATTTAGATGACTTAAAACATTAGTCATCTGTGGTTTATTGCCTACACAGCCTTCTTTGTGCTGGTTCTATCCTAGAGGGAAGTTATGACTGGTAGTATTTTATGAAATCTGCTGGTGGCCAATACATCCTTTGGCTTTTGGGCCGGTTTTGGGATTAAAAGTTGAGCAAGAATATATTTATGTGCTTCAGCTGTCTTGACTTCTACAGGGTTACAGCCGATTGTTAGCTGAAGTAGGGTTGTCAAAGGGCCAGGTGGGTTGGGCCAGGGGCTATCCTTACCCTACCCTCAGTATATATAGCGCCGGGCTCATATAGGCTAAAGCCGTTGAAGGGCCCACTCTTCCTAGGCGCTTACCCTACCGTGAGGGTCAAGGCCAGGTCAAGGTAAGGCACAATGCCTCAAAAGAAGAAAATCTTTTTTTTTTTTTTACATTGTTACCAAGTATGAAGGGTTTGTGTGAGTATTATCTTTGTCTAACACTCTAACCTCTATTGCGAAGGGACCAGTAAGAAAATGTTTGGAGAATAGAAGTTGTTTTTAAAAACTTTATATATATTAAAGCTACAAGAATGGAGACCTCTGGAGGGCGCCACTCTAGTAATTTTTTTTCTTTTTTTTCTAGAGCACCACGTCATTTTCTAAAAATATCAATATCAAGAAATGATTTTTCTTATCCCCTAAAATCTCTACTTCTCTCTCTCTCTAAACCTGAATTCCTCAAATTTAGGACTTGCTTTCCCTATAAAAAATAACAAACAGATCCCATTATGTTTATAGATAATATTTATGGATTAGTTGAAATATCATTAACACCCTCCAAATCCTTGCTTTCATGTGGATCGTCACATTAATTTAGAATTGCTTTTGATTGGATGATCTTGACCCCATGATTATTACCTACTAAATCCACACAATTGTTTGTAATCATATTTCATTGCAGATTTCTCAGCATCTCGTCCAATCAGTGTAATTATTTGGCCACATTGCATCAATGAGTTGGCCAATATTGGCAACTATATGTGTTTATTATGCGAATCATTGGTGGATGAGTGTATACTTCTAAATCCTCACTTTCATGTGGATCGTCACACATTAATTTAGAATTGCCTTTGATTAGGTGATCTTGACCCCATGATTATTACCTACTAAATCGACACAATTGTTCTAATTTGTTTCTTAGGTTTCTTAATAAAATTTTAAGAGAAACTCAATTATTACTAATTAATGATAGAAATTGTTTTCCATTTAAGGATTTAAAGATGATAGATTGAAATATCCTAGCATAATACCCTTACTAAAAAAAATTTAATTAAAAATATTAATAAAACTCATGAAAGTGGGAGAGAAAAAGAAAGAGTGGAAATAAAAAGATAAATTAAAAATAGAAAGATTAATATCTTTCTTTTATTGTTTTACTCTTTTGTATTTAGCATGTATACATATCTAGCTCCTAAACTGAAAATATAAAGATTAATAGAATTCAATTTTTTTCTTATTAATGTTTCAATCAATCTTATATTTAAATATATTCACATTTTTTGAACTTAGGTTTAGCACGGGCCTTTGTTGCTAGTTATTAAATAAAGTTATACGTATTTTAAAAACTTGGGTTCTAGATATATGGTTTTATATATTTTGCTTAAAAAAGAAAATGGTTAAAGAATATGTTCTATTTCACACCTTTCACAGGTATTTTTACTTACCAAATCATTCAACGAAGTCTTATCTTTGAAAATTTTAAACCATTTACATTTACCTACCTTTTATGAATTTACATAATTGCCAATTTAACACTGATCATCATCATCATCATCATCATCAATGCCTTATCCCAACCATGTTGGGGTCGGCTACATGAATTCTATTTCTCCATTCCGTTCTATTTTGAGCTAAATCTTTCGATAAGTGCAACTTCTTCAAATCTGAATTAATGACTTCCATCCATGTTTTCTTCGGCCTACCTCTACCTCTTGATGGACCCTCTACCTGTATATCCAAACTTTTTCTCACCGGTGCCATTACTGGCCTACGCTCAACATGCCCAAACCATCTTAAACGAGTTTCTCTAATCTTATCTCCTATTGGTGCTATCCCTAAATGTTTTCGAAAGCGCTCATTTCTAATTTTATCTTTCCTAGTTTTACCACACATCTACCTAAACATTTTCATTTCCGCTACATCCATCTTATGAATATGTGTCTTCTTAATTGGCCAACATTCTGCTCCATATGTCATAGCTGGTCTAACCATTGTCCTGTAAAATTTTCTCTTCAATTTTGTTGGCATTTGTCTATCACAAAGTACTCCCGAAGCTAGTCTCCACTTCAACCATCAAGCTCTTATCCTATGCTCCACATCTTCGTCAATCTCCCCATCCTTACTAATCATCGAGCCTAGGTACCGAAAAGAATCTTTACGTGGTATCTCATGGGTTTCAATTTTGACAGTGGTTTCAACACTTTGTATATGTCCACTGAAATTGCAATCCATATATTCTGTCTTTGTACAACTTATTTTAAAGCCTCTAGATTCTAATGTCCTCCGCCATCTCTCAAGCTTTGCATTTACACCCTCTCTTGATTCATAGACCAATACTATATCATCTGCGAACAACATACACCATGGTACTTCTTCTTGAATACGCGCAGTTAACTCATCCATAATTAATGCAAAGAGATAAGGGCTTAAGGATGATCCCTGATGTAAGCCTATAGTCACGGGAAATCCGCCCGTTTCTCCACATATGGTTTTTACATTTGTTATTGCACCTTTGTACATATCCTTTAAAATTTCAATGTAACTTCTTGGGACATTCCTTTTTTTTTAAGACCCACCAAATTAAATTCCTCGGTACCCTATCATAGGCTTTTTCCAAATCGATAAAGACCATATGTAGATTTTTCCTCTTTGCTCGGTATTTGTCCATTAATTGCCTAAGTGAAAAGATAGCTTCCATAGTTGATCTCCTTGGCATAAAACCAAATTGATTTTCCAAAATCTTAGTCTTTTTTCTCAGTCTTTGCTCTATTATTCTCTCCCATAACTTCATAGTGTAACTCATAAGTTTAATCCCTCGATAGTTGGTACAATTTTGTATATCTCCTTTATTCTTATATATAGGTACTACAATGCTTCTTCTCCATTCATCCGGCATTTTCTTTGTCACAAGTATCTTATTGAATAGTCTACATAACCAACTTACTCCAACCTCTCCTAAGCATTTCCATACCTCTATCGAAATACCATCTGGGCCTGTTGCCTTTTCTGTCTTCATTCGCTTCAATGCTTCCTTCACTTCCACCCCTCTAATTCTACGGAGAAAAGTATATTCTTGTAATGAAGTATTCTCCTCCACTCTTGTATCGCCCAAATATTCTTAATTTAAAAGTTTACTAAAATATTCTTTCCACCTTTCTATAATATCGTTGTCTTTCACCAAAATATTTTCCTCATTGTCCTTGATACATTTGACATGATCTAAGTTCCTACTTTTCTTTTCTCTTATTTTTGCAAGCTTAAAAATATCGTTTTCTCCTTTTCTTGTTCCCAACCTATTATAAAGGTCATCGTATGCTTTGAACTTTGCACTACTTACTACTTTCTTAGCTTCTTTCTTTGCCTTCTTATACAACTCAAAATTTTCTATACTCTTAGTCCCCTGCCAAACTTTGTAGCAATGTTTTTTTTGTCGAATAACTTCCTGAACCTCCATACTTCACCACCATGTTTCTTTATTAATATGTCTCTTCCCTTTTGATTCTCCAAGTACCTCCTTTGCAACATTCCTAATGCAATTAGCCATTTGATTCCACATTACTGTAGTTTCTCCTTCAATATTCCATTCTCCTTTCTCAATCATTTTGTCCTTAAATATTTTGCTCTTTCCCCCTTCAAATCTCTCCACCTTGTTTTAGGGTCCATTTTGTTTCATACTGCTCTCTTTTTACTTCTAATGCAAATATCTAAAATTCCAAGCCCATGTTGCGTAGTCAAACTCTCTCCTGAGATAATCTTACAATCTTTATAAGCCAATCGGTCCTGTTTTCTAACTAGAAAAAAGTATATCTGACTCCTATTACTCCCACTTTTATATGTAATTAAATGCTCATCTCTCTCTTTTTAAAGTAAGTATTTGCTACTATAAGATCAAATGCCACTGCAAAGTCCAATATAGTGTTTCTGAATTCATTCTTTTCTCCAAATTCATGCCCTCCATGCACTCTCTCATATCCTCTATTATCTCTTCCTATATGCCCGTTTAAATCCCCTCCAAGAAAAATTTTATCACTATTTGGGATTTTTCGCATTAAATCATCCATCTCCTCCCAAAATTATCTTTTCACACTTTCTTCTAGTCCTACTTGGGGAGCATATGCACTAATGATATGAATTATGTCTTCCTCTAGTACTAATTTAATTGCTATAATTCTATCACCAAACCTCTTTACCCCCACAATTTTCTCTTTTAAATCCTTATCTATAATTATACCCACCCCATTTCTTGTATTACTCTTTCCTCTATAAAAAAGCTTATACCCATCCATGAGCTCCTTAGCTTTATTCCCTTTCCACCTTGTCTCCTGTATACAAGCCACACTAATTCTTCTTCTTTTCATTACCTCAACCAACTCCATGCTCTTGCCTGTCAAAGTTCCTATATTCTAAGTAGCAAGTCTAATTTTCCTATTCCTCCTCTTCTTCTCATGGACTAACTTCTTTAACCGCATTAGCCCAAAGTCATGCAGTAGCCCTTGCACACTTTTCACTGTAGCCGAGCGATGCTGCAATGCGTCTCTTAAAGCGGGGAACGCCCTAGCCTTATCGTGAAATATTATTTGTTCAGAATTCATGTTTGGGTTGTGACAAAGTTTTACGCTGGCTGTCACCTACCTAACGCAATCCTCCTCCTTTACCCGGGCTTGGGACCGGCAGCAAAATTGGCGGAGTTTCAATTTAACACTGATCTAACAAAAAAATAAATACACTAAAAAATCACTATTAGTTCAAACTTTAGAAAACTGGGAGTTATAATTTTCTAATTAAAAGAATATTTGGATAACCCCATCCCCATTCTTAAGTTCCATGCCTATACAAACTGCCTTTATGAATTAGTTGGCATCTCAAGTCATTCTAGAGAGGAAAAGTGTATCCTTATTAACAAGAGTACACCACCTTTTTTAACTAGAAAAATATATCAAAACAATATAAAAATCTGAATAAGAAACAATAAAACTAGAAAAAAAGGATTGGAAGCAATCATGCAATACTTATTGCTTATAGATTAAGTATAAGATATAACTTAAATAACTAAATAAAGATGAAATGAACCAAGTATGTGTGTATGGGTTTCTACTGCATTTTTTAAAAAGGTATGTGGGTATAAAATTTCCTTCATACCCTCATTTTATTATTGTTAAGTAATTGTTATAAGGGTATTTTAGTAAGTGTATATATATAAATGTATAAAATATAAATATATATTATATGGAAGAAAGAACAGTAGGAGGGCCAAGGCCAAGGCCAAGGCTATGCCGAGCTTGTAGTGTCCAAGCCTGGCCCTAGAATTTCAGGGCCTACAAAAATTGTCCAAATCCTTTAGTCCGGCCCAGGGCCTTTTCCTTGCAAAGAGAAGTCCTCATTTTAAGGGCTTTTTGAGGGCCGGCTGGGCCCCCTTATCTCAGGGCTAAGTTGCAGCCTTTTTATCCCCTCTCTTTCAACAAGAACTCAAGAAGGCTTTATTCCGATCTAAATTCATCCGGCAAACAAGCCCAAAATGAATTTCAGTATGTCATTTTACTTCAGTCTTTGGAAATTGAAGGTGATCACACGTGTAGTTTCTATGATATTTGTCTATATAAATTTTAGTATGTGAAAAACTATATTTGGAATGTACACCAAGTTTTTATCTTTTTCCAACCTAATATTTGTCAAGGTTGCATCTAAAATATACATACAATAAGGTTGCTATAAACAGCCATGTGAACATATGCCCTGTAGTTATGTCCACCGCTGAAGGTCTTTCAAGCCGCATGCCAGTTTTGGCTTCTCATAGCTTCAACCTTTAACTGGTTCTGTCGTTTGGGATTTTTTTAAAGACATATGACCATGACTGCAAATTTTAGAAATGGATCGTCTTTACAAGAGGCTTTATACGTCTGGTTTGGGCTCCCAAGTCATTGCACTATTCCATAACTCTCAGTTATCCAAGGCTTTATACTTCCGCTAATCCCAGTCGTCAAAGCTCGCAAACCCTAAGCTCTCCCGTACACGATCTCAGCCAGTCGAAGACGTAGAATCTGAGCCTTTGGTTGAGATGGGGATCGTCCTTCTCCTCTGGTGGCTTTCCGGCGGGTTTCACAAAGGGAGAAGGCAGCATATGTAGGGGAGTGTGTAGGCCTCTGAAGGTGATGACGCGGAGGCCGGAGGAGAAGGGCTGAGGGAAATGGCTGGATTCTAAAAAACCAAGTGAGCTCTTACAGAAGCTCATCTTCTTTTCTTTCTTTCTTTCCTTTTTCTTTTCTTTGTTTTTTAGTTACTTGGGATTTTGTTTTCCTCACTATATAGATGAGAGAGAGTGGATTATGTTGCTTGGGATTTTGTTTTCCTCACTACATAGATGTGAGAGAGAGAGAGAGAGATAGAGAGAGAGAGAGAGGATTAAGTTATGGGTATTGGGGATTGTATAGTAGTCTTATATAAGTTAATGCTTTGTGCCCTAGCCGAACTTCTTCTCTTGTATACTTTCATCATCTTCCAAATCTTGTTCCACTAAGGTAACTTCTTCTCTCAAACTCATTTACATACTTCTTTTGAGTATCAAGATTCCATCTTTTTTATTTCTCTTGTGCTTTTCATGTCTTCTCTTTAACATTTGGGGATTTTGAGATTTCTAAAGCATTTTGTTCCGATTTGTGCTAGGATCCACTTGATGCCATCTTCTTTTTCTTGCGTGTGCTTAGTAATGGATACCCTTCACATGATGAGTGTATATTCTCTTTTTTCATATTGGTTATGGTGGAGGTGTTTCTTCCCATGTTGAGAATGGTAGTTCGATGCATGTTGAGATGTGATCTATGATGCCTAGATATGGCTGGACACGGCAAGGACACGCCATGGATACGGTGAGGACGGATTTTACACATAAAAGGTGAAATATTGGATACGATATGATATGACATGTTTTCCATTTCGAAGTATCCGTGATGTGATGCATAAAGTAGTTTTGTAACATTTTTTTGAGCAAAATGGAGGTGTTCTTAATGATTGTGAATGTTGTAGTGCATTGGTGCACTTGTTGAAGCATCTTGAGATCGTTCTTTTAGTTAGCTTTTTTTGTGCACACCAAGTGTTCGATAATATGTTTGAATTAGATATCTTATGGTGAATAATGGAAATCATCTTCTGTTGCTAAGAGATTGTAGTGATGCTTTTCTTGGCTTTATAGGTTGTCCTCTTAGTTGTTCCTGTGCATCCAATGGCTCCCAAAAGATTCCCGTGGCTAAAAAAGAGGGTGTGGCTCGTGTTTTATCTTCTTCCTCTTCGTTTGATGCATAAAAGTTTCGGAATGAGGAAAGGGCAATGCAATTTGAAAAAATCTTCAAAAAGAGAGTAGTCATTCTTGAACGAACAGTCCATTTGCGTGAGTTTGGCTCCATTATCTTTGGTGGATGGCTTCACATTTTCAATGGTACTCTCTATATCATTTTGAGACAAAAATATTTTTCAATTTGCATAATGCTTGATCTTTGTAGATCGATGATAGGTCCCGTGGTTTTTCCCTATTTGAATTTTCCTTGTAAAAAATACTGCATCCATCTTTTGTAGTTGATTGCTTTTTAACTTAGGTTAATTGTTCATTTAACTGCATATAAAAGATCATGAATAGGATCATAACTTGGGTTAAGGTTAGAATCCTTCATATTAGATCTCTACCATTCAATGGCATAATGACCCAACTGATCCAAACCATATCAACAAGTCCATGACGTACATGCTTGAAGACTTACAAAGAGCTACAATGGTTAGCATCTAAACCCACCATTCCACTAAAACAGAACTTCAAAAATTCATCTAAGCAGTGCCGCCGAGTTGATTTAATCAGTCACAAGTGATAAATTGTGATGCCCATGCTAGGATTACATTCACTAATCAGCTGCTCATATTTTGAATAGGTGGTAGGGCACACTGTATAGTTTCAATCCACTTACGATTTCTCTAACATAAGAGATCCAATCTCTTATCAAATGAGAAGGCTAAGCTTTCAATAGGGCTGGTGAAAGCGGAGAAAATAGAAAAAAGAAATGACGCAAAATGAGAGATTAGTTGAGCAGACAATATTATCTCGATTTGAGCAAGAATGTGATAATTGGTATCAAAGCAAAGAACAGCCCTAGTTCTAGTGGGAAAGATTATGATCCGGTGGATTTAGGCCAAAGTGGAAGATCTAATTAAAAATTTGATGTGCTCATCACTTGCCAAAGAATACCTGTGATACAAGGGACTCCACAAAGTCCCACATGATCGGAAAGAGCCAAGTCGTAACCTTGGGCTTATAAGTCAAATCCCATATTAACTCAATATAATGCGTTCTAAAACTGTATGGCACAAGATCCCATAAAAATCCATCGTTAAACATGCTTGGGCAGGAGCAGTATTAAGATGGGTGATCGTAAAAAAGTCTCCGTGCGCGTGTAGGCCAATAACAATTGATGTTGTTTCCAACTACAAAGGTGGGGTGGGAACCAAGTACAAGGGTCTCTGTGGGAGGGAACCAAGTACAAAGGTCTGGGCTGAAGCCCCTACCTTGACCTTAAAAAGGTTCAAAATTTCTTACGACCCTCCCTGGAAATCTTGAAAATTAATATTTTTATTTTTTGTTAGTTTGCATTTGCACCTGAGCACAAGCCTTGCCAATTCCATCATCAAAGTTTACAAAGTACCACAAAAGCAGTGTGCAAGAAACCATTAATAATAAAGGAAACTATAACAATATCATCATCTACCGTTCGTTACCACAAAAACAAATATAGAAATAGAAGACAGCATTACAAATAATTATAAGATAGCGGGTTTCTAGGACCTGAAAATGGTGCTGGGCACCTATCACTTAAAAGTTCGATTATAATATTAGATCTAGAATATTAAAAGATCTGGGTCATACTCCAGATTCTGCAACAGTGAAGAATAGATTGTTCAAAGTCCAGAAAGGACCACAATCATATCCGCATGGGGTTGGCATATAGTCTCCAAAGGCTGGGCCTTGGGCATAGTGAGACCCGCTCCTTCCATCATGTCCACCTTCTCTTTTCCCACCCTCTCCCACTCGAAGCACTGGATCAAGGTCCCCAATACCAACCCCACCACCTTCGTCGCCATGCCCATGCCTGGACACGACCTCCTTCCATATCCAAACGGTATAAACTTGAAATTCAAACCATCCTTATCCATTTCCATACCTTCAAACCTCTCTGGCTTGAAACTTGCAGGCTCTGTCCAAAGATTGGGGTCCTGTTGAATGGCCCACGCGTTAACCAATAGCATCGTGCCACGTGGAACATGGAAACCTCCCAGGGTGCAGTCCTCATATGACTCGTGGGGTACCAGAAGCGGGGCGGCAGGGTACAGTCGAAGAGTCTCGTTGATGATACAGTGAAGGTACGGAAGCTTGTCGAGATCGGATTCGTCAAGGAGACGATCATTCCCTACCTGGATGTTCAGCTCTGCTTTCGCTTTCTTAAAAACCTCTGGATTGTTGAGTAGAAGTGACATGGCCCACTCCACAGTCATGGACGAAGTGTCGGTACCAGCCGTCACCAGTACCTGATCACAAGTTAGATAAAGTTTCGATTAAATCTGTCAACGTACGGTGAGGAACATGCTGTTTGATTAGCTTGTTTATTGTGTAGAATAAAGTGAAATAATTAAAATTTAATTTTTTAATTTTTTAAATGATTTAAAAATTTCTCCTTCTTTTTCTAAAAAAGGAGTAAACACGCAACCACTAAATTATTAAAAATTATCTACTTTGCATATAAAAAGTCAAAAAGATTTCTCATCATATACCTAAAAATAAAAAGTTATCGTAATTCCATCATATATTATTATGTTTTCATTTATAATTTAATTTACTCTACTTTATTCTATCTCACAAGCAAACATATGGTTGAGTGGCTTGTGCTCATGCCCAAGTCTGCTTACACTTTTGAAGAATTAACCTAAATGCAAAGTTTAGTTGTTTAGAAAGAATTGAGTTTAAGTGATGTAAACCATCATGATGACAGTTGGGGGGATTAATCAAGTCTCTCTATGTCACAGATAAAGCAACTTGCCCGTTGCCCATGTGCATGGTAGACTGCTCGAATGGCAATGGGGGCACCATCATCATGAGGGATTACCTCAGAAGATTCAAACTCGTTTAGAAAAAGGGTGGGCCTATATAATGCTTCTTACTATACTACATTTGCACCAAGATTTAAGCTTTAAAACTGAGTATAAATTTAAGTTAAAAAATCATAAATGTTTGCTGCACCTAGTGTATCTATGTTTTTATATTAATTGTATACTTATACATGATGATATATAAATGAGGATTTTACTGAAAAAATCCTCATAGAGTAATATTATACCAAAAAGGATTCCAAAGACATGATTCTACCACAATATTATCAGGAGTCTTTTTGGGTTTAAATTTTTGGAATCTGAGTTAGACAGGGATATCTCCGCTCACCCATGTACATGAGCAGAGATATCCCCATTCATAGTATTTTTTTTCTCTTCCTCTTCCTTTTTTTTCCACTCTTTTTCTTCCAAAAAGTACTAGTGGATTTGGGTTATTTGACACGAGCGGGGATGTCCCTGCTCACTCATGTATATCCGTTCTCTTGTTTTATTTTTCTTCCTCTTCCTTCATTTTCTGTTCGTTTTTTCTTTCGATTTAGGTTATCCGATCCCTGCTTGTTCTTTTTTTTTTTCCTTTTCCTCTTTCTTCCTTTTTCCTTCCTCTAACCCCAATATAGACCCCAAAGATTGAAATAAAAAAATAACTAAAGAATTACTAATCAAAAGCACCATTCTCAAAACCCAAGGTGGAGATGAAAGAAGGAGGTAGAGTAGAGACAAATGATGATGGCGGGTTTTGGTGAGTTTAAGGGGAAGGGAAATGGAAAGGGAAAACTGAGATAAATAAAGAATCATAGAGTTTGATTAGTTGGTGAGGGAGGGGAGGACTTAGGTTTGGGTTTGGGTTTGGGTTTAATGGGCTTAATGGTTTTGAGTTTAATGAGTGAGTGAAGTAAATTGAAATTAGGCCTTTGGGTTTAGATTTGAGCTTGAGTTGAAGTTGGAAAAAGAAGAAAAACCAAAGGAGGATGCAAGAAGAAAAAGAAGAACTGGCAGAGGAGGAAAAAAAAATTGAGTAAGAATATCCCTGCTCATATATGTTGGTAAGTGGGGATATCTCCGTGTAAATTAGATTCTAAAAAATTAAATAAAAAAAGATTTATAGAACTAATATTGTGAAATCATATCTTGAGGGTTCTTTATAGTTTATAGTAACTTTAAGAGAATTTTTCAAATGAAATCCTCTATGTAAATACTAAAAACAAATAAAACGAAAGGGTCAAAATAAAAAACAAGAGGGATACGGCCTAAATATCTTTATATCAATGAGCGGTACCAACTCCCATTGCATACCCTATATCCTTAGAAAAAGGTCGTTCATTTTTAGCCATCTGAATTGCAAAAGATGGGATCCACTGTAATAGTAGGTTGTAAGTCTAAGCCTTAACGGAATCCGAATTCAGTGAATTGCACACTTTCATGATCTCTATGTCCCACACCAATTTCCTGCTACTCGAGCTGACTACTCCGGAATCCAGATTCACTAGTGAAATAAGTATGGTTATTATTATTGTGTGCACAATTAATATGGGACCAAATCCTATTCCATTTAAATACACAAGCTTATGTGGCACTACATAATTGTAATTATGTTTTATTTTTTATTTCCCTCTTTCACACACACTGACACTAATACATAGGATAAATACATTTATCCCACTTTTCAAAAACTTTTAATTAAGGACATTTGTCAATTTAAAGCTATTTTTCGATAATATTTTTCCTCTATATTTTTTTAAAATAAATTTCTTATTCAATTTCTTTATCTTAGCCTCATTTCCTTCTTTGGTTCATGATGATTAAAGACAACTATAGTGGTTGTTGAAACTATATCATGGTTTCAAATGATTGGTAATTCAGTTATCACTTACTATTATTATTCCTTTGATGATATCGTCAGTATAATACCCTGGCTCGATTTCTTGCAGCGACAGCAGAATATCAATGAGAGTCATAGTCTTCTTCTTCTCCTCCTCCTCCTCCTCCTCCTCCTCCTCAATCTCAAAAGTATCATCCATCTTCTTTTTTCTATGCTCATCGATCAGACCTTGCAACATCACACTCCACCTCTTCCTCAACCCAATCAGCATCTTCTCCACTCCATTAAACCCAACCCACCTCAGAAAAGGCAAGCAATCCAGCAAATTCGATACCCCGCTCGCAGCAAATGACTCCTGCACAATCTCCCTAAACCGCCTTGCCTCCTCCAAGTCCTCCAAACTCTCTCCGTAATACCGCTTGCCGGCGATCATCCTCATCATCACGTTGAGCGTCAGCTCGGACAGCTTCCGCCTTATCTCCACCTTCTTCCCAAGACCCGAATCTCGGAACAGCTCTCTGACCAGAATCCGGGCCTCATCGGACCGGACGGATGAGAACATATTGACGCGGTTGGAGGAGAGGGTCTCCGTGATGACAATGCGGCGGAGGTTGCGCCAGTGGGGGCCGTAGGAGGCCCATGCGAGGGAGGTGTAGTTGAAGCCCATGTATTTTGCGGCTAGGAGGCGGGGGCGGTTGGCAAAGATGACGTCATTCTTGGTGAAGCATTCTTGGACTAGGGCTGGGGAGGAGACGACGACGACGGGGCGGGAGCCGAAGCGGAAGGATAGGATGGGGCCGTAGCTACGGGAGAGGGCGGAGAGGGATCGGTGAAGGGGTGTTTTCAGGAGGTGGAGGTGGCCGAGGATTGGAAGGGAGGGCGGTGCTGGTGGTCTTGGGTGGAGAGATGTGTTTGTGAAGAAGAGTTTGGAGATGAGGAAGAAGATGGAGAAGAAGAGGAAGAAGAGACCTGAGCAGAAGATGAGTTCGTCCATAAGGTCCGACGACTTGAGTAAGATCTGAGAGATTATCGGACAGGAGAGGTATTAAATAAAACAAAACGGCACATGTTTTTTTTGTGGGGGTAAAGGTAAGGCGTGCTTTGTTTTTGGGTTTTTTGTCGGGGTAAAGGACAAAACGAAACAGTCACAAATAGCGTTGTAGACGTAATGGATGAGCACATCATCTCAGAAGCACGCACACGTGGAAAACGTAAAAGCACATCAGCAGCTTATATGGTATAACAACGTATAAGCCAACTAATTTGATCCGTTCGACCTAATGCTTGATTACAAATGACATGGATCATTCTGAGTTGCACTAGTGTGCGACTCGAGTGGGCTCTTACATGCTTACGTGGGTGTGATGTATGGAGCTCACCGTCGGCCCACCTATCCGTGCTTCTAATTACTAGAATTGAATGCAATCCCCTCAAGCAGCATATTTTCCTACCTATCCATGCTTCTAATTACTTAGAATTGAATGCAATTCCCTCGAGTAGCATATTTTCATGGGACAATGCCCTTAGCTGTCCTTACACATCACATTTAACCAGGAGCAGTCAAACTTTAAGTATTTTCATATGCAGATTTGTTTTGACGGAATCCTAGAGTCATGTTATTTCGAACGCATTGCTTTGTGCGATATTTTAAGATTGTGTGATATCGCACATTTCATTTTATATGATATCTTAGGATCATGCGATATCACACTTGTAGTGTACATATAGCTATTAGGTAAATATTAAATTTGGACTGTTTTGGAGCAAATACCATGTCTTTAAACAATTGCATTGTAAATATCCGTATTTGGAGCAAGTGTCATGTCTTTAAACAGTTGCATGGTAAATATCCCTATTCTCAATTTTCATTTTGGTGTAAGGATTTTGTAATTGGCTAATTTTTGGGTTGGAAGGGTCCATTAAGTTGTATTTTAGAATTTATTTTAGAAAGGATTGTGGTTTACCGGAAGAGTTGAATTGAATAATCAAAGAAAATCTTATGATACAAAAAATTTCTAAAAGGCCTCAAGTTCGTGCTACAGAATCTCAAGGGCTCAAGCCAGCTTGATAGGAATTGCGCTAAAGGAAATAACTGCAATTTTTATTCATCCGCTCGAGTGCATGGCAAACAAAACCCCACTTTCCTAATATGGAATTGTTTCCTATTTATGTCAGGATTACTTGTTCCTTGCCTAATTCGAAGAAATGCAAGGTTGTTGTTGATGTAGACTTCGGCTTCAAAGAATAGCCAAAGAGGGAGCAAGAATAATTTCTTCTTTGTTTGGGGGGGGGGGGGGGGGGGGGGGGTGCCCTCATTCTTCACAGTCATTCTTCTCTTTCTCGATCGAAGCTAAGGGAGCCTCCTTCAATGCTAGGCATGCCCTTTCTCCTTGGAAAAGGACCTAGAGACTTTTACCAGGGCTAGATGACCCGATGCCCATGACTCAGAAGGAGAGAATGTAATTTTTACCAACCAACAATAACAAGGGAATTATTTTTTCTTTTGTTCTTATACAGACGGAAACTAACATAATCAAGAACGGCCTCTTACCTCAATGGTAAAAGGCAGTAGTTGTCACCTCACTGCCCAAGGTTATCTCTCCCAAGAGGGTTCTCAGCCCCCTATAGTTGGGATAAAAAAGGAAAGAAAGTAAGAAAGTTGTTAGGGTTTTTGTATTGGTTAATTCATGTATTGGATAAAACTTAGTTTCATTGAACTGTATTTTATACTCTTTAAGAATAGACGGTAGTTCGCATTGCAAGAAGTGTTGAATCGAAGACAATAGGAATCACAATGCGCTCGAGTGGATATACTCACGCTCTCAAGTGGGCCTAAACAGAAGTGACTGCACTCAAGTCCATGAAGACCGCACTCAAGCTTGATAGATGTATAGAAAATAACCCAATGCATGAAGTACATGCTTGAGCAGACACTCACTTGCATTGAAGAGCGGATGTGGCAATAAACCACGGACCTAGATGGATTTCTTTTCTATTTATGTCAGAGTTGCATGTTTTATTCATAATTGGATTCTAACCCTAAGGCACGAATTATGAGCTATCAAAAGGGTATTGCTCTCAACCCTCAAAAAACCTTCTCCATATTTTGAGTTAAAATTACACATTAGAGATACTATCTAGAGCTTTTATAAGAGATTACGCTAAAGGCTTCAAATTCTATACTTAGTACTTCTACTTTTTCATAAGACATTTGTGGCTTTTATATTTTCGTAGAAGATTTTTTTAGCGCTGTAAAGATTTGTTCATAGTAAAGATAAAAGCGTTAATAACAAGGCATCGAGGGACTCCGTGTCGAGGATTCTAACAAAAATTACTACAACAACTTGTATCGAGGAACTGATTATAAGGTGGTGAGTATATCTTATAACTGCAGTAGTTAGTATTTAATTTTGTCCACTTTGAATTTTTCGTTTTTCCCATTTAGGTTTCCATATTAAATATTTTATTGCCTTTTTTATATGGTTAATTGCTTTTATTTTTTACTGCATAAAAATAGTAATTGAACTGCAATCTAGAAAATATCCGACACCTAAAACTATAAAAAGTAAATATAGCCATTATAGAACACTGAAAGTAAACTTGATTTGATCTGCTAAAAAGGATGGTGTTTATGTTGCAAGGGCCTCAACCACCCTTTCTCATAATTTTGTATTTAGATTTAATGAATAGTAACAGAAATGTCATTTAATTAAAAACAAAATTCTTACTTATTTTTTAATTAACAGTTGTCTATGTCCTTAAAATGAATGAAAATAACTAATCATTTTGAAGTTAAAGTCTTGATATATATTTTTCTTATTACCCGGGCATAGCACGGGCTTTTTTTCTTGCTAGTTTTTATGAAGAAAATAAAGAAGCACAAAAAGGATAGGATTTCATTAGTCACGAGCAAAAAAAGAGAAAGTGGTTTCAAAGAGGCAAGAGAGTAAAAATATTTACCATGGGACTACAACGAGGATTTTCCAACAAACTTTCCTTCCTTTATTTTATCATTATTGGCTTCTTAATTAGACTTTTGGAATATGAAATAACTTAATTAATGCTTTCGTTAGTTCAACAAGAATAGATGAATGGTTAATATTAATTCTAGTGTCATTTGGGTTTCTTGGTTACAAGTAGAATATAAAGAACACAAAGTGAAAATCCAAATCGATGTTTGGATGATCTATATCTTTTTAACTAAAGTGATGCATAATTGCTCCTTTATCCTTTTATCGATTAAATTGAGAGCATATCTCTTAAAGGGTCAAAGACATTCAAATAAGTTGATTTTCTACATTCCTTCTTGTTATTGCATAATTAGTTGTATAGCAGCTAGAGTTGATTCGTAATTTGGGATTTTTTTTATTCAATCGATTAAATTTATTTGAGCTCATCAGGTGGTCCTATTTTCGCTAATTGGGACTAAATCATATTGCCCTCTTCCAATCTAACCATCCCACTACTAGGGGTACTCTTGGATGAGGTTAGCCCAAGCCCACCCAGGCCCTAGCCTCCTTTAGGTCACGCCTAAGCCTTAGGCTTCAGTAGTGGGGCCAGGCTTGGACTTAAAATCTGATCCCAATAACATATGGGATAGGCTTGGATTCAATGGAAGTAAGCTTGAAGCCCCGCCCAACCCAAGTAAGAGACATAGTTTCAGAAAAAAAAAAATACTGCATTCTTCCTAAAACACGTCATCTCATATATATGTACATGCACCCTAACCAGGTAAATTGCAACTTCTTGTTGGTCTTTTAAAGCTGGAAGGCAAAATGTTGTGGGGCATTGTAATGCCCCCATTTTCCATCATGTCAACCTTTCCTTGTCCCACTCTTTTGCACTCAAAGCACTGTATCAGGGTCCCCAATGTCAACCCTAGCACCTTAATCGACATGACCGTGCCTGGACCTGATCTTCTTCCACATCCAAATGGGAGAAACTTGAAATTCGTTCCCTCCTTAAAACCCTTCTTTAGATCTTTACATATTCTTCAAACCTATCAGACTTAAAGCTTGTAGTGTCTTTCCAGATATTGGGATTGTAAGCCAAAATGGCCCCTTTAGAAAGACATTAACGAAGTAAATTTGTATTTATGCTTTTCATTAGGAAAAACAACCAATTTAAAGGCATACCTAAATTTATCGTGAAACGGAGAAAAAATTCACAAAACTTTAACTCTCTTACTCTTCTTGTAATGCATGCTGATTGATAGAATGCCAAGCAATTGTATGCATAAAGATGAGAGAGTTCCCAAGCCCTTTTATAGGCTGCATTAACACTTTCCTCCCCATCAACGGAGAGCTCTTCCACTTCTGCATAACTGGAGTTTTTCCAGGAACGTGGTTTAAATGGGGAAGATAGCTATTGCTGAATAAATCAAAACAAGTGGTGGTCATGTGGACCACCACTTATGAGATCCAACAATCTCTCACTTAGTCTATACGACCACCATTCATTCTCCTTTTATTGTATAAAACTTTATTTGCAAATAAACTTTGAAAATAACTCTAACTGATATGCATCATTTAAAAATATCGGTTTTTCATCTAACTTTAATGTTAAGATTTTTTAATCTGTAATTAGGTTCGTTTACTAATGCGGACTGTAGCGGTTACGCATCTTAGTGACATGCTTCCTTCTACAATCATAACATTAATATTCTCATCTAATCCAGCACTTAATCAGCATCTTAATGTAACTTACTTTAATGAGAACTGTAATGTCAGAAAACTTTTATATTCTTACTTTATTTCACAATTACCACATGTGACTTCTAAACACAATAAGAATTGCAAAATCATTTCTTTACTTGATCAACATATATATAGTATCATACATCATTGACTCTTACAAGGCATTTCATTCAAACCCATATTTATTAATGGTCTTTAAAATCATTTGACGCCAATGCCTTTGTCAATGGATCAGCAATCATGAGCTTCGTTGGAGCTTCAACAACTGACACTAAAAGATCTCGCACTTTCTCTTTGAATACAAGATACTTTATTTTTAAATACTTTGATTTACTGGAACACTTGTCATACTTTATTTCTAAATACTTTGATTTACTGGAACACTTGTCATTTTGAGCGAAACGCCTAGCAGCATCGTTGTCACAGTAAATCTTTATTGGTTCAGACATACTGCCCATAATTTCAAGTCTCATAATGTAGTTATGCATCCATAATGCATGACCTGTGGTCAAAACATGCAACATACTCTGCATCAAACGTAGATGGAGTGATTAGCGTTTGCTTTGCACTCCTCCACGATGCTACCCTGCCAGCCACAGAAAAATGTAACCTAACATTGACCTCCTTGTATCGAGACATCCTGCAAAGTCTAAATTTGAAAATCCAATGACCTCCAGTTGATTAGATCTTTGATATGTGACCATATATCTTCTTGTTCCGTTAAGGTAACGCATCACTTTCTTGACAGCTACCCAATGAGGTAAGCCGGGATTACTTTGATATCTACTGAACATTCCGACTGCAAAGCTAATGTTTGACCCCATGCAAGTCCATAAATATATTAGACTTCCCACTGTTGCCGCTTAAGGATATTTATCCATTTCTAACTTTTCTAAGTTAGTCATGAGGTATTGTTCCTTACTAAACTTGTCTCCCTTAAAAATAGGTTCATTTTGTGGTCTGCTACTTTTCATTTGGAAACGCTTGAGAATAGTTTTGACATAGGCTTCTTGATACAACCCAAGTAATCATCGAGATCGATCTCTAAATATCTTGATTCTTATTACAAAGGTTGCTTCACCCATTTCTTTCATATAAAAATTATTTTCAAGATATGTTTTAGTTTCTCATATTATATTTAAGTTATTACTGGCTAGAAAATATCATCTACATATAAGACTAAAATAAGAAACTTGCTCCCACTGACCTTGAGATATATACAATGGTCAACTTGATTTTTGGTAACACCAAACAATTTAATATTATGATTAAATTCTAAGTACCACTACCTGGAAGCTTGTTTTAACCTGTATATCAATTTCTTTAATTTACAAACTAGTTTCCTTTCATTACCTTGTAGAACAAACACTTCCGGTTGTTCCATATACACTTTTTCATCTAGATTTCTATTAAAGAAGGCAGTTTTAACATCCATTTGATATAGGTCTAGGTCATAATGAGCTACAAGTGTCATAATAATTTTAAATGAATCTTTCTTAGACATTGGAAAGTAGGTTTCATGATAATCGAGACATTCTTTCTGAGTGAATCCTTTAGCTATAAGTCGGTCCCTAAATCGTTCAACTTTCTCTTTAAAGTCCTTATTGGTCTTAAAGACCCATTTACAACCAATGGTCTTGGACCCTTAGTCGGTACAGGATCCGCCGACTAGAGCCTTGATTGTAAGTCACCTTAAATGGGCCAAACACAAGGCGAAGGGAATCCAGAATGAATTCGATCAAATATCCATCTGAAATACTCATATCTACATCCTTCAACTTAGATGCGATATTGGACATGAGTAGAATGTGTTCTCTAATTCCCTTAGTCCCATTGTATTTCATATTGGTCAATTTGTTTATCAACGTGGCACCTAACACCTTATCGGTCACTTCAAACTGAGACTTGATTATTTCTAAGAGTTCTTTTGTGTGTTTTTCTTGATCAATTGATCCTATAATACTTTTAGAAATTGAATTCAAAATGATCTTACGGTATACTTTATCACATCTATGCCACTTTTCATAGTGGGCCCTATCATGATCAGAACTTTCGTCAGTGGGTGTAGGAGGCATATTTTCTTCTAAAGCCATGTCTAAATCTAAAAAGGTTATGATCAATGATAGCAAGTCTAACCACTTAGGGTAATTGGATCAATCTAACATAAGAATGGACACCAAGCACGAGGAAAGTGACATTGATCTGGAGGAAGAAGCTGAAAAAGAAAACATAACTATTATGTTCACAAAAGTATAATTCTTTGAATTAAAAGAGACTTAAAAGGTTAGAGCAATTGTTACACATCATCATAAATAACCTTTGGGTTTAATGTGATAAGTTAATTTAATTATCCTCATTTATTTGATAAAACCATAAAATGTGAAGTGAATAAGTGAGATCTCACCTTTGGGCATAGATTAGGACAAATCCACTAATACATCTTTAATATGTCTTATCCCAATCTTTAAATACTTGAAAGATAAACTTCTTTGGGTCGATTATCAATCTTTTAAGTGAAGTTGTAATTTTAGTGTCATTTATGGTGTTTATAATTTAATTATTGAAAACAAGCCTTCATCATAATTGGGTCACTTTGGTGACTGCCAAGTTAATTTATAATTTTCTATATTGAAACCTATGACACTGTTGTGATCTTAAACTCCTATGATTTAATTTTATTAATCAATGATTTAAATACTCAATTTCTATCTTGATTAAGCTTCAATTATGTTAATCTATACATTCAGGGGAAACATAATATTTAAGATCACACCATTAATGGTTAGGATGAGCTTTCCTAAAATTATTGGTCTAATATGACATTAATTAGACCATTGAAAAAACCTATCCCAACCTTATATTCCTGAATTAATCTATCATAATTCTAAGTTCAATTTAATCCGTCCATTAATTCATAAGAAAATAAATATCATTATGAATGAATATAACAAATATAACTCAAACTATCATTAATCACGTAAACAAATAAGCGGAAACATGAATTTAAATGAGCTAAACATGCATAAATTCATATGATGTCTAAATTGAACCATTTGATGAGCAATTAAATTCATTAAGATAATAGATCTCATAATAAGGAACATGACAGAAAAAACGGATCGTAAATCCGATATCGGATGTGCCCAAAATTATCAAAATAAGTTTCTAATCGTTGATTTTTCTTTGATATAGCTTTGATTTGATCAAATCAGAAACTAATTAATACTGCTAGAATATCACATATATTTTGATCTATCTATTCGACGGCTCCAATCGAATTGGATCAATCCTATAATGATCCAATTAAATAAATCACATAATTGCCCCTTAATATTATTATTTTATGCAAATGGGTCAGACAGCAAGACGGGTCAGACTCAGGTCAATTAACATGACTAAACAACCCAATTTGAAATGGGTCTGTAGCTCAAGTCAGGTCAGATCAGTTAATCCAGTCCGTATATAAAACGGGCTGTGTCGAGTCAGGTCGGTTCGAGAACGAGTATAAGCCCGGTCCATTTTATTTTATAAACTAGATCAGGTCGGGTCGGGCTAGGTCAAATCGACTTGACCTGACATGACTTCTTCTTCTTCTTCCCAAAAAGAGACCAATTGCCCCTTTCTTCGGTTCGTTCCTCCGACACCTGCAACGGCACCAGCTGCGACAGATAGCCAAACACACGCACGACGTCGACAACCCTTTGTTGCCGGTTAACCATTCCCGGTGACAGCAATATATATATATATATATATATTTTTGTCTCTGCCACTAGCACTGCGCAGCGCAGCGCAACGCACGACCTATCACTGATCTGCAGCGGCAGTGCAGCCCCCCACCCCCCCCCCCCCCCCCCCCCCCAGGGACGGCCGTCGTTGGTTTTTTTTTTTTTTTTACCTGAAAAATAGTGAACCCACTTGAATGCCTTCGGTTTTTATGCAAATCCAACCCTATCAATGGAAACCAATGGCTCTAATACGAATTGCAAGCCAAAATGGCCCCTTTAGAAAGACTTTAACGGATTAGATTTTTTATTCTAGTTGTGTGATTTGCATTAGGAAAGATAACCAATTTAAGGGCATACCTGAATTCATAGCGAAACGGAGAAGAAATCCATAGAACTTTAACTCTCTCACTCTGCTTCTAATGCCTGTTGGTTGATGAGAATGCCAAGCAATTGTATGTGTAAAGATGAAAGAGTTCCCAAGCCCTTTTATAGGTTGCGTTAACACTTTCTTCCCCATCAACGGAAGGCTCTTTCACTTCTGCATAACTGGAGTTTTTCTAGAAACGTGGTTTAAATGGGAAAGACATCCATTGTTGAATAAATCAAAACAAGTGGTGGTCATGTGGACCACCACTTATGATATCCAACAGGGATCCCGTTGAATGGCCCACAGGTTTACAAATAGCATCATTCCACGGGGGACATGGTAACCACCCACGACGCACTTCTCACTTGACTCATGGGGCATTGACAATATTGGATTGGCAGGGTAGAGTCGGAGAGTCTCATTGATGACACCTTGGAGGAATGAAAGCTCATCAACATCTGATTCATCAAGGAAACGGTCTTTCCCCACTTTGGTGTCAAGATCAGCTTTAACCTTTTTCATGACCTCCGGCTTGTTAACGAGAAGAGACATCGCCCACTACATGGTGGCAGCGAACGCTTCTGCACCAGCCCCCATTGACGCCTAATTACAAGTTTCCATGCAAATTTTACGTCAAAAGCAAGTGCAGTGTCAGTGCGAGTGTTATTCAGACATGTTTGGGTGTGATTTACTTGTACACTTAAGTGAAGCGGGTCATGGGTCACCTTCAAAGAAAGAAAAAATGAAATAGATAGAGTAATTTTCAAAAACGTCGCACTTATTATTATTATTTTTTGGTCATGAGGCTTCGTAGAGTCAATTTAGTCTTTTACACACACTGCCATCCTATATATATGGGGAGTGATACACATCGCTTGGATATTCTTTTAAGAGAAAACGCTCCTCTTAGTTGGGCCCACTGAAATGTATGGTGATTATAAAAGTTAATTGGATAGAAAGATCCATATAAGGCCTGTCTATATGCAAAGTTTTGGATTTATAAGATCATCCTAACCTTTTCATATATGGCTCTAAATTTTAATGGTTTACATGCATCATTTTATTGTAATTTTAATTCAATGATGAAGAAAAGTTAGATGAGTATTATATTTGGATTCGTGACCATATATGGGGTGGTAGTGAATGTGAAAAGACTAGGTTGATTCAACGTGAACCCATGACAATAAAAAAAGAGGGGAGTAAAAATAGTGTTTTCAAAGTGGTCCATTTTTAGAAAAAAAAACTCTGAGGAGTTTTCCAGCGCTCTCCATATATGTATACATACCATGGGTTTTCTGTAGTTAAAACAAAAACCCTAAAAAGCTTGTGTTTAGTTCACTGCAAAGCAGCAAATGTTCCTTATTTCTTTAACCACAGTTCTCATTTTCAAGCAGAAGAGAACAGTTCGGAGATACGATCTTGTATAGAAATCAATTTTTGTAAATTGCTTAGGATCATGATTTCTCCGTAACACATTCACTAGTAATGCATGATAATAACATAGTTTTCTTACAAGATTTATGCAAAAAATATTACAGTCTTCTCATGTGTTTGACTTGCTAATTACGAAAAAGAAATTGAACATATTCTTAGCTGTTTTCTACATAATTAATTAAAAAATTCATAAATCTCTCATTGTTTTCTATCAAAACTAATATTCCTTGTTATTCAAAAAAACATAAATTCCACGTTATCATGGTTTTTTAAAGTAAAATTTATACATAAAAAAAAAACTCGTAAGTTTGTAGCTTCAACTGACTGCATACCAAATGTTTTTTTTTTCTCAAATAGTGAATGATAAAACCTCATTTTCCTAGTTTTTTCAGCCACAATATTTAAAAAAGAAAAGATTTGATAAATCCTACAATATCATTGGTTTTTTGTAAAATAAAAAAAACTCATTGGCTTATTGCTCCTATTAAATTATTATCAATAGTGGATTTTGTTTTTCAAAACTACACACACGAGTAATGTTCATATGCATCTATCCCTCACCATATATATATGGTGAAAGATAAAAGCACATCTTTCTTACTGATTTCATCCACTGTATCCTTCAAAAATTCATAAATCTTGCAATATCATATTTTTCTATAGAATTTATAAAAATTTGCAGATTATTGCCCATTAAATGATTAGTAAATATGGATTCAGAATTGCAAAACTTAATATATAGTGAAAGACAAAGATTACCAAAAATATTTGGAAAAAACCTCTGATATCATGGATTTTGGGTAAGATCGTCAAAAAAGTTGACCCGAGTTAATTGACTTCATTGTCATTTTGGGTATTTTGTTGGTGTTAATGGGTCAGGCCAGGCCCATGGTAAACCCACGCTCAAATGTGCCATAAGGGCCTCGCCGGAAAAGCTTACCCATTTAGTCAATTAGGTTAAGCTTCAGGCCTTGTCATTATCTCGAGAAAGCTAACTTCATTAAGGGGGATTAACCTCTACAGATCTCTTCTTTTAAAGGAAAGCGTGCTTTTATTTAAAGAAAACATATAATACCGGAGTGTGGCTTATCATAATAATAGTTTGCCGTGCAAAATATGATAAGAAACATAATAATGGAAGGAATGTTAAATGTACGTTTTTGCTTGCAAGAGTGCGCATCCATACCGGCAGTCCAAATATGGGACCATTCCTCAATTATATGGGTCCCATGTGAGGAACCAGGAACGGCAGCAATGGGCAGTAGAAAATCATCCTATTAGTGAAAACACAAAACTGTTGTGCTACAGTGATTAGTATGGTAAAAGAGGCCCGAAAAGGAAGATTATAAGCATCAATCCACTGGAAGCATGTAAGGTGTGTTTGGGTAATTGGGTGTGTGAACTATTGGACAGAAACATAAGCATTCGATTCTAGACAGATGGAAAATTTAGAAATAAAAGTAGAATTTCAGAAGGTGGGTAAAAAAGCAAAAAAAAAAAAAAAAAAAAAAAAAAGAGAATAGAAATTAAGTTTGACGTGAAGGCGATGGCTCAATTGGTTTGAGCCTTGGATTTGATTCTGAAGGTCTCGAGTTGAACTTACGCTGTTGTGTTATCTACGAAGTATGTGTGTGGCAAATGTATGTAAGGCTTTAGGTGTTGTAGAAGTGTAGATCAAGTTAATGGGGCCACTGCGAACGTGATGAGGACAGCATCAATTTGGATCAAGTAGTAGACGTAGAGATTTTTAACTGTCTACTAGAGATCAATCCCTTTGGATTCACTCTTCACAATCTTAAGATATGATAGACACCCTAATAGACAAGATGGTAATAGATGACATATCTCTAGACTTTTCTTGTTGGTATCGAGATTCTCTACAACTACGCTACCATATGTATTTATAACATTTTGCTTAGTAGATAATAGACCCCAATTCAAGTTAGAATAGGATAAAGAGGGAGAGTTGAATTAGAGTTATAGAAGAAATAACATAACCTCTCTCTATACAAACAGACTCTTTGTGAATGGTGTTTTTCTGTGTTTGAACTACTTACGAGTAGATCCTATCACAAATTCCAATACTATATGCCCTAAGGAATATAGTCCTTATTCGTCAAAATCAAGTAAAACTCGGGCGGGAGGCCAAGCGTTTTGAAAACTGGGCTGCTAAAGAATACCTTGGTAAAAATAATACTAATAAAAATAAAGGGACAAAAAGAAATTAAGTTTGTGTGTGTGTGAATAAACAACTGAGTGAGGCAAGTGGTCTCTCTGTACAAGCCAATTTTAAGCTAAGCTGAGTTAGTTTACGTACCATTATGATTCCCTCGATCATATTGTCAGTGAAGCACTCGGGCTCCGTTTCTTGCAACGATAACAGAACACGAGTCTTCTTCTTCTTCTCCTCTCCAATCTCCCCTCCCCTCACACGAGTACCGTCCTTGTTCTTCTTCATCTTGCTCCTATGCTCGTCGATCAGACCCTGTAACAACACATCCCTCGTCTTCACCAACCCAATCACCCTCTTCTCCACGCCCTTAAACCCCATCCACCTCAAAATCGGCAAATAATCCAGCAATTTCGACGCCCCGCTCGCACCCAACGACTCCTTTACGATCTCCAGAAACTCCCTCGCCTCCTCCACATCCACCACTCTCTCTCTCTGCAATACCGCTTTTCAGCTATAGTCCTCATCAACACGCGCGTTCAACGTCAGCTCGGAGAACTTCCGGTGCAGATCCACCGCTTTCCAGAGAGAGGAATCTCGGAACAGTTCTTTGACCAGTGTCCTGATCTCACCTGATCGGATGGATGAGAACATGTTGACGCGGATGGAGGAGAGGATCTCCGTCACGGTGATGCGGCGGAGGTTGTGCCAGTTGGGCCCGTAGGAGTACCATTCCAGGGTGATGTAGTTCAAGCCATTCTATTTTCCGGCGAGGAGGTGGGGGCGGTTGGCGAAGCATTCTTCAACTTGGGCTGGGGAGGAGGCGACGAGGACCGGGCAGGGAACCGAAGAGGAGGGAGAGGATGAGGCTGTAGCGGCGGGAGAGGGAGGAGAGGGGGCGGTGGAGGCGTTTGCAGAGGAGGTGGAGGTGGCCGAGGATGGGAATGGAGGGCGGTGCTGGTGGTTTTGGGTGGATGGATTTGCTTTTGAGGAGGAGTTTGGAGATGAGGAAGAGGGAGATGAAGAGGAAAAGAGTTGAGTAGAAAACGAGTTGTTCATCCATCATGAAGAGATAAGATGGGTGAGAGTTGAGACTGAGACTGAGATGGGATATTGGGATGGGAACGTATTAAGTTTCAGAAAAGATAAAAGATCAGAAGATATCATTAATCACTTTCAAAATAATAAAAGTACAAGTTAGCATTCCTCACTTTACTGAAAAAAGTGATTGCTAACATGGTTAATGTTGGCTTAAATTGGCGAGATGGGACTTCTGATATTAATTCAGAAGAGTTAGGTACATACAGTCAGAAAACTGTGGTAAGACACTAGTTATGAAAAAAATAAAAAGTTGGACTTAGGTTAAAAAAATTGTGTAGCCCCGCGTTATGTCGAAGATCAACTTCCAATTTTGCAGAATTTACGTGGTAGTCAGGAGATGTGTGAATTCCTAAGTGGTAAAATCAAACTAGTCGTTACTCTCAAAAATTACTCTGTATAAAAGAGATGAGAACCTTTGGTTGATCGTACAGAAGAACTGGTATCATTCTATCACCTACGAAAACACACAGATATCCCAGGCGAGCTCCAAAGTCTTGTCCCTTTTTCTTCTTGAGTTTGCTCTCGGAGTGCAAAAACAGTTAGGGAAAAATTCCGTTTTGTTTCTTATTACCGTTGTTAAGAGGAAATAAGTAGACATTGCTTCTAACCTAGGGACCTTATTAAGTATAAAATCTTATCTATTGTTCTGTTGTAACTGAGTGTATCTCAAATCCCGGTATACAAGGGGATATAATAACTGAGTCCACCTCAATCCCATCAGACAAGGGGATTTAGTTTGTGTAATCTCTATATAAATTGTTACCCAAATCAATACAAGTATATACTTTTCAGCTTATCTAAAATTTAAGAGGGTATCAGCGAGCTAACATTGAGCCTTATGCACAATGCCCTCTGTTACATGTTGTCTTTTATAGTATGCATTGACTGCACATCTATTTTCCTTTTTGTTAACTTTCTGCTGACTTTTTCCTGTTTGTTCACATCGCTGGAACTAACAAAGACATTGTTGCCACAGTGACCACCTCTAGAAATGATATTGGTGATCCCAACGACAATCCTTTTTATGTTCACCATTCAGATAGACCCACAGCTGTTCTGGTCTCGCCCCTTTTAACTGGAGATAATTATAGCACTTGGGTACGTGCTTGGGAATGGCTCTTCGTGCCAAGAAAAGCTTGGCTTTGTCATCAGTGATATCTCCGAACCAACTTCTCCAACTCAGATTCCTCAATGGGAACGATGCAATGACCTTGTGACATCTTGGATTTTACTCTCTCTCCATCCCGATCTTGTGCGACTGCTAAAGATGTTTGGGATGATCTGTTTGACCATTTTCATCAACCCAATGCCCCATGGCTCCCAAACAACATATTTCTTTCGTCCGCCAAAAGAAGTTGTCAGTCTCCACCTATTTTACTCGTCTCAAAGCATTATGAGATGAACAATCCTCCCTCACATCATTTCCACCTTATTGGGATTAAAGTAGATCCCGAGACGCGGCACAATTCATGCCATGCGAACTGCTACATTCCACAGGTACGTGTGAGGCAACAATTTATCATAGGCATTAATAAAACATTTATTTGTTAATATAAACCAAAGTCCATTAATTGAACCATCCACACGCACATTCTAACAAAGGTCCATAATCACATACGAGTTGCAAACTTTCATGTCTTTCGAACAATACATTCCTTCTATAAATCTGAACAAGGCTAAGGCTAAGAAAATCCAAAAGATGAACCACATAACGCTTTACATGGAATGATTAATAGAAGACATCATCCTCATTACACTCTACACGCCGAGGTACCGTTGAGGTTGCCTCCGGGGCCGCGTCAACTGCCTTATTGGCATTGAGTTTGGTACCTATAATACCAAGAATAACACTGTTAACACAACAGTTAAGCAAATATAAGGTTATATAAGACTATCATAATGTATCAATTTGAATTAGAAATATATTTATTAAAAGAGAGCAATAATCGGAAGTTAAGCATGTTTTGCATGTGAATAGGCATGAGTAACGAATCATAAACAAAAATACAATGACATACTAGTTGGCATCCACATGGTTACCTTCTCTCTAAAAGAAAGCATATCACACTGTGGGAAATCACTAGCGGTTGGGTCAAGACTATCTAATTACTCTAAGAGCGCTGACCAACTCTTCGTATAACTACTGCAGTAGGCAACATATTAAATACCTTCATTCAATCCTGTTGAACCTCCTATGGGTATAAACTAAGTAGTGCTGACTCAATATATCAAAACCGATTAGAATTCGTACTTTCTTTCTTATCATACATAATGATCAACTCATTATTACACAGAAACATATACCGGTTTTGAGATCGTATTCAGTAATAAAAATCAGAATTAAACGAAGTAACTATTATTCAAACAATACATACTTAAATGAAATATTGGAGCTCGACCCATTTCAATCCTAGTTGCCCTTATCTTGGCTCACGGGCTCATGCTTAGTAGAAGCTTTATTTCTGATCTTGCCTCAAGGTTTACCAAGAAGAATTGGTACATGATTAAATCATGTTGAGGGTAAGGTTTACTTAATCAATATAAATGCATTTGAATTGAGAGGTTAAGAATGATATTTACTAGCCAACCCTATGTTAAAATAATTCATATTTCCATAGTCATTCAAAATGGTGTATTTATAAAACATCCAATGTCGATGTATTACCAAAAATCTTGGTGTTATATTGCTAAGCATTAGACACATTTTCTTATGCCAACACCCTTGACGTAACGTTAAAAACCATCGGAAAAATCAAGAGAGAGTGAGTGACAACTCTATACTCTTCCTCCTCAGTATTTGATTACTGTTGGGCTAATTTGATCGAGGCAAGAGTACCACTTCTAAGGTCCTACATAGTCTTTCAAAGTCCCTAATTTTTCTTAAATTTACTGTGCTCTTACGGCTTAGCCGTGTGCACAAGGTTTTTAACTAAATTCTTTCACAGCTATGGCTCAGCCATATATTAGCCTACAGCTACGGTTGGGCCACTGCTTAACTATAATTTAGCCATAATGTATTCCACAACTCAACCATAAGGTTAGCCGCAGAAGAAAGTGAAATTTTGGCTCTCTGGATTCCAAGCCGAAGTGTACTTACAACTTAACTGTAAGCTTCAAAAATCTTGAAACTGTGTTGGTATAGGGGTTCAGTTTTATACAGAACTTCTTCCATTTGATTCCACTTTGGTTTTCTCTATTCAAAACTATCATCATACATTTTCAAAACTGACATTTTATCATTATTTCATAAACATACTCATTATCATTCAAACAATCGCATATTCTTAATTAAGAGAGGTAAAAAAAGCTATAGATTAGCATCTAAAGAGAGTATTTTTAGAATTAACATAAATCAGACATGCATTTAGCAATATATACTTTTATACTTGCCTCTAATTTTAGTGCTTGACCCAAATCAATTTCTCCCTTGATTTGATGATGGAGAAAGCCTCAATAAAAGATGATCTTACAACATACAAAAACATGTAATGAGTAAATTAGGTATGGAATGCATGCATATTACTTATTTAAGTCTCCTTGACTCTTTTGAACTTAAAGGAATAAAATGATAGTTGTCTCTTATTTTAGAGAGCTGTAGATTGTGAGAAAGAAAATGAACTTGTGAGTTTTAAAGAAAAAGAATGAACAAAAAAGCAATAGAGAGAAAATGGAAGCCTAGAGTTTCACATGCACAGCCCCAAGATCAATTTCCAATTGTTAGTGAAGGTGAAGGTGTGAATAAGAAGTGCTCCAGCAACAAGAAGAAGGGGATGTTGAGAAGGAACAGTGGAGTTGGTTTTTAAATCCAGATTTTCTAAAATTTATAAGAAAGTCCATTGTTTTTTAGAAAATTACAGTTTGAGTCAAATTGGACCTTAGTTGAGCCAAGATAGATTCAAATTGAGCTGAACCAAATATAAAATATGATCCGGAAGATGAAATAACATGATGTAATTAATATGGTGCCAAAATGATGCAAATAATGTAACTCTAAACTACAAGAAGGTCCTTGACTACCTAAATAAGGTTCGAACCCGATCGAATTACCTATCGATGACCCAATCCCAAAGGGATTTGAGTTGAATTAGTCTAATAAGCATTAATTAAGGAAAAAAATATTAATTATTATAAATTGAGATTAGTTCGGATTTGAACCTCACACCGAATAATGCAATTTCTCCGAGGATTGCGTGAATCTTTTTCTACTCTTTGCAGTCACTTACTTTTCATTGAGCCTTTTCCTTCTGCGAACAAGGTGTATTCACTTGTCTTACAAGAAGAAAAACAAAGAGAACTCAATGTCTCTCATTTTTCTACAGAGGCTTCTTCTTCGGTTATCAAGAGAGCTCATATGTACGATTCACAACGCCGAAACGATAACAATTCTAATGGAAATATGTAACGACCCAAATTTTTATTTTTAATTAGAATTAATCTTGACCCTTGATTTAATCTTGATGGACCCCACATGTGATTATTATTTTTAAGATTTTTTATGCTATTTAAATTTGGATAATTAATTAGTTGCTATGTGGGTCCCAAAATTACTAAGAGTTTGGGAATTTTAGAGTTGTACTCAAAATTGAAATTTTATTGGATTAAAACTCCTTAAGAGTATTAAATTATTCTAACTCAACTTGGTGATGGAGTTTCATTTGAACTAAATTCCTTTGGCTAAGATTGGCTAGAACTGAAACTCCTTTTAGGACTTTACTTTTATCTTCATATAGAAATTGTTCTCCCTCTCCACATCTACAAATCTCTTTTGCTCACTCTAAGGCTTTTCTTCTAAAAAATGTTTCCCTCTACTTTCTCTCCTTCCATTCATGTTACTATTATAAGCATAGATCGCAGTTCTTCTCATTATAATAGCATGCCAATTCTTGATTTTTATCCCGGTTACCTTAACCAAGTTTATTTATATCATGCATTCATCATGATCATGGAGGGCCACCCTCAAGTCACCCACTCTACATCATCCTTCAATCATCGCCACCATTACTACTCAATACATACATCGGGCCACCATGAGCACCATCCAATCAGATTTAGTCCGTTGGAAACCCATCATCTCCCAATAGCAGTGTCCCACTCACCGGAGACCCACCTATTCTCCACGGCCAGTGTTCATCATTATCTTCTTCTTTTCTTCTTCGTTTCTTTCCTCCTCCTTCCTCTGCATCGTCTTTTCCTTCTTCATCTCCATGTCACGACTCTGCCTTCGCTTTCACCGAACCCATCTCTGTACCCAGACCCACCGACAGCATCTCTTTCAGAGAACCACCGAGCCATCTCGTCTGCATCACTCTGATCACCGAGACCTCATCATCTCAGTCCACTTGATCGGATCCCATCTACGCCTTGTGAATCAGGTAGCGAGCAGTTCCCTCTCCCTCGTTCCTCTTCCTCTTTCTCTCTCTTGTTCCCTCTCTTCCTCGGTTTGCCTTCTTTCTCACTGACCTTCTCTGCATCGTCATCTTCTCCTTCTTCCTGTTTCATGCTTTTCTTCTCCTCTGTCTTCTTCTTCTTCTTCATGTTTCCTTCTTCTGTTTCTTCCTTTTTCCTCCTCTGCAACCCACGCCATTGAGGGACCACTCCACTTCCCTGTCTTTTTTTCATCCTCCTGCCTCCCTTCTTTTTTTTTCTTTTCTTTCCTTCCTTCTTCTTTCCCTTCTGTTGTACTCTTGTCTCTGGTCTCCTGTTTTTTTATTTGTTCTCTCCTTGCACTTCTCGTCTTCGGTTTCTCTTCTTCCTTCTCTGCTGCTTTTATTCCTCCACTTTCTTCTTCTCCTTCTTCTTCTTCTTTTCCTCTCTTGTCTCCCGGCCCTGCATTATTTGCTGTTACCATTTCTCTATTCCTTCCTTCTTCTTCCCGTTTCCGTTTTCTTCTCCTCTCTCTCTGTTTCTATCTGACCGAACTCGACCCACCTTCATCTTATCTCTTCTGGTTTTCGTTTCTTTCTCCTCCGTGATCCTTACCTTCTTCTTCCGTTTTCTTTCTTCTTCCTCTTGCTGTCTTGTCCCTACTTTCTTTCTTTCTTCTTGTTCTGTTCGTTTCTCTCCTGTTCTCCTTCTGCATATTCTTCTTTGCTGTTTCTTTTTCTTGCTTCCTTTTATCTTCTTTCTTCATCATCTGTTCTTCCTCTTCTTCGTTTTCTCTACCTGGTTTCTCTGTTTTTTTTCCTTTTCCCACCGGTTCACCCTCTCTGTAGTCTCTCTGCTGCTGCTGTCCTCCATTCTCTCCTTTCTTTTTCTGTTTTCCTTCTTCATTTTGCTGTATTCTCCCTACGTTTCTTTCTTTCTTTCTTCCTGTTCCTGTACTTCTCTTCTGGTTTCCTCTCATCCAAACAGAACCCAAGCTGTTCAAATCTTCTTCCTTCTCTTTCTTCTTCTTCCCGAACAACTCAGACCACCCCACCCATCGATCATTCTTCCCTTACTACTTCTCTCTCGTACTCTGCACTTGCCCGAACCAGCAACCTGATCTCGGGTTCATCAACACCTTCTCCTCTCATTTCTTTCTCTACTGCAACTCCTTATATCTTCTTCGTCTTCTTCTTCTTTGCTGGATTCTTCTTTCCTGCTCTCTTCTTTTCTTTCCTTCTCTTTTCTTTCTTTCTCCTCTGTTCCTTCTGTCCTTGCTCTCCTTCTTTCTTCCTCTGTTCTCTGCTTACAGCCCACCTCATTCTTCGTTTCTCTCTCTTTGTTTCTTTTTCTGTTCTGTTTCTTCCCCCTTGTTTCTCCCATTTCTGTCCTTGACCCATGCCACTGCATAACCTATTCCCATCTACGATCAGTGTCCACTTCTCTCATCTCCACCGGTGAGCACTCTGCATCATCCCATCCTTTCTTGTCAACAGAACCCATTACATAAACTGTCTCAGTATCCCGGCCCACCTTGGAAGCCAGCCTACTCAACCATGAACTTAACTAACCTGGTTGTGCACTAAATTTGGATGGAACCTAATCATCTTCTTAGTTGTTATCTCTTCTGCATATGAGCATAATCACTTTTAACATCTAAATGGCCCATTCGTTGATTCTCCAATATGTCTTGTGACCTAAACTGAATCCACTTATACAAGTTATTGACCCTGAGTCCAATCCCGTTTACCTTTGCACATAAATAAACCATATTATATTTTTTAGGGCTTGCTTGCATTATCTAACCAGGAGCCAAACCCAATGTGTACCAACTTATTACACCAAAAATCGTACTCAAACCTAACCCATAAGGTTATTCATGATGTAGGCCCAAGATCATAATTTGCATCCAAGCCCGACTTGGGTTTAGTAATTAATATATGGACCTACTCATTGGGCCCAAATTGCTAACTTTATTTGTTAAATATCACTATCAAGAACTCTTGTCGGACTTGCAAATCAAACGAGATAAATTCTCCAAAGGCTGACAAACAAGGCAAGTAGTCTTACCATGGTTCTTTAGTCATAAAGTTTTCAAGCCTTGTCTCGTTTTGATTAAGATATATGTGACTTTGGACTGTTGAAATAATCTTAAATTATTAGGATGTTTTGCTGCCTTTGACATTCTTATACCTGATGGTTGCATCAGACCTAATCTTATTTCTTTGCCACCATCATGCTACAATTGATTTTTGTAAAACTTATTGTTGATCGTTGGATTTAAAATACCGAAAAAGGTGGAAAATCTTGATAATATGATATTCAATTGTGATCTTAACCATTAACTATCTTTGTGATTAAAATGATGTTGAGTTTTTGGAATTTTCTATTTGTACCCTCAAGGCATTTTATAAAATATGGGCAACGCACCATGGGGACACTCACGCTGATTTAAACCCTTTTTTAGTATGACATTAGGATTGGGATTCCTTTGTGAGATATTTCTAGTTTGCAGTTAGACTCACTTTGTTTTGGAGATTACCGGCATTCTCAGGCTTCATGCCACTTTGGATATAAAATGGCCTGTGCATGGCGGGTACATTGTGCTTGATTCAGGTTAAATTGTGATATCCTGGAGTCCCACATCGACTATAGAAAGGAAAGTGATTAGGATTATATGTAAAGCTTGCACCCTTACTATGCATGAGGCCTTTTGGTAGGTTAAGGCCCACCAAAAACAAAACCGTGAGGCCCGTGGGCCAAAGCGGACAATATCATGCATACTTATAGGGTGGGGCGTGACAAATGGTATAAGAGCCGACTCTCAAATAGTTCGAATGTGGTTCCTTGCCGTGGCCTAGTGAAAGTGGGCGGGTTCATATGTGGGCTGGCCAAGAGGGCTGGCAGGCTACAGGAACTGGCAGGCTACTGCACAGGGACGTGCAGCCATAAGCGGGGTGGATTGTGACATCCTGGAGTCCCATATCGACTATAGAAAGGAAAGTGATTGGGATTATATGTAGAGCTTGCACCCTTACTATGCATGAGGCCTTTTGGTGGGTTAAGGTCCACCAAAAACAAAACCGTGAGGCCCGTGGGCCAAAGCGGACAATATCATGCATGTGAGCATGCTTTGTTACTTTGTTTACTGCAGAGATGCCTTTCTTTGTTATTTGCTGATTTGGTTATTTGCTCACTTGTTTAAACCACTTTGAATCTTGGTCACATTATCTTCTTGTCGCTTCCAAGATATTGCATTTACCTTATTTGATATACTTTGTATATGCGAACTATGACTCTAAATTTGATTTCTTTGATTGTTACCTGTTTTGCTAGATTTTATGGTTTGTATTACTTATTAAGTTTTACTCACCCATGTTTTTCCCCCACAGATTTCGAAATTGATCCGGAACCTAAGGAAATTCAGATTACTTTGCGGAATCGGGACTGAGGGATGAGCTGCGAAAACTTCAACCTTAGATTTAGAAGATTGATTTTAGAATTAATTTAGATTTGATAAATTGAATATTAGATTTTGAGGTTTACTCACATTGTGGTTTTAATCATTCTATCAGCGGATTGATTTCATTGCGAGGTTAATCATGTTATTCAATTTGAATTAATTTAATAAAATTTAAATTTTATTTATTTATTTTAATTTAATTATTGTGAACCCATCATGTCCCGTGATTTGAGGTCTCAATTACCATGGACTTAAGGGCACGACAGAATAGGGCACCTCGATCCTATAAAAACTGTTGCTATTGTCATCGTGATGGACATCATAAAAGAGTGTTGCAAGCTACATGGGTATCCTCCTAGCAAATCCAACATGAGCAAACCACTGCACCGTGCAAATCACACCGCTGCGTCCATCAATTCGCATCATGCTGCAGCCACTCCCCTTCCAGATGTTGGCTACTTTCCGACTCACAACAGTTCATTCCGGGTGTTCAAGGGCAATACCAAAATATTCTTGCCTTGACATTTGCAGGTACTCCACAGCCTAGTGCTCACCTAGCAGGTGCCGCCCTTTCTCCTTCTAATAATAATCTTTGGATCATCGATACAGGAGCATCTGATCACATTTGCTCTTCTCTGTCATTGCTTACTGAATTTTCTCCATGCACATCTCTTTCTTTTATGCAGTTGCCTGTTGGATGTTGAGCTTCTATTACACATACAGGCACCATATCATTCTCAGATAGTTTTTCTCTCTCTAATGTTTTTTTATATCCCTTTTTTTAAATTCAATCTTTTATCTGTCACTCAACTAACCCAATCTCTCAATTACTTTTTCTAACACCCATTGTGTCTTTCAGGACCTTGTCACGAAGAAGACAAATGGACCAGGTAAAGTGCATGATGGTCTATATTTTCTTCAACCTTCCCATGCCTTGCTTGCGGCTTCTTCCCCCTCAATTGATTTTTGGCATTGGCGGTTGGGGCACTTAGCACATTCAAGATTAGTAGACTTATCCAAGGATTTCCTTTTTATTTCCCCTTTAAGTAATTGCAACAGTACTGTTTGCCCACTTGCCAAACAATCACGTTTGCCTTTTTCTATTAGCATTAATAAAACTACTGCACCTTTCCAGTTACTTCGTTGTGATTTTATATGGGGTAGTTTTTCTATTCCATCTTTATCTGGTCCGATTTTTTTTTAACCATTGTTGGTGACTACACTTGTTGCACTTGGGTGTTTTTAATGAAGTAAAAATCTGAGACTAAGTCTCATATTAAATCTTTTTTTTGCCCATATTCGGACTCAATACAAATGTAACATTCTACAAGTTCGTTCTGATAATGGTACAAAATTCTTTTCCAATGATTTGCAAACCTTTTTCAAACACTAGGGAGTTATTCACCGACGAAGTTGTGCTTACACACCCCAACAAAAAGGGGCTGTTGAACGAAACCACCGACACCTCTTGAAGTTGCCCGTGCTCTTCGTTTTTAGGTGAATCTTCCATTATCCTTTTGGGGAAAATATATCCTCACTCCCGCATTCCTCATTTATAAAACACCCACCCCAGTTCTATCTAATCGTTCCCCACATGAAGTGCTGCTTCAAAATAAGCCAAATTATATTTCCCTTCGTGTATTTGGGTGTCTTTGTTTTTCTCGAAATACAAATCCCTATCGTCATAAATTTGATTGTAGAGCCAAACCCGTTTGCTCAAAACGGTTATCGCATATATGACCTTACCACAAAGACAAATTATATTTGCAGAGAATTAGCTTTTCAGGAAACTACGTTCCCATTTAGAGATGCCACTGTTAATTCTCCCCCACCTTGTGCTATATTTTACTCTTCCTGATATACCATTTGCCCATCCCCAAGAACCCTTACCAAGCACTGTCACACCAGCCACACCTGTCCCACAACCTTCATACATTCCATCACCCAACGGCCAAACAGACGTTCTGGAATTTGACCAATCCACGTTACCAACACCATCACCTAAGACATCAGAATCACCTACCAATTCAATTCCACCATCAACTGAAATTCCAACTCAACCCAGTACACTACCTGCTACATCAAGTCCACAGAACCCACCCATCACATCAGACCTCATCACCTAACCACTGCTAGCACCTGGCAAACCTACTTCTGTGCGAACTGAGGTACCTACTTGCCACCCGGACCAAATAAAACCAACTGCATCTTCAGATCTTACGGGCAGATCTGCTCGCCAACGTCGGCGCCCCACTTATCTTATTGTTGTGTGGCCACTCATGGACTCAGCTCACTTCAATCTACTTCTGCCATGGCAGGTATGAAATGTCCTTTACATCAATTCCTCTCTTATGACAATTTGTCTGCTTCTCACAAGTCGTATCTTATTGCTATTGAATCTCCCTATCTACCTTAACTTTTTCTCAGGCTGTGAAAGTACCTCATTTGCGTGATGCCATGGTTACAGAAATTAAAGCTGTGAAGAAATTAAAGCTCTTGAGCAAAATAAAACGTGGGCTCTCACACCTCTGCGTGTCCATTAATAAAAAAGCTATTGGCTGCAAATAGATTTATAAAGTAAAATTTAAAGCTGATAAGACCATTGAAACATATAAGGCACCCTTTGTTGCTAAAGACTACACTTAAGCAAAAGGCCTAGATTACCGTAAAACATTTACACCCATTACAAAGATGGTTATTGTTAGCTGTTTATTTGCCGTTGCTTCTACAGAGCGATGGCCAGTTGTTCAATTTGATGTAAATAATGTAAACTAAAATGGCCCCAAATACGGGCTTTTATCGGATCAGATGTTACATCCTACGGTTAGATTAATCATAAATCGATCTCCAAAGGATATGGGCATACCTGGATCCATCGCAATTTCAACTCAAATATGCAACAAATATGCCAAAAAAAAAAAAAAAGCATGACTGATGGCCAGCAGTAGATGCAGGATTTATAACTCCTCCGTGCCTTATTTTAATACTTGATGATTGATGGAGATCAAGTGGGAATTTTCTATATACAGAGGAGTCACCCGGAACAACTCTTACAGACATCCTCCATCAATGAAAGACTTAGATAACGGAAGATATTTGCTATCTTCAACTAAAACCCATCCCTTAGATTAAGATAACCACAGTTTTAAAAAATAAAACAAAAACAAATCGAAGATAAGGGATGAGATCGTTATGAGAAAGTAGTTGAAACAATAAACAGTGATGGTCATATGGACCACCAACTGGGTTTCCAACATTCTCCCACTTGGCCCATATGACTATCATATATCCCAAAAATGTTCTTCATTAAAACTCATTTTATAAAACAATGAATTTTGAAAATAACTCTAACCGATGCGCTTCATTAAAAAAAAAAAGGTTATCCTCCAAACTTTCATTTTAAGGCCTTTAATCTGTGATTAAGTTAGTTTACTAATGTGAACTATGGCGGTTATACATCTTTAACGATATGTTTCCTTTCACAATTACAACACTAGTATTTTTCCTTAATCAAGTTCTTTGATAATGGTAAAATAGGATACTTCAATATGATTACCTATTTTAATTGGGTGTTATAATGTCATATTACTTTAATATTCTCACTTCATTCATAAAAAGCACATGTAATATCAGAACAAAGAAAAAATTGCAAAATCGTTTACTTTTATTGATCAATAAACAGTGTCCTACATTATTGACTATTACAAGGCATCTCATACAAACCCATATTCAATATCTGGCTTTCAAAATCCTTTGGTGCTAATGCCTTCATTAAAGGATCTACGATCATCAGTCTTGATGGAGCTCCTACAATTGACACTATACCATCTCGCACCTTTTCCTTAAGTAAAAGATACATGACTTCCAGATACTTTGATTTACTGGAAGACTTGTCATTTTGCGCAAACCTCCTGCAGCATCATTGTCGCAATGAATCTTTATTGGCTCTGGCATATTGCCCATAATGTTAAATCCGATTATAAAATTACACATCCATAATGAATGACCTGTGGCTTCAAAGCATGCCACATACTCTGCATCGAAAGTGGATGGAGTAACCAGTGATTGCTTTGCACTCCTCCATGAGACAGCCCCTTCTGCCAACAAAAAGATGTAAGCTGAGGTTGACTTTCTTATATCGAGACACCCAGTAAAATCTGAATCTGAATATCCAATAACCTCCAATTTATTAGATCTTTGGCATGTGAGCATGTATCTCTTAGTGCCGTTGAGGTAACGCATCACCTTCTTTAAGGCAACCCAATGAGGCATCCCTGGATTGCTTTGGTATCTGCTCAACATTCTAGCTACAAAACTAATGTCTAGTCTTATACAAGTTTGAAGATACATTAGACTCCTTATTGCTGCCGCATAAGGATACTTTGTCATTTCAAGTTTCTCTAATTCTATCATAGGACATTGTTCCTTACTAAACTTATCTCCCTTAGAAATTGGTATACTTTGAGGTTTACTTCCTTTCATACGAAATCTTTTGAGAATGCTTTTGACATTGGTTTCCTGAGATAACTCAAGCAATTTTTGAGATCTATCTCTTAATATCTCAATTTCTATTACAAAGGTTGTTTCGCCCATATCTTTTATGTCAAAATTTTTCTCAAGGTAAACCTTAATTTCATAAATCATACCAAGGTCATTACTGGCTAATAAAATGTCATTAACATACTAGACTAAGATGATAAATTTGCTCGCACTAATCTTAAGATATATACAATAGTCTACTAGATTTTCAGTGAAACCGACGTGATAATATAGTTGAACTTTAAGTACCATTATCTGATAGCTTGTTTCAGCCCATATATTGACTTCTTTAACTTACATACCAGTTTTCTATTAGTACCATGTTGAACAAATCCTTCTAGTTGTTCCATATACACTATTTCTTCCAAATTCCCATTTAGGAAAGCCGTTTTTAACTTCCATTTGATATAGCTTTAGGTCATAATGAGCTACGAGTGCCATCACAATTCTGAACGAGTCTTTCTTAGACACCGGAGAGTAGGTTTCGTGAAAATCAATACCTTCTCTCTGAGTGAATCCCTTAGCTATTAGTCAGGCCTTAAATCATTCAACTCTTGTCACGCCTCAAACCCAAGAATTGGGGATTAACTGTGGGTTTCGAGGAATGACACACGTACCCGTGACAATTCGTGCCATGATTGAACACGTACGAACCGTCACAAAGGTGATCCCACATGTACGTGTGAGGAAAATCCACGATCACGTATTATCCATATAAGGAATTCAAGCGGAAACTTGGAGATTTCACCTGTAATGCATAATGAGCATCCATAGAACATCCATTCATTTCATTCCTTAAGCAAACAAGTCCGTTAATTAAATACACCTACATGCTTGTACATGAATATCCATACATAATACAAGAGATATAATTGCCAAAATGAACCCTAAGCCTATTCTTATGTGTCCCTGTTGCACATTGTGGAGGGAAATCACGAGAAGATGTCCTCCTCGTTCACGTCCCGAGGTAACGCTGGGGTTGCCTCCGAGATCGCGTCGACTACCGGATCGGCAGCGGGTCCCGCACCTGTAACACCATAGTAACTCAGTTAACACGACGGTTAAGCAAGATAAGGGTGCATAAGCTTAACACGATAAATCAACTAGATTAAAATGGCACAACAATTAAAGGAAATTAATATTGTAATATATGAAATTATGCTGTTGAATTCTCAGGCCCAATTGGCAACCGAACCTCCTATAAGGAATAGAACTGAGGGGTAACGTTTTCCTCTCCCCCCACACCGTGATATTGTCCGCTTTGGGCAGAGCCCCCAGGGAGTACCCAAGACGCGTCACGAGGGGAAGACAAGGCACATCCTTATATACACTCTCTTAAGCAGTGCGGGACTTTGCTAGGCAGTGCACCCTGTGAGTACCTATTCAAGAGGTCCACACCCACCGCTCGCGTTGGAGATGTCTATCATAGAACCACGACTAATAAAATATTGATTATCCAATGCATATTAATATAAACCAATGCAATTAGATTATAGGTTATCAAGGACAATTTCTATCAATTCTATATTAGATAATCCGGGTTTCTGAGGTCATTAACTTGGTGTATTCATGAGGTGTTCAATGTCCCGGTGTTACTATTCTTGGTGTTACCACATGTGTATGTAAGGACACATCACTTTATGCCCACACCCGTGACTTGACATTGAACTAAAGTCTCTTTTCTGTGATTTAAGGGAGTAACCCATCACTAGGCTATCCCATAGACTATAGAAAGTCCATAGTCAATCTTAGAATTCATTTTTGAACACCTTCTGACAAGTTGTCAGTCAGACTTACCCGATCGATCGGGTGAAGGTCCGACCGGTCGGACCCTTCCAGAAGTGGAATTCGACCGGTCAGACTACCTGATGAGGCAATCGACCGATCGAGCTTCATGACCGACCGGTCGGCCCTGAAGCATTCTGTTGCTGGTGGGTTTTCTTCCGAAATGCGTTTCTCTTCCAAAACCCCAATTTACCTGCAATGAAACCACTCCAAAAGCCTCCATTCTACACCCTTGAGTTCCCTAAAGGCCAATAACATCCTTATCCCACCAAATCACCATTTAATCCATGCATTTCCACAAAGTTGTAAATTTGGTAAAATCATACAATCCATCAATAATCAAGGAAATCAAGCCATGCATGTAAGATTATGTATCTTTATACTTGCCTTGTGCTTGGTGCTTTACCCAAATTGATTTGCCCTTTGATTAGATGAAGAATAAAGCTCTCTATAATGAAAACCTCAACTCATTTTTAAGCAATGGGGAAGGAGAGGGTGCCTTGATTCCAACAAAGAGCAAAGAGAGGATGAAGAGGAAGAAGAAGATTCCAAGTTTGATGCATGCAAGCCTTGAATCACCACAAAATGAGCTGAAAAATGATGGAAGACGACGATGGAAGAAGGGGGAAGTCGATGCTGCAACGAGGGAGAAAAGGAGGAGAAAATATCGGTGGTGGTTGGTGGGTTAGGGTTTTTATATAAATGAAGTTTCTGGAAATTGCAAACAAGCCCTCTTGGTTTCTATATATTTCCAGTTTGAATCAATGGGCTTAAAATGGGCTGAGATGGGTCCAAACGAAATTGGGCCAAACATGAACGATGTCCATCAAGGCGAAACTCACCCAATGCAACTAATATGATGCTTTAATTATGCCAAATCAGGAAAATACTAAATGAAAAGGCCTTGGATTACCTAACAAAGGTTCGAACCCGACCCATCTACCAATCCATGACCCAAAACTCTTGAGATTTGGGCTCAATTAGCCTAATTACTCATTAATTAAAATAAAACCAACTTAATTACTACTAATCGTAATTATCTAGGGTATGGGACCTTACAACTCTCCCTTTAGAGTCCCTCTTGGTCTTGAAAACCCATTTACAATCAATGGTCTTAGACCCTTCAGGCAGTTGAACGAGATCCCAAACTTCATTAATTATCATGGATTCAACCTTTTCGTTCATAGTTTCTAACCATTTTTTAGAATTAATACTGTTAACAGCTTCCTTAAAAGTTTTTGGATCTTCTTTAATTCCACTGTCCACTTCTTCTAGATACACAATATAATCATCTGTAATAGCAGGTCTTCTCACACGAGTTGGCCGCCTCAATTCATTTGGATTATCTATAAGAGGTAATTGTTCTATTTGAACAATTGGTTGATCAACAGTTGGTTGTGGTTGTGTATCTATGGGCACATGTTCAACAGTCTGTTCTGGGAATAACTCTATATTAAGTGGGATTACTAAACCACTTAGTGAAGAGATTAAGGGTTCATCTCTAATTTTTTTATAGAGAACATTTCTGGCTTTACTATTCCCACTGTTGTCATGATTTTTCAAAAACTTAGCATTATTGGACTCTACTATTCTTGTACTATGGTCAGGACAGTAAAATCTATATCCTTTAAACTTGTCCAGATATCCTATAAAATATCCACTAACAGTTCTTGGGTCTAATTTCCTTTTTTGTGGGTTATAAATTCGCACTTTAAATGGACATCCCCAGACTCTAAAATGGTTTAGACTTGGTTTCCTACCAGTCCATAACTCAAATGGAGTGTTAGGGGCTGCTTTACTAGGAACTCTGTTTAGTTTATACATTGTCATTTTCAATGCGTCTCCCCACATGAATTCGAGTAATGATGCGTTACAGACCATACTCTTAACCATATCTATAAGAGTCCCATCCCTTCTCTCAGCTACTCCATTCTGCTGAGGTGTTCCAGGCATTGTGTATTGGGCTACAATGCCTTCTTGTTCTAGGAATCGTGCAAATGGACCACGGTTTTGTCCTGCTTCAGTATATCGACCATAATATTTACCACCTCTATCTGATCTCACGATTTTGATCCTTTTATCTAACTGCTTTTCTACTTCTACCTTGAATACCTTATAGGCGTTCAATGCATCAGACTTATCTTTAATAAGATAAAGATATCCATACCTCGAATGATCATCTATGAAGGTGATGAAATATTGTTCTCCGGTAAAACAGGATATATCTATCTTTCCACAGATATCCATATGGATTAATTGTAAAAGATCAGAACTCCTAGTAGTTGTTTTCTTGACTGTTCTAGTTTGTTTGCCATTAATACAATCAACACAAACTTCAAAGTCAGTAAAGTCAAAATTTGGTAACAATCCATCCTTCACAAATCTAAGCATTCTCTCTTTTGAGATATGCCCTAACCGCTTATGCCACAAGGTAGAAGAATTCTCCTTTAAAGCCCCTCTCTTTATGCCAACATTCACTCCATAAATGTGGTGTGTGGTTATAGATTGTGTCTAAGAAGAATCTAACTTTAATTTATATAAACCATCACACAATAAATCACTTTCAATCATCAAATTATTAAAGAAAAATTTTAACATCCCACATTCAAAACTAAAATCAAAACCATTCTGATCTAGCTTTGCAACATAAATTAAATTTCTTGTAATGTCTGGAATAAGAAAGGTATGCTAGAGGTCCAAGACGAATCCTGTGTCCAACACTAGCCTGTAGGTGCCAATTGCCTTCACTCTGGCTTTCTTCCGGTTCCTCATAATGATAGTTCTCTCACCATCACTTGGACTCCAGGTTGAAAGGAATCCCTGCACACAACCAGATATGTGAACAGTTGCTCCAAAGTCGACCCATCAAGTATTAGATGGGACATCTATAGTGCTGGTTTCACATACAAGAGATAATTATCTATTCTTTCCTCTTTTTCGAACCAAGCCTTTCTCTTCTGGCAATCTTTCTTGAAGTGGCCTTTCTTGCCACAGAAGTGACACTTATCAGACTTCTTCCACTTGTTCCCCTTCTTGGTATCCCGTTTTTCAAGTTTCAGTGGACTGTTGGCAGGCTTCTTCTTTCCTTTTGGACCTTTCTTAGGTTTGAAATGGGAGATAAGTTTACTGTCAGCTGTCCTCAACCTTAAGCCTCTTTTCCCCTTGATCGTACCATGCGATTAATTCGTTTAGGTTCCACCGATTTGCACTTTGATTATAGGCCACTTTGAACGGGCCAAAGGCAGGAGGAAGAGAGTCCAGTATAAACTGGATCAAGTATCCATCCGAAATGCTCATGTCAACATCCTTTACTTTAGATGCTATGTTTGACATGAGCAGAATGTGCTCTCTAACTCCTTTGGTCCCATCATACTCTACATTTGTTAAACGGTTCATCAAGGAGGCCCCTAGTGCTTTATCAGTTACTTCAAACTATGACTTCACCGATTCTAAGAGTTCCTTAGCTTATCCTCTTAGATCAATAGACCCTCTAATACTTTTTGATATTGAAGTCAAAATAATATGTCGGCAAATCTTGTTACATTTATGCCATTTGTCATGGTGGTCATATCCGCTTAGGAACTTTGATCGGTGAGAGCAGGAGGCATAGGTTTTTCTAAGGCCATATCTAGGTCTAGACAACTTAAAGTTAGGGTCAACATGTTTAACCAATCTGAATCATTTGAGCCATTCAATTGCGGAATGGAACCCAAATAGGAGGGAAGAGACATTAATTTGGAGGTAGCTATAAACAAATATATAAAAACTATTAAACTCATAATTCTATAAGCTTTGAATTTAAAGGGACTTAACTAAAAGGTTCACATCATTGTAAACAACCTTTGGGTTGGATACAACATGTTAATTAATTACTTGTCTATTATTGATGAGACCATAACATATAGAATAAATTATGTCAAAATCCCACCTTTGGGTGTAGATCGAGGTAAATTTATTTATATATCTATGATATGTCCTATCCCGACTTCAATTAAGGATAACCTCCTTTGAGTTGATTACCAATGCAATTGATATCACAATTTTGTGTTATTTAGGGATATCTTTAATTTTTCAAATCACAAATTCTATCTTAACCGAATCACTTTTGTGACTACTAGGTTAATCAAAAACTTGTAAACTGATTAAACACATGACACTAATATAATTTTTTTTCTAGCATGACGCCCAATCATTATCATTGATCGTGAGTTCCAAGTGCAGAACCGCGATGTTGTAATATCCCGGTAAGTACGGGGTTGAATCCATAGGAAGCTATGTATTTTAAGGTTCCTTTTTCAACTTATACCTGTCCTAATTAAAAATCTAAAACTAGCCTAAAAGCTAAAAATTACAACCATCATTCCTATTTTACCAAAATTAAATTGATTACAACAAAATAAAATGAAACTTTCCTAAAACTAAAAATCTTAAATAAAAGTAAAATTACTGCAAAACTAAAACACAAGTTAGAACTTCTAAAAATAAAAACTAAAATTAGAAACTAACTAAACTAAATAATGTTAGAAACTAATTAAACAAAAGTAAAAACTTTCCTAAGTTAGAATTTCCAAAACTAAAAAACTTTCCAACTTAAAATCTTCAATTAAAGCAAGTTTAGAAAGATATTTTAATTCTAAAAATTATCTAAAACAATCAAAAACATAAAACTAGAAACAAATTTAAAATTAGAAAGTTTGTAAATTAGTAATGCAATGCATGTCATGAGATGTTGAAAAATTCTAAGTCTGAAAAACTAGTATGCTGATGTAAACTTTATACATGATTTGAACTATTCTAATGCATCCTAAATCTAAGTTTAATGGCTGGAATTTATGCTCTTCTGATGCAAGAAACTAATAAAAAAAACAGAAGTGAAAAATGATCTAAAACAAAAAAGTTATGAATGCATAAACATGACAACTTTGTAAAATTATATGTAGAAATTCTGATCCGAATTGACTGATTAGCAAAGTTTAAGCCTCTAGTTCACAAACCTTCTGAAATTATTTTGATCTGAAATTCTGTAAAATGAAAGGCCACATCCTAAACTTTAATTTTACCAAGTTTCAAAGAAAAATATTATGATTGAACTGGTCTATCCACTTCGAACTTTTTGTCAAAAACTGTTTTTGTAGTTTGCTGAAACTATTAAGTTATGTTGTTTGTGTATTGAGTCCGAATTTAATCATTAGATTCAGATCTGAAGGCTTAATTTTTATCAACTTAAATATGCACAAAATCTTTTAATATGAAAATACATGCAATGAACTCTAATCCAACCATCAAACTATGCAAAAACAAAACTTAAAATCAACGTGAACAAAATAAGAAAAATAACAAAAGTGCAGAAAATAAAATAAAAGTGCAGGAAGTCAAAGGCGATAATAATAGGAAGTCAATGGCAGTAAACAACAGAAATCAAAGGCAGTAGATTGCTCTTTTCAATTCCTTATCTTAGTTTTTGCTCAAAAAGATTAGAAGTATTGTACTAAGGCTTTATTCTTCATCTTAGGTCGTCAATCTAAATGAGAATAATAAATCTCCATTCAATGTAGAAATAAATTTTAAAATGAGCCTCTAATCTTTACTCACTTAAACCTCTTTAACTCCATTTTGCATTGCCTCCAAACATACAATGTATCCAAAGAAACAAAATATATTTAAAAAGTTACTAAGATAGGTTTCTAGTTGTGATTTTAATTCTATTCCAATATTTAAACAAGAATGAAAATTGACCCAATCACAAACAATACTAAAATTATGAACACTACAAAATTAAAGAAAAAAACAATTGAAAAGAAACAAATTTTACTAACATGAAATTTTTTGCAAAAGATTGAAAATAAGAAGCAAACAATTACATACTAGGATGAATGAAAATTCCTCCTTCTAGTTGACACTTCAAGGTTGGTGGTGTGACTTTAGGGCTAAGCCTCCTTGATGACTTAAGAAAGAGAGGGAGAGATGGAGTGTAGAAATCTAGAGGTGGGAGGTGGGTAATTCATCCATGAAGGATATGAGAGAGGGGTGTCCTATTTTTACTTTTTCAAGTCCTTCTCCTTCTTAAACTCTAAAATCTTAAAAGTAATAAAAAAAAATGAAAGAAAAAGAGTCCCAAACAATGGCTTGGGCATGACATATCTTTTGAGATTTTTTTTTCTATCTTTTTTGTCTTTTCTTTCCCTTTTTGCTTTGTTTGGAAGTCCTTCTGGGATGCTTCTTTCCTTCTTTGTCTTTGTCACCTTGCATTAAGATCTTTGGAGAGATGAAATAGGGATAAGAATCCTCTCTTAGAATCAAACTTGGCCTATATGAGGTGTAGAATTTCCCCTTTTATCTCTTTGCATTGTCAACTTTCCTTTTTTGGAAAATTTTTCTTGTTGGCTCCAAACTTGAAGAGATCTTTGAAGATAACCCTCTTGATTTTTTTTACCTTTTCTTTTTCAGCCAAAATTTGATCCAAAATCCTCTTTTGGACGTGGAATAGCTTACTTGGATTTTTTTTTATTTTTTTTCAATTAAATTTTTTCTTTCTCCAAAAAGAACTCCTATGTGGCTTTCCTTGTCCATCTTTGATGAGATATTTTTCAAATTCTGTTCAAAATCCCTTGTAAATGTGCAACAAATAAATAGACCCCATCTTAGATGTTTTACAAGTGTACCTCACACATATGCATATGTGTGTGGGATCATGAATCCAACTTTTTGCCATTTTCTTCCAATTTAATTTTCTCTTCAATTCTTTTCTCCTCTCTTTTGAAAATCAATTATTTGCCTTAATTCTTTACAAATGAGACCCATATCATCAATTTCCTACAAAACAAATGCAAATTCATGTGAATTCAATAATTTTACTCCTAACATCACAAATGCATGAATGCGGGCCCATTTCTCATGAAATGATAATGAAAATACACACCATTTTTCATGATTATATGCAAATAAACTAATGATGATAAAAATTGAATTTAATTCATAAGAAAATTTATTTTCACAAAACTTTCCAAAACTAGACTTTCCAAAAATGGCAGATTTCATGATTTTATGCAAAAAGTATGATTTTTAAATAAATTATGCAGGAACGCACTAAAATGAATTTAAAATGCTTGAAACCACTAGGTCGCACTAAATGAGGCTCTTTCAAGTTTATAAGTATTTAAAATGGTGCAAAATGTGTATAAAAATATACATTGTTAAAGACTCATCAATCATGATATTCTATCATTGGAATCGGATTTTTTTTTTATTCCAAATGTGCCAAATATTGTAAAATAAGGTATCATTTATTTTTCTCTTTCAATCTGGTCAAAAACAAAAATTACTAATGTCTTAAAGGTATTTCGTACATTCAAATGTACTATATTAATGGTTTTGATCGACTTAGATCGATCACAAAAGGACTCAATTAAACAAATTAATTCAATTTGATGCCTTGATCATTCAATCTACTCAAAACCAGAATTGATTGATTCAATAAATCAATTCTATTCATTTAGTTATGTCAGATGGACGGTTTGGATCGGTCTGGATTTGTCCCACAATTGCCCAATTTAATCTAAATATTAAATCCATTATTTTAATATTATTTTAATATAATCGGGCTAGGTAACAGGACAGGTCAGATTCGGACTATCAGCCCAGTCTATTATCTGACTGTACAGGTCAGGTTAGGTCTAGGTCAGGTCAGAACTGACCTGAGTTTGTATTACCTAGACAGATGGGCTGGATTCTGTCGAGTTGGGTCGGGCAGAACTGACCTACAGATCCACGCCCAGCCAAAATTATTTCGGATCAAGTTGGGTCAGGTCAGCCTGAACTTCAAGGCCCAGTCTGTTTTTTCCAGACGGGTCAGGTGAGGGTCGAATGCAAGTTAGAGAGAACCTGAGACTGTTTGGCCCAAATTGAAGTTTGAGCAAGTCGGGTCCTGGTGGGTCACTATAGGCCTGATCCATTCGAATAAAGGTCTGTTATGGTTTTTAGTTAGGTCACATTTTGGTGCGGCCCATAATAATTGGGTCGGATTTGTTAAAATCAAGTATGTACAGCAATGGGGTTGAGCCGGGACGAAAGCTCAGGTTAGCTTGACCTGGACTGGGCCCGGTACTATTCATCTCTCCTTCATTGAAACAGTGAAGAAGCTGGTAAAAAATTTCCCGGATTCGTCCGGTGACGACAGCAGCCCCACGGCACCAGTGGCCGGCCCTGCCCATTCCGGGGTTCGGCGACGCCATTCGCCGGCTATCCAGATCGGCAGCTGGAATGGACAGCGCCCGAACTCCAACTAGGCGCTGGCTCTGCACAGCGCCCAGCCCGGACTCCAGCGTGGCGCCGGCTCAGTTCTCCGGTGGCGGAAATGGCTGTCACCCGCTGCCCCTCTTCTTCTCTCTTTTTTTTTTTTTAATTCTGTTCTGTTTCTGTTTTAGAAACAAAGCAGCCGAGACATGTTCATATGTTCCTGTTTTATGCAAAATCTAATCCGCGAAAACAACAAATGATTGCTCTGATACCCACTGTAAGTTAAAATGGCCCTAAATATAGCGTTTTATCGAATCATGTTACATCCTACGGTTAAATTAATCATAAACCAATCTCCAAAGGATATGGACATATCTGAATCCATCACAATTCCAACTCAAATATGCAATGAATATGCAAAAAAAAAAAAAAAAAAAAAGCATGACTAATGCCGGCAATAGATGCAGGATTTATAACTCCTCCTTACTTAAATCCTTAATGATTGATGGATATCAAGTGAGAAATTTCTATATACAGAGGAGTCACCCGGAACAACTGTTATAGACTTCCTCCATCAATGGAAGACTTAAATAACGGAAGATATTTGCTATCTTCAACTAACACCCATCCCTTAAATTAGAATAACCATAGCTTTGAAAAATGAAATAAAAACAAATCAAAGATAAGAGATGAGATCGATATGGGAAAGTAGTTGAAATAGTAAACAGTGATGGTCATATAGACCACCACCTGGGTTTCCAACAAATAATGCTTTTTTACATGGAGATTTAGCGGAAGAAGTTTACACGCAAATTCCACCAAGATTCTCTCTACAGGGGGGACATCGTGTTTGTCATCTTTAGAAGTCCTTATATGGTCTTAAACAGGCTTCCAACAATTGGTTTTCTAAATTTTCTAAAGCCCTTCTTGTAACTGGATTTTCTCAATCCAAGGCTGATTATTCTCTCTTTACTAAAATTACTAGAACATCTTCTACATATGTACTAGTTTATGTCAACAACATTCTCATCACATGGACAGATTCTCGTTCAATTACTTTATAAAAAGGCTTACTTGGCGACCCAATTTCATCTTAAAGATCTTGGCCCACTTAAATATTTTCTTGGCATTGAGGTTGCTAGGTCTAAAAGAGGATTTTTTTTTTTACGCCAAAGAAAATATACTTTGGACATTTTAGAAGGCATGGGCATTATTGGTGCTTAAGTTTCTGCATTTCCAATGGAGCAACATCTAAAGCTTCAACCGACTGATGGTGAGCTTCTCGACGACCCATCCCAATATAAACGGTTGATTGGCCGTCTCATTTATCTCACTGTCACTCATCTAGACATTCTATATTCAGTTCATATTTTGAATCAAGTTATGCAAACTCCACGGCATCCCCATCTTGATGCAGCATTATGGTTACTTCGTTATCTAAAAGGTACACCAGGGTATGACATCTTACTCACATCTGATAGTGTTTTCCATATCACTGCATTGTGATGTTGATTGAGCCAACTATCCTACCACACAACTTTCAACAACAGGTAACTGCACATTCCTTGGCTCTAGTCCCACTGGCCTCTTGGAGAACGAAGAAGCAACACACCATTTCTCGATCTTCTGCAGAGGCCAAGTACAGAGCCATTGCACAAACTGCTTGTGAGTTACAATGGCTTCACTGACTTCTTTATGATCTTATTCTATCTCATCCACAACCAATGACCCTTCATTGTGAGAACCAAGCTGCAATTTACATCGCTGCTAACTCGGTTTTTTACGAAATAACAAAACATATGGAGATAGATTGCCATTTTGTTCGTGAGAAAATCCAATCTGGGCTACTTCAAACACCTTACATTTATACTTCTCACCAGTTAGCAGAAGTTTTTACCAAGGCATTGGGCAAAGATCAGTTTCATCATCTCATTAGCAAGTTGGGTATTCATGAATTGTCTTGGAATTTGTCCAGTATGTGTGAAGTTGAAATATTTTTGCACAGTTAAGAGCATATTTGGTGAAACGGGAGAAATTCTATGTTAAGAGGATTCTTCGTTTTCCTCTTTTAGGATTTTATAAGAGAAATTATTGCATTTCAGGTTTGAGAAACACATATAATTGACTTTTAATTATTTCTTTGCCTTTTTGGACTTACAAAGTTCGATGCAGGGAGGTGGAGATGAAGGAATCAATGAAATAAAAGATTATGGATTAAGAAGATTGTGACAATTCTCTCTAAGTTTTCCTCTCTTTAACTATGTCTGAGTCTTTTTACAATTAAGGAAAATCAAAGGGTATTCCTTTCAAAGAATGGTATCCAAACATACCCTAATAACTCGTTTGGTGCAAGCTGTGGAAGAGGAAACCCGCGACTTGCATTTCCCCGACTTTCTCTCCCACACACAGAAAATAGGCAAAAGGGGGAGAATTTCCTCCCCCTTCACTGCACCAAATGGCTGGATCTGGATCTGGATCTAGATTTTATAGTGTCCAGCTCCTCCTCTTTTCTGCTGAAAGTGGGGCTGCATATAAACAGCTTCTAAATGTTGTGGAAAATACTTAAACTTCCAAAAGTTCATGAGCAAATATCAAATCTAAATGCTGATATACAGGCTATATTCCTTTTTATTTTGCACACTTCACTGATATAAATGCAAGGTAACCAAGAGACTTCACTGGTTCATACAAACTCTCTTTCTATAGGACGTATGTGTGTTTCATGGTGATATTATATATTTTACTGGATATATGTATTGTTATTTCAGAATGTGTACGCATAACATTTAGAGGGCGTAACAAGAATCAGACGAGTTTACAATGGGCTTGAATCCAAACCATCAAGGGTTTCAAGCCCTAAAAATGTAATCAGAACTTTTACAATATTCCCAAACAAGCTCTGTACGCTAGACTCTCAAAAAAGTAGTAACATAGCTGTCAAACAAATTCTACACACCATAGTCTCAACAAAACCTGACCTTTTTTTTTTTTTTTTGGTAAAAAGGAGATTTCGTTAAGTACAAAAAGAACTAAACAAGGCGACGAAAAAAAAAACCCCTAATGAGGATAGTAATAGAGTGTCTCAACCCAACAGTCACCCACACTCAAACTATATGACTTTTTAGCAAAGTTGTAAGCAACTATATTACATTTCCTAGAAATATGAGAAAAGCCTACAAATTCAAAAGAATCATTACATGCCAAAATATCCAATACTATGGAGTTTATAACACAGCTATGCTCCCCCTTCAATGCCTGCACCATTTGTAAGCAATCACACAAAACGTGGACTTTGGTTATGTTGGGTTTATGTCTTGTATTCCGGTTTAGCCGGATGAGTCCACTGGGTCAGCCAAGGACTGGTTTAACGTCAAGGGTATTTTGGTAATTGTACCGGGGCTTTCTTGGTGGCCAAGAAAGCGAAGACTATATATGTATAGTCTGTTATCCTAGATCTTGTGGCGGCAGTTGCCCGTGGTGTTCCCACACCACGTAGGAGGGATGAGGTGAGAGAGTGGGAATCTCTTGTATGCTTTACTTGTTATAGTGAAGATGTTCGTCCTCTTGTGCCCGTGGATAGAGCCCTGTTTGGGTGAACCACGTAAATCTCGTGTCTCTTCTTGTGTGTGGCTTGCTTCGTGTTGATCTTGTGATTCATGGATGCGCACAACGGGTGATGTCAGAAAATCACAACAATTGGTATCAGAGCCATAACAATTGGTATCAGAGCTTAGGTTGGTGTTCCTCAGATTTCTGAGCGAGGTGAAGATCGCTTAGTGACTTGACGGTTGTGCACATAAAGATCAATTGATTGAATTCTTGTCGAAGGGTTTGGATCTTTGTTTTCATAACAGAGGAAGAGAGATCAGGTTTATGATTTCTAGTTGGGCCACCATCGGAGAAGAAGAAGACGAGATTGGGTTCTCCGGTCTCGCTGGATCGGAGGAAAAAGGATTCACTTGTTTTTCAGATCTCGAAGTGATTACTGTGATTGTGATCTATCTGCTGGGACACACACGATAGGAGAAGAGCGAAAAATCAGATCTGTGATCGTGTTGGTGGAAGAAGAAGACAGAGAAGATCTGGTTTCTGCAGATTCGAAACAGGGAACAGGGGTTCGGTGCTTGTTCAGGATTTTCGCCGTCTCTGTCGCCTTCGCCGGAATTCTCGATGAAGAAGAGGAAGAGCAGAGGTCACTGCTGCTCTTGCCACTGCCAGAGAAGACGACCGCTTGCAGCCGCTGCCGCTGCATCGCCGCTGCTAACCCCCAATCGCCGTTGCCGCCGCCGTCTCCAATCGCCGGGATCGTCGTTCCGTTACCGTCGCAGCCGACCGCCGCTGCCAACCATCACCGCCGTTGCCGAGGACGAAGAGCCTAGACGGTTCCCCTGTTGCGAACCAGAGGAACGTGCGAACAGAGGAAGATGAAGATGGGGATTCGGGCCGGGTCAGGTCAGGTGCGACCCGACCCGATTGTAGCGCAGCCCAGAGTAGCAACAGCGGTTTTCGGCCGGGTCAGGTCAGGTTAGACCCGACCTGTTATCATCAAAGCCCAGCAGTTCAGAGCCGGTTCGCTTCCGGGTCAGGTCAGGTCCGACCTGACCCGTGTGCACAGAGTCCAGCCCAGCGGACAATTTAATCTAGCAGATCCGCTAGTTCGGGTCGGGTAAGACCTGACCCGCGTCCGCAGCTCAGCCCAGTGCAGCAGTACAGCAGACCTGACCTGTCGCAGCGAAAGTCCAGCAATAGTTCCGGATCAGGTTGGGTCAAGCCAGTTCGACCCGCGACCCGATCCACTTTCAGTAGAGCCCAGCGACCAGCAGGTTGGTTCCCGGTCGGGTCAGACATGACCCGTGTGGCCAGAGTCCAGCCCATTGTCGAAAAGCAAGTTCAGTTCAGTTCAGGTTGGGTGGACCTGGACCGGTTGCAGAAGCCCAGTCAGCGTCAGCATTGCAGTCTGACATCAGCAGTGACGTCAGCGACGGTCAACAGGCAGATTTGACTAGATTTGCGGCTGAAATTGTTTCTGCGATATCTTGATCGTCCGATGTCCGATCGGAGATCCGTTTGCGCCTACAGACTCGTTTCGAGCAGATCTACACAGTGGAAGAGGTTGATTGGCTGTTTGACAGTCAAGGAGGAGGTTTGATCGATTGGAGCGTAGAAACTTGTTTCTACGTTATCGGAGCCATCCTGAGTCGAATTTTAGATCTGTTTCTTTCAGCGTGCTCGTGGTGACGAGATCTATAACTTGATGTAGAAATCTGGAGGAGATTTGAACAGATGTGGATTCAGGTTAGAATCGGGTCTACTCGACCTAGTTGTTGTTGCAAACCCAATAATAGGAGTCGCCGGCTTAATTGCAAAGGGTTTGCTGATTCAAACGAAGTTGTTCATTTGGGGTTCACATGATCGCATGTGATGTTATTCATCTTGCCAGAGCCAAGCCGGAAAAGCAACAAGGAGGAGCTGACGTGTCAGCAGTTGTCAAACATTTGTTTGATTGATCGGAGGCCCGGTCAAATGGAGTTTTTTGACCGCTCGGAGGCAGAGGTTTCTGCAATTGTGAAGTCATCTGGACTTGTATTCCCGATCTGTTTTGCTTGCATGCTTGTGGTGATTGGATCTTCACAGTGATGTTGAAGATGGGGCAGGATGGTGAGTGATTCAGATATCACTCAGATTCGTCAATGGTTTCGAGCTTTTAGTTCGAGGTGGAGTTTGACGAGATGAACTTTGTTCAAAGTTCATGTGCTGGTTCAACATGTCAAAGTGTTGAAGAAGACTGTATCGTTGGTGTAGTGTCGTACCATTCAGCAAGGTACGTGAAGACATTGCCGATTTTATCTCCTAGTAGCTCGAGTTGTACGGAATTCAAGCCAAGGTGGAGATTATTGGGTTTATGTTTTGTATTCCGGTTTAGCCGGATGAGTCCACTGGGTTAGCTAGGGACTGGTTTAAGGTCAAAGGTATTTTGGTAATTGTACCGGGGCTTTCTTGGTGGCCAAAAAAGCGAAGACTATATATGTATAGTCTGTTACCCTAGATCTTGTGGCGGCAGTTGCCCGTGGTATTCCCACACCACGTAGGAGAGATGAGGTGAGAGAGTGGGAATCTCTTGTATGCTTTACTTGTTATAGTGAAGATGTTTGTCCTCTTGTGCCCGTGGATGTAGCCCCTTATTGTGCACGTGTGTGCAAAGGCAACCAAGATCAAACAATAACCACACAAGAAGACAAGAAGATTTACGTGGTTCAGCAAAGATGCCTACGTCCACGGGAAACCAATTTCCACTAGGTTCTCCTCCAATCTGTGAAACCACAGCCTTGGAATCTCAGCCACTCTCAGCCTCTCTGACTGACTATCTAGGGTTACAGATTACATCATATATATAACCATTACATCCTTATCCCCCAAGAACTCTATCTTAAGAAAAAGGAAAGTCCTAACCCATTAGAAAACTACTATTTGACAAAACAGAAAATTCCTAATGTCATTAGGGAAATCACCCTAGATACTGAACCCACTAATGGTCTGGACCCACATGGCCAACAATAGCCACAGTTCAGAACAATCTTTAGGGTTGAGAGAATAGCTCTCGCTTCTACTTATTTAGATACTGTAAGCAACAAGTCATTATCATTTGAAAGAGCAAAACCATATCCAACTTTGCCATCCACTTTTCTAAATGTGACATCACAATACTAAAAAGTCATAGTAGTTACAGGTAAACCCAAAGATCATCTTAGGATGGGCCTATAGCCATAGTAACAATACAACCTAATCTTAACAGAATTTGATCCCCCGGCTTAGGTTTTCTTTTTTTTTTTTTTTTTCTTTCTCATAAACGTCCCCACAAGAATCCAACCATTTTTCATGCCATCCTATTGTTGACATCACATGGACTCTTCATTTCTTCTCCATGTTCTTCAACTTCTATGCTCAGATTTCTATACAGTTTTTTTTTTTTTATTTGTGGGGAAGGGAGGGGGTGCTTAACTTGGGCATAAAGAACATATCCTAAAAGTATATTATTTATATATTAGGGATACTTTCTGCATATCATCCATTTAGATCCGATGTGTAAAATCATGGGGTTTAAATTTTAAGGAATTGAAAAGCTTTTGAAAATAGAAATATAATATAATTTTCTCATCCTAAATAAAGCTTTTTTTGTACTTTTCATATAAAGCAAAACATTTAAAAATTTTCTCTTACAAGGCTTTCATGTTGATTTAAAAAATTTTTTCTTATGACCATTTTCACCCCTACCAATTAAACAACTTTTTTTTTGGTGATTTTTATCTAGGTTGATGCAATAGGCCTTTCAAGTTAATATTTAAGTTTGACATTTTAGTTGAGTCTCATTTATCCAAATTCAGACCTCATATTTTTATCAGATCACATAACTCAAATTAAAATGGGTGGAAGTATTGGGCTTTTTTTCCCACTAACGGAGGGTGTCTCAGCCCTTTGAGCCCAACTAATCCTTTCGGGCCCATGATGGAGCTAAAGTGGGCCTTGATGTATAATCCCATGGTGGGGCCAACTCAAGATAGAATAAAGTTTGGACATGTCCCATAAAAGAGGAGGCCATGCACTTGAGTGATCCATACCATTTGGTGGGCCCATTATTTCAAGGTTTGAAAGGAGAGTGAGAAGGTCCATATTTCCCATTGGTGGGCCCAAAGTTTCTTTTTTGGTAATGGGGGAACCCGCCGACCCACCTTTGGTTGATTATTAGTAAACCCTTGAATACACGACATTACCCACGAGCACCGTGCATTGGATAATTTGCATGATTCAAACCAAACCTCTTGAATATGGCTGGAATTCCTTGACCAACTAGATAAATATGCATTGGGTGGTGGGCCCAATGTTGCATGGTTAGATTTTCTAGAAAAGGGAGTGAGAAAGAAGAGGACATTATTGGATTGAAAGTAAAAAAAATAAAGAGCTCCCAATCAACTCGCTAATGCTCTATCACATCTTACAACCCCATATAGGTTTCTATAGCACTCATGTGTTCTCCCTTCTTGTCTTTATATCTACATACAAGAACTCAAACTCACAAATTCTTCTTCTGCAGGTGCTTATTCTTCAAGCGAGGAGTGACTGGCAGGTTCTCTCAGCATAAGGCAACTTCTACTGTAAAGTCCAATGATTCCAAACTGATTTTGTCAGGATTTACGTCCTTCGATTGTTGTCTTCAGTTTAATTTGCTATTTTCTGTTTGGATATCGAGTTGTATCACTTATATATTTGTCTTTACTGTTCGAACTCTTTTGTCAATCTAATGAATTTCCCTTTTAACAAAAAAAAAAAAAAAAAACGTAAGGAGCTCTGGGAATGGCTTTACCTCTTAAAAAACTCTCTCCATTATATCTCTCCTTTTCTTTCATTTCTTCATTTTAATGTGGGCCCGCCTTCTTAGTAATTTCCAGTGTACTGTCTATCACTCGCATACATTGGAATGGTATTTGCGTGGGTGTAAGCTCATATAAGGAGTTGGATAAAGCAAATGTGGTCCCACATAAGTCAACCCAAAGCAAAATTATTTTATCTGCTAGGGGCCTGCAAGTTGTTAGAAATGAAATGAATAGATGTCATGATGATCACAAGTATATGACTTCTTACACTAATTTTCCTCTTCAGCAAACCCCAGCAAACCTGTATTTTCTGTTGCAACCCTGACGCAGCTTTCACAGAATATGGACATTGAATGGGTTAATTAACCAAACCCAGCACTTGTATTACTATCTAATTGAGTTTAGTTGGTATCTATTCTCTACAAGTTACTAAGAGAGTTCTGTAGGTCAATCAAGCTCCAGAAATCCTATTCTGTGGGCCACGTCAATGTCAATTGGATGGTTTTGGGCTTGATCTTTTTTAGCCTTAATGTAGCTAAATAGCCTAATCTCTGGGCTCTACTGCAGGGCCGGCTTTACATCTATATTAGACAAGATAAAATTTTGAGAACATTATGGGGTTTGGTCTTCCCCAAGACCCATGTGCTGCCCGTATTTATGGCGCAATAGGTAACAATAAAAGTCTGGATCTGGGCTGCAGGCTCGACCATCTGCATCATGTCGAGCCACTGACTCTGTGAATTATAAGCCTGGTCGATTCCACCCCAAATCAGCAGACTAAGTTGAAGGAATTAAAACCGGGCTCAGTCGAAGCCCCGGAAAAGGGGAGTGAAGGAATAAGAGGAAGAGGAAAGAGAAAGAAGAAGAAGAAGAAGAAGAAGAAGCGAGAAGCAGTTCTATCTTGAGGTCCTTCCTCATCTCTGCTGCCCCCCAAACCCTATATTCTCTCGTTTCTCCCTTTTCCGTTCTTTTAATGTCCGCATCTAATGTTCATTATCCATCGCTTAATCACTTTATGCATGTACAGATGAAATTGCTCCAGCCCACTGAGCTGTTTCAACGTTATATAAAAACAAATGCGCCGAAACAGGGGCGGTTGCTTGGATTGGATGTGGGAATGAAGTATGTTGGACTAGCTGTTTCAGATCCTCGAAATAGAACTGCTGCACCTCTATGGTATGGAAATGCTTGGTTTAGTTTATTTAATTGACATGTTTGTTCGAAGACATAGTTGCCATTGTGTGCAGATTCTTGTGTTTTTTCTTGGAATTTGCTTCTTGTTACTTTGTCTTGTCAGGGCTTTTGCACTTCTATTCTTTCTCCTGTTTTATGATGATTTTATATAAATCTTCTTTGGTAAATTGTTACTTGCAGAGCAGGCAATAATGATGCTCAAAATTTATCAAGACAATAGGCATGCGTTTACTTTAAGAGGAGGAAGTAATAATTACTACCATCTTGATGCTGGCTAGCCTTTTTTTAACTGATAGCTAACCGAGTTAGTGGGTAACTAATATGTTTGATCCAACCGATCCAATGGAATCACAGTATTAATTGTTCCTGTTAGTGGGTTTTTTTTTTTTCTTGGATTAGGTATTAGGAGAAAGGGTTGAAAAAAGACTGACAAACTAGGATGAACAGAACCCAAGGTGCCAGAGAAATTTGAAAGAATAATAATAACGAGAGAGATGCCCTAATTTTGATTTCCGTACTTGAAGACAACTTGAGCTGCAGTAGGAGAGATTGATGTTCAAGAAATATGAAGTTGAGCTTTGTGTTTTTGATGACATGGGTATCCCTGTGGTATTTTTACCCGCTAGGACTATTTCCCTGGGTGCACGCACGGCCCCACAACACGTGCACCGGGTACGTTTAGAGTGGGACTCGAACACAAGATGTAGAGAGCAAACCCATACCTTATGCCAATGAACCATTACCCTGGCGGGCAACTATGAAGATGATTTGAGAAATATAGCCCACCAATTCTGTTTCCATAGAAATAGTACTTACTGTATAAGTATAACCAAGGGTCGCAAGCTAAGTGTCAGTTTAAGCAGTGCTGAAGTTGTGAAGTGATTTGTTCAGTCAATGTGAAAGTCTAGAGCTGAAGTTTCTTCTGCATTTAAAATAAATAAAGAACAACACATCACTATTCTCAAATCATTTGTATAGATGTGTAGAATAAAAAAAATGACAGTTTTTCTTTCTTTATCTCTTTTTTTTTTTTTGTTTTTTACATTGTGTTATTGTCCTATTTTGTTTTGTGCATTTATGTCATAGCTGACAATTTGGAGTTTAAAATTACAACGCAGTGTGCTACTCAGAAAGAAAACAAATATTGATTTTATGGCCAAAGATTTTCTACAGTTGGTAAGTTTGGATCTTTACCTCTGACTTGTTTTATGTTGTTCTAGAAGAGGGATTTTTTCCCGGAATAAATGGTTGTTTAGTCTTATAAACTTAGAGTTCGTGTTTCAATAAATCTTAATTTAAGTTCATTGTGTTTGTTTACTTACTCGAATAAACAGCAATTGGTAACAGCATTGCCACATGGATGAGATGGACTTGATAAGCTTACATGCATGATTTAGTGTTCTATAACAATTAATCCTGTCACATAAATAATTCAATTTTTTAAAAGATAAAAACTGGCAAGAGATTTTAGGAGTCTGATGGCTCGTGTCTGTTACTGGTTTTCTATTGCAGAGGCAGGTCATCTCAAATCCGAGTCTAAATGCCTCTTATTTGTGCTCAGTTATGCATGAACTGGAAACTAATACCACATATTATACTGGAATTCAACTGGATTTATGTGCCAAGGTGGCATATATGTCCAAGATCTGAGCTGTGCTCATGTTGGAATTGTAAATGCTCACGCTCCAAAAAATAAAGAAAAGGGGTAGATTTCAAATCCAACTAGAAAGGTGTGTGTCAAACTCAAATTTAGTCTGGATTGGTTTAGATCTTATTCAAGCCTCAACTAGCCCACAAACCTTCTGGTCATGATTTTTTAGCGATGTTAAGCCAAAATCCAGCAACTTAACTGAATGATTGGATGCTCCCACAGATTGCTCAAAATACCTCTGATCCTGGATAAGGTCATTCACAAATCTCTGCACACAAGATGATGCAGTGATGTTTGATCGTTGAGAGGGAGTTTTCACTAAATGATTCATGCACAAGAGTTTTTTTTTATTAAAGGTCCAATGATTGTAAATCTTTTCTTTCATGAGAAAACTACCTAAGGTGTAGATTGAATGAAGAGACTTGGTTTAGATCACAGGAGCAGGAGTTGTAATTCAGTACATGATAGGACCACTCAAAGTAGAGTTTTGTGATTTAACTTAAACCAGCCATTTAAAGATAAGAAGTTTTAAGAGATCATTGAAAAAATAGAGAAGGGGTTGTTCCCTTAGTTGGAGCGAACATCTGCAGCATCTCTATGATTCAACTGGATTATGGGTTTGCTTGTATTATGGGCCTTACTATTTGTGGTCCCTATCCCTGTGTCAAGTAGTCACCCAAAGGGCAAGATTATGAAATGAATGAACAGTTGAAGGAAACTTTGCTCACTGTCAATTTTCAATGTACATGCAGTGCCTTCCTAACAAAGAGAGTGCCTGAATTTTTCTGTCCAGGTGATTTACATTGTTCCCCCACTTGATCATGGCTTTGATGTTACACATGTCCACAACTGCATGTATTTGCGTGAAAATGAGCATGGAAAGATCTGTGTGAACTTTCAAAAAAGAGAAATAAATAGAAAAAACTGCATATCCTGCAAGAGGAACTTATTTTGAAGCTAGATATCCAGGTCATCAGCAAAATCTCCATTGAAGGCAGATATCCTTATCTTTGAGAGCATGCTAATGCATGGACGATTAAAGTCAGGTTTTGGAAGAATGCCTTCAGCTCTAAGATTTAGATGACTTGAAACATTAGTCATCTGTGGCTTATTGCCTACACGGAAATTTTTGTGCTGGTTCTATCCTAGAGGGAAGTTATGACTGGTAGTTTTTTATGAAATCTGCTGGTGGCCAATACATCCTTTGGCTTTTGGGCTGGGTTTGGGATTAAAAGTTGAGCAGGAATATATTTATGTGCTTCAGCTGTCTTGACTTCTACAGGGTTACAGCCGATGGTCAGCTGAAGTAGCATTGTCAAAGGGCCGGGTCGGCTGGGCTCGGGGCTATCCTTACCCTACCCTCAATATATATAGGGCCGGGCTCATATAGGCTAAAGCCCTTGAAGGGCCTGCTCTTCATAGGCGCTTACCCTCCTTGAGGGTCAAGGCCAGGTCAAGGTAGGGCTCAAAGCCTCAAAACAAGAAAATCTTTTTTTTTTTTTTACATTGTTACCAAGTATGAAGGGTTTGTGTGAGTATTATCTTGTCTAACACTCTAACCTCTTTGGAGAATAGAAGTTGTTTCTAAAAACTTTATTAGATAAAGTCATACGTGTTTTAATAACTTGGGTTCTAGATACATGGTTTTATATTTTTTGCTTAAAAAAGAAAATGGTTAAAGAATATGTTCTATTTCACACCTTTCACAGGAATGTTTACTTACCAAATCATTCAATGAAGTCTTATCTTTGAAATTTTTAAACCATTTACATATACCTACCTTTTATGAATTTACATTATTTTCAATTTAACACTGATCTAACAAAAAAATAAATACACTAGAAAATCACTATTAGTTCAAACTTTAGAAAACTGGGAGTTATAATTTTCTAATTAAAAGAATAGTTGGATGACCCCATCAAAATTCTTAAGTTCCATGCCCATACAAACTGCCTTTATGAATTGGTTGGCATCTCAAGTCATTCTAGAAAGGAAAAGTGTATCCCTATTAACAAAAGTACACCACCTTTTTTAAGTAGCAAGAATATATCAAAACAATATAAAAATCTAAATAAGAAACAATAAAACTAGAAAAAAAAGGATTGGAAGCAATCATGCAATACTTATTGCTTATGGATTAAGTATAAGATAGAACTTAAATAATTAAATAAAGATGAAATGAACCAAGTATGTGTGTATGGGTTTCTACTGCATTTTGTAAAAAGGTATGGGGGTATAAAATTTCCTTCATACCCTCATTTTATTATTGTTAAGTGATTGTTATAAGGGTATTTTAGTAAGCGTATATATATAAATGTATAAAATATAAATATATATTATATGGAATAAAGTAGTAGGAGGGCCAAGGCCAAGGTTGTGCCAGGCTAGTAGTGTCCAAGCCTAGCCCTAGAATTTCAGGGCCTCAAAAAATTGTCCAAATCCTTTAATCTGTCCCAGGGCCTTTTCCTTAGAAAGAGAAGTCCTCATTTTAAGGGCTTTTTAAGGGCCTGGCTGGGCCCCCTTATCTCAAGGCTAAGTTGCAACCTTTTTATCCCTTCTCTTTCAACGAGAACTCGAGAAGGCTTTATTCCTATCTAAATTCATCCAGCAAACAAGCCCAAAATGAATTTCAATCTATCATTTTACTTCATTCTTTGGAAATTGAAGGTGATCACGTGTGGTTTCTATGATATTTGTCTATATAAATTTTAGTATGTGAAAAACTATATTTGGAATGTACACCAAGTTTTTGTTTTTTTCCAACCTAATATTTGTCAAGGTTGCATCTGAAATATACATACAATAAGGTTGCTATGAACAACCATGTGAACATATGCCCTGTAGTTATGTCCACGGCTGAAGGTCTTTCAAGCCGCATGCCAGTTTTGGCTTCTCATAGCTTCAACCTTTAACTGGTTCTGTTGTCTATGATTTTTTTAAAGACATATGACCATGACTGCAAATTTTAGAAATGGAGTGTCTTTACAAGAGGCTTTATACTTCTGGGTTGGGCTCCCAAGTCATTGCATTATTCCATATCTCTCAGTTAGCCGAGGCTTTATACTTCCTTTAATCCCCAGTCGTCAGAGCTCGCAAACCCTAAGCTCTCCCGTGCACGATCTCAGCTGGTCGAAGATGTAGAATCCAAGCCTTAGGTTGAGATGGGGATCGTCCTTCTCCTCCGGTGGCTTTCCGGTGGGTTTCATGGAGGGAGAATGCAGCACCTGCAGTGGAGTGTGTAGGCCTCCGAGGGTGATGAGGCGGAGGCCGGAGGAGAAGGGCTGAGGGAAATAGCGGGAATCTAAAAATCCAAGTGAGCTCTTGTAGAAGCTCATCTTCTTTTCCTCTTTTTTTTTTCTTTTCTTTTCTTCGTTTTTCAATTACTTGGGATTTCGTTTTCCTCACTATATAGGTGAGAGAGAGAGTGGATTATGTTACTTGGGATTTTGTTTTCCTCACTACATAGATGTGTGTGTGTGAGAGAGAGAGAGAGAGAGAGAGAGAGAGAGAGAGAGAGAGAGAGAGTGGATGGGTATTGGGGATTGTAGAGTAGTCTTATATAAGTTAATGCTTTGTGCCCTAGCCGAACTTCTTGTCTTGTATACTTTCATCATCTTCCAAATCTTGCTCCACTAAGGTAACTTCTTCTCTCAAACTCATTTACATTCTTCTTTTGAGAATCAAGATTCCATCTTTTTTATTTCTCTTGTGCTTTTCATGTCTTCTCTTTAGGGGTCGTTTGTTTTTCACCATTTACATAGGTAAATATTACACATGTGAAATGGTTTCACACATTCATGTTTGTTTTTACAATTTACACATGTGATGTGTAAATTGGCTGTGATTTTGGTGTGTAAATTGGCTGTAAAAGGGGCATTCAGTTTTCACACCTCAACAGGTGTGAAACTGTTTCACAGCAGTTTTTGCAAAGGGCGCCAGTACAGCATGAATAGTACATCACGCCCAACACATTTTTTATTTTTTTTTTAACTTTTTGGGCCTCCCAATCATGATCAGAACCATCCATTATATTTGGAATGCCAAAAACGGCTATGGTGCAAAAAATCAGCCGTTGGATCATCTTACATTGTGAGATATTGATGACACAAATTCGACCGTTGATCTTCATTTCTGGAATTTTGTGGGCCTGGTTATGACAATCCGAACCGTTCATCTCATTCAAAATGTCATTTTTTGCTTACATGTCAAATTTTAGATTTTTATTCGTTATAGATCTTGAGATATCTTAAAAAGAACATTTCAATGGCTATGGTGCATACCCAGTCCGCTTTTTTTAAATTTTTGCATCTTGTATGATCCAAATGCATGATCTGAACCGTCCAAAATATTTGAAATGATGAAAACGGCCATGGTACAAAATTTCAACCGTTGGATCATCTTACGTTGTGAGATATTTATGAAACAATTCCTGCCATTGATCTTAATTTTGGGGATTTTGTGGCCCCATTTTCATGATCCGAACCGTTGATCTTGTTCAAAAGGTCACTTTCAGCTAAGAGGTCAAATTTGAGGTGTTGATTCAACATGGATCTTAAGATATATCAAAAATACATATCAACCATTAAGTAGAATTAGATTAACATGTGAATCGGTGCGAAAATAACAAACAAAAAATATATTTCACATGTAAGTCATTTACATATGTAAATGACTCACATGTGAGTCATTTACATATGTAAAGCATTTTCACATCACATGTAAAATTAACAAACGACCCCTTAACATCTGGGGATTTTGAGATTTATAAAGCATTTTGTTCCGATTTGTGATGGGATCCACTTGATGCCATCTTCTTTTTCTTGCATGTGCTTAGTAATGGATACCCTTCACATGATGAGTGTATATTCTCTTTTTTCATATTCGTTATGGTGGAGGTGTTTCTTCCCGTATTGAGAATGGTAGTTTGATGCCTGTTGAGATGTGATCTATGATGCCTAGATATGGCTGGATACGGCAAGGACACACCATAGATACGGTGAGGACATGAATTTTACACATAAAAGGTGAAGTATTGGATATGATATGATACGATACGATACGTTTTCCATTTCGAAGTATACGTGATGTGTTGCATAAAGTAATTTTGTAACATGTTTTTGAGCATAATGGAGGTGTTCTTAATGATTGTGAATTTTGTAGTGCATTGGTGCACTTGTTGAAGCATCTTGAGATCATTCTTTTACTTAGCTTTTTCTGTCCACACCAAGTGTTTGATAATATGTTTGAATGAGATGTCTTATGGTGAATAATGGAAATCATTTTCTTTTGCTAAGAGATTGTAGTGATGCTTTACTTGGCTTTATAGGTTGTCCTCTTAGTTGTTTCTGTGCATCCAATGGCTCCCAAGAAGATTCCCGTGGCTAAAAAAGAGGGTGTGACTCGTGTTTCATCTTCTTCCTCTTCATAGGATGCATAAAAGTTTCGGAATGAGGAAAGGGCAATGCAATTTGAAAAAATCTTCAAAAAGAGAGCAGTCATTCTTGAACGACTAGTCCATTTGCGTGAGTTTGGCTCCATTATCTTTGGTGGATGGCTTCACATTTTCAATGGTACTCTCTGTATCATTTTGAGACAAAAATATTTTTCAATTTGGTATGCAAGTTCTATAACAACATGTATGATATGACTAGTGGGTCTTTTAAGTCAGATGTTCGAGGAAAAGATATTTCTATCACTCCTCATTTTTAAGTTGATTTCTGAGAATTTCCTGTACTGTAAATGCTAAATATCCCATTCCAGACAATGATTTTGATGACATAGAGGATGATACAGATGAGATCAATTGTGATGAACTATCAGAACTTTGTGGTCAAGACATGGAGAGCTATTGATGCAGAAAGAGCTATTGATTCTTACGGGTTGCCGAACATATTGTCACACATAATATTGAACCAAAAGGGCATCATACTGAAATTAATCAGGATGCTGGATACTTATTGTTTACAATTGGGAAAGGACTTCCCATTGACCTTCCTAAGGTCATATCCGATGTTATATTTCGTGCTAGTCTGAGGCGAAGAATGCCTCATTACCATTTGGGGTGTTACTTTCAAAGATTCTGATTCATCATGGTGTGCAACATGAGCTTCACAAATAATCTATCACTGTACTGAATCCGATTACTATGAGCACTTTGATGCAGTCTCAATCATATGCCTGAAACCCAGATGTTCAAAGATCTGGACCAGCTGCACCTGCAGCTGAAGAAGACCAAGATGAGTTGGCAGATCCTTCTTTGCTTGAGAGGATGACAGCTTTTGAAGAAAGCATTTGTGATCAGTCTACATAGTTTGAAATCATCTAAGAATAGTTCAGACCTTGAGTAGCAGGTTTGACTAGATGGATTTACAATCAGCTAGAATGGAAGGAAAGCTTGATTCTATTTTAGAACATCTGCGTCAACAATGACTCTCTCTTAGTTTACTAAATAGCCTCTTTTGTGTGTGTTTTACTTATATTATGCATCATTGCTATTATGACTACTTAGCTGTTATGTTTTCAACTAATTTAATTCTCAAATTTTCCGTGTACTATCTTTTCAAAGTACTATCTTAATGGAATTAACTTTTGTTTACGTCTTTCATTATTTAACCCTTGTCAATTTATGAACAAAAGGGAGAGTAGTAGGAAATTAGAAAATTTTATTTCATGATTGCTTTATTTTGATCTTTTGTCTAGAAGTGTATTATAGGTGTTGTAGTTTCACATGTTCATATATGTTGATTTGAAGAAGAAGAGCTTTTTCATTGTTATCTGAGTAGATTGTATTGTCTAGAAAGTGTTATCCATGAATTGCCAAAAGGAGGAGATTGTAAGGAATGTAATATTAGCTAATTCATGGGTTGCACATGTAAGGAATATAGTATTGGCTAATTCCTGGTCTAGACAAAACTTGGGTTTACAAGAGTTGTAATTTTGTATATTTAGATGAACTAAAGTTTTGGGTCAAAATTGTGGATCTAAAGAGAAGATTTAAAGACTTGAAAAGGAATTTTATAAGGCCGATCGATCAGATGGATGCCGAATTGATTTGATGAATGCTTCAGAATTCCACAGAAAAAGAACCCAGACAGAACCTTAATCCGATCGATCGGATCAATGCCTGATCAATCGGACAAGCTACAATTTCATATCCAACTTTTCACATTTGTTTTCTTTTTGAACCATACTTCCTAATTCATCTTAGAAACTGTCCCTAATAGCATCCCATGAATATTGGGCTATAAATATATCATCCATCTTAGCCCAAATCACCTCTCTCACAATTCTAAACCCTATAATAGTTTTTTGAGAGTTCTCTTGCTTCTCTGGAACAACTTTTTCCTGCCGTGCTGAAGGTTAGAGTTCCTCAGATATCTCTTCTCCTACTCTTCCTAGAAATTCGTCTTAGCAGCTTCAAGGCGTATTAAATCAAGTGTGAAGAAGGCAAATGGTGTATGTGTCGGTAAAAACTTCAAGTCCTTTAGGTTGTATTCAACTGGACAATGGTAGTAATTTTATCTTGTAACCTCTCTTGCATAATGCTTGATCTTGGTAGATCGATGGTAGATCCCGTGGTTTTTTCCTATTTGGATTTTCCATGTAAAAATTATTGCATCCATCTTTTGTAGTTGATTGCTTTTTAACATAGGTTAATTGTTCATTTAACTACATATAAAAAATCTGTAATAGGATCTTAACTTGGGTTAAGGTTAGAATCCTTCATATTAGATCTCTACCATTCAATGGCATAATGACCCAACTGATCCAAACCATATCAACAAGTCCATGACGTACATGCTTGAAGACTTACAAAGAGCTACAATGGTTAGCATCTAAACCCACCATTCCACTAAAACAGACCTTCCAAAAATTCATCTAAGCAGTGCCGCCGAGTTGATTTAATCAGTCACAAGTGATAAATTGTGATGCCCATGCTAGGATTACATTCACTAATCAGCTGCTCATATTTTGAATAGGTGGTAGGGCACACTGTATAGTTTCAATCCACTTACGATTTCTCTAACATAAGAGATCCAATCTCTTATCAAATGAGAAGGCTAAGCTTTCAATAGCGCTGGTGAAAGCGGAGAAAATAGAAAAAAGAAATGATGCGAAGTGAGAGATTAGTTGAGCAGACAATATTATCTCGATTTGAGCAAGACTGTGATAATTGGTATCAGAGCAAAGAACAGCTCTAGTTCTAGTGGGAAAGATTATGATCCGGTGGATTTAGGCCAAAGTGGAAGATCTAATTAAAAATTTGATGTGCTCATCGCCTGCCAAAGAATACCTGTGATATAGGGGACTCCACAAAGTCCCACATGATCGAAAAGAGCCAAGTTGTAACCTTAGGCTTATATGTCAAATTCCATATTAACTCAATATAATGCGTTCTAAAACTGTATGGCACAAGATCCCATAAAAATTCATCGTTAAACATGCTTGGGCAGGAGCAGTATTAAAATGGGTGATCTTGAAAAGGTCTCCGTGCATGTGTAGGCCAATAACAATTGATGTTGTTTCCAACTACAAAGGTGGGGTGGGAACCAAGTACAAGGGTCTCTGTGGGAGGGAACCAAGTACAAAGGTCTGGGCTGAAGCCCCTACCTTGACCTTAAAAAGGTTCAAAATTTCTTACGACACTCCCTGGAAATCTTGAAATTAATATTTTTATTTTTTGTTAGTTTGCATTTGCACCTGAGCATAAGCCTTGCCAATTCCATCATCAAAGTTTACAAAGTACCACAAAAGCAGTATGCAAGAAACCATTAATAATAAGGGAAACTATAACAATATCATCATCTACCGTTCGTTACCACAAAAACAAATATAGAAATAGAAGACAGCATTACAAATAATTATAAGAGAGCAGGTTTCTAGGACCTGAAAATGGTGCTGGGCACCTATCACTTAAAAGTTCCATTATAATATTAGATCTAGAATATTAAAAGATCTGGGTCATACTCCAGATTCTGCAACAGTGAAGAATAGATTGTTCAAAGTCCAGAAAGGACCACAATCATATCCGCATGGGGTTGGCATATAGTCTCCAAAGGCTGGGCCTTGGGCATAGTGAGACCCGCTCCTTCCATCATGTCCACCTTCTCTTTTCCCACCCTCTCCCACTCGAAGCACTGGATCAAGGTCCCCAATACCAACCCCACCACCTTCGTCGCCATGCCCATGCCTGGACACGACCTCCTTCCATATCCAAACGGTATAAACTTGAAATTCAAACCATCCTTATCCATTTCCATACCTTCAAACCTCTCTGGCTTGAAACTTGCAGGGTCTGTCCAAAGATTGGGGTCCTGTTGAATGGCCCACGCGTTAACCAATAGCATCGTGCCACGTGGAACATGGAAACCTCCCAGGGTGCAGTCCTCATATGACTCGTGGGGTACCAGAAGCGGGGCGGCAGGGTACAGTCGAAGAGTCTCGTTGATGATACAGTGAAGGTACGGAAGCTTGTCGAGATCGGATTCGTCAAGGAGACGATCATTCCCTACCTGGATGTTCAGCTCTGCTTTCGCTTTGTTAAAAACTCCTGGATTGTTGAGTAGAAGTGACATGGCCCACTCCAGAGTCGTGGACGAAGTGTCGGTACCAGCCGTCACCAGTACCTGATCAGAAGTTGGATACAGTTTCGATTAAGTCTGTCAACGTACGTTGAGGAACATGTTGTTTGATTAGCTTGTTTAATGTGTAGAGTAAAGTGAAATAATTAAAATTTAATTTTTTTTAAATGATTTAAAATTTTCTCCTCCTTTTTCTAAAAAAGGAGAAAAAACGCAACCACTAAATTACTAAAAATTATCTACTTTGCATACAAAAATTCAAAAAGATTTCTCGTCAAATACTCAAAAATAAAAAGTTATCGTAATTCCATCATATATTATTATCTTTTCATTTGGAATTTAATTTACTCTACTTTACTCTATCCCACAAACAAACATATGGTTGAGTGGCTTGTGCTCATGCCAAAGACTACTTACACTTTTGAAGAATTAACCTAAATGCAAAGTTTACTTGTTTAGAAAGAATTGAGTTTGAGTGATGTAAACCATCACGGTGATAGTAGAGGGGACAAATCAAGTCTCTCTATGTCACCAGTAAACCAACTTGCCCATTGCCCGCGTGCATGGTAAACTGCTTGAATGGTAACGGGGCCTCCGTCATCGTGAGAGATTACCTCGGAAGATTCAAACTCGTTTAGAAAAAGGGTAAGCCTATGTAATGCATCTTACTATACTATGTTTGCACCAAGATTTAAGCTTTAAAACTAAGTATAAATTTAAGTTAAAAAATTATAAATGTTTGGTGTACCTAGTGTATCTATGTTTTTATATTAATTGTATACTTATATATGATGATATGTAAATGAGGATTTTCCTAAAAAAATCCTCATAGAGTAACATTATACCAAAAAGGTTCCCAAAGACATGATTCCACCACAATAGTATCAGGAGTCTTTTTTGGTTTAAATTTTTGGAATTTGAGTTGGGTAGGGATATCCCTGCTTCCCTGCTCACCCATGTACATGAGCAGGGATATCCCCATTCACAATATTTTTTTTATCTTCCTCTTCCTTCTTTTTTCACTCTTTTTCTTCCAAAAAGTACTAGTGGGTTTGGGTTATTTGACACGAGCGGGGATATCCCTGCTCACCCATATATATCCATTCTCTTGTTTTATTTTTCTTCCTCTTCCTTCATTTTCTGTTCTTTTTTTCTTTCGGTTTAGGTTATCTGATCCCTGCTTGTTCTTTCTTTTTCCTTTTCCTCTTTCTTCCTTTTCCTTCCTCTAACCCCAATATAGACCCCAAAGATTGAAATAAAAAAAAACTAAAGGATTACTAATCAAAAGCACCATTCCCAAAACCCAAGGTGGAGATGAAAGAAGGAGGCAGAGTAGAGATAAATGATGATGGTAGGTTTTGGTGAGTTTAAGGGGAAGGGAAAGGGAAAGGGAAAATTGAGATAAATAAAGAATCATATAGATTGATTGGTTGGTGAGGGAGGGGAGGACTTAGGTTTGGGTTTGGGTTTTATGGGCTTAATGGTTTTGAGTTTAATGAGTGAGTGAAGTAAATTGAAATTAGGCCTTTGGGTTTAGGTTTGAGCTTGAGTTGAAGTAAGAAAAAGAAGAAAAACCAGAGGAGGATGGAAGAAGAAAAAGAAGAACTGGCGGAGGAGGAAAAAAAATCGAGTAAGAATATCCCTGCTCATATACGTTGGTAAGTGGGGATATCTCCGTGTAAGTCAGGTTCTAAAAAACTAAATAAAAAAAGATCTGTAGGACTACTATTATGGAATCATATCTTGAGGGTTCTTTATAGTTTATAGTAACTTTTAAGAGAATTTTTCAAATGAAATCCTCTATATAAATACTAAAAACAAATAAAACGAAATGGACAAAATAAAAACCAAGAAGGATAGGGCCTAAATATCCTTATATCAATGAGTGGTACCAACTCCCATTGCATACCCTCTATCCTTAGAAAAAGGTCGTTCATTTTTAGCCATTGGAATTGCAAAACATGGGATCCATTGTATTTGTACGTTGTAAGTCTTAAGCTTTACGGAATCCGAATTCAGTGAGTTGCACACTTTCATGATCTCTATGTCCCACACCAATTTTCTGCTACTCGAGCTGACTACCCCGGAATCCAGATTCACCAGTGAAGTAAGTATGGTTATTATTATTGTGCGAACCACTTTATCAATAGCACAATTAATATGGGACCAAATCCTATTCCATTTAAATGCACAAGCTTATGTGGCACTACACAATTGTAATTATGTTTTACTTTTTATTTTTCTCTTTCACACACACTGACACTAATAGATGAGATAAATACATTTATCCCACTTTTCAAAAACCTTCTAATTGAAGACATTCATCAATTTAAAGCTATTTTTCGATAACTTTTTTCCTCTATATTTTTTTAAAATAAATTTCTTATTCAATTTCTTTATATTATCCTCATTTCCTTCTTTAGTTCAAGATGATCAAAGACAACTATAGTGGCTGTTGAAACTATATCATGGTTTCAAATGATTGGTAATCTTGGTATTTTAAAAAAAATTAAGGAAAACATTTGCTAGAAAGTACCTTTAAATAGATTGATGCCCTTAATTGAAAACTTTTTTAAAAACTTTGAGACTAACTTGAAAAGTTTCAAAAATTATATCTTTTTTTTAAAATAAGATAAAAACTTGAAACTTTGTTTGAAAATTTTCCCTTTTAAAAAGATGCGGATAGAGGAACCAATCCTGGATATCAAGATGCAAATAGCCGCATTCAGAAGTTGAGATGGGAGACCATGAGGGGCGCAAGAAACTTCTAGAATATGGGAAGGCCACATTGGAGAGCATGGAAATTTAGATATTAGAATCTACAGCACAGTTGCAAGAGAAGTTACAAATGTGGGCAGAAATGGCTTGGGTTTAGGGGTATTTTGGACTTTTTAAAAAGGATGGAAAAAAGTCACAAGAAAATGTTTAATTCTACTGTTCTATGGTTTGTCTTGATCTGAAGTAAAAGTAAAAATCTTAATTTCTAATTTGAAATGTTGATCTTTTTTTTTTTTTTGGTTATTATTATCTTGCTTTGAAATATGCTGAGAAGTTAGGCCTTCCCTCCAAAGGGATAAAAAAGAAAACGAAACCGCTCCGGAAAGAGAGCTAACGTGAGGTGGTTTTCAGTTATCACTTACCATTATCATTCCTTTGATGATATTGTCAGTATAATACCCTGGCTCCATTTCTTGCAGCGACAGCAGAATATCAACGAGAGTCATAGTCTTCTTCTTCTTCTTCTTCTTCTCCTCCTTCTTCTCCTCCTCTTCAATCTCAAAAGTATCATCCATCTTCTTTTTTCTATGCTCATCGATCAGACCTTGCAACATCACACTCCACCTCTTCCCCAACCCAATCAGCATCTTCTCCACTCCGTTAAACCCAACCCACCTCAGAAAAGGCAAGCAATCCAGCAAATTCGATACCCCGCTCGCAGCCAATGACTCCTGCACAATCTCCCTAAACCGCCTCGCCTCCTCCAAGTCCTCCACACTCTCTCCGTAATACCGCTTGCCGGCGATCATCCTCATCATCACGTTGAGCATCAGCTCGGACAGCTTCCGCCTCATATCCACCTTCTTCGCAAGACCCGAATCTCGGAACAGCTCTCTGACCAGAATCCGGACCTCATCGGACCGGACGGATGAGAACATGTTGACGCGGTTGGAGGAGAGGATCTCCGTGATGACAATGCGGCGGAGGTTGCGCCAGTGGGGGCCGTAGGAGGCCCATGCGAGGGAGGTGTAGTTGAAGCCCATGTATTTTCCGGAGAGGACGCGGGGGCGGTTGGCAAAGATGACGTCATTCTTGGTGAAGCATTCTTGGACTAGGGCTGGGGAGGAGACGACGACGACGGGGCGGGAGCCGAAGCGGAGGGAAAGGATGGGGCCGTAGCTACGGGAGAGGGCGGAGAGGGATCGGTGAAGGGGTGTTTTCAGGAGGTGGAGGTGGCCGAGGATTGGAAGGGAGGGCGGTGCTGGTGGTCTTGGGTGGAGAGATTTGTTTGTGAAGAAGAGTTTGGAGATGAGGAAGAAGATGGAGAAGAAGAAGAAGAAGAAGAAGAGAGCTGAGCAGAAGATGAGCTCGTCCATAAGGTCCGAGGAGTGAGTGAGATTTGAGAGACAATGGGACAGAGATGTATTTAATAAAACAAAACGACCCTTTTTTTTTTTTTTTTTTTTTTGTTTGGGGGTAAAGGACAAAACGAAACACTTACAAATAGCGTTGTAGGCGTAATGGATGAGCACATCATCTCAGAAGCACACACACGTAGAAAACATGCCGTATTGGATGAGCACATCAGCAGCTTTTAAGGTAAAACAATGTATGAGCCAACTAATTTGATCCGTTCGATCTAATACTTGATTACAAATGACATGGATCAACTACCTACAACCAACTACCTACATGATGCCTCTTCGTTCGTCTTAGTCCTTCCCTTTCTCTCATCTTTCTCCCTACCTCTACATGTGTATGGCTTTCTCTCAAGCCAACTATAATCACACTCATCAACCAAACTCTCTCATCTCAACATACCGACCACCGACCACGTCCTTGTTCTTCTCTTCTCTTCTTCTCTTTCTTTCCTTTTTTTCTTCTCTCCTCCACCTCTTCCAACCTAGCCACCCCATGTGACTTCGAAAAGATCTATGGTTCTGATTATTTATCAAGTGGGCCATCTGATCATGCATATCGACACAACTGCACATTGACGTGGTAGAACTGGAAAAATCCAATTCTACCATGGAATTTGTTGCTGCCCTTTTAATTAATAGAGCAATAATAATTGATCGCTTGACGATGGAAATTCCACAAAATGGGCCTTGTGTTGAATGTGTGTCCGAACACTATGAGTCTAAAGGTACAATGAATCTTACATTGGTTACAATTATTAATATGGGCACATGATTTTCTTAATTCCCATCTTATAACCAAATGAGTTCCATATAGCACATTCTCCACAAAACAATTTAATATAATATTACCAAATAAATTTTATAGAGAACAATCTTAGCACAATCTAGTCTCAATACAACTTGGTTCCAACACAAAGTTTGAAACAATACGGAAACGATGCCAAACAGGGCTATATTTTCCCACCTATCCATGCTTCTAATTACTTAGAAATGAATGCAATCCCCCCAGTAGCATATTTTCCCACCTCTCCATGCTTCGAACTACTATAATTGAATGCCCTTAGCTGTCCTTATACATCACATTTAACCCTGAGCAGTCAAACTTTAAGTAGACATTTATCCGTACGAAACCCTAGAGTCATGTGATATCAAACCGGGTCCCATGTGAGGAACTGGGAATGGCAGCAATGGGCAGTAGAAAATCATCCTATTAGTGAAAACACAAAACTGTAGTGCCACAGTGATTAGTATGGTAAAAGAGGCCCGGAAAGGGACATAAACATTAATCCACTGGTAGTATGTAAGGTGTGTTTGGGTAATTGGGTGTGTGTGCTATTGGACATAAACATAAGCACTTGATTCTAGACAGTTGGAAAATTTAGAAATAAAAGTAGAATTTTATAAGGTGGGTAAAAAAGTTAAAAAAAAAAAAAGAATAGAGATTAAGTTTGACGTGAAGGCAGTGTCTCAATTGGTATGAGCATTGGATTTGCTCCCTAAGGTCTCGAGTTCAATTTACGCCCTTGTGTTATCTAGGAAGAATGTGTGTGGCAATGTATGTAAGGCTTTAGGTGTTGTGGGAGTGTATATCAAGATCACAGGGCCGCTACGACCGCGATGAGGACAGCATCGATTTGGATTAAGTAGTAGACGTAGAGATTCTTAACTGTCTACTAGAGATCAATTCCTTTGGATTCACTCTTCACAATCTTAGGACAGGATAGATATCCTAATGGACAAGATTGTAATGGATGACGTATCTCTAGACTTTTCTTTTTGGTATCGGGATTCTCTACAACTACGCTACCATATGTATTTATAACATATAGCTTAGTGGATGATAGACTTCAATTCAAGTCGGAATAGGATAAAGAGAGAGAGAGAGTTGAATTAGAGTCATAAAAAGATTAATACATCCTCTCTCTATCCAAATAGACTCCTCGTGAAGAATTTCTTTTTGTATTGGGACTACCCACGAGTAGGTCCTATCACAAATCCCAACAGTATATACCCTTAAAGAATATAGTCTTTACTCATCAAAATCGAGTACAACTTGGGCCGAAGGCCAAGGGTTTGAAGACTGGGCTAGTAAGGGATACATTGGATAAAAATAATAATAATAATAATAATAATAATAATAATAATAATAATAAAGGGTCAAAAAGAAATTAAGTTTGTGTGTGTGAATAAATAACTGAATGAGGCAAGTGGTCTCCTTGCACAAGCCAATTTTAAACTAAGCTGAGTTAGTTTACTTACCATTATGATTCCCTTGATCATATTGTCAGTGTAGCACTCGGGCTCCGTTTCTTGCAGCGATAATAGAACATGAGTCTTCTTCTTCTTCTCTTCTCCAATCTCCCCTCCCCTCACACGAGTATCGTCCTTGTTCTTCTTCATCTTGCTCCTATGCTTGTCGATCAGACCTTGTAACAACACATCCCTCCTCTTCACCAACCCAACCACCCTCTTCTCCATGCCCTTCAACCCCATCCACCTCAAAATCGGCAAATAATCCAGCAAGTTCGACGCCCCGCTCACACCCAACGACTCCTTTACGATCTCCAGAAACTCCCTTGCCTTCTCCACATCCACCACTCTCTCTTTGCAATACCGCTTTCCAGTTATTGTCCTCATTAACACGTTCAACGTCAGCTCAGAGAACTTTCAGTGCAGATCCACCGCCTTCCCGAGACCGGAATCTTGGAACAGTTCTTTGACCAGTGTCCTGATCTCTCGTGATCAGATGGACGGGAACATGTTGACGCAGATGGAGGAGAGGATCTCCGTCACGGTGATGCGGCAGACGTTGCTTCAGTTGGGGCTGTAGGAGGACCATTCCAGGGTGGTGTAGTTCAAGCCAATGTATTGTCCAGGGAGGAGGTGGGGGCGGTTGGCGAAGACAATGTCGTACTTGGCGAATCATTCTTCAACTTGGGCAGGGGAGGAGGCGACGAGGACCGGGCGGGAACCAAAGAGGAGGGAGAGGATGAGACTGTAGCGGCGGGAGAGGGAGGAGAGGGGGCGGTGGAGGGGTTTGCTGAGGAGGTGGAGGTGGCCGAGGATGGGAATGGAGGGCGGTGCTGGTGGTTTTGGGTGGATGGATTTGCTTTTGAGGAGGAGTTTGGAGATGAGGACGAGGGAGATGAAGAGGAAAAGAGTTGAGTAGAAAGCGAGTTGTTCATCCATTATGAAGATATAAGATGGGGTGAGAGTTGAGACTAAGACTGAGATGGGATATTGGGATGGGAATATTGGAAGATGGCTTTAATACCCATTTAATTACAACTTTTACAAATACAAATTACAATGAGAACAAGAAGAACACACTTTATAAATTTTACACAATTACATTATTATAGTACTTACAAGCAGTACCCACTAATATACCACTCTAAAGCTTACTAGCCACATACAAATAACACTATGACACCTTAGCCCTCACACTCTTACAAGAGGAGATACACTATACCACTACACTTACTTCACTCCACTTCACTTAGCACTCACTTGTTCTCAAGTGACTTCACTTCACTACACAACTCATCTTACTTGTCCATCAAATGAGCCTTGGTGCTCTATTTATACTTGCACAAAGGGGCCAAGTTGGTGGAGCAAGTGGTGTCCAAGTGGGATACGTTGATCAACTCATCACACGTATATCATGCCGGTTAGTGTAAGGTCGGTTTGAACTTTCTTGAATGGGTAAGTCAGCTGATCATCTTCTGCACTTTGTGGAGTATTCTAGGGATGAGAGAGCACTGATTCTTTCTAGAATAGGCTCATTAAGTCAGTGTTTGACTGACAGGGAAGGTATTAAGTATCAGAAAAGATAAAAGACCAGAAGATATTATTAATCACTTTCAAAATAACAACGTAGAGTTAGCATTCCTCACTTTACTGAAAAAAGTGATTGCTAACATGGTTAAGGTTGGCTTAAATTGGCGATGTGGGACTTCAAGTTCAAGGAATAGGATAAAAATGAGGAGTTGCATAACCCACTCCTGATATTAATTCAGAAGAGTTAGGTACTTGCAGTCAGAAAAACTGTGGTAAGACACTAGTTATGAAAAAAATAAAAAGTTGGTGGACTTAGGTTAAAAAAATTGTGTAGCCCCGCGTTATGTCAAAGATCAACTTCCAATTTTGCAGAATTCACGTGTTAGTCAAGAGATGTGTGATTTCTTAAGTGGTAAAATCCCACTAGTCGTAACTCTCAAAAATTACTCTGTATAAAAGAGATGAGAACCTTTGGTTGATGGTACAGAAGAACTGGCATCATTCTGTCACCTACGAAACACATGGATATCCCAGGAGAGCTCCAAAGTCTTGTCCCTTTTTCATCTTGAGTTTGCTCTCGGAGTGCAAAAACAGCTAGGGTAAAATTCGGTTTTGTTTCTTATTACCATTGTTAAGAGGAAATAAGTAGACATTGCTTCTAACCTAGGAACCTTATTAAGTTTAAAATCTTATCTATTGTTCTGTTGTAAGTTGTAACTGAGTGTATCCCAAATCCCGGTATACAAGGGGTTATTATAACTGAGTTCATCTCAATCCCATTAGACAAGGGGATTTAGTTTGTGTAATCTCTATATAAATTGTTACCCAAATCAATACAAGTACATACTTTTCAGCTTATCTAAAATTTAAGAGGTATCAGCGAGCTTACATTGAGCCTTATGCACAATGCCCTCTGTTACATGTTGTCTTTTATAGTTTGCATCGGCTGCACATCTGTTTTACTATTTGTTAACTTTCTGCTAACTTTTTCCTATTTGTTCACATCGTTGGGACCAACAAAGACATCGTTGCCACAAAGACCACCTCGAGAAATGATATTGGTGATCCCACCGACAGTCCTTTTTATGTTCACCATTCAGATAGCCCCACGGCTGTTATGGTCTTGCCCACTTTAACTGGAGATAATTATAGCACTTTAGTACGTGCTATGTGAATGGCTCTTCGTGCCAAGAAAAGCTTGGCTTTGTCATCAGTGATACCTCCGAACCAACTTCTCCGGCTCAGATTCCTTAATGGGAACGATGCAATGACCTTGTAATATTTTCCATTTTACGCTTTCTCCATCCCAATCTTGCACCAAGCATCCTTGATGGTGCGACTGCAAAAGATGTTTGGGATGATCTGTTTGACCATTTTCATCAACCCAATGCCCCATGGCTATTTCAAATCAAACAATATATTTCTTTCCTGTGCCAAAAGAAGTTGTCGGTCTCCACCTATTTTACTCATCTCAAAGCATTATGGGATGAACAATCCTCCCTCACATCACTTCCACTGTGAAGTCTGCTTCTGAGCTCATCCAACAATACCGAATGTCACGCCCTGAGGCACACGTAACTTATAGTAATCCGTGCCATCCGTGCCATATCAATACATGTACAAACTGCTACATTCTACAGGTATATGTGAGGAAGATCTACATACACATAATAACCATTTTGCTAAGCGAATATTTTGAGAATTCACCTGTAATTCATCATAGGCATTAATAAAACATTCATTTGTTAACATAAACCATCTACACGTACATTCTAATAAAGGTACATAATCACACACGAATCATAAAATTTCATGTATTTCAAACAATACATCTAAACAACTTGATAGAAATAATATGATCCTTCCATAAAGCTGAACAAGGCTGAGGCTAAGAAAACTCAAGAGATGAACCACATGACACTCTATACATGCAATGATTAATAGAAAGCATCATCCTCATTCCACTCGTCTACACCCCGAGGTACTGTTGGGGTTGCTTCCGGGGCCACGTCAACTGCCGTATTGTCATTGGGTTTGATACCTGTAACACCAACAGTGGCACTGTTAACACAACTGTTAAGCAAATATAAAGTTATATAAGACTACCATATTTATCAATTTAAATTAGAAATGTATTTATTAAAAGAGAGCAATAATCGGTAACTAGGCATGGTGTGTATGTGAATAAGCAAAATGGTATCCATATGGCTATCTTCTCTCTAAAAGAGAGCATATCTGTCACAACCCGAGCCCAGGGACCGGGGGTCAGAGAAAGTCTAACCAATGACACACGTACTCCCGTGCATGCACACCTAGACCCCGTCCAGGCATACACACACAAGGGATCATTCACACGTGCAAACATCTGTACGCGGAAGCTGTACGTATCAAGGCATACAACGACATACCAAAAGATACAATGGATTACAAAGATCATGAACTGATAACAAGAACAAATTACAAGAACGTATGACAATAGAGCGGGCATACAACAATCAAAAATCAAAATACAGATATCACTCAAAGCCCACGTTACAGGTGACAGCAAAAATCCCCTCAATAGACTCAGACTCAATGAATGGGGAGAACAAAATGATGCAAACCGTACTCTGGAGGATGGATCAAGTCCACTCCTCTAGGCCGGAGGGGGCCTCGCGAGCCTTTCCTGGAGTCGGGTCGACCGACGCAGGATCGGGAGAGGGATCTGAGCCTGCAACTCACAAAGACAACTCATAAGTACAACGACTTAGCAAAGTATAAGCGACAAGAAGATAACACGAATTGTGTCTAATCATGAGTAATAGTCACAGTGCAAGATCCATAGAAATCATGTTCGTATGCTAAGCAATTGTGCAAATGAATAAGCATGCTGTAAGAATCATAAACAGATAACAGTCAAAGTGGCTACTACATTGGCCATTTTCTCCCTTACGAGAGCAGTCAGAATGAGAACACCAGCGACCGGGCCAGGGTACGCATGGGTCTCTAGTTCCCGGGGTCCGGAGTCCCAGGACAGAACACTCTGCAGAGGCAAACACATAAACTAAACCAAAGTTAACCCCGTCGGGTATCCTAAGGCTGAGGCTCAGTAGTGCCATATGCCAATCACAATCAAATCAAATCGGATGATGCACCTCAATCAATCAATCATATCACATGCATATCTCGTATATCACGCTTAAACAAACAATAGGAAGTGCATCACACATACTGATACTGAATACAATAAGCTGATACTGATACTGAAGGCACTGAATGCAAATAAGCCACAAAAGAGGCACTGACAAACTCAAGTACCAATAATAATAAGCACTGATGCAAGTACTCCAGTGGAACAACGGTAAAACACAATACACAATAATAGAATGGTCCCGCCCGGGCTTCGCTCTGGGGTTGCTGCATTTCCCACAGAATCGAGAGGTCCAGCGCAGAACACATAAGAGGGCATAACCGAAGTCAATATGCTGTACAAATCAAACAAACAAGTACTTATACGAATCAAGGTCAATTACAAGCCAATCCTACACTAATTATCCAGTGTTTCTAACCGTGCATGTTGATGTAGTTTTAAGTTGTCCGATGCATCATTGTCTAGTGTTGCAGTGTCAAGAGTGTGCACCGAAGTCCCTTAAACCAACACCCATGGGGAGGTGCTAAACAACTGAATAACTGTCATGAATGATTCGCAGCCCTCGAGATCATTCATGTCATTCAGACATTCCATTGGGCATGTTCAGGTTCGCTACATTCTAACATGAAAGTCATATACGGTCTTTTGCTTAAACCTAGTCCTTTTCATTCAATTCTCAGGGTCTCACGGTGTAGCCGTAGGTAACCTTACGGCTTAGCCGAAGCATCTTACGGCTTAGCCGTACTATGCACTGCGGCTGAGCCGAGGTTCCCCAAAATGTCCATCCGGATTTACGGCTCAACCGTATTTTACTCTACGGCTCAGCCGTATCCTGGTCCACGGCTTAGCCGTAAGACAATGTACGGCTTAGATCAGGCTGGGCCGTAGAAGAATGGCATTTTGCCAACTCTCAGTTATTTCCAAATATCAGTCTGTACTGTTCTACGGTCAGGGTTACGGCTGGGTCTCGGCTTAGCCGTAAGCCATTTTACGGCTTAGCCGTAGCACGTTTCACGGTGTAGCCGTGAGTGCACGGAGTCATTTTTCTGGAATCGTTACAATCATACAGAAAGTGAACAAAACGACTGAAAACAGGAAAATAACAGAGAAACAGGCTCAAGGGGGATGTCTAACACTGATACATACAGTAAAGAGCATGAAACAAACAATCCAATCCATATCAATCAGTGTTCATACTACTTGGGCTTATACTTGCCTCACAGATAAAATCACGTCGTTGCTTGGCTCAGTCCGCTGAAAACCACACACACAACCGGCTCCTTTCTTCCTCCCTCAAGCAACAGAAACAGAGAAGGAGAAGGAGAGAAAGAGAGCTGAACAGAGAGAGAGACGACTGAGAGAGAGAGAGTGAGCTGAGAGAACGATCGAGAGAGAAAGGAGGAGTTGGTGGGATATTTATAACTTAAAGTGAGTCAAATTTACATATAAGTCCCAACAGCTTACACAAATGTCAGTTTGAGTCAAATGACGGCCCAACGAGAGCAAACGAAATCATTCGGATCCAAGACAGTTACGAAAATCGACAAGCTCAACGAAATACACGCGATGACGTCAGAATGATGCAAAACTGACAAGGTCAATCAAAAGCCAAAATTACGAAAAAGGGCTCAAATCACCTAAAGACTCAAAGCCAAAGAAAAACACAATCAAAACACACTTAACGGTAAAATCACACGTAATGACCCACTAATCCAGATCAACTCGGGTCGGAGTGTTACAATATCATACTGTGAAAAATCACTAGCGGTTGGACCAAGACTATTTAGTTACCTTAAGAGCACCTACCAATTCTTTCGTACAACTACTGCAGTGGGCAACATATTAAATATCTTCATTTAGTCTTATCAAATCTCCTATGGGTACGAGCTAAGCGATGTTGACTCAATGTATCAAAACCGATCAAAATTCATACTTTTTTACTTATCATACATAGCGATTGGCTTATTATTACACAGAAACATATATCGGTCTTGAAATCGTATTCAGTCATAAAAGTCAGAATTAAACGAAATAACTGTTATTCAAACAATGCATACTTAAATGAGCTATTGGAGCTCGAACCCTCTCAATCCTAATTACCCCTATCTTGGCTCACGAGCTCATGCTCAGTAGAAATTCTGTCTCCAATCTTACCGTAAGATTTACTAGGAAGAATGAGTACATGACTAAATCATATTGAAGGCAAAATTTACTTAATCGATATGAATGCATTTGAATTGAGGGGTTAACAAGAATATCTCCTAACCAACCCTATGCTAAAATAATCCTTGTTTCCGTTATCATTCAATACGATGTATTCTTAAAACATCTAGTGTCGTTGTGTTACCAAAAGTCTTGGTGTTAATTGTGTAGGCATTAAACACCTCTTCTTATGCCAACACTCATGACGTCATGTTGGAAACCATCTGGAAAATCAAGTGAGAGCGAGTGACAACTCTACACTCTTCCTCCTCAGTATTTGATTACTGTTGAGCTAATTTGATCGAAGTAATGGTACCACTTCTAAGGTTCTACATGGTCTTTAAAAGCTACTAATTTTTCCTAAATTCACTGTGTTCTTACGGCTTAGCAGTGAATGAGCCACGGCTTAGTCGTGTGCACAAGGTTTTTAACTAAAATTTTCCCCAGTTATGGCTCAGCCGTATATTAGCCTACGGCTTAACCGTAGTTAGCATGCGGCTGGGCCACGGCTTAGCTATGGTTTAGCCATCGTATATTCTACGGCTCAACCGTAAGATTAGTAGTAGAAAAAATTCAAAATTTGGCTTTTTGAATTCCAAGCCGTAGTGTACTTATGGCTTAGCTGTAAGCTTCAAAAATCTTAAAGTTGTGTTGGTATAAAGGTTCACTTCTATACAGAACTTTTTCCATTTGATTCCACTATGGTCACTTCTATACAGAACTTTTTCCATTTGATTCCACTATGGTTTTCTTTGTTCAAAGCTATCATCATATATGTTCAAAACCCACATTTTATCATTATTTCATAAACATACTCATTATCATTCAAATAATCACATATTCTTAATCAAGAGGGGTAAAAGAGCTATAAATTAGCATTTAAGGAAAGTACTTCAAGAATCAACATAAATCAGACATGCACTTAGCAATATACACTCTTATACTTGCCTCTAATTTTAGTGCTTGACCCAAATCAACTTTTTCCTTGGTTTGAAGATGAAGAAAACCTCAAATAGAAGATAATCCCACTACATACAAAAACATGTAATGGGTAAATAGGGTATCGAATGCATGCATGTTGCTTATTTAAGTCTCTTTGACTCTTTTAAGCTCAAAGAAATGAAATGAGAGTTGTCTCTTACCTTAGAGAGCTGTAAATTATGAGAAAAAAGATGAATTTGTGAGTTTTATAGAAAAAGGATGAACAAAAAAGCAATAAAGAGAAGATTGAAGCCTTGAGTTTCACGTGCACAACCCCAAAATCAATTTCCAATTGTTAGTGAAGGTGAAGGTGTGAATAAGAAGTGCTCTAGCAACAAGAAGAAGAAGATGCAGAGAAGGAACGGTGGAGTTATTTTTTAAATCCAAATTTTCTAGAATTTATGAGAAGTCTACTGTTTTTGAGAAAATTACAGTTTGGGTCAAATTGAACCTTAGTTGGGCCAAGATAGCTCCAAATTGAACTAGGCCAAATATAAAATATAATACACAAGATAAAATACACATGATGCAATTAATATGGCGTCAAAATGATGCAAACTACGTAACTCTAAACTATAAGAAAGTCCTTAACTACCTAAATAAAGTTCGAACCCAATCCAATTACCTATTTATGACCCAAGGGAATTTAAGTTGAGTTAGTTTAAATAAGCATTAATTAAGAAAAATAAGATTAATTATTATAAATTGAGATTAGTTCGAATTTAAATCTCACACCGAACGATGCAATTTCTTCAAGGATTACATGAATCTCTTTCTACTCTTTGCAGTCACATACTTCTAATTGAGCCTTTTCCTTCTGTGAACAAGGTATATTCACTTGTCTTACCGGAAGAAAAACAAAGATAACTCAATGTCTCTCATTTTTCTATAGAGGCTTCTGCTTTGGTTATCAAGAAAGCTCCTATGTAGGATTCAGAACGCTGGGAAGATGACAATTCCAAGGGGAATATTGCACCTCGATCCAATAAAAACTGTCGCTATTGTCATGGTGATGGACACATCATAGGAGAGTGTTAACAAGCTACATGGGTATCGTCCTCGCATATCAACATGGGCATCCTCCTCACATATCCAGCATGGGCAAACCACTGCACCGTGCAAATCACACCGCTTCGTCCATCAATTCGCATCGTGCTGCCGCCACACCCCTTCCAGATGTTGGCTCACTACTTTTCGAACCACAACAGTCCAATCAGGGCGTTCAAGGGCAATACCAAAATATTCTTGCCACCCCACAGCCTTCTGCTCACATAGCAGGTACCGCCCTTTCTTCTTCTAAGAGTAATCTTCGGATCATCGATACAGAAGCATCTAATCACATTTGCTCCTCTCTCATTGCTTACTGAATTTTCTCCATGCACATCTCTTTCTTTTATGCAATTGCCTGAAGGAAGTAGAGCTTCTATTACACATACGGGCACCATATCATTCTCAGATAGTTTTTATCTCTCTAATGTTTTTTTATATCCTTTTTTTAAATTCAGTCTTTTATCTGTCACTCAACAAACCCAATCTCTCAATTACTTTTTCTAATACCCATTGTTTCTTTCAGGACTTTGTCACGAAGAAGACGATTGGACCGGGTAAAGTGTCTATATTTTCTTCAACCTTCCCATGCCTTGCTTGCGGCTTCTTCCCCCTCAATTGATATTTGGCAATGCCGGTTCGCGCACTCAGCACATTCAAGATTAGTAGACTTATCCAAGGATTTCCTTTTCATTTCCCCTTTAAATAATTGCAAATGTACTATTTGCCCACTTGCCAAATAATCACGTTTGTCTTTTTCTATTAGCATTAATAAAACTACTGCACCTTTTGAGTTACTTCACTGTGATTTTATATGGGGTAGTTTTTATATTCCATCTTTATCTGGTGCCCATTATTTTTTAACCATTGTTGATGACTACACTTTTTGCAATTGGGTGTTTTTAATGAAGTATAAATCTGAGACTAAGTCTCATATTAAATCTTTTTTTGCCCATATTCGGACTCAATATAATTGTAACATTCCACAAGTTGGTTCTGATAATGGTACAGAATTCTTGTCCAATATTTGCAAACCTTTTTCAAACACCATGGAGTTATTCACCAATGAAGTTGTGCTTACACACCTCAACAAAATGGGACTATTGAACGAAAGCACCAACACCTCCTTGGAGTTGCCCATGCTCTTTGTTTTTAGGTAAATCTTCTATTATCTTTTTGGGGAGAATGTATCCTTACTCCTGGAACACCCACCCCAGTTCTATCTAATCATTCCACACATGAAGTGCTGCTTCAAAATAAGCCAAATTACATTTTCCTTCGCGTATTTGGGTGTCTTTGTTTTGCTCCAAATACAAATCCCTAGCGTCATAAATTTGATCGCAGAGCCAAACCTGGCATTTTTGTAGACTGCCCATTTGCTCAAAAAGGTTATCGCATATATGACCTTACCACAAAGACAATTATATTTCCAGAGATTTAGCTTTTCAAGAAACTACATTCCCAATTAGAGATGCCACAATTAATTCTCCTACACTTTGTGCTACCTTTTCCTCTTCCTGATATACCATTTGCCCATCCCCAAGAACCATTACCAGCCGCTGTCACACCAGCCACACCTGTCCCACAATCTTCATCCAGTCCATCACCCAATGGCCAAACAGACCTTCTGGAATTTGACCAATCCACGTTACCAACACCATCACCTAATACATCAGAATCACCTACTAACTCAATTCCACCATCAACTGACATTCCAACCCAGCCCACTACACTTCCTACTACATCAAGTCCACAGAACCCACCCATCACATCAGCCTCATCAACCAACCACTACTAGCACCTAGCAAAACCACTTCTGTACGAACTGAGGTACCTACTTGCCACCCGGGCCAAATGAAACCAACTGCGTCTTCAGATCTTTCGGGCAGATCTGCTCGCCAACGTCGGCCCCCAACCTATCTTGAGACTATATTTTTGTTGTGTGACCACTCACGGAGTCACCTTACTTCAATCTTCTTCTACCATGTCAGGTACGAAATTTCCATTACATCAATTCCTCTCTTATGACAATTTGTCTGCTTCTCACAAGTCGTATCTTGTTGCTATTGACTCTACCTATTTGCCTAAAACTTTTTCTCAGGCCGTGAAATTACCCCATTTTGCGTGATGCCATGGCCACAGAACATGAAATCTGGACTCTGACACCTCTTGCCATTAATAAAAAAGCTATTGGCTGCCAATGGGTTTATAAAGTGAAATTTAAAGCTGATGGGACCAAGAAAGATACAAGACCTGCTTTGTTGCCAAGGGCTGCACTCAAGCAGAAGGCCTAGTTTACCATGAAACATTTGTACCCATTACAAAGACGGTTATTGTTAGCTGTTTATTAGCCGTTGCTTCAACAAAACGATGGCCAGTTACTCAATTTGATGTAAATAATGCTTTTTTTACATGGAGATTTAGCGAAAGTAGTTTACATGCAAATTCCACTAAGATTCTCTGTATCTGGGGACAACGTGTTTGTCATCTTCAGAAGTCCTTATATGGTCTTAAACAGACTTCACGCAATTGGTTTTCTAAATTTTCTAAAGCCCTTCGTGCAACTGGATTTTCTCAATCCAAGGCTGATTATTCTCTCTTTACTAAAATCACTAGAACATCATCTACATATGTACTAGTTTATGTGGACAACATTCTCATCACATGGACAGATTCTCGTTCAATTACTTTATTAAAAGGCTTACTTGGTAACCCAATTTCATCTTAAAGATCTTGGCCACTTAAATATGTTCTTGGCATTGAGGTTGCTAGATCTAAAAAGGATTTTTTTTATGCCAAAGAAAATATACTTTGGACATTTTAAAAGACATGGGCATTATTGGTGCTCGAGTTTCTATATTTCCAATGGAGCAATATCTAAAGCTTCAACTGACTGATGGTGATTTCCTCGACGACCCATCCCAATATAGATGGTTGATTGGCCGTCTCATTTATCTCACTGTTACTCATCCAGACATTTTATATTCAGTTCATATTTTTGAGTCAATTTATGCAAAGTCCCCGATGTCCCCATCTTGATGCAGCATTACAGTTACTTCGTTATCTGAAAGGTACACCAAGGTATGGCATCTTACATCTGATTGTGTTTTCCATATCACCGCATTTTGTGATGCTGATTGGGCCAGTTATCCTACCATGCAACTTTCAACAACATGTTACCACACATTCCTTGGCTCTAGTCCCATCTCTTGGAGAACGAAGAAGCAACACACCGTTTCTTGATCTTCCGCAGGGGCCGAGTCCCAAGCCATGGCGCAAACAGCTTGTGAGTTACAATGGCTTCACTATCTTCTTTATGATCTTAGTGCATGTTTGGCATCACTAAATTTTAGGCTCTTATTGTCTAAATGTCTAAATCTAATAAAGTTGGAAAAATAAGAGCGTTTGACATGTGTTTATAGCTCTATTTAATTTAGATATATAGAGGTAAAAGCTCTATTTCCCACAGCCATTCATATGATGCATTTTCAAATAAGATGAAGAAAATAAGAGGCGCCCAGCTACAGTACTTTCAAGGATCACGCTCAGTTCGTTTTTTCAATTTTTCTCAAAATCCGAGCCCTTAAATCTAGATCCAAACCGTTGAAAATGTTCACATGATCAATTACGGCCATTCACCCAGATTTCAGCCGTTATATCATCCTGAATCTCAAGATATGTGCAAGAAAGCGTGAGCCATTGGATATTAGTTTTTGAATTTTGCGGGGCCCAAACACAAGATCCAAACCATTGGAAATGTTGGAAAGACTAAAAACGGCTTTTGGGTCAATTTTCAAAGATTGATTCCTTGTGGATCTCAAGATATTTGTGAAAAACTTTCAACCATTGAATTAATATGCTGAATTTGTAACTAGTCCACAGGCAGCCCCTTTTTTTATTTTTTATTATTATTTCTGGGACAATAAATAACAATCCAAACCATTGAAAATGTGTAGAAGGTCAATGACCATTGTGAGACCAAATCTCAGCCGTTGGATCATCACCAAACTTGAGATATTTATGTAAAAACATGAATTATTAAATATTTTTTAAAAAAATTAGAGGCCTTAAACACAAGATCCAAACTGTTAGATCTCTTTGGGAGGCCAAATATGGTTATCAAGTAAAATTTCAAGGGTCGATACCTAGTAGATCTTAACATATTTGTGAAAATCTTTTAACTATTTATTTAAAATGGTCTATTTAAAATAGATGCTTCCATTGCCAAACACATATTTTAATTCTAACATCTTTTTTTATAGCTCTTTTTTTAATGGTTCTATTTTGAATTGTCTATAAAAATAAGATTAGACCTACCAAACAAGCCCTTAGTCTATCTCATCCACAACCAATGACCCTTCATTGTGGTAACCAAGCTGCAATTTACATCGCTGCACCCATTGTTTTACGAAATAACAAAACATATTAAGATAGATTGCCATTTTGTTCATGAGAAAATCTAGTCTAGGCTACTTCAAACATCTTACATTTATACTTCTCACCAGTTAGCAGATGTTTTTACCAAGGCATTAGGCAAAGATCAGTTTCATAATCTCATTAGCAAGTTCGGTATTCATGACAATCATGCTTCAACTTGAGGGAGAGTTTTAAGTTTAAAATCTTATCTATTGTTCTGCTGTAACTAAGTGTATCTCAAATCCTAGTATACAAGGGGATATAACAACTAAGTCCATCTCAATCCCATCAGACAAGGGGATTTAGTTTGTGTAATTTCTATTTAAATTGTTACCCAAATTAAAACATGTACATACTTTTCAGCTTATCTAAAATTTATAGACCTGTGCCCAAACAGCAAGAAAGAGGACAATTTTTTTTTTCGACCTCAGGAATCGTGTGCGGAAAGTGACAAAAACGAAGCAAGCCCTATTTTGTAAGCACGGGACAGCTAGCACCAATCACTTTTCCCTAGGAAAATTGTCCTGGAATTTGTCCAGTATGTGTGAAGTTTAAATATTTTTGCATAGTTAAGAGCATGTTTGGTGAAACGGGAGAAATTCTATGTCGAGAGGATTCTTCATTATCCTCTCTTAGAATATTTTATAAGAGAAATTATTACACTTCAGGTTTTAGAAACACATATGATTGACTCTCAATTATTTCTTTGTCCTTGTGGGTTTACGAAGTTCGATATGGGAAGGTAGAGATGAAGGAATCAATAGATTAAAGGATTTTTTATGGATTAAGAAGATTGTGATAATTCTTTATAAGTTTTCCTCTCTTCAACCATAGCTGAGTCTTTTTAAAATCAAGGAAAATAAAAGAGTATATTCTTTCAAAGGATGGTATATCCAAACATACCCTAGGAACTAGTTTGGTGCAAACTGTAGAAGAAGAAACCTATGGCTTGCATTTCCGCAACTTTCTCTCCCACACACAAAAAATGGGCACAAGGGGGAGGAGGGGAGGATTTCCTCCCCCTTCGCTACACCAAATGGCTGGATTTGGTTCTGGATTTTCTGGTGTCCAGCTTCTCTTCTTTTTCGCTGAAAGTGGGGCTACACAAACAGCTCCTAAATATTGTGAAAAATACTTAAACTTCAAAAGTTTATGGGCATATATTAGATATAAATACTGATGTATAGGCCATATTCCCTTTTATTCTATACACTTCACTGAAATAAATGCAAGGTAACCAAGAGGCTTCACTGGTTCATACAAACTCTCTTTCTATAGGACGTATGTGTTTTTCATGGTGATATTATTTTACTGGATATATGTATTGTTATTTCAAAACGCATACATATAACATTTAACAGGTGTAACAAGAATTAGACGAGTTTACAACGGGCCTAAATCCAGACCATCAAGGGTTTCAGACCCTAAACATGTAATCAAAACTTTTATAATATTCCCAAACAAGCTCCATACACTAAACTCTCAATAAAGTAGTAACATAGTTGTCAAACAAATTCTACACACCATAGTCTCAACAAAACCTTTTTTTCGGTAAAAAGGAGATTTCCTTGAGTTCAAAAAGAACTAAATAAGGCGACAAAAACAAAACCCCTAATAAGGATAGTAATAGAGTGTCTCAATCCAACAGGCGCCTATACTCAAACTATATGACCTTTTAATTAAGTTGTGAGCAACTATGTTACATTTCCTAGAAATATGAAATAAGTCTACAAATTCAAAAGAATCACTACATACCAAAATATCCACTACTATGGAGTTTATAACACAGTTATGCTCCCCCTTCAAAGCCTGCACCACTTATAGGCAATCACACAAAACTTGGACTTTGGTTAAGTGATAACTCAAAACAACTTTTAAGGCTGAGAGAGTAGCTCTCGCTTCTACTTCTTTAGCGGAAGAGACGCATGATCCACCAATAGATATTGCAAGCAACAAGTCATTATCATTTCAAAGAGCAAAATCATACCCAACTTTGTCATCCACTTTTCTAAATGTGACATCACAATACAGAAAAGCCATTGTAACTACAGGCAAATCCCAAGATGAACTTAGGATGCGCCTATAGCCATAGTAACAACACAACCTGATCTTAACACAATTTGATCCCCCAGCCTCAGTTTTTTTTTTCTTCTTTCTCATAATTGTCCCCACAAGAATCCAACCATTTTTCATGCCATCCTATTGTTGACATCACATGGACTCTTCATTTATTCTCCATGTTCTTCAACTTCTATACTCGATTCTAAACAATTTTTTTATTTGTGGGGAAGGGAGGGGGTGCTTAACTTGGGCATAAAGAACATATCCTAAAAGTATATTATTTATATATTAGGGATACTTTCTGCATATCATCCATTTAGATCCGACGTGTAAAATCATGGGGTTTAAATTTTAAGGAATTGAAAAGCTTTTGAAAATAGAAATATAATATAATTTTCTCATCCTAAATTAAGCTTTTTTTGTACTTTTCATATAAAGCAAAACATTTAAAAATTTTCTCTTACAAGGCTTTCATGTTGATTTAAAAATTTTTTCCTTATGACCATTTTCATCCCTACCAATTAAACAACTTTTTTTTTTGGTGATTTTTATCTAGGTTGATGCAATAGGCCTTTCAAGTTATTATTAAGTTTGACATTTTAGTTGAGTCTCATTTATCCAAATTTAGACCTCATATTTTTATCAGATCACATAACTCAAATTAAAATGGGTGGAAGTATTGGACTTTTTTTCCCACTAACGGAGGGTGTCTCAGCCCTTTGAGCCCAACTAACCCTTTCGGGCCCATGAGCTAAAGTGGGCCTTGATGTATAATCTCATGGTGGGGCCAACTCAAGATAGAATAAAGTTTCGACATGTCCCATAAAAGAGGAGGCCATGCACTTGAGTGATCCATACCACTTGGTGGGCCCATTATTTCAAGGTTTGAAAGGAGAGTGAGAAGGCCCATATTTCCCATTGGTGGGCCCAAAGTTTCTTTTTTGGTAATGGGGGAACCCGTTGACCCACCTTTGGTTGATTATTAGTAAACCCTTGAATACACGACATTACCCACGAGCACCGTGTATTGGATAATTTGCATGATTCAAACCAAACCTCTTGGATATGGCTGGAATGCCTTGACCAACTAGACAAATATGCATTGGGTGGTGGGCCCAATGTTGCATGGTTAGATTTTCTAGAAAAGGGAGTGAGAAAGAAGAGGACATTATTGGATTGAAAGTAAAAAAAAAATAAAGAGCTCCCAATCAACTCGCTAATGCTCTATCACATCTTACACCCCCATATAGGTTTCTATAGCACTCATGTGTTCTCCCTTCTTGTCTTCATGTCTACATACAAGAACTCAAACTCACAAATTCTTCTTCTGCGGGTAATTAGTCTTCAAGCGAGGAGTGACTGGCAGGTTCTCTCAGCATAAGGCAACTTCTACTGTAAAGTCCAATGATTCCAAACTGATTTCGTCAGGATTTACGTCCTTCGATTGTTGTCTTTAGTTTAATTTGCTATTTTCTGTTTGGATCTCGAGCCGTATCACTTATATATTTGTCTTTACTGTTCGAACTCTTTTGTTATTCTAATGAATTTCCCTTTAAAAAAAAAAGTAAGGAGCTCTGGGAATGGCTTTGCCTCTTAGAAAACTCTCTCCTTTTCTTTTTTCTTTCATTTCTTCATTTTAATGTGGGCCCGACTTCTTAGTAATTTCCAGTGTACTGTCTATCACTCACGTACATTGGAATGATATTTGCGTGGGTGTAAGCTCATATTAGGAGTTGGATAAAGCAAATGTGGTCCCACATAGGTCAACCCAAAGCAACATTATTTTATCTGCTAGCGGCCTGCAAGTTGTTAGAAATGAAATGAATAGATGTCATGATGATCACAAGTATATGACTTCTTACACAAATTTTCCTCTTCAGCAAACCCCAGTAAACCTGTATTTTCTGTTGCAACCCTGACGGAGCTTTCACAGAATATGGACATTGAATGGGTTAATTAACCAAACCCAGCACTTTATTACTATCTAATTGAGTTTAGTTGGTATCTATTCTCTACAAGTTACTGAGAGAGTTCTGTAGCTCATTCAATCTCCAGAAATCCTATTCTGTGGGTCACCTCAATGTCAATGGGATGGTTTTGGGCTTGATCTTTTTTAGCCTTAATCTAGCTAAATATCCTAATCTCTGGGCTCTACTGCAGGGCCGGCTTTACATCTATATTAGACAAGAAAAAATTTTGAGAACATTATGGGGTTTGGTCTTCCCCACAGACCCATGTGCTGCCCGTATTTATGGCGCAATAGCTAACAATAAAAGTCTGGATCTGGGCTGCAGGCTCGACCATCTGCATCATGTCGAGCCACTGACTCTGTGAATTATAAGCCTGGTCGATTCCACCCCAAATCAGCAGACTAAGTTGAAGGAATTAAAACCGGGCTCAGTCGAAGCCCTGGAAAAGGGGAGTGAAGGAATAAGAGGAAGAGGAAGGAGAAAGAAGAAGAAGAAGAAGAAGAAGAAGAAGAAGCGAGAAGCAGTTCTATCTTGAGGTCCTTCCTCATCTCTGCTGCCCCCCAAACCCTATATTCTCTCGTTTCTCCCTTTTCCGTTCTTTTAATGTCAGCATCTAATGTTCATTATCCATCGCTTAATCACTTTATGCATGTACAGATGAAATTGCTCCAGCCCATTGAGCTGTTTCAACGTTATATAAAAACAAATGCGCCGAAACAGGGGCGGTTGCTCGGATTGGATGTGGGAATGAAGTATGTTGGACTAGCTGTTTCAGATCCTCGAAATAGAACTGCTGCACCTCTATGGTATGGAAATGCTTGGTTTAGTTTTTTTAATTGACATGTTTGTTCGAAGACATAGTTGCCATTGTGTGCAGATTCTTGTGTTTTTTCTTGGAATTTGCTTCTTGTTACTTTGTCTTGTCAGGGCTTTTGCACTTCTATTCTTTCTCCTGTTTTATGATGATTTTATATAAATCTTCTTTGGTAAATTGTTACTTGCAGAGCGGGCAATAATGATGATTAAAATTTATCAAGACAATAGGCATGCGTTTACTTTAAGAGGAGGAAGAAATAATTACTACCATCTTGATGCTGTCTAGCCTTTTTTTAACTGATAGCTAACCGAGTTAGTGGGTAACTAATATGTTTGATCCAACCGATCCAATGGAATCACAGTATTAATTGTTCCTGTTAGTGGGGTTTTTTTTTTTTTTTATTGGATTAGGTATTAGGAGAAAGGGTTGAAAAAAGACTGACAAACTAGGATGAACAGAACCCAAGGTGCCAGAGAAATTTGAAAGAATAATAATAACGAGAGAGATGCCCTAATTTTGATTTTCGTACTTGAAGACAACTTGAGCTGCAGTAGGAGAGATTGATGTTCAAGAAATATGAAGTTGAGCTTTGTGTTTTTGATGACATGGGTATCCCTGTGGTATTTTCACCCGCTAGGACTATTTCCCTGGGTGCACGCACGGCCCCACAACACATGCACCGGGCAAGTCTAGGGTGGGACTCGAATACAATATGTGGGGAGTAAACCCATGCCTTATGCCAATGAACCATTACCCTGGCGGGCGACTGTGAAGATGATTCAAGAAATATAGCCCACCGATTCTGTGCCCATAGAAATAGTACTCACTATATAAGTATAACCAAGGTTCGCATGCTAAGTGTCAGTTTAAGCGGTGCTGAAGTTGTGAAGTGATTTGTTCAGTCAATGTGAAAGTCTAGAGCTGAAGTTTCTTCTGCATATAAAATAAATAAAGAACAACACATCACTATTCTCAAATCATTTGTATAGATGTGTAGAATAAAAAAAAATGACAGTTTTTCTTTCTTTATCTCTTTTTTTTTTGTTTTTTACATTGTGTTATTGTCCTATTTTGTTTTGTGCATTTATGTCATAGCTGACAATTTGGAGTTTAAAATTACAATGCAGTGTGCTACTCAGAAAGAAAACAAATACCGATTTTATGGCCAAAGATTTTCTACAGTTGGTAAGTTTGGATCTTTACCTCTGACTTGTTTTATGTTGTTCTAGAAGAGGGATTTTTTCCCGGAATAAATGGTTGTTTAGTCATATAAACTTAGAGTTCGTGTTTCAATAAATCTTAATTTAAGTTCATTGTGTTTGTTTACTTACTCGAATAAATAGCAATTGGTAACAGCATTGCCACATGGATGAGATGGACTTGATAAGCTTACATGCATGATTTAGTGTTCTATGACAATTAATCCTGTCACATAAATAATTCAATTTTTTAAAAGATAAAAACTGGCAAGAGATTTTAGGAGTCTGATGGCTCGTGTCTGTTACTGGTTTTCTATTGCAGAGGCAGGTCATCTCAAAGCCGAGTCTAAATGCCTCTTATTTGTGCTCAGTTATGCATGAACTGGAAACTAATACCACATATTATACTGGAATTCAACTGGATTTATGTGCCAAGGTGGCATATATGTCCAAGATCTGAGCTGTGCTCATGTTGGAATTGTAGATGCTCACGCTCCAAAAAATAAAAAAAAGGGGTAGATTTCAAATCCAGCTAGAAAGGTGTGTGTCAAACTCAAATTTAGTCTGGATTGGTTTAGGTCTTATTCAAGCCTCAACTAGCCCACAAACCTTCTGGTCATGATTTTTTAGCGATGTTAAGCCAAAATCCAGCAACTTAACTGAATGATTGGATGCTCCCACAGATTGCTCAAAATACCTCTGATCCTGGATAAGGTCATTCACAAATCTCTGCACACAAGATGATGCAGTGATGTTTGATCGTTGAGAGGGAGGTTTCACTAAATGATTCATGCACAAGAGTTTTTTTTTTATTAAAGGTCCAATGATTGTAAATCTTTTCTTTCATGAGAAAACTACCTAAGGTGTAGATTGAATGAAGAGACTTGGTTTAGATCACAGGAGCAGGAGTTGTAATTCAGTACATGATAGGACCACTCAAAGTAGAGTTTTGTGATTTAACTTAAACCAGCCATTTAAAGATAAGAAGTTTTAAGAGATCATTGAAAAAATAGAGAAGGGGTTGTTCCCTTAGTTGGAGCGAACATCTGCAGCATCTCTATGATTCAACTGGATTATGGGTTTGCTTGTATTATGGGCCTTACTATTTGTGGTCCCTATCCCTGTGTCAAGTAGTCACCCAAAGGGCAAGATTATGAAATGAATGAACAGTTGAAGGAAACTTTGCTCACTGTCAATTTTCAATGTACATGCAGTGCCTTCCTAACAAAGAGAGTGCCTGAATTTTTCTGTCCAGGTGATTTACATTGTTCCCCCACTTGATCATGGCTTTGATGTTACACATGTCCACAACTGCATGTATTTGCGTGAAAATGAGCATGGAAAGATCTGTGTGAACTTTCAAAAAAGAGAAATAAATAGAAAAAACTGCATATCCTGCAAGAGGAACTTATTTTGAAGCTAGATATCCAGGTCATCAGCAAAATCTCCATTGAAGGCAGATATCATTATCTTTGAGAGCATGCTAATGCATGGACGATTAAAGTCAGGTTTTGGAAGAATGCCTTCAGCTCTAAGATTTAGATGACTTGAAACATTAGTCATCTGTGGCTTATTGCCTACACGGAAATTTTTGTGCTGGTTCTATCCTAGAGGGAAGTTATGACTGGTAGTTTTTTATGAAATCTGCTGGTGGCCAATACATCCTTTGGCTTTTGGGCTGGGTTTGGGATTAAAAGTTGAGCAGGAATATATTTATGTGCTTCAGCTGTCTTGACTTCTACAGGGTTACAGCCGATGGTCAGCTGAAGTAGCATTGTCAAAGGGCCGGGTCGGCTGGGCTCGGGGCTATCCTTACCCTACCCTCAATATATATAGGGCCGGGCTCATATAGGCTAAAGCCCTTGAAGGGCCTGCTCTTCATAGGCGCTTACCCTCCTTGAGGGTCAAGGCCAGGTCAAGGTAGGGCTCAAAGCCTCAAAACAAGAAAATCTTTTTTTTTTTTTTACATTGTTACCAAGTATGAAGGGTTTGTGTGAGTATTATCTTGTCTAACACTCTAACCTCTTTGGAGAATAGAAGTTGTTTCTAAAAACTTTATTAGATAAAGTCATACGTGTTTTAATAACTTGGGTTCTAGATACATGGTTTTATATTTTTTGCTTAAAAAAGAAAATGGTTAAAGAATATGTTCTATTTCACACCTTTCACAGGAATGTTTACTTACCAAATCATTCAATGAAGTCTTATCTTTGAAATTTTTAAACCATTTACATATACCTACCTTTTATGAATTTACATTATTTTCAATTTAACACTGATCTAACAAAAAAATAAATACACTAGAAAATCACTATTAGTTCAAACTTTAGAAAACTGGGAGTTATAATTTTCTAATTAAAAGAATAGTTGGATGACCCCATCAAAATTCTTAAGTTCCATGCCCATACAAACTGCCTTTATGAATTGGTTGGCATCTCAAGTCATTCTAGAAAGGAAAAGTGTATCCCTATTAACAAAAGTACACCACCTTTTTTAAGTAGCAAGAATATATCAAAACAATATAAAAATCTAAATAAGAAACAATAAAACTAGAAAAAAAAGGATTGGAAGCAATCATGCAATACTTATTGCTTATGGATTAAGTATAAGATAGAACTTAAATAATTAAATAAAGATGAAATGAACCAAGTATGTGTGTATGGGTTTCTACTGCATTTTGTAAAAAGGTATGGGGGTATAAAATTTCCTTCATACCCTCATTTTATTATTGTTAAGTGATTGTTATAAGGGTATTTTAGTAAGCGTATATATATAAATGTATAAAATATAAATATATATTATATGGAATAAAGTAGTAGGAGGGCCAAGGCCAAGGTTGTGCCAGGCTAGTAGTGTCCAAGCCTAGCCCTAGAATTTCAGGGCCTCAAAAAATTGTCCAAATCCTTTAATCTGTCCCAGGGCCTTTTCCTTAGAAAGAGAAGTCCTCATTTTAAGGGCTTTTTAAGGGCCTGGCTGGGCCCCCTTATCTCAAGGCTAAGTTGCAACCTTTTTATCCCTTCTCTTTCAACGAGAACTCGAGAAGGCTTTATTCCTATCTAAATTCATCCAGCAAACAAGCCCAAAATGAATTTCAATCTATCATTTTACTTCATTCTTTGGAAATTGAAGGTGATCACGTGTGGTTTCTATGATATTTGTCTATATAAATTTTAGTATGTGAAAAACTATATTTGGAATGTACACCAAGTTTTTGTTTTTTTCCAACCTAATATTTGTCAAGGTTGCATCTGAAATATACATACAATAAGGTTGCTATGAACAACCATGTGAACATATGCCCTGTAGTTATGTCCACGGCTGAAGGTCTTTCAAGCCGCATGCCAGTTTTGGCTTCTCATAGCTTCAACCTTTAACTGGTTCTGTTGTCTATGATTTTTTTAAAGACATATGACCATGACTGCAAATTTTAGAAATGGAGTGTCTTTACAAGAGGCTTTATACTTCTGGGTTGGGCTCCCAAGTCATTGCATTATTCCATATCTCTCAGTTAGCCGAGGCTTTATACTTCCTTTAATCCCCAGTCGTCAGAGCTCGCAAACCCTAAGCTCTCCCGTGCACGATCTCAGCTGGTCGAAGATGTAGAATCCAAGCCTTAGGTTGAGATGGGGATCGTCCTTCTCCTCCGGTGGCTTTCCGGTGGGTTTCATGGAGGGAGAATGCAGCACCTGCAGTGGAGTGTGTAGGCCTCCGAGGGTGATGAGGCGGAGGCCGGAGGAGAAGGGCTGAGGGAAATAGCGGGAATCTAAAAATCCAAGTGAGCTCTTGTAGAAGCTCATCTTCTTTTCCTCTTTTTTTTTTCTTTTCTTTTCTTCGTTTTTCAATTACTTGGGATTTCGTTTTCCTCACTATATAGGTGAGAGAGAGAGTGGATTATGTTACTTGGGATTTTGTTTTCCTCACTACATAGATGTGTGTGTGTGAGAGAGAGAGAGAGAGAGAGAGAGAGAGAGAGAGAGAGAGAGTGGATGGGTATTGGGGATTGTAGAGTAGTCTTATATAAGTTAATGCTTTGTGCCCTAGCCGAACTTCTTGTCTTGTATACTTTCATCATCTTCCAAATCTTGCTCCACTAAGGTAACTTCTTCTCTCAAACTCATTTACATTCTTCTTTTGAGAATCAAGATTCCATCTTTTTTATTTCTCTTGTGCTTTTCATGTCTTCTCTTTAGGGGTCGTTTGTTTTTCACCATTTACATAGGTAAATATTACACATGTGAAATGGTTTCACACATTCATGTTTGTTTTTACAATTTACACATGTGATGTGTAAATTGGCTGTGATTTTGGTGTGTAAATTGGCTGTAAAAGGGGCATTCAGTTTTCACACCTCAACAGGTGTGAAACTGTTTCACAGCAGTTTTTGCAAAGGGCGCCAGTACAGCATGAATAGTACATCACGCCCAACACATTTTTTATTTTTTTTTTAACTTTTTGGGCCTCCCAATCATGATCAGAACCATCCATTATATTTGGAATGCCAAAAACGGCTATGGTGCAAAAAATCAGCCGTTGGATCATCTTACATTGTGAGATATTGATGACACAAATTCGACCGTTGATCTTCATTTCTGGAATTTTGTGGGCCTGGTTATGACAATCCGAACCGTTCATCTCATTCAAAATGTCATTTTTTGCTTACATGTCAAATTTTAGATTTTTATTCGTTATAGATCTTGAGATATCTTAAAAAGAACATTTCAATGGCTATGGTGCATACCCAGTCCGCTTTTTTTAAATTTTTGCATCTTGTATGATCCAAATGCATGATCTGAACCGTCCAAAATATTTGAAATGATGAAAACGGCCATGGTACAAAATTTCAACCGTTGGATCATCTTACGTTGTGAGATATTTATGAAACAATTCCTGCCATTGATCTTAATTTTGGGGATTTTGTGGCCCCATTTTCATGATCCGAACCGTTGATCTTGTTCAAAAGGTCACTTTCAGCTAAGAGGTCAAATTTGAGGTGTTGATTCAACATGGATCTTAAGATATATCAAAAATACATATCAACCATTAAGTAGAATTAGATTAACATGTGAATCGGTGCGAAAATAACAAACAAAAAATATATTTCACATGTAAGTCATTTACATATGTAAATGACTCACATGTGAGTCATTTACATATGTAAAGCATTTTCACATCACATGTAAAATTAACAAACGACCCCTTAACATCTGGGGATTTTGAGATTTATAAAGCATTTTGTTCCGATTTGTGATGGGATCCACTTGATGCCATCTTCTTTTTCTTGCATGTGCTTAGTAATGGATACCCTTCACATGATGAGTGTATATTCTCTTTTTTCATATTCGTTATGGTGGAGGTGTTTCTTCCCGTATTGAGAATGGTAGTTTGATGCCTGTTGAGATGTGATCTATGATGCCTAGATATGGCTGGATACGGCAAGGACACACCATAGATACGGTGAGGACATGAATTTTACACATAAAAGGTGAAGTATTGGATATGATATGATACGATACGATACGTTTTCCATTTCGAAGTATACGTGATGTGTTGCATAAAGTAATTTTGTAACATGTTTTTGAGCATAATGGAGGTGTTCTTAATGATTGTGAATTTTGTAGTGCATTGGTGCACTTGTTGAAGCATCTTGAGATCATTCTTTTACTTAGCTTTTTCTGTCCACACCAAGTGTTTGATAATATGTTTGAATGAGATGTCTTATGGTGAATAATGGAAATCATTTTCTTTTGCTAAGAGATTGTAGTGATGCTTTACTTGGCTTTATAGGTTGTCCTCTTAGTTGTTTCTGTGCATCCAATGGCTCCCAAGAAGATTCCCGTGGCTAAAAAAGAGGGTGTGACTCGTGTTTCATCTTCTTCCTCTTCATAGGATGCATAAAAGTTTCGGAATGAGGAAAGGGCAATGCAATTTGAAAAAATCTTCAAAAAGAGAGCAGTCATTCTTGAACGACTAGTCCATTTGCGTGAGTTTGGCTCCATTATCTTTGGTGGATGGCTTCACATTTTCAATGGTACTCTCTGTATCATTTTGAGACAAAAATATTTTTCAATTTGGTATGCAAGTTCTATAACAACATGTATGATATGACTAGTGGGTCTTTTAAGTCAGATGTTCGAGGAAAAGATATTTCTATCACTCCTCATTTTTAAGTTGATTTCTGAGAATTTCCTGTACTGTAAATGCTAAATATCCCATTCCAGACAATGATTTTGATGACATAGAGGATGATACAGATGAGATCAATTGTGATGAACTATCAGAACTTTGTGGTCAAGACATGGAGAGCTATTGATGCAGAAAGAGCTATTGATTCTTACGGGTTGCCGAACATATTGTCACACATAATATTGAACCAAAAGGGCATCATACTGAAATTAATCAGGATGCTGGATACTTATTGTTTACAATTGGGAAAGGACTTCCCATTGACCTTCCTAAGGTCATATCCGATGTTATATTTCGTGCTAGTCTGAGGCGAAGAATGCCTCATTACCATTTGGGGTGTTACTTTCAAAGATTCTGATTCATCATGGTGTGCAACATGAGCTTCACAAATAATCTATCACTGTACTGAATCCGATTACTATGAGCACTTTGATGCAGTCTCAATCATATGCCTGAAACCCAGATGTTCAAAGATCTGGACCAGCTGCACCTGCAGCTGAAGAAGACCAAGATGAGTTGGCAGATCCTTCTTTGCTTGAGAGGATGACAGCTTTTGAAGAAAGCATTTGTGATCAGTCTACATAGTTTGAAATCATCTAAGAATAGTTCAGACCTTGAGTAGCAGGTTTGACTAGATGGATTTACAATCAGCTAGAATGGAAGGAAAGCTTGATTCTATTTTAGAACATCTGCGTCAACAATGACTCTCTCTTAGTTTACTAAATAGCCTCTTTTGTGTGTGTTTTACTTATATTATGCATCATTGCTATTATGACTACTTAGCTGTTATGTTTTCAACTAATTTAATTCTCAAATTTTCCGTGTACTATCTTTTCAAAGTACTATCTTAATGGAATTAACTTTTGTTTACGTCTTTCATTATTTAACCCTTGTCAATTTATGAACAAAAGGGAGAGTAGTAGGAAATTAGAAAATTTTATTTCATGATTGCTTTATTTTGATCTTTTGTCTAGAAGTGTATTATAGGTGTTGTAGTTTCACATGTTCATATATGTTGATTTGAAGAAGAAGAGCTTTTTCATTGTTATCTGAGTAGATTGTATTGTCTAGAAAGTGTTATCCATGAATTGCCAAAAGGAGGAGATTGTAAGGAATGTAATATTAGCTAATTCATGGGTTGCACATGTAAGGAATATAGTATTGGCTAATTCCTGGTCTAGACAAAACTTGGGTTTACAAGAGTTGTAATTTTGTATATTTAGATGAACTAAAGTTTTGGGTCAAAATTGTGGATCTAAAGAGAAGATTTAAAGACTTGAAAAGGAATTTTATAAGGCCGATCGATCAGATGGATGCCGAATTGATTTGATGAATGCTTCAGAATTCCACAGAAAAAGAACCCAGACAGAACCTTAATCCGATCGATCGGATCAATGCCTGATCAATCGGACAAGCTACAATTTCATATCCAACTTTTCACATTTGTTTTCTTTTTGAACCATACTTCCTAATTCATCTTAGAAACTGTCCCTAATAGCATCCCATGAATATTGGGCTATAAATATATCATCCATCTTAGCCCAAATCACCTCTCTCACAATTCTAAACCCTATAATAGTTTTTTGAGAGTTCTCTTGCTTCTCTGGAACAACTTTTTCCTGCCGTGCTGAAGGTTAGAGTTCCTCAGATATCTCTTCTCCTACTCTTCCTAGAAATTCGTCTTAGCAGCTTCAAGGCGTATTAAATCAAGTGTGAAGAAGGCAAATGGTGTATGTGTCGGTAAAAACTTCAAGTCCTTTAGGTTGTATTCAACTGGACAATGGTAGTAATTTTATCTTGTAACCTCTCTTGCATAATGCTTGATCTTGGTAGATCGATGGTAGATCCCGTGGTTTTTTCCTATTTGGATTTTCCATGTAAAAATTATTGCATCCATCTTTTGTAGTTGATTGCTTTTTAACATAGGTTAATTGTTCATTTAACTACATATAAAAAATCTGTAATAGGATCTTAACTTGGGTTAAGGTTAGAATCCTTCATATTAGATCTCTACCATTCAATGGCATAATGACCCAACTGATCCAAACCATATCAACAAGTCCATGACGTACATGCTTGAAGACTTACAAAGAGCTACAATGGTTAGCATCTAAACCCACCATTCCACTAAAACAGACCTTCCAAAAATTCATCTAAGCAGTGCCGCCGAGTTGATTTAATCAGTCACAAGTGATAAATTGTGATGCCCATGCTAGGATTACATTCACTAATCAGCTGCTCATATTTTGAATAGGTGGTAGGGCACACTGTATAGTTTCAATCCACTTACGATTTCTCTAACATAAGAGATCCAATCTCTTATCAAATGAGAAGGCTAAGCTTTCAATAGCGCTGGTGAAAGCGGAGAAAATAGAAAAAAGAAATGATGCGAAGTGAGAGATTAGTTGAGCAGACAATATTATCTCGATTTGAGCAAGACTGTGATAATTGGTATCAGAGCAAAGAACAGCTCTAGTTCTAGTGGGAAAGATTATGATCCGGTGGATTTAGGCCAAAGTGGAAGATCTAATTAAAAATTTGATGTGCTCATCGCCTGCCAAAGAATACCTGTGATATAGGGGACTCCACAAAGTCCCACATGATCGAAAAGAGCCAAGTTGTAACCTTAGGCTTATATGTCAAATTCCATATTAACTCAATATAATGCGTTCTAAAACTGTATGGCACAAGATCCCATAAAAATTCATCGTTAAACATGCTTGGGCAGGAGCAGTATTAAAATGGGTGATCTTGAAAAGGTCTCCGTGCATGTGTAGGCCAATAACAATTGATGTTGTTTCCAACTACAAAGGTGGGGTGGGAACCAAGTACAAGGGTCTCTGTGGGAGGGAACCAAGTACAAAGGTCTGGGCTGAAGCCCCTACCTTGACCTTAAAAAGGTTCAAAATTTCTTACGACACTCCCTGGAAATCTTGAAATTAATATTTTTATTTTTTGTTAGTTTGCATTTGCACCTGAGCATAAGCCTTGCCAATTCCATCATCAAAGTTTACAAAGTACCACAAAAGCAGTATGCAAGAAACCATTAATAATAAGGGAAACTATAACAATATCATCATCTACCGTTCGTTACCACAAAAACAAATATAGAAATAGAAGACAGCATTACAAATAATTATAAGAGAGCAGGTTTCTAGGACCTGAAAATGGTGCTGGGCACCTATCACTTAAAAGTTCCATTATAATATTAGATCTAGAATATTAAAAGATCTGGGTCATACTCCAGATTCTGCAACAGTGAAGAATAGATTGTTCAAAGTCCAGAAAGGACCACAATCATATCCGCATGGGGTTGGCATATAGTCTCCAAAGGCTGGGCCTTGGGCATAGTGAGACCCGCTCCTTCCATCATGTCCACCTTCTCTTTTCCCACCCTCTCCCACTCGAAGCACTGGATCAAGGTCCCCAATACCAACCCCACCACCTTCGTCGCCATGCCCATGCCTGGACACGACCTCCTTCCATATCCAAACGGTATAAACTTGAAATTCAAACCATCCTTATCCATTTCCATACCTTCAAACCTCTCTGGCTTGAAACTTGCAGGGTCTGTCCAAAGATTGGGGTCCTGTTGAATGGCCCACGCGTTAACCAATAGCATCGTGCCACGTGGAACATGGAAACCTCCCAGGGTGCAGTCCTCATATGACTCGTGGGGTACCAGAAGCGGGGCGGCAGGGTACAGTCGAAGAGTCTCGTTGATGATACAGTGAAGGTACGGAAGCTTGTCGAGATCGGATTCGTCAAGGAGACGATCATTCCCTACCTGGATGTTCAGCTCTGCTTTCGCTTTGTTAAAAACTCCTGGATTGTTGAGTAGAAGTGACATGGCCCACTCCAGAGTCGTGGACGAAGTGTCGGTACCAGCCGTCACCAGTACCTGATCAGAAGTTGGATACAGTTTCGATTAAGTCTGTCAACGTACGTTGAGGAACATGTTGTTTGATTAGCTTGTTTAATGTGTAGAGTAAAGTGAAATAATTAAAATTTAATTTTTTTTAAATGATTTAAAATTTTCTCCTCCTTTTTCTAAAAAAGGAGAAAAAACGCAACCACTAAATTACTAAAAATTATCTACTTTGCATACAAAAATTCAAAAAGATTTCTCGTCAAATACTCAAAAATAAAAAGTTATAGTAATTCCATCATATATTATTATCTTTTCATTTGGAATTTAATTTACTCTACTTTACTCTATCCCACAAACAAACATATGGTTGAGTGGCTTGTGCTCATGCCAAAGACTACTTACACTTTTGAAGAATTAACCTAAATGCAAAGTTTACTTGTTTAGAAAGAATTGAGTTTGAGTGATGTAAACCATCACGGTGATAGTAGAGGGGACAAATCAAGTCTCTCTATGTCACCAGTAAACCAACTTGCCCATTGCCCGCGTGCATGGTAAACTGCTTGAATGGTAACGGGGCCTCCGTCATCGTGAGAGATTACCTCGGAAGATTCAAACTCGTTTAGAAAAAGGGTAAGCCTATGTAATGCATCTTACTATACTATGTTTGCACCAAGATTTAAGCTTTAAAACTAAGTATAAATTTAAGTTAAAAAATTATAAATGTTTGGTGTACCTAGTGTATCTATGTTTTTATATTAATTGTATACTTATATATGATGATATGTAAATGAGGATTTTCCTAAAAAAATCCTCATAGAGTAACATTATACCAAAAAGGTTCCCAAAGACATGATTCCACCACAATAGTATCAGGAGTCTTTTTTGGTTTAAATTTTTGGAATTTGAGTTGGGTAGGGATATCCCTGCTTCCCTGCTCACCCATGTACATGAGCAGGGATATCCCCATTCACAATATTTTTTTTATCTTCCTCTTCCTTCTTTTTTCACTCTTTTTCTTCCAAAAAGTACTAGTGGGTTTGGGTTATTTGACACGAGCGGGGATATCCCTGCTCACCCATATATATCCATTCTCTTGTTTTATTTTTCTTCCTCTTCCTTCATTTTCTGTTCTTTTTTTCTTTCGGTTTAGGTTATCTGATCCCTGCTTGTTCTTTCTTTTTCCTTTTCCTCTTTCTTCCTTTTCCTTCCTCTAACCCCAATATAGACCCCAAAGATTGAAATAAAAAAAAACTAAAGGATTACTAATCAAAAGCACCATTCCCAAAACCCAAGGTGGAGATGAAAGAAGGAGGCAGAGTAGAGATAAATGATGATGGTAGGTTTTGGTGAGTTTAAGGGGAAGGGAAAGGGAAAGGGAAAATTGAGATAAATAAAGAATCATATAGATTGATTGGTTGGTGAGGGAGGGGAGGACTTAGGTTTGGGTTTGGGTTTTATGGGCTTAATGGTTTTGAGTTTAATGAGTGAGTGAAGTAAATTGAAATTAGGCCTTTGGGTTTAGGTTTGAGCTTGAGTTGAAGTAAGAAAAAGAAGAAAAACCAGAGGAGGATGGAAGAAGAAAAAGAAGAACTGGCGGAGGAGGAAAAAAAATCGAGTAAGAATATCCCTGCTCATATACGTTGGTAAGTGGGGATATCTCCGTGTAAGTCAGGTTCTAAAAAACTAAATAAAAAAAGATCTGTAGGACTACTATTATGGAATCATATCTTGAGGGTTCTTTATAGTTTATAGTAACTTTTAAGAGAATTTTTCAAATGAAATCCTCTATATAAATACTAAAAACAAATAAAACGAAATGGACAAAATAAAAACCAAGAAGGATAGGGCCTAAATATCCTTATATCAATGAGTGGTACCAACTCCCATTGCATACCCTCTATCCTTAGAAAAAGGTCGTTCATTTTTAGCCATTGGAATTGCAAAACATGGGATCCATTGTATTTGTACGTTGTAAGTCTTAAGCTTTACGGAATCCGAATTCAGTGAGTTGCACACTTTCATGATCTCTATGTCCCACACCAATTTTCTGCTACTCGAGCTGACTACCCCGGAATCCAGATTCACCAGTGAAGTAAGTATGGTTATTATTATTGTGCGAACCACTTTATCAATAGCACAATTAATATGGGACCAAATCCTATTCCATTTAAATGCACAAGCTTATGTGGCACTACACAATTGTAATTATGTTTTACTTTTTATTTTTCTCTTTCACACACACTGACACTAATAGATGAGATAAATACATTTATCCCACTTTTCAAAAACCTTCTAATTGAAGACATTCATCAATTTAAAGCTATTTTTCGATAACTTTTTTCCTCTATATTTTTTTAAAATAAATTTCTTATTCAATTTCTTTATATTATCCTCATTTCCTTCTTTAGTTCAAGATGATCAAAGACAACTATAGTGGCTGTTGAAACTATATCATGGTTTCAAATGATTGGTAATCTTGGTATTTTAAAAAAAATTAAGGAAAACATTTGCTAGAAAGTACCTTTAAATAGATTGATGCCCTTAATTGAAAACTTTTTTAAAAACTTTGAGACTAACTTGAAAAGTTTCAAAAATTATATCTTTTTTTTAAAATAAGATAAAAACTTGAAACTTTGTTTGAAAATTTTCCCTTTTAAAAAGATGCGGATAGAGGAACCAATCCTGGATATCAAGATGCAAATAGCCGCATTCAGAAGTTGAGATGGGAGACCATGAGGGGCGCAAGAAACTTCTAGAATATGGGAAGGCCACATTGGAGAGCATGGAAATTTAGATATTAGAATCTACAGCACAGTTGCAAGAGAAGTTACAAATGTGGGCAGAAATGGCTTGGGTTTAGGGGTATTTTGGACTTTTTAAAAAGGATGGAAAAAAGTCACAAGAAAATGTTTAATTCTACTGTTCTATGGTTTGTCTTGATCTGAAGTAAAAGTAAAAATCTTAATTTCTAATTTGAAATGTTGATCTTTTTTTTTTTTTTGGTTATTATTATCTTGCTTTGAAATATGCTGAGAAGTTAGGCCTTCCCTCCAAAGGGATAAAAAAGAAAACGAAACCGCTCCGGAAAGAGAGCTAACGTGAGGTGGTTTTCAGTTATCACTTACCATTATCATTCCTTTGATGATATTGTCAGTATAATACCCTGGCTCCATTTCTTGCAGCGACAGCAGAATATCAACGAGAGTCATAGTCTTCTTCTTCTTCTTCTTCTTCTCCTCCTTCTTCTCCTCCTCTTCAATCTCAAAAGTATCATCCATCTTCTTTTTTCTATGCTCATCGATCAGACCTTGCAACATCACACTCCACCTCTTCCCCAACCCAATCAGCATCTTCTCCACTCCGTTAAACCCAACCCACCTCAGAAAAGGCAAGCAATCCAGCAAATTCGATACCCCGCTCGCAGCCAATGACTCCTGCACAATCTCCCTAAACCGCCTCGCCTCCTCCAAGTCCTCCACACTCTCTCCGTAATACCGCTTGCCGGCGATCATCCTCATCATCACGTTGAGCATCAGCTCGGACAGCTTCCGCCTCATATCCACCTTCTTCGCAAGACCCGAATCTCGGAACAGCTCTCTGACCAGAATCCGGACCTCATCGGACCGGACGGATGAGAACATGTTGACGCGGTTGGAGGAGAGGATCTCCGTGATGACAATGCGGCGGAGGTTGCGCCAGTGGGGGCCGTAGGAGGCCCATGCGAGGGAGGTGTAGTTGAAGCCCATGTATTTTCCGGAGAGGACGCGGGGGCGGTTGGCAAAGATGACGTCATTCTTGGTGAAGCATTCTTGGACTAGGGCTGGGGAGGAGACGACGACGACGGGGCGGGAGCCGAAGCGGAGGGAAAGGATGGGGCCGTAGCTACGGGAGAGGGCGGAGAGGGATCGGTGAAGGGGTGTTTTCAGGAGGTGGAGGTGGCCGAGGATTGGAAGGGAGGGCGGTGCTGGTGGTCTTGGGTGGAGAGATTTGTTTGTGAAGAAGAGTTTGGAGATGAGGAAGAAGATGGAGAAGAAGAAGAAGAAGAAGAAGAGAGCTGAGCAGAAGATGAGCTCGTCCATAAGGTCCGAGGAGTGAGTGAGATTTGAGAGACAATGGGACAGAGATGTATTTAATAAAACAAAACGACCCTTTTTTTTTTTTTTTTTTTTTTGTTTGGGGGTAAAGGACAAAACGAAACACTTACAAATAGCGTTGTAGGCGTAATGGATGAGCACATCATCTCAGAAGCACACACACGTAGAAAACATGCCGTATTGGATGAGCACATCAGCAGCTTTTAAGGTAAAACAATGTATGAGCCAACTAATTTGATCCGTTCGATCTAATACTTGATTACAAATGACATGGATCAACTACCTACAACCAACTACCTACATGATGCCTCTTCGTTCGTCTTAGTCCTTCCCTTTCTCTCATCTTTCTCCCTACCTCTACATGTGTATGGCTTTCTCTCAAGCCAACTATAATCACACTCATCAACCAAACTCTCTCATCTCAACATACCGACCACCGACCACGTCCTTGTTCTTCTCTTCTCTTCTTCTCTTTCTTTCCTTTTTTTCTTCTCTCCTCCACCTCTTCCAACCTAGCCACCCCATGTGACTTCGAAAAGATCTATGGTTCTGATTATTTATCAAGTGGGCCATCTGATCATGCATATCGACACAACTGCACATTGACGTGGTAGAACTGGAAAAATCCAATTCTACCATGGAATTTGTTGCTGCCCTTTTAATTAATAGAGCAATAATAATTGATCGCTTGACGATGGAAATTCCACAAAATGGGCCTTGTGTTGAATGTGTGTCCGAACACTATGAGTCTAAAGGTACAATGAATCTTACATTGGTTACAATTATTAATATGGGCACATGATTTTCTTAATTCCCATCTTATAACCAAATGAGTTCCATATAGCACATTCTCCACAAAACAATTTAATATAATATTACCAAATAAATTTTATAGAGAACAATCTTAGCACAATCTAGTCTCAATACAACTTGGTTCCAACACAAAGTTTGAAACAATACGGAAACGATGCCAAACAGGGCTATATTTTCCCACCTATCCATGCTTCTAATTACTTAGAAATGAATGCAATCCCCCCAGTAGCATATTTTCCCACCTCTCCATGCTTCGAACTACTATAATTGAATGCCCTTAGCTGTCCTTATACATCACATTTAACCCTGAGCAGTCAAACTTTAAGTAGACATTTATCCGTACGAAACCCTAGAGTCATGTGATATCAAACCGGGTCCCATGTGAGGAACTGGGAATGGCAGCAATGGGCAGTAGAAAATCATCCTATTAGTGAAAACACAAAACTGTAGTGCCACAGTGATTAGTATGGTAAAAGAGGCCCGGAAAGGGACATAAACATTAATCCACTGGTAGTATGTAAGGTGTGTTTGGGTAATTGGGTGTGTGTGCTATTGGACATAAACATAAGCACTTGATTCTAGACAGTTGGAAAATTTAGAAATAAAAGTAGAATTTTATAAGGTGGGTAAAAAAGTTAAAAAAAAAAAAAGAATAGAGATTAAGTTTGACGTGAAGGCAGTGTCTCAATTGGTATGAGCATTGGATTTGCTCCCTAAGGTCTCGAGTTCAATTTACGCCCTTGTGTTATCTAGGAAGAATGTGTGTGGCAATGTATGTAAGGCTTTAGGTGTTGTGGGAGTGTATATCAAGATCACAGGGCCGCTACGACCGCGATGAGGACAGCATCGATTTGGATTAAGTAGTAGACGTAGAGATTCTTAACTGTCTACTAGAGATCAATTCCTTTGGATTCACTCTTCACAATCTTAGGACAGGATAGATATCCTAATGGACAAGATTGTAATGGATGACGTATCTCTAGACTTTTCTTTTTGGTATCGGGATTCTCTACAACTACGCTACCATATGTATTTATAACATATAGCTTAGTGGATGATAGACTTCAATTCAAGTCGGAATAGGATAAAGAGAGAGAGAGAGTTGAATTAGAGTCATAAAAAGATTAATACATCCTCTCTCTATCCAAATAGACTCCTCGTGAAGAATTTCTTTTTGTATTGGGACTACCCACGAGTAGGTCCTATCACAAATCCCAACAGTATATACCCTTAAAGAATATAGTCTTTACTCATCAAAATCGAGTACAACTTGGGCCGAAGGCCAAGGGTTTGAAGACTGGGCTAGTAAGGGATACATTGGATAAAAATAATAATAATAATAATAATAATAATAATAATAATAATAATAAAGGGTCAAAAAGAAATTAAGTTTGTGTGTGTGAATAAATAACTGAATGAGGCAAGTGGTCTCCTTGCACAAGCCAATTTTAAACTAAGCTGAGTTAGTTTACTTACCATTATGATTCCCTTGATCATATTGTCAGTGTAGCACTCGGGCTCCGTTTCTTGCAGCGATAATAGAACATGAGTCTTCTTCTTCTTCTCTTCTCCAATCTCCCCTCCCCTCACACGAGTATCGTCCTTGTTCTTCTTCATCTTGCTCCTATGCTTGTCGATCAGACCTTGTAACAACACATCCCTCCTCTTCACCAACCCAACCACCCTCTTCTCCATGCCCTTCAACCCCATCCACCTCAAAATCGGCAAATAATCCAGCAAGTTCGACGCCCCGCTCACACCCAACGACTCCTTTACGATCTCCAGAAACTCCCTTGCCTTCTCCACATCCACCACTCTCTCTTTGCAATACCGCTTTCCAGTTATTGTCCTCATTAACACGTTCAACGTCAGCTCAGAGAACTTTCAGTGCAGATCCACCGCCTTCCCGAGACCGGAATCTTGGAACAGTTCTTTGACCAGTGTCCTGATCTCTCGTGATCAGATGGACGGGAACATGTTGACGCAGATGGAGGAGAGGATCTCCGTCACGGTGATGCGGCAGACGTTGCTTCAGTTGGGGCTGTAGGAGGACCATTCCAGGGTGGTGTAGTTCAAGCCAATGTATTGTCCAGGGAGGAGGTGGGGGCGGTTGGCGAAGACAATGTCGTACTTGGCGAATCATTCTTCAACTTGGGCAGGGGAGGAGGCGACGAGGACCGGGCGGGAACCAAAGAGGAGGGAGAGGATGAGACTGTAGCGGCGGGAGAGGGAGGAGAGGGGGCGGTGGAGGGGTTTGCTGAGGAGGTGGAGGTGGCCGAGGATGGGAATGGAGGGCGGTGCTGGTGGTTTTGGGTGGATGGATTTGCTTTTGAGGAGGAGTTTGGAGATGAGGACGAGGGAGATGAAGAGGAAAAGAGTTGAGTAGAAAGCGAGTTGTTCATCCATTATGAAGATATAAGATGGGGTGAGAGTTGAGACTGAGACTGAGATGGGATATTGGGATGGGAATATTGGAAGATGGCTTTAATACCCATTTAATTACAACTTTTACAAATACAAATTACAATGAGAACAAGAAGAACACACTTTATAAATTTTACACAATTACATTATTATAGTACTTACAAGCAGTACCCACTAATATACCACTCTAAAGCTTACTAGCCACATACAAATAACACTATGACACCTTAGCCCTCACACTCTTACAAGAGGAGATACACTATACCACTACACTTACTTCACTCCACTTCACTTAGCACTCACTTGTTCTCAAGTGACTTCACTTCACTACACAACTCATCTTACTTGTCCATCAAATGAGCCTTGGTGCTCTATTTATACTTGCACAAAGGGGCCAAGTTGGTGGAGCAAGTGGTGTCCAAGTGGGATACGTTGATCAACTCATCACACGTATATCATGCCGGTTAGTGTAAGGTCGGTTTGAACTTTCTTGAATGGGTAAGTCAGCTGATCATCTTCTGCACTTTGTGGAGTATTCTAGGGATGAGAGAGCACTGATTCTTTCTAGAATAGGCTCATTAAGTCAGTGTTTGACTGACAGGGAAGGTATTAAGTATCAGAAAAGATAAAAGACCAGAAGATATTATTAATCACTTTCAAAATAACAACGTAGAGTTAGCATTCCTCACTTTACTGAAAAAAGTGATTGCTAACATGGTTAAGGTTGGCTTAAATTGGCGATGTGGGACTTCAAGTTCAAGGAATAGGATAAAAATGAGGAGTTGCATAACCCACTCCTGATATTAATTCAGAAGAGTTAGGTACTTGCAGTCAGAAAAACTGTGGTAAGACACTAGTTATGAAAAAAATAAAAAGTTGGTGGACTTAGGTTAAAAAAATTGTGTAGCCCCGCGTTATGTCAAAGATCAACTTCCAATTTTGCAGAATTCACGTGTTAGTCAAGAGATGTGTGATTTCTTAAGTGGTAAAATCCCACTAGTCGTAACTCTCAAAAATTACTCTGTATAAAAGAGATGAGAACCTTTGGTTGATGGTACAGAAGAACTGGCATCATTCTGTCACCTACGAAACACATGGATATCCCAGGAGAGCTCCAAAGTCTTGTCCCTTTTTCATCTTGAGTTTGCTCTCGGAGTGCAAAAACAGCTAGGGTAAAATTCGGTTTTGTTTCTTATTACCATTGTTAAGAGGAAATAAGTAGACATTGCTTCTAACCTAGGAACCTTATTAAGTTTAAAATCTTATCTATTGTTCTGTTGTAAGTTGTAACTGAGTGTATCCCAAATCCCGGTATACAAGGGGTTATTATAACTGAGTTCATCTCAATCCCATTAGACAAGGGGATTTAGTTTGTGTAATCTCTATATAAATTGTTACCCAAATCAATACAAGTACATACTTTTCAGCTTATCTAAAATTTAAGAGGTATCAGCGAGCTTACATTGAGCCTTATGCACAATGCCCTCTGTTACATGTTGTCTTTTATAGTTTGCATCGGCTGCACATCTGTTTTACTATTTGTTAACTTTCTGCTAACTTTTTCCTATTTGTTCACATCGTTGGGACCAACAAAGACATCGTTGCCACAAAGACCACCTCGAGAAATGATATTGGTGATCCCACCGACAGTCCTTTTTATGTTCACCATTCAGATAGCCCCACGGCTGTTATGGTCTTGCCCACTTTAACTGGAGATAATTATAGCACTTTAGTACGTGCTATGTGAATGGCTCTTCGTGCCAAGAAAAGCTTGGCTTTGTCATCAGTGATACCTCCGAACCAACTTCTCCGGCTCAGATTCCTTAATGGGAACGATGCAATGACCTTGTAATATTTTCCATTTTACGCTTTCTCCATCCCAATCTTGCACCAAGCATCCTTGATGGTGCGACTGCAAAAGATGTTTGGGATGATCTGTTTGACCATTTTCATCAACCCAATGCCCCATGGCTATTTCAAATCAAACAATATATTTCTTTCCTGTGCCAAAAGAAGTTGTCGGTCTCCACCTATTTTACTCATCTCAAAGCATTATGGGATGAACAATCCTCCCTCACATCACTTCCACTGTGAAGTCTGCTTCTGAGCTCATCCAACAATACCGAATGTCACGCCCTGAGGCACACGTAACTTATAGTAATCCGTGCCATCCGTGCCATATCAATACATGTACAAACTGCTACATTCTACAGGTATATGTGAGGAAGATCTACATACACATAATAACCATTTTGCTAAGCGAATATTTTGAGAATTCACCTGTAATTCATCATAGGCATTAATAAAACATTCATTTGTTAACATAAACCATCTACACGTACATTCTAATAAAGGTACATAATCACACACGAATCATAAAATTTCATGTATTTCAAACAATACATCTAAACAACTTGATAGAAATAATATGATCCTTCCATAAAGCTGAACAAGGCTGAGGCTAAGAAAACTCAAGAGATGAACCACATGACACTCTATACATGCAATGATTAATAGAAAGCATCATCCTCATTCCACTCGTCTACACCCCGAGGTACTGTTGGGGTTGCTTCCGGGGCCACGTCAACTGCCGTATTGTCATTGGGTTTGATACCTGTAACACCAACAGTGGCACTGTTAACACAACTGTTAAGCAAATATAAAGTTATATAAGACTACCATATTTATCAATTTAAATTAGAAATGTATTTATTAAAAGAGAGCAATAATCGGTAACTAGGCATGGTGTGTATGTGAATAAGCAAAATGGTATCCATATGGCTATCTTCTCTCTAAAAGAGAGCATATCTGTCACAACCCGAGCCCAGGGACCGGGGGTCAGAGAAAGTCTAACCAATGACACACGTACTCCCGTGCATGCACACCTAGACCCCGTCCAGGCATACACACACAAGGGATCATTCACACGTGCAAACATCTGTACGCGGAAGCTGTACGTATCAAGGCATACAACGACATACCAAAAGATACAATGGATTACAAAGATCATGAACTGATAACAAGAACAAATTACAAGAACGTATGACAATAGAGCGGGCATACAACAATCAAAAATCAAAATACAGATATCACTCAAAGCCCACGTTACAGGTGACAGCAAAAATCCCCTCAATAGACTCAGACTCAATGAATGGGGAGAACAAAATGATGCAAACCGTACTCTGGAGGATGGATCAAGTCCACTCCTCTAGGCCGGAGGGGGCCTCGCGAGCCTTTCCTGGAGTCGGGTCGACCGACGCAGGATCGGGAGAGGGATCTGAGCCTGCAACTCACAAAGACAACTCATAAGTACAACGACTTAGCAAAGTATAAGCGACAAGAAGATAACACGAATTGTGTCTAATCATGAGTAATAGTCACAGTGCAAGATCCATAGAAATCATGTTCGTATGCTAAGCAATTGTGCAAATGAATAAGCATGCTGTAAGAATCATAAACAGATAACAGTCAAAGTGGCTACTACATTGGCCATTTTCTCCCTTACGAGAGCAGTCAGAATGAGAACACCAGCGACCGGGCCAGGGTACGCATGGGTCTCTAGTTCCCGGGGTCCGGAGTCCCAGGACAGAACACTCTGCAGAGGCAAACACATAAACTAAACCAAAGTTAACCCCGTCGGGTATCCTAAGGCTGAGGCTCAGTAGTGCCATATGCCAATCACAATCAAATCAAATCGGATGATGCACCTCAATCAATCAATCATATCACATGCATATCTCGTATATCACGCTTAAACAAACAATAGGAAGTGCATCACACATACTGATACTGAATACAATAAGCTGATACTGATACTGAAGGCACTGAATGCAAATAAGCCACAAAAGAGGCACTGACAAACTCAAGTACCAATAATAATAAGCACTGATGCAAGTACTCCAGTGGAACAACGGTAAAACACAATACACAATAATAGAATGGTCCCGCCCGGGCTTCGCTCTGGGGTTGCTGCATTTCCCACAGAATCGAGAGGTCCAGCGCAGAACACATAAGAGGGCATAACCGAAGTCAATATGCTGTACAAATCAAACAAACAAGTACTTATACGAATCAAGGTCAATTACAAGCCAATCCTACACTAATTATCCAGTGTTTCTAACCGTGCATGTTGATGTAGTTTTAAGTTGTCCGATGCATCATTGTCTAGTGTTGCAGTGTCAAGAGTGTGCACCGAAGTCCCTTAAACCAACACCCATGGGGAGGTGCTAAACAACTGAATAACTGTCATGAATGATTCGCAGCCCTCGAGATCATTCATGTCATTCAGACATTCCATTGGGCATGTTCAGGTTCGCTACATTCTAACATGAAAGTCATATACGGTCTTTTGCTTAAACCTAGTCCTTTTCATTCAATTCTCAGGGTCTCACGGTGTAGCCGTAGGTAACCTTACGGCTTAGCCGAAGCATCTTACGGCTTAGCCGTACTATGCACTGCGGCTGAGCCGAGGTTCCCCAAAATGTCCATCCGGATTTACGGCTCAACCGTATTTTACTCTACGGCTCAGCCGTATCCTGGTCCACGGCTTAGCCGTAAGACAATGTACGGCTTAGATCAGGCTGGGCCGTAGAAGAATGGCATTTTGCCAACTCTCAGTTATTTCCAAATATCAGTCTGTACTGTTCTACGGTCAGGGTTACGGCTGGGTCTCGGCTTAGCCGTAAGCCATTTTACGGCTTAGCCGTAGCACGTTTCACGGTGTAGCCGTGAGTGCACGGAGTCATTTTTCTGGAATCGTTACAATCATACAGAAAGTGAACAAAACGACTGAAAACAGGAAAATAACAGAGAAACAGGCTCAAGGGGGATGTCTAACACTGATACATACAGTAAAGAGCATGAAACAAACAATCCAATCCATATCAATCAGTGTTCATACTACTTGGGCTTATACTTGCCTCACAGATAAAATCACGTCGTTGCTTGGCTCAGTCCGCTGAAAACCACACACACAACCGGCTCCTTTCTTCCTCCCTCAAGCAACAGAAACAGAGAAGGAGAAGGAGAGAAAGAGAGCTGAACAGAGAGAGAGACGACTGAGAGAGAGAGAGTGAGCTGAGAGAACGATCGAGAGAGAAAGGAGGAGTTGGTGGGATATTTATAACTTAAAGTGAGTCAAATTTACATATAAGTCCCAACAGCTTACACAAATGTCAGTTTGAGTCAAATGACGGCCCAACGAGAGCAAACGAAATCATTCGGATCCAAGACAGTTACGAAAATCGACAAGCTCAACGAAATACACGCGATGACGTCAGAATGATGCAAAACTGACAAGGTCAATCAAAAGCCAAAATTACGAAAAAGGGCTCAAATCACCTAAAGACTCAAAGCCAAAGAAAAACACAATCAAAACACACTTAACGGTAAAATCACACGTAATGACCCACTAATCCAGATCAACTCGGGTCGGAGTGTTACAATATCATACTGTGAAAAATCACTAGCGGTTGGACCAAGACTATTTAGTTACCTTAAGAGCACCTACCAATTCTTTCGTACAACTACTGCAGTGGGCAACATATTAAATATCTTCATTTAGTCTTATCAAATCTCCTATGGGTACGAGCTAAGCGATGTTGACTCAATGTATCAAAACCGATCAAAATTCATACTTTTTTACTTATCATACATAGCGATTGGCTTATTATTACACAGAAACATATATCGGTCTTGAAATCGTATTCAGTCATAAAAGTCAGAATTAAACGAAATAACTGTTATTCAAACAATGCATACTTAAATGAGCTATTGGAGCTCGAACCCTCTCAATCCTAATTACCCCTATCTTGGCTCACGAGCTCATGCTCAGTAGAAATTCTGTCTCCAATCTTACCGTAAGATTTACTAGGAAGAATGAGTACATGACTAAATCATATTGAAGGCAAAATTTACTTAATCGATATGAATGCATTTGAATTGAGGGGTTAACAAGAATATCTCCTAACCAACCCTATGCTAAAATAATCCTTGTTTCCGTTATCATTCAATACGATGTATTCTTAAAACATCTAGTGTCGTTGTGTTACCAAAAGTCTTGGTGTTAATTGTGTAGGCATTAAACACCTCTTCTTATGCCAACACTCATGACGTCATGTTGGAAACCATCTGGAAAATCAAGTGAGAGCGAGTGACAACTCTACACTCTTCCTCCTCAGTATTTGATTACTGTTGAGCTAATTTGATCGAAGTAATGGTACCACTTCTAAGGTTCTACATGGTCTTTAAAAGCTACTAATTTTTCCTAAATTCACTGTGTTCTTACGGCTTAGCAGTGAATGAGCCACGGCTTAGTCGTGTGCACAAGGTTTTTAACTAAAATTTTCCCCAGTTATGGCTCAGCCGTATATTAGCCTACGGCTTAACCGTAGTTAGCATGCGGCTGGGCCACGGCTTAGCTATGGTTTAGCCATCGTATATTCTACGGCTCAACCGTAAGATTAGTAGTAGAAAAAATTCAAAATTTGGCTTTTTGAATTCCAAGCCGTAGTGTACTTATGGCTTAGCTGTAAGCTTCAAAAATCTTAAAGTTGTGTTGGTATAAAGGTTCACTTCTATACAGAACTTTTTCCATTTGATTCCACTATGGTCACTTCTATACAGAACTTTTTCCATTTGATTCCACTATGGTTTTCTTTGTTCAAAGCTATCATCATATATGTTCAAAACCCACATTTTATCATTATTTCATAAACATACTCATTATCATTCAAATAATCACATATTCTTAATCAAGAGGGGTAAAAGAGCTATAAATTAGCATTTAAGGAAAGTACTTCAAGAATCAACATAAATCAGACATGCACTTAGCAATATACACTCTTATACTTGCCTCTAATTTTAGTGCTTGACCCAAATCAACTTTTTTCTTGGTTTGAAGATGAAGAAAACCTCAAATAGAAGATAATCCCACTACATACAAAAACATGTAATGGGTAAATAGGGTATCGAATGCATGCATGTTGCTTATTTAAGTCTCTTTGACTCTTTTAAGCTCAAAGAAATGAAATGAGAGTTGTCTCTTACCTTAGAGAGCTGTAAATTATGAGAAAAAAGATGAATTTGTGAGTTTTATAGAAAAAGGATGAACAAAAAAGCAATAAAGAGAAGATTGAAGCCTTGAGTTTCACGTGCACAACCCCAAAATCAATTTCCAATTGTTAGTGAAGGTGAAGGTGTGAATAAGAAGTGCTCTAGCAACAAGAAGAAGAAGATGCAGAGAAGGAACGGTGGAGTTATTTTTTAAATCCAAATTTTCTAGAATTTATGAGAAGTCTACTGTTTTTGAGAAAATTACAGTTTGGGTCAAATTGAACCTTAGTTGGGCCAAGATAGCTCCAAATTGAACTAGGCCAAATATAAAATATAATACACAAGATAAAATACACATGATGCAATTAATATGGCGTCAAAATGATGCAAACTACGTAACTCTAAACTATAAGAAAGTCCTTAACTACCTAAATAAAGTTCGAACCCAATCCAATTACCTATTTATGACCCAAGGGAATTTAAGTTGAGTTAGTTTAAATAAGCATTAATTAAGAAAAATAAGATTAATTATTATAAATTGAGATTAGTTCGAATTTAAATCTCACACCGAACGATGCAATTTCTTCAAGGATTACATGAATCTCTTTCTACTCTTTGCAGTCACATACTTCTAATTGAGCCTTTTCCTTCTGTGAACAAGGTATATTCACTTGTCTTACCGGAAGAAAAACAAAGATAACTCAATGTCTCTCATTTTTCTATAGAGGCTTCTGCTTTGGTTATCAAGAAAGCTCCTATGTAGGATTCAGAACGCTGGGAAGATGACAATTCCAAGGGGAATATTGCACCTCGATCCAATAAAAACTGTCGCTATTGTCATGGTGATGGACACATCATAGGAGAGTGTTAACAAGCTACATGGGTATCGTCCTCGCATATCAACATGGGCATCCTCCTCACATATCCAGCATGGGCAAACCACTGCACCGTGCAAATCACACCGCTTCGTCCATCAATTCGCATCGTGCTGCCGCCACACCCCTTCCAGATGTTGGCTCACTACTTTTCGAACCACAACAGTCCAATCAGGGCGTTCAAGGGCAATACCAAAATATTCTTGCCACCCCACAGCCTTCTGCTCACATAGCAGGTACCGCCCTTTCTTCTTCTAAGAGTAATCTTCGGATCATCGATACAGAAGCATCTAATCACATTTGCTCCTCTCTCATTGCTTACTGAATTTTCTCCATGCACATCTCTTTCTTTTATGCAATTGCCTGAAGGAAGTAGAGCTTCTATTACACATACGGGCACCATATCATTCTCAGATAGTTTTTATCTCTCTAATGTTTTTTTATATCCTTTTTTTAAATTCAGTCTTTTATCTGTCACTCAACAAACCCAATCTCTCAATTACTTTTTCTAATACCCATTGTTTCTTTCAGGACTTTGTCACGAAGAAGACGATTGGACCGGGTAAAGTGTCTATATTTTCTTCAACCTTCCCATGCCTTGCTTGCGGCTTCTTCCCCCTCAATTGATATTTGGCAATGCCGGTTCGCGCACTCAGCACATTCAAGATTAGTAGACTTATCCAAGGATTTCCTTTTCATTTCCCCTTTAAATAATTGCAAATGTACTATTTGCCCACTTGCCAAATAATCACGTTTGTCTTTTTCTATTAGCATTAATAAAACTACTGCACCTTTTGAGTTACTTCACTGTGATTTTATATGGGGTAGTTTTTATATTCCATCTTTATCTGGTGCCCATTATTTTTTAACCATTGTTGATGACTACACTTTTTGCAATTGGGTGTTTTTAATGAAGTATAAATCTGAGACTAAGTCTCATATTAAATCTTTTTTTGCCCATATTCGGACTCAATATAATTGTAACATTCCACAAGTTGGTTCTGATAATGGTACAGAATTCTTGTCCAATATTTGCAAACCTTTTTCAAACACCATGGAGTTATTCACCAATGAAGTTGTGCTTACACACCTCAACAAAATGGGACTATTGAACGAAAGCACCAACACCTCCTTGGAGTTGCCCATGCTCTTTGTTTTTAGGTAAATCTTCTATTATCTTTTTGGGGAGAATGTATCCTTACTCCTGGAACACCCACCCCAGTTCTATCTAATCATTCCACACATGAAGTGCTGCTTCAAAATAAGCCAAATTACATTTTCCTTCGCGTATTTGGGTGTCTTTGTTTTGCTCCAAATACAAATCCCTAGCGTCATAAATTTGATCGCAGAGCCAAACCTGGCATTTTTGTAGACTGCCCATTTGCTCAAAAAGGTTATCGCATATATGACCTTACCACAAAGACAATTATATTTCCAGAGATTTAGCTTTTCAAGAAACTACATTCCCAATTAGAGATGCCACAATTAATTCTCCTACACTTTGTGCTACCTTTTCCTCTTCCTGATATACCATTTGCCCATCCCCAAGAACCATTACCAGCCGCTGTCACACCAGCCACACCTGTCCCACAATCTTCATCCAGTCCATCACCCAATGGCCAAACAGACCTTCTGGAATTTGACCAATCCACGTTACCAACACCATCACCTAATACATCAGAATCACCTACTAACTCAATTCCACCATCAACTGACATTCCAACCCAGCCCACTACACTTCCTACTACATCAAGTCCACAGAACCCACCCATCACATCAGCCTCATCAACCAACCACTACTAGCACCTAGCAAAACCACTTCTGTACGAACTGAGGTACCTACTTGCCACCCGGGCCAAATGAAACCAACTGCGTCTTCAGATCTTTCGGGCAGATCTGCTCGCCAACGTCGGCCCCCAACCTATCTTGAGACTATATTTTTGTTGTGTGACCACTCACGGAGTCACCTTACTTCAATCTTCTTCTACCATGTCAGGTACGAAATTTCCATTACATCAATTCCTCTCTTATGACAATTTGTCTGCTTCTCACAAGTCGTATCTTGTTGCTATTGACTCTACCTATTTGCCTAAAACTTTTTCTCAGGCCGTGAAATTACCCCATTTTGCGTGATGCCATGGCCACAGAACATGAAATCTGGACTCTGACACCTCTTGCCATTAATAAAAAAGCTATTGGCTGCCAATGGGTTTATAAAGTGAAATTTAAAGCTGATGGGACCAAGAAAGATACAAGACCTGCTTTGTTGCCAAGGGCTGCACTCAAGCAGAAGGCCTAGTTTACCATGAAACATTTGTACCCATTACAAAGACGGTTATTGTTAGCTGTTTATTAGCCGTTGCTTCAACAAAACGATGGCCAGTTACTCAATTTGATGTAAATAATGCTTTTTTTACATGGAGATTTAGCGAAAGTAGTTTACATGCAAATTCCACTAAGATTCTCTGTATCTGGGGACAACGTGTTTGTCATCTTCAGAAGTCCTTATATGGTCTTAAACAGACTTCACGCAATTGGTTTTCTAAATTTTCTAAAGCCCTTCGTGCAACTGGATTTTCTCAATCCAAGGCTGATTATTCTCTCTTTACTAAAATCACTAGAACATCATCTACATATGTACTAGTTTATGTGGACAACATTCTCATCACATGGACAGATTCTCGTTCAATTACTTTATTAAAAGGCTTACTTGGTAACCCAATTTCATCTTAAAGATCTTGGCCACTTAAATATGTTCTTGGCATTGAGGTTGCTAGATCTAAAAAGGATTTTTTTTATGCCAAAGAAAATATACTTTGGACATTTTAAAAGACATGGGCATTATTGGTGCTCGAGTTTCTATATTTCCAATGGAGCAATATCTAAAGCTTCAACTGACTGATGGTGATTTCCTCGACGACCCATCCCAATATAGATGGTTGATTGGCCGTCTCATTTATCTCACTGTTACTCATCCAGACATTTTATATTCAGTTCATATTTTTGAGTCAATTTATGCAAAGTCCCCGATGTCCCCATCTTGATGCAGCATTACAGTTACTTCGTTATCTGAAAGGTACACCAAGGTATGGCATCTTACATCTGATTGTGTTTTCCATATCACCGCATTTTGTGATGCTGATTGGGCCAGTTATCCTACCATGCAACTTTCAACAACATGTTACCACACATTCCTTGGCTCTAGTCCCATCTCTTGGAGAACGAAGAAGCAACACACCGTTTCTTGATCTTCCGCAGGGGCCGAGTCCCAAGCCATGGCGCAAACAGCTTGTGAGTTACAATGGCTTCACTATCTTCTTTATGATCTTAGTGCATGTTTGGCATCACTAAATTTTAGGCTCTTATTGTCTAAATGTCTAAATCTAATAAAGTTGGAAAAATAAGAGCGTTTGACATGTGTTTATAGCTCTATTTAATTTAGATATATAGAGGTAAAAGCTCTATTTCCCACAGCCATTCATATGATGCATTTTCAAATAAGATGAAGAAAATAAGAGGCGCCCAGCTACAGTACTTTCAAGGATCACGCTCAGTTCGTTTTTTCAATTTTTCTCAAAATCCGAGCCCTTAAATCTAGATCCAAACCGTTGAAAATGTTCACATGATCAATTACGGCCATTCACCCAGATTTCAGCCGTTATATCATCCTGAATCTCAAGATATGTGCAAGAAAGCGTGAGCCATTGGATATTAGTTTTTGAATTTTGCGGGGCCCAAACACAAGATCCAAACCATTGGAAATGTTGGAAAGACTAAAAACGGCTTTTGGGTCAATTTTCAAAGATTGATTCCTTGTGGATCTCAAGATATTTGTGAAAAACTTTCAACCATTGAATTAATATGCTGAATTTGTAACTAGTCCACAGGCAGCCCCTTTTTTTATTTTTTATTATTATTTCTGGGACAATAAATAACAATCCAAACCATTGAAAATGTGTAGAAGGTCAATGACCATTGTGAGACCAAATCTCAGCCGTTGGATCATCACCAAACTTGAGATATTTATGTAAAAACATGAATTATTAAATATTTTTTAAAAAAATTAGAGGCCTTAAACACAAGATCCAAACTGTTAGATCTCTTTGGGAGGCCAAATATGGTTATCAAGTAAAATTTCAAGGGTCGATACCTAGTAGATCTTAACATATTTGTGAAAATCTTTTAACTATTTATTTAAAATGGTCTATTTAAAATAGATGCTTCCATTGCCAAACACATATTTTAATTCTAACATCTTTTTTTATAGCTCTTTTTTTAATGGTTCTATTTTGAATTGTCTATAAAAATAAGATTAGACCTACCAAACAAGCCCTTAGTCTATCTCATCCACAACCAATGACCCTTCATTGTGGTAACCAAGCTGCAATTTACATCGCTGCACCCATTGTTTTACGAAATAACAAAACATATTAAGATAGATTGCCATTTTGTTCATGAGAAAATCTAGTCTAGGCTACTTCAAACATCTTACATTTATACTTCTCACCAGTTAGCAGATGTTTTTACCAAGGCATTAGGCAAAGATCAGTTTCATAATCTCATTAGCAAGTTCGGTATTCATGACAATCATGCTTCAACTTGAGGGAGAGTTTTAAGTTTAAAATCTTATCTATTGTTCTGCTGTAACTAAGTGTATCTCAAATCCTAGTATACAAGGGGATATAACAACTAAGTCCATCTCAATCCCATCAGACAAGGGGATTTAGTTTGTGTAATTTCTATTTAAATTGTTACCCAAATTAAAACATGTACATACTTTTCAGCTTATCTAAAATTTATAGACCTGTGCCCAAACAGCAAGAAAGAGGACAATTTTTTTTTTCGACCTCAGGAATCGTGTGCGGAAAGTGACAAAAACGAAGCAAGCCCTATTTTGTAAGCACGGGACAGCTAGCACCAATCACTTTTCCCTAGGAAAATTGTCCTGGAATTTGTCCAGTATGTGTGAAGTTTAAATATTTTTGCATAGTTAAGAGCATGTTTGGTGAAACGGGAGAAATTCTATGTCGAGAGGATTCTTCATTATCCTCTCTTAGAATATTTTATAAGAGAAATTATTACACTTCAGGTTTTAGAAACACATATGATTGACTCTCAATTATTTCTTTGTCCTTGTGGGTTTACGAAGTTCGATATGGGAAGGTAGAGATGAAGGAATCAATAGATTAAAGGATTTTTTATGGATTAAGAAGATTGTGATAATTCTTTATAAGTTTTCCTCTCTTCAACCATAGCTGAGTCTTTTTAAAATCAAGGAAAATAAAAGAGTATATTCTTGCAAAGGATGGTATATCCAAACATACCCTAGGAACTAGTTTGGTGCAAACTGTAGAAGAAGAAACCTATGGCTTGCATTTCCGCAACTTTCTCTCCCACACACAAAAAATGGGCACAAGGGGGAGGAGGGGAGGATTTCCTCCCCCTTCGCTACACCAAATGGCTGGATTTGGTTCTGGATTTTCTGGTGTCCAGCTTCTCTTCTTTTTCGCTGAAAGTGGGGCTACACAAACAGCTCCTAAATATTGTGAAAAATACTTAAACTTCAAAAGTTTATGGGCATATATTAGATATAAATACTGATGTATAGGCCATATTCCCTTTTATTCTATACACTTCACTGAAATAAATGCAAGGTAACCAAGAGGCTTCACTGGTTCATACAAACTCTCTTTCTATAGGACGTATGTGTTTTTCATGGTGATATTATTTTACTGGATATATGTATTGTTATTTCAAAACGCATACATATAACATTTAACAGGTGTAACAAGAATTAGACGAGTTTACAACGGGCCTAAATCCAGACCATCAAGGGTTTCAGACCCTAAACATGTAATCAAAACTTTTATAATATTCCCAAACAAGCTCCATACACTAAACTCTCAATAAAGTAGTAACATAGTTGTCAAACAAATTCTACACACCATAGTCTCAACAAAACCTTTTTTTCGGTAAAAAGGAGATTTCCTTGAGTTCAAAAAGAACTAAATAAGGCGACAAAAACAAAACCCCTAATAAGGATAGTAATAGAGTGTCTCAATCCAACAGGCGCCTATACTCAAACTATATGACCTTTTAATTAAGTTGTGAGCAACTATGTTACATTTCCTAGAAATATGAAATAAGTCTACAAATTCAAAAGAATCACTACATACCAAAATATCCACTACTATGGAGTTTATAACACAGTTATGCTCCCCCTTCAAAGCCTGCACCACTTATAGGCAATCACACAAAACTTGGACTTTGGTTAAGTGATAACTCAAAACAACTTTTAAGGCTGAGAGAATAGCTCTCGCTTCTACTTCTTTAGCGGAAGAGACGCATGATCCACCAATAGATATTGCAAGCAACAAGTCATTATCATTTCAAAGAGCAAAATCATACCCAACGTTGTCATCCACTTTTCTAAATGTGACATCACAATACAGAAAAGCCATTGTAACTACAGGCAAATCCCAAGATGAACTTAGGATGCGCCTATAGCCATAGTAACAACACAACCTGATCTTAACACAATTTGATCCCCCAGCCTCAGTTTTTTTTTTTTTCTTCTTTCTCATAATTGTCCCCACAAGAATCCAACCATTTTTCATGCCATCCTATTGTTGACATCACATGGACTCTTCATTTATTCTCCATGTTCTTCAACTTCTATACTCGATTCTAAACAATTTTTTTATTTGTGGGGAAGGGAGGGGGTGCTTAACTTGGGCATAAAGAACATATCCTAAAAGTATATTATTTATATATTAGGGATACTTTCTGCATATCATCCATTTAGATCCGATGTGTAAAATCATGGGGTTTAAATTTTAAGGAATTGAAAAGCTTTTGAAAATAGAAATATAATATAATTTTCTCATCCTAAATTAAGCTTTTTTTGTACTTTTCATATAAAGCAAAACATTTAAAAATTTTCTCTTACAAGGCTTTCATGTTGATTTAAAAATTTTTTCCTTATGACCATTTTCATCCCTACCAATTAAACAACTTTTTTTTTTGGTGATTTTTATCTAGGTTGATGCAATAGGCCTTTCAAGTTATTATTAAGTTTGACATTTTAGTTGAGTCTCATTTATCCAAATTCAGACCTCATATTTTTATCAGATCACATAACTCAAATTAAAATGGGTGGAAGTATTGGACTTTTTTTCCCACTAACGGAGGGTGTCTCAGCCCTTTGAGCCCAACTAACCCTTTCGGGCCCATGAGCTAAAGTGGGCCTTGATGTATAATCTCATGGTGGGGCCAACTCAAGATAGAATAAAGTTTGGACATGTCCCATAAAAGAGGAGGCCATGCACTTGAGTGATCCATACCACTTGGTGGGCCCATTATTTCAAGGTTTGAAAGGAGAGTGAGAAGGTCCATATTTTCCATTGGTGGGCCCAAAGTTTCTTTTTTGGTAATGGGGGAACCCGTTGACCCACCTTTGGTTGATTATTAGTAAACCCTTGAATACACGACATTACCCACGAGCACCGTGTATTGGATAATTTGCATGATTCAAACCAAACCTCTTGGATATGGCTGGAATGCCTTGACCAACTAGACAAATATGCATTGGGTGGTGGGCCCAATGTTGCATGGTTAGATTTTCTAGAAAAGGGAGTGAGAAAGAAGAGGACATTATTGGATTGAAAGTAAAAAAAAATAAAGAGCTCCCAATCAACTCGCTAATGCTCTATCACATCTTACACCCCCATATAGGTTTCTATAGCACTCATGTGTTCTCCCTTCTTGTCTTCATGCCTACATACAAGAACTCAAACTCACAAACTCTTTTTCTGCGGGTACTTAGTCTTCAAGCGAGGAGTGACTGGCAGGTTCTCTCAGCATAAGGCAACTTCTAAAGTCCAATGATTCCAAACTGATTTTGTCACGATTTACGTCCTTTGATTGTTGTCTTCAGTTTAATTTGCTATTTTCTGTTTGGATATCGACTGTATCACTTATATATTTGTCTTTACTGTTCCAACTCTTTTGTTAATCTAATGAATTTCCCTTTTAACAAAAAAAAAAAAAAACGTAAGGAGCTCTGGGAATGGCTTTGCCTCTTAGAAAACTCTCTCCATTATATCTCTCCTTTTCTTTCATTTCTTCATTTTAATGTGGGCCCGTCTTCTTAGTAATTTCCAGTGTACTGTCCATCACTCGCATACATTGGAATGATATTTGCGTGGGTGTAAGCTCATATAAGGAGTTGGATAAAGCAAATGTGGTCCCACATAGGTCAACCCAAAGCAACATTATTTTATCTGCTGGGGGCCTGCAAGTTGTTAGAAATGAAATGAATAGATGTCATGATGATCACAAGTATATGACTTCTTACACTAATTTTCCTCTTCAGCAAACCCCAGCAAACCTGTATTTTCTGTTGCAACCCTGACGGAGCGTTCACGGAATATGGACATTGAATGGGTTAATTAACCAAACCCAGCACTTGTATTACTATCTAATTGAGTTTAGTTGGTATCTATTCTCTACAAGTTACTAAGAGAGTTCTGTAGGTCAATCAAGCTCCAGAAATCCTATTCTGTGGGCCACGTCAATGTCAATTGGATGGTTTTGGGCTTGATCTTTTTTAGCCTTAATGTAGCTAAATAGCCTAATCTCTGGGCTCTACCGCAGGCCGGGCTTTACATCTATATTAGACAAGATAAAATTTTGAGAACATTATGGGGTTTGGTCTTCCCCTCAGACCCATGGGCTGCCTGTATATTTGGGGCAATAGCTAATAATAAAAGTCTGGATCTGGGCTGCAGGCTCGACCATCTGCATCATGTCGAGCCACTGACTCTGTGAATTATAAGCCTGGTCGATTCCACCCCAAATCAGCAGACTAAGTTGTAGGAATTAAAACCGGGCTCAGTCGAAGCCCCGGAAAAGGGGAGTGAAGGAATAAGAGGAAGAGGAAAGAGAAAGAAGAAGAAGAAGAAGCGAGAAGCAGTTTCTATCTTGAGGTCCTTCCTCATCTCTGCTGCCCCCCAAACCCTATATTCTCTCGTTTCTCCCTTTTCCGTTCTTTTAATGTCAGCATCTAATGTTCATTATCCATCGCTTAAGCACTTTATGCATGTACAGATGAAATTGCTCCAGCCCATTGAGCTGTTTCAACGTTATATAAAAACAAATGCGCCGAAACAGGGGCGGTTGCTCGGATTGGATGTGGGAATGAAGTATGTTGGACTAGCTGTTTCAGATCCTCGAAATAGAACTGCTGCACCTCTATGGTATGGAAATGCTTGGTTTAGTTTATTTAATTGACATGTTTGTTCGAAGACATAGTTGCCATTGTGTGCAGATTCTTGTGTTTTTTCTCGGAATTTGCTTCTTGTTACTTTGTCTTGTCAGGGCTTTTGCACTTCTATTCTTTCTCCTGTTTTATGATGATTTTATATGAATCTTCTTTGGTAAATTGTTACTTGCAGAGCGGGCAATAATGATGCTTAAAATTTATCAAGACAATAGGCATGCGTTTACTTTAAGAGGAGGAAGAAATAATTACTACCATCTTGATGCTGTCTAGCCTTTTTTTAACTGATAGCTAACCGAGTTAGTGGGTAACTAATATGTTTGATCCAACCGATCCAATGGAATCACAGTATTAATTGTTCCTGTTAGTGGGGTTTTTTCTTTTTTTTTTTTTTTTTGGATTAGGTATTAGGAGAAAGGGTTGAAAAAAGACTGACAAACTAGGATGAACAGAACCCAAGGTGCCAGAGAAATTTGAAAGAATAATAATAACGAGAGAGATGCCCTAATTTTGATTTCCGTACTTGAAGACAACTTGAGCTGCAGTAGGAGAGATTGATGTTCAAGAAATATGAAGTCGAGCTTTGTGTTTTTGATGACATGGGTATCCCTGTGGTATTTTTACCCGCTAGGACTATTTCCCTGGGTGCACGCACGGCCCCACAACACATGCACCGGGCAAGTCTAGGGTGGGACTCAAATACAATATGTGGGGAGTAAACCCATGCCTTATGCCAATGAACCATTACCCTGGCGGGCAACTGTGAAGATGATTCAAGAATTATAGCCCACTGATTCTGTGCCCATAGAAATAGTACTCACTGTATAAGTATAACCAAGGTTCGCATGCTAAGTGTAACACTCCGACCCGATTTGATCCGGATTAGCGGGTAATTGCGTGCGATTTTGTTGTTAAGTGTGTTTTGATTTTGCTTTCCTTTGGTTTTGGGTCATGGAGAGATCGTTTGGGTTGAGTTGACCTGGTTTAGGTAGTTCGAGCCCTTTTTCGTAATTTTGGCTTTTGATTGACCTTGTCAGTTTTGCGTCATTCTGACGTCATCGCGTGTATTTCGTTGAGCTTGTCGATTTTCGTAACTGTCTTGGATTCAAATGATTTCGTTTGCTTTCGTTGGATTGTCAGTTGACTCAAACTGACATTTGTGTAATCTGTTGGACTTGTTTGTAAATTGCATTCCTTTTAACTTATAAATATCCTACCTACTCTCCCTTTTTCTCTCGATCGTTCTCTGCTGTCTCTCTCTCTCTCTCGTTCAGCTCTCTTTCACTCGTTCCTTCTCGGTTCTGTTTCGTGAGGGAGGAAGAAAGGAGCCCCGATTGTGTGTGTGTTTCCCGTGGACTGAGCCAAGCAACGACGTGATTCTGTCTGTGAGGCAAGTATAAGCACAAGTAGTATGAACACCGATTGGTATTGCTTTGATTGTTTGTGTTTTTACTCTTCATTGTATGCATCAGTGTTGGACAGCCCTATTGAGTCAGTTTTGCTGTTATTTTTCTGTTTTCAGTCGAAACGTTCGCTTTCTGTATGTCTGTAACTGTTGTAGGAAAATGACTCCGTGCACTCACGGCTAAACCGTGAAATGTGCTACGGCTGAGCCGTGAAATGACTTACGGCTAAGCCGAGACCTAGCCGTAACCCTAACCGTAGAACAATACAGGGTGACAATTAAAATAGCTGAGAGTTGGCAAAATGCTACTCTTCTACGGCCCAGCCTGATTTAAGCCGTACATCGTACTACGGCTAAGCCGTGGACCAGGATACGGTTGCGCCGTAGAGTAAAATACGGTTGAGCCGTAAATACGGATGGACACTTTGGGGAACCTCGGCTCCACCGCAGTGCAGATTACGGCACGGCTACACCGTGAGATCCTGAGAAAGGAATAAAAGGACTAGGCTTAAGAAAGAGACCGTATATGACTTTCATGTTAGAATGTAGCTAACCTGAACATGTCCAATGGAATGCTTGAATGACATGAATGATCTCGAGGGCTGTGAATCATTTATGCCCGTTATCCAGTTATTTAGCACCCCCCTATGGGTGTTGGTTTAAGGGACTTCGGTGCACATTCCAGACACTGCAACACTAGACAATGGTGCATCGGATAACTTAAAACTACATCAGCATGCACGGTTAGAAACACTGGATAAATAGGTTAGGACTGACTTGTAATTGACCTTGACTCGTCAAAGTACTCTGATTTGTATAGCATATTGACTTCAGTTATGCCCTCTTATGTGTTCTGCGCTGGACCTCTCGATTCTGTGGGAAATGCAGCAACCCCAGAGCGAAGCCCGGGCAGGACCATTCTATTGTGTTTTTATCGTTGCTCCGGTGGAGTACTTGAGTCAGTGATTATTTGTTCTTGGTATTTAATTATCAGTGCTTCTTTTATTGCTTATTTGCATTCAGTATCAGTATCAGTATATGTGATGCACTTCCTATCGTTCGTTAGTGTGATATGTGAGATCTGTATGTGATATGATTGATTGATTGATTGAGGTGCATCATCCGATTTGATTGTAATTGGTACATGGCACTACTGAGCCTCAGCCTTAGGATGCCCGACGGGGTAGACTTTGGTTTAGTTTATGTGTTTGCCTCTGCAGAGTGTTCTGTCCTGGGACTCCGGACCCCGGGAACTAAAGACCCATGCGTACCCTGGCCCGGTCGCTGGTGTTCTCATTCCGACTGCTCTCGAAAGGGAGAATATGGCCAATGTAGTAGCCACTTTGACTGTTATCTGTTTATGATTCTGACAGCATGCTTATTCATTTGCACAATTGCTTAGTATACGAACATGCTTACTATGGATCTTGTATTGTGACTATTGCTCATTATTAGACACAATTCGTGTTATCTTCTTGTGGCTTATATTTTTGCTAAGTCGTTGTACTTATGAGTTGTCTTGGTGTGTTGCAGGCTCAGATCCCTCTCCCGATCCTGCGTCGGTCAACCCGACTCCAGGAGAGACGCGCGAGGCCCCCTCCGGCCTAGAGGAGTGGACTTGATCCATCCTCCAGAGTACGGTTTGCATCATTTTGTTTTCCCCATTCATTTGAGTCTAGGTTTATTTGGGGGATTTTTTCTGTGATTGTACTGTGGGCTTTATCTGTATTTTAATTTTTGTAAGCCCTCTTTCGTATCATACGTTCTTGTAATTGTTCTTGTTATCAGTTCATGATTTTTGTAATCCATTATGTCTTTTGGTATGTTGTGGTATGCCTTGATATGTACAGCTTCCGCGTACAGTTGTCTGCACGTGTGAATGATCCCTTGTGTGTGTATGTTTGGACGGGGTCTAGGTGTGCATACACGGGAGTACGTGTGTCATTGGTTAGACTTTCTCTGACCCCCGGTCCCTGGGCTCGGGTTGTGACACAAGTGTCAGTTTAAGCGGTGCTGAAGTTGTGAAGTGATTTGTTCAGTCAATGTGAAAGTCTAGAGCTGAAGTTTCTTCTGCATATAAAATAAATAAAGAACAACACATCACTATTCTCAAATCATTTGTATAGATGTGTAGAATAAAAAAAATGACAGTTTTTCTTTCTTTATCTCTTTTTTTTTGTTTTTTACATTGTGTTATTGTCCTATTTTGTTTTGTGCATTTATGTCATAGCTGACAATTTGGAGTTTAAAATTACAATGCAGTGTGCTACTCAGAAAGAAAACAAATATTGATTTTATGGCCAAAGATTTTCTACAGTTGGTAAGTTTGGATCTTTACCTCTGACTTGTTTTATGTTGTTCTAGAAGAGGGATTTTTTCCCGGAATAAATGGTTGTTTAGTCATATAAACTTAGAGTTCGTGTTTCAATAAATCTTAATTTAAGTTCATTGTGTTTGTTTACTTACTCGAATAAATAGCAATTGGTAACAGCATTGCCACATGGATGAGATGGACTTGATAAGCTTACATGCATGATTTAGTGTTCTATGACAATTAATCCTGTCACATAAATAATTCAATTTTTTAAAAGATAAAAACTGGCAAGAGATTTTAGGAGTCTGATGGCTCGTGTCTGTTACTGGTTTTCTATTGCAGAGGCAGGTCATCTCAAAGCCGAGTCTAAATGCCTCTTATTTGTGCTCAGTTATGCATGAACTGGAAACTAATACCACATATTATACTGGAATTCAACTGGATTTATGTGCCAAGGTGGCATATATGTCCAAGATCTGAGCTGTGCTCATGTTGGAATTGTAGATGCTCACGCTCCAAAAAATAAAAAAAAGGGGTAGATTTCAAATCCAACTAGAAAGGTGTGTGTCAAACTCAAATTTAGTCTGGATTGGTTTAGATCTTATTCAAGCCTCAACTAGCCCACAAACCTTCTGGTCATGATTTTTTAGCGATGTTAAGCCAAAATCCAGCAACTTAACTGAATGATTGGATGCTCCCACAGATTGCTCAAAAAACCTCTGATCCTGGATAAGGTCACTCACAAATCTCTGCACACAAGATGATGCAGTGATGTTTGATCGTTGAGAGGGAGTTTTCACTAAATGATTCATGCACAAGAGTTTTTTTTTATTAAAGGTCCAATGATTGTAAATCTTTTCTTTCATGAGAAAACTACCTAAGGTGTAGATTGAATGAAGAGACTTGGTTTAGATCACAGGAACAGGAGTTGTAATTTAGTACATGATAGGACCACTCAAAGTAGAGTTTTGTGATTTAACTTAAACCAGCCATTTAAAGATAAGAAGTTTTAAGGGATCATTGAAAAAATAGAGAAGGGGTTGTTCCCTTAGTTGGAGCGAACATCTGCAGCATCTCTATGATTCAACTGGATTATGGGTTTGCTTGTATTATGGGCCTTACTATTTGTGGTCACTATCCCTGTGTCAAGTAGTCACCCAAAGGGCAAGATTATGAAATGAATGAACAGTTGAAGGAAACTTTGCTCACTGTCAGTTTTCAATGTACATGCAGTGCCTTCCTAACAAAGAGAGTGCCCGAATTTTTTGTGATTTACATTGTTCCCCCACTTGATCATGGCTTTGATGTTACACATGTCCACAACTGCATGTATTTGCGTGAAAATGAGCATGGAAAGATCTGTGTGAACTTCCAAAAAAAAGAAATAAATAAAAAAACTGCATATCATGCAAGAGGAACTTATTTTGAAGCTAGATATCCAGGTCATCAGCAAAATCTCCATTGAAGGCAGATATCATTATCTTGGAGAGCATGCTAATGCATGGACGATTAAAGTCAGGTTTTGGAAGAATGCCTTCAGCTCTAAGATTTAGATGACTTAAAACATTAGTCATCTGTGGTTTATTGCCTACACAGCCTCTTTTGTGCTGGTTCTATCCTAGGGGGAAGTTATGACTGGTAGTATTTTTATGAAATCTGCTGGTGGCCAATACATCCTTTGGCTTTTGGGGTAGTTTTGGGATTAAAAGTTGAGCAGGAATATATTTATGAGCTTCAGCTGTCTTGACTTCTACAGGGTTACAGCCGATGGTCAGCTGAAGTAGGGTTGTCAAAGGGCCGGGTGGGCTAGGCCCGGGGCTATCCTTACCCTACCCTCAGTATATATAGGGCCGGGCTCATATAGGCTAAAGCCCTTGGAGGGCCTGCTCTTCATAGGCGCTTACCCTCCTTGAGGGTCAAGGCCAGGTCAAGGCCAGGTCAAGGTAGGGCTCAAAGCCTCAAAACAAGAAAATCTTTTTTTTTTTTTTTACTTTGTTACCAAGTATGAAGGGTTTGTGTGAGTATTATCTTGTCTAACACTCTAACCTCTTTGGAGAATAGAAGTTGTTTCTAAAAACTTTATTAGATAAAGTCATACGTGTTTTAAAAACTTGGGTTCTAGATACATGGTTTTATATTTTTTGCTTAAAAAAGAAAATGGTTAAAGAATATGTTCTATTTCACACCTTTCACAGGAATTTTTACTTACCAAATCATTCAACGAAGTCTTATCTTTGAAAATTTTAAACCATTTACATTTACCTACCTTTTATGAATTTAAATTATTTCCAATTTAACACTGATCTCACAAAAAAATAAATACACTGAAAAATCAATATTAGTTCAAACTTTAGAAAACTGGGAGTTATAATTTTCTAATTAAAAGAATAGTTGGATGACCCCATCAAAATTCTTAACTTCCATGCCTATACAAACTGCCTTTATGAATTGGTTGGCATCTCAAGTCATTCTAGAGAGGAAAAGTATATCCTTATTAACAAGAGTACACCACCTTTTTTAAGTAGCAAGAATATATCAAAACAATATAAAAATCTAAATAAGAAACAATAAAACTAGAAAAAAGGATTGGAAGCAATCATGCAATACTTATTGCTTGTGGATTAAGTATAAGATATAACTTAAATAATTAAATAAAGATGAAATGAACCAAGTATGTGTGTATGGGTTTCTACTGCATTTTGTAAAAAGGTATGGGGGTATAAAATTTCCTTCATATCCTCATTTTATTATTGCTAAGTGATTGTTATAAGGGTATTTTAGTAAGTGTATATATATAAATGTATAAAATATAAATGTATATTATATGGAATAAAGAACAGTAGGAGGGCCAAGGCCAAGGCTGTGCCGGGCTAGTAGTGTCCAAGCCTGGCCCTGGAATTTCAGGGCCTACAAAAAATTGTCCAAATCCTTTAATCCGGCCCAAGGCCTTTTCCTTAGAAAGAGAAGTCCTCATTTTAAGGGCTTTTTGAGGGCCTGGCTGGGCCCCCTTATCTCAGGGCTAAGTTGCAGCCTTTTTATCCCCTCTCTTTCAACGAGAACTCGAGAAGGCTTTATTCCTATCTAAATTCACCAGGCAAACAAGCCCAAAATGAATTGCAGTCTGTCATTTTACTTCAGTCTTTGGAAATTGAAGGTGATCACACGTGTGGTTTCTATGATATTTGTCTATGTAAATTTTAGTATGTGAAAAACTATATTTGGAATGTACACCAAGCTTTTGTTTTTTTCCAACCTAATATTTGTCAAGGTTGCTTCTGAAATATACATACAATAAGGTTGCTATGAACAGCCACGTGGACATATGCCCTGTAGTTATGTCCACTGCTGAAGGTCTTTCAAGCCGCATGCCAGTTTTGGCTTCTCATAGCTTCAACCTTTAACTGGTTCTGTCGTCTGTGATTTTTTTAAAGACATATGACCATGACTGCAAATTTTAGAAATGGAGCGTGTTTACAAGAGGCTTTATACCTCTGGTTTGGGCTCCCAAGTCATTGTATTATTCCATAACTCTCAGTTATCCAAGGCATATCCCTGTTTTTGTTATTTTAGCGGTAGAACATGTGTACACCTTGTTCAATTTATTGGCATCTACAGCTTAACCTTTTGCAATTTATTACCCTCTGCTGGCAAAACATATTGGTTTTGATATCCCATTCATCATAGGAACATGTTAAAACTTTAGGAATGATCCCTCCATTTAATGTACTGCTTGTGCTCTTCTCAGTTTAAGCTTGTACTGTAAATTGAAATGTTTCATTGAAGGAAAAAGAAGAGTAAGTTGCCAATGAACAAGGTAAATTGGAATACATGATACTGGAGGATAATTGAGCACCCCAACATTTAATTAAAAACTATGGGCTACATGATGTAAAGATAACCAAATATGATTGTTCATACCGTGTTCCTACGAGGTTGTAGAACTTTATTTGATAGGTTATCTAATTTCTTTTACCAGTGTTCATGCACAGGTTTCAGAACTTTCTTCGGTGGGTTTTGTAGTTGGTTACCCAGTTGGAATTCAAGGTTTAGCTTGTGCAGAGGTGCGTCTTCCATTTTATCAGTGTACGATAATCCATTCAATGTCTTCTTTTTTGCCCTTTTTTTTTTTACTCATCTGTTTCCATCAGACGGTGCAAGTGAAGCTTTTCATGGAGGATATTCATCAAACAGGAAAACTTGAAGGTTTAACCTACACATATTGGGATGAGCGCTTTACATGAAAGGTGAGAGCTAGTAAATTAATTTCACATAACAATTAACAAAGATGTCTATCCTAATTTTGATTGGTATGATGCTTATTAGTGTGTAGAATCACTATTGAAGGCCTTGAATCTGCAACCAGTGCCACACAAAATAATGTTAGACAAATTTGCTGCTGTAGGAATTCTCCAGGTATTTGGCATATTTATTGTATTACCTTTTTTTCCCTATTGGAATATTCCGGGTATCACAATCATTAAACAAGCCCTTCTAAGGATTGACCATACTCAAAATTTCATTGCTGACAAGGCATAAAAGAAATGTGGATGCATTTTTTTCTTCCTTTTCTTCTTTTTGTTCCCCCAATACTGCATTATCCATCAAATTAAAATTCTTGATTTTGAAGTTTGCTTTAGTCCATTATATTTTTAATAATGAGCATGTAAAACTCCGAAGTAATAAATTATTTAGGAAACTTTGAAGTATTGGGTATTGCTGTTTGACATTTGGGGCCTGTTTGTTTGCATTAAAATACATAAGACGATTAAATGTGAATTTCCAAAAAATGAAAATCAAATGACTGGCTTGTTTGGTAAATTCACTTTACTAGTGGAATAAGGTGAAGGGTCATTTTAAGACACAATAAAAGGGGTCAAATAAAACACCTCTACTTTTTTATCCAATAAAGTCAAAAAGTTACTTTTCTATGTCACTAAATGACAAAAAAACCTCTTCTTCTTCTTCCTCTTCTTTTTTAAAGTAAAAAGGCGACATTCTCATTTCACTAAAATGACAAAAAGCCATCACCTTTTTATTTGACCCTCTCTTTGTTTTATCACGTAATGTGATCCTTCATCTCACTTCTCTTTACTAGTGGAGTCATCAAACATGAATAGAATCAAAATAAGATGGGAAAAGAGTAAGAACTCTTCCCGATCTTCTTTTGATTCTATTTCCCTAAAAAGAAAGCACATTTGATGCTCATTTTTAAAATTCACATTTGATCTTCGTCTTCGATGGTATGAATTATGTGCATTCAGTTTCGATGCATTGTAATACAAGCAAACAGGGCTTGACTGAACCATGTGTACCATTTAAACAAGAACTTGAGGTGAGTCATACTTGAGGGCTGCATGTTTATTCCTTTATTCACAAAGAAATGTGCATGTTTTCCCCCATACCGCATTAGCCATCAAATCAATTTTCTTGATTCAAATTTCTTTTAGGTCATTATGTTCCTAGCGATGGGCATGTAAAACTCAGGTATAATAATTTATTTGTTTTGAAATTTTGAAGCATCGGATTTAGACTGTTGTTTGACATTGAAAGTTGGACTGATGTTTTGACAGAGCTATCTGGACCATGTAAACAAAACTTGCAGTGAAGAATGCAACGGGGCTACATGTTTCTGTGGCTATGTTGCTTTCACAGAGCTATCAAGGACCAAATAAACGGCAGCTTGAAACGAGGAGGAATACATGGCTACATCTTCTTATTATATGAGGATGAATTTTTTTGTTTTTTACAGCTTAGAAATTCTTTCTTATTTCCTTATTAGATTTCTAAGGAGTACAAGGAAAAAGAAGGGATTTCTTTTGCTCCCATGAGGGTTGGGATTATGATCAAAATTTTCTTTAAACAAGCAAAGAAGACACTAGCATGGATTATTAGTATCAAGGGGACCATATCAGGAGAAAGAAGACTGCTCGGACTGCCCAGTCATTAGTTTATATCATATCAGATTTAGCTTAACTGAGATGCTGTGGGCATGTTTATGTTAGTTAATTTTGCAGACATGGAATTAATTTTCTGCATATTTTTACTTTTTTCATAATTTGAACTTTTTCGTGTAAGAAGAGAAAAAATAAATTATTTTCTTTGAGCAAATAGAAAACTATTCTTTAAAGGAAATGGATCGGAACCGCTTTTCTGCGAAACAGCACTACAGATAGCTTGTGGAACAGAACGCAGAATTCCATTGCTGTACAAGATTAGGCGTGGGGCTTCTTATTTATTCTCACAGAAAAGGTAGACGAAGTTTCGGCCTATTCAACTGAAGTACAAGTGGGAATTTTTCATGTAGCAAAAAGAATATATATATATATATATTATATTTTTTTGAAAAGTTCTCTCTGATGCGCGTGCTTACGCAATACCAGGCATCCAGATCAAAACCTAAGGCCGGACCCCCAAAATTTTACTGGGTTCCATGTGACAAACCACGCTGATGTGGAGGGGCACAGGAGAAAGTTATCCATCTACAATTTCACTTTTTTCACTTGAAATAAGGATTGTATTAACCAACACAAAAGATACAGGACAAAGAAAACAGATTCATACATAACCATATTAGCCCTCCCATGAGTGCATTTTACGATAGTTTGACGTGGTATGTATGTGCCCTCAGGATTAGTTCTCAATATTTTACCATCATCCCAAAAGATAACAATACTAAGATAACATGAATATATGCATCAACGTTCATTGGACCAATAGGGGGAACAAAAAGAATTGAATTGCCACACTGAGTACCTGCCTCAATACCCCCTTCTTACTCTATATTCTGACTCAAACCCGGGGTGCCAATTGAAAGGTTGACCATATTGCCATATACTAGCTACCTGGCTGGCCTCAGTGCCCCCTTCTTGTCCTAATTATTTGGTGCGACAGATTTCTTTGCAGAAAAAACTGAAAAAAAAGGAGGTTTTAAGTGTGCTCCAGATTGGACTCTTTATACGTAACCCAAAAATTAAAAAAATAAAAAATAAAAATTTTAAAACACCCTCACCCCCTTCTCTCCCTACACTCTCTCCCTCCCTCCTCCCCTTCCCCATCTTCCCTCTGGCAAACAACGAGTTTCTGCGGCAAAGGAGAACTCCCCCTCTCTCCTCTCCCTCTCCCTCCTCCTCCTCCTCCTCCTATTCATATTCCTCTCTCTCTCTCTCTCTCTTCCTCTTCCCCACCCTCTCCCTCTCTTCTCCTCTCCTCTCCCTCCCTCTTCCTCTCCTTTTCCACTCCTCCCTCTTCCTCTCCCCCTCTTTGCCCTATTTAGCTCTACGAGGCCAAACATCACATTGATGTTCAGCCTCTCAGGGCCGAACAACATCGGCTGAACAATATGGTGTTGTTCTTCCTTGAGAGGCCAAACATTAGTTTGATGTTTTCTCTCATAGGGCCAAACGGGTGGAGACGGGGAGAGGAAGAGGGAGGAGGGAGAGGAGAGGGAGAGGGAGAGGGAAAAGGGAGTTCCCCTTCACTGCCAGAGCTTATCCCTGAAGGAGAAATGGGGAAGGGAAAGAGGGAGAGAGGGAAGGAGAGGGTGTAGGGAGAGAAGGGGGTGGGGGTATTTTAGGAATTTTTATTTTTATTTTTTTATTTTTATGTTGTGTATAAAGAGTACAAATTAGAATACATTTAAAAGCTCTCAAAAAAAATGACAATGACCCATCGATTTAATTGCCAGATTCAACGGAAGTGATTTTCCTTTCCAGTGCAAGAGGCAAGAATGCTCATGTAAACATAAATCCTTTTGAGTGATGAAATCCTTGTTGGACAAAAAAGTCCCAAGGACACATTTGACAACTGGTAAGAAATTTGCAAAAGGAGAAAAAAAAAGGTCCTATCAAAGCTAAGAATCTCACATCAATAGCAATATGCATCAATGCTTATGGGTGAGGAAATTTATATCAATGTGTAAAAAAAAAAGGTGTAAATCTGCAATAAAAAACAAGGATTTCCAAAATTTTGGGGTGCGGGTGTAGACCTAAAAATCCTCAAAATCTTCTCACTCGATACAAAATTGGTGATTTGCTTGCCAAACTTGTTTTCGTCTGGATTGATAGGCCTTAAATATTTAACGGTCTGGATTGCCTAGCTGGTGATCATGATCATATATTCAAGATCGCACGAGCCTCGTTTGAGCAACTGCATTACTCTCTTTCTCTTAAACCCTTGCGAGGTCTTTTTGCCCAAACCCTACTACTACCAAAATACAGAAAGAAATGGCAGCTTGGCGTTCTGGTTCGTTGTCTAGGTCATTGCTAGCTGCCGCCAGGTCTTCTCCTCTCCGCTCCTCTCCGCCGCTCCCCCGTCTCCGCCCTACGTCGTTCACCGCCCCGCGAACCCCGAGCCGCCGTCTCTCCTTCCTCCATCCCAGGTCAGTGCTTCCACCATCTAAAAAAGAAATCTTTTTCAGGGCTTGCATTGAGATCCAAATGCTCATCTGCTCTTCTAATATCTCCATCTAGGGTTTATGGTCTCTTCTGTCTCAATCTTGATCTAGATGATGTCGATTTATGTATGAAATGGATGCATAGGTCTTTGGGGGAGCTGGGATGCACACAGTCGCTCCTTCCGCTTCACAGCGTGGTTGCCGCGGCGCGCCTCACGTCGCATCTGTCGGTGGAGTCCCGCGCTTGCTGCGAGCTCTCTCAGGGTACCTTCTGCCGCACTTGTCAGGATCGCTAGTAGTTTCTCTTTGTGAGTCTTTTAGGAACTAACTAACTATGCCACTTTTGCTCTGCTAGCGCCACACCCGCCCTTTCTTTCTTTTTATATATATGTTCTCTGTTGTGCTTTCATGGGTGTGGTTGATGCTATGAGGGATATATGTGTGAATTTTGTATTTCCAAGCTGTTTTTGTTTCCCCCTTCTATTTCTTTCTATGGTTGGTTGATAGAAGGAATTGGAATTGAGATTGGTGTATAGGTGGGAATGGAAAAGATGGGTAATGCGGAAGTGGCGGTTGGAATGCAGGGGAGATTGGTGTCGCGGCTTCCTGCAGTGTAGGTCTTCTTCCCCCACGATTGTTGTTCCTAAAATTAGAGGTTGCAATTGCTGACCAACCTGCCAACCCATATTGAACCCAAGATGATTGTTTCGGGTTTGGGTTGACATTCATGACCCGATTAACAAGTGGGTCAGGCTCGGGTTAAGCCCATGCATATCTTGCTGATCTCGGCAAGCCGATCTCAACCTAATCCAACCTGACTTTTTTATTCTGAATGCACCAACCTTACCTGAGAATTTATAGCTCGGGTTGACATTATCAACCTGGTTATTGAATGGATTGGGTTCAGTACATTAAGATATTGACCCCACTCGTGTCCCACCTAACCCATTGCTGTCTCTGCCTAAATTTGAGAGTTCACATCTGCAAAATTCAGGAAGGTGTCTTCAAGGTAGGCATACTCCATAGTTGCCCTGGTCAGAGAATTTGGCTTGGGTTACTCATTCGGCGGGCCACAGTGTGTATTAAAGGAATGAACGGTGTTGAGAGGAAAGCATCTTGATTAGTTGTGGAGCCCACCTGATGGAGGGAACCCTAACTTCAGACCAGGCATTGGAGTCATCTGATGCATGGTTTGAATGTGGCATATGGCGTGGATGTATGGAAATGGCTGTGAAAGAGCTCTCCATGATGTTTACCAAAATTTTCAAAAATTTCTATCAATCAATGAATGGGACTAATTGACAGGTTTGCTGATATCAAGCCTCTCTCTTCTACTAGTCCCATTTATACTCAGTCAAATTTGCAGGTGTGAATGCAGCCTTCCAAAATGCTGGTCCATCTTGTTGACCACTAGACCTGAAAATCAGACAAAGCCCTCATGATGATGATATGGTAGTAGTAATGGTAATGGTAAAAAAATGAATTTTCTGCATGGATACTTTTGTGAATGTATGTGAGTGCATTTGTAGATTGTGAATATATGTCCAGCATATGGACGGGATACCATGCAAAAATTTGGTAACAAATATTGCACGGATACTTTTAGGATATCATTTCACAATATTTGACAATGCTACATTAATTATTTTATGATTTTATTAAAGTTCTTAGAAGCTTTATTTTAGAATATGGGAAATCTATTTGAGAGTCTTGCTGTAAAAGCTACATGATCTTCATTAAATATAGGGATGTTTGATATTATATTCCTTTTTTTTTTCTTTTTTGCTTGGTTGGCCAGTGGCTAGGACATAGGAAGTAAAGGGCGCTGCTAATAGGGTTCGAAACTTGGTGGAAGCTATGAAAGCGGGCACCTTATCTACAAGGCCAACCCTCTATTTCTTGATATTATATTCTTTTGCTCGAAAGTTTTAAACATTTAAATAAAAACCACGGTTGAAATATGATCAGCATGGTATGGAGAGGCCACTTTTATCTATTTGCATATTGGATTTACATGTATATAGAGGCTTTAAATTTAATATCTATGTTGGCCCTACTTGGATCTTTTGATCCCCTTTTTGTTCCATGATCAAGCCCAAGTGGGCCCACTTGGTTGCCCGCATGGTAAGACCGTAGACCCCTCCTCTTAGGATCAGGTTCCATATATATGTATATGTATATATGTTGGGGGTGGGGGGTAAGCACTTGTAATCACAATAAGGTGAGCAAACTTCCTTGTGGGGTCCACATAGGGGTTCCACTTGGGGATGGGAAGCCCCCTAAAATACAAAAACCCCAACAACCCCCACCCTACTCCTCTTTCTCTCCCTTCTTACGTGTGTATGGTGACAGAGGCTTGAATAATCATCCTAACCACTTAATCAATGGCCTTTAAGTTTTTACTGTCTAAAATGAGTATACAATCGATCCAATGGTCCAGTCCATTTGGATGGTTGTCAAACCCAAGATTGCTGACTTTTAGGGGGTCCCTATGGTCCACTCGGATGAATCATAAGATGGGCCCCATTAGGTATTTAGGCATGTGGTGCTCACCTTATTGTGAGCACCAGTACTCGGTAGGTTTTTTCCTACATATAGATCTATATGCACAAATTATCAAGTGCAAAATTTATAGTGGGGCCCACTTGATGACCCATCTGAATGGATTATAGACAAGACCCCCTTGAATTACATTGGTCCCTTTTTTTACATCCATCTAAATGGACTGCATCGTTGGATTTGTAGGACCATTTTTTTAGGGGGTGAAATGTGTTGGCTATTGATGAAGGGGTTAGGAGTTTGGATGATCTAATAGGGCTCATTTTTTCTTCATAGGGTAGGTCCCAACCAGTTGAAGAGATCTCTTCCCACCCACCACCCCCGTCTTCTCCCCACCCTCATAGTGAGGTGCGCATGGACGAGCTCTGGATAAGCCCTCTATATATGTATTTTGCTAGATTGGATTTGTGGTATATTACTTTTGGGATAACCTACCCACCCAACTGCCCAAGGATTGTGTGAGATGAGACGCCCTTTCCAATGGGTTGTCTCATGTTTCTCAATCGCATCTTGGATTTAGGAAATGTGAAGTCTCATGCTCCCTGATACCCATATTTGTATGCTAGTTTTGATCATCATAGGATGGGCAACCTTTCAACCAACTCTCCTTGCAATGTTGGGTGACCGAAATGGCAAGGAACATTTTGCTTTCTTGGTCTTCTAGCTACCTATTTATTTAGCACAAGGAGTAGTATTGTAGTAAAGGATGAGTAGGCATGTGATGTGATTTTTTTTTACTTCACCATGTTTGGATGAAAAAGTGTAGTGGAGAAATAAACTTATGATGTGACACCACTAATCTTCTACTTCACATGTATCTTCTTGTTGGTTTTTTTTTTCTTTCTTTTTTTTCTTTTTTAAACCACAAAAGGGTGTGATAAATTGTAGTCTAGGAACTTAATGACAAAAGGTGCACTCCTACGGATACGAAAGAATTAGTGATATCTTTCATATGCTTTCCCTCCTATAGATAGGACCACCAAAATGTCTAGGATGTCAAAGTCCTCCCTTGATGGATTTTTTTCTTAAAAAAGAGTAATTTTTTGATGAGTTGAAAATTTTATTGAAAAACAAGTTAATGAGGTACATAGAAACATGAAAAAACTACCGTGAAACAAACAGTCCGAGAGTGCTGTCCTGTTAAATTGCTGCATCTTAACAATTTCCCTTAACAAAAGACATCCAGTAGGACCAGGTGACTGGCCAGTCAACAATTATGCGATGAACTTCTTTGTGCTCTAGACTCCCTGTTTTGCAAGAGAATATGCCATCTCATTGGCACATTTTTTTTTACTGTGTGAGAAATGCTATTGAGATGTTTGCATGATTCCCCAGTCTCTCTCATAATGGCACCATGCTCCCTTTTATCGGATGCCCAACTCATGGCATTCTAGAGTCACTTTCCACAGCCAATTGACCTTGAATACCCTCTCTGGAAATCTTTGAGGGCTTCTTTTATCGACATCATCTTAGATTAGATTTTTAATGCCCATCCAACCTGAAAAGATGTGTAAAACAGCCCCTTGGTCATCGTGTCTTAAGCTTCCCTATGCTCGCTACTCCCATTTTGCCTTTTGTGGCGCTGTCTAGAACCATCCTCTTGCCAGAGATTCCTACTTTGATTTGAGGCTGAGTTTTTCTTTTTCTAACCATAGAAGAGTCAACTTTGGGGAATTTTCTCTTGTGGACATTCCTGCATGTGGACGTCCATGTCATCACGGGGGGTGCCATGAAATTCAGGGGGTCCTGGGTTTTCTTGCTGAGGGGTGGACGCACATACACATTGTTCGGGCTAGTGAACCAAACAATTCCCTTGAAAACATTCAGCTCAAATTCAAACTGTTTTGGCTGTTTTTTCAGGGAAGAAAATGTTGGTTGGGGGGGGGGGGGGGGGTGGGTGTGTGTGGAAGGAGAGAGGAAGGGAGGGAGAGAAAGGAGGGAAGCATACCTGATGCCACTTGCTACTCTCACTGCTCTTTTTTCGTCCTCCCATATCCTTGTCTCTATCCTCCTTTCTTCTCTTCATTCGTTCACTCTTAATCTGGAATTTGGATAACCTTTTATTGTTTTTTTTTTTTTTTGATTTTTTTTATAAGATTCCATTTCATCCTTATAACAGTTCTTGCAAAGAGTGAAACCTACAGTGGGGCTCATGCCATTGAAAATCTGAGCTGTTCAAAGCCCTAGCCAGATTTCCCTCAAATGAGAAATGTGGCCTTGGACAAATTTCACTCTAATGGGAAATGTGGCTCTAGCCAAATTTCACTCTAATGGGAAACTGGCCCTAGCCAAGTTTCACTCTAGTAGGAAATTTACCCTAATCAAGTTTCACTTAAATAGGAAATAGGGCCCTAGCCATTTTCACATTAATAGGAAATGCCCATTATTAGATTGATCGAATATTTTTTATAAGAAAATTGTAAAAAAGCCCTTAAAATTTATTATTCTTTGAAAGAAAAAGACAAACCCAAATTCTTGGCGATGTAGAAATAACATATTGCATTACTGTTTTAATAGAAGAAATTAATTGTATTAAATTATATATTATTTTCGAATTTTAATAATATTATATACATATATATTTCAAAACGGGTCTGGAAATTCTCAACTATAGTCCTTCATCTTTAACATTTGGATAGGGATGTCTGCATGTGGATGTTGCCCTAGCAGAAAATTTCACATCAATCTCGTAGCACGTTTGTCCCATTTATTCCTTTGAACTTGTTTCTTGTTGTTGCCCTGTGTGCTTTTTAGATATCTGACTTTGATTTAACTTCATAAGCTTCTCATCACCTCAATGGATGTTGGAGAGAGATGTTAGCTGACTTGTGTTTGCCTCAACCCTTTTGCCCTAGGCGGAGTGCATACCTTAGGGTTGTCCTTCAAGATTAGTTTTAATGTGAGTGCTCTAAGGAAACTCTAGCCTAGCTAGTGTTAGGGGGTTGATTTGCAATGTGTGGGGTTGATGTTGTTTAGTGATATGAAGGAATCTGAGTGGGGTTAAGGTGGTTAAGCCAAAAGCTATTTCCCTTTAATGTCAAAAGGGATTCAGATTTTGCTGAAGTGAGAGAAGTAATAGTGTTTGTTAAGGTTTTGAACACTTCCTCCAATGGCATTTCCTTCAATGTTTTCCTACATTCTTTTAATGAATGGTTGTAGTTTTATTTAGACGTAAAATGCGGGAGTGAAACTGCTTGTCCACCAAGGATCAACCTACAGATTGTCTTTTATGCTCCCATCCTCGTTTTGTGAGAGTTGGCTAATGATTAGCCTTCCCATTCATGTACCATAGATAGGATGAGTCTATGTTGACGATGACAACAATTACCTATGAAGCACGAGTATCGGTATGGATATGCCGATATGGCAAAATTCTATTAAAAAAACAAAGGGAAATGGGTACGGCTAGGGTACGTCCATTAAAAAATTATATTTTTTTAAATTTTAATAATGCAATATGCTAATAATTAAAAAAGGTTAAAATCCGTAGATGCAAGAAGCCAATAATTACTTAATACCATTATAAATTCAACATACAAACCATAACTTAATGTCAGAAGCCACGTACAAGCCAACAGTTTTATATCATTACAACAAAAACTACAAACGAAAGCACCAAAAATAAAGTAAACATCAAAGTAAGTCCTATCAGGCTAAGAATCTTCACGATTTACATCCAGTTTTCTATCAACTTCAACTCCATCGCCTTCATCAAATAATACAACTTCCATGTCGGGCTCATCAAGTGAAAGATTTGTAATTTCAAGAAGCCAGCACCCTCCAATGAATTGAATGCATCTCCACCAATGTCCCGCAGCTTGCTTTCTCTTTCTGTGTATTGTCGACTCCTCCTTGATAGGAGACGAATATTGTTTTGCACAAAAACCAAGTCTTCACAACGCTGTGGTGTTTCTTGGTTCCTTCTCATGGGGTGAATGAAAGAATAAGTGCTTTAATTCCTTTCACAATATGATGAGGAACATGGTTGGCTAGGTTTAGAGTTGTTGAGCTGAGAGGGGGTTAGGGTTGAGTCACGATTGATCAGTCACTCATATTACTCATTTTGCACGTTAACCCTTACAAATATTTACTCCGGTACCTGTAGATGTTTAAAGAATATTAATCTGACCACATACATACCCATGCCGTACCCACACCGTACCCAAAAGTCAAATTAAAAACAAACTGTAGCTGGTACGTATTTAGCAGTACCCGGTACATTTTTGGAGTACCCATGCTTCTTAAACAACGACAATGACAAAAATATTCTTTTTTGATGGTATTGGTAACCAAATTTATTTAAAGGACCTAAACAAGTACAAAGAAATAATACTGGAAAGCTGTCACAACAAAGCTACAAAGGTACAAAGGACATGAAGCTGCCAGCTACAAAGCGTTTCTTGGTAAAGGACAAAAGAGCTCCATCTTGATCTGTCATCAAACTCCAATGATAGACCCTTCATCCAAGTGATCCGATGTCTTGTTAACACTCCTCTTTACATGATGATGACTCATTTTCATGAGGGACACAAGGAGCATCACATAAAGATTGAAGAATCTCTCTAAAAAATGTCGGTTTCCATAGTTTTCATTTTTTAATCCCCTTCTGCTTTGCATGGGTGATAATGTGTTCCAAATGGCCATAAGCCATATCTACATGTCCATGTGCCAAAGATTCTGTTATGGTGGTCTCTCTTGTTTGTTGGCCTTCGAAATGGATATTCATATTACCTATGTTACCATGTACCTGTAGAAAATATTTGTTATTTATTCAACCAGATATTTTTTCAATGTTTAAAGTTTATTTTATATCAATTGATTATTATCATCTGGTTATGAAGTAATATTTCGGCCTAGATGCTGTTTATTGATGTGGATTACGGTTTTGTAGGTACTTGAGCAACAGTAGGGTTGGCGCAGCAGTTAATGCTATTAGGCGCTGGTGCAATTACAATAGGTATTGTAACTCTTTAATGGAAAGGGCTGGCGAGACCAATAAGGAGTTGCTGTTTTGCTAGTTTGGAAGGAAATTTGGAACTTCTTGATTCAGAAAGAGTTGTTGAGAATCATTTTAGCCAAGTATCTGTTTTCCTGAGTTTGGATCTTGTTTATTATTATCTTAGTGATCACTCTTGTTTTACAAGCCAAATGGTCATTCTGATATATTTCATTGTTTGCTATCATTTTAAATTTCTCCTTTTAATGTCTACAACTTTCCATTGTTACATGTTCAGGGCGTAAGTCTCACTGCACCCATGATACTTATGCATTGGAGATAGAGGTTGTGTTTTATTTTTCATAAAATGATCTATTGAACGACTGCAGCAGGATAAGGTACAGTTCTGCTTGTGGGTCCCACCTTGGACCACCAGCCATTATACTGAGTAAAATGGGGAGGTGTCATTGGGAACATGACTCAGTTAAAAAATTCATTCTTGTATAATGATAACTATCGATTTAATAGCCTCAATGATTTAATGTTGTAAAACTTAGGGCGAGTGAATCCAACTTATCTCTCTGATCAGGATCAAACTTTGGCCACTGCCCATGCATGGGCACTTTAAGTGTGAAGATTGGATTGACCATAGGCAGGGACAAAAGATTGCTTGTGCAATTCTCCTTGATCTACCAATTGATACTGCTTTGTTTTTCTTTGGCTGAAAAACACCATATTAGAACAACCAAGACCAACTATTCAGCTACTATTGTGAAAGGATGGGCATGGTCATCCACGAGTCCAGGTGTAGGGGTATTAAGGGGAAGGGATCTCCTTCTCAATTGTACTGGTATCAGATGCTTAAAGCACTTGTATAGTGGTTTGTGGTTTGCATACAGCATACCATAGCACTGACAAGATAAGTTTTGGCACCAGAAACTGCATGGATTTACTTGTACTCTCTTTCCCTGGTTTATTGCTCCTTCGGGGAAAGGTCAGCAACGTACCATTTTCCTGGGGAAATTGCTCCCATGGATTTGTAGGTGGAAATTCATCAGGGCGATTCAGCAATGTATTACGTTTGCTGCAGTCTGTTTGTTCTCTCAAAAGGGAATGCATCTTCATATTTGTCTAGTTATGATATAATTGATATTGCCAATGATATGGCCGGATCGTAGATAAATTGTAATCAATAAATTATTATGATGATTAACATGTATTATAGCCTTGCAGTGCTCTTGAAATCATGCTTTCTACAAATCCAGGGTCCAACATGTTTTCTCTATCCATGCTCTTACTTGATCTTCCCCTTCTAGTTCTTTTAACTTTCATACCTTGTGCAAGTCTTACGGAGGCTGATTTTGACCTTTTTATGTACATGCCCAAATAAACGACATATCTTTTTTTTTTAATCGATTTTGAAGTCCTTTACAGGTTTTTCCTAATGTACTCTTTTTCTGAACTTTGTCTCTTGTTGTAATGCCTTGCATTCAACTGGTGATGTTCGAGATTCGCATGTATTTTAGCTTGTTTCTTCACTGTTCAGAATGCAATTCCATGCAAAACAGCAGATTTGAACAAACCTTACGATAGAAACGGCAGTTGATCGTCAATGTAATATTCCAGTAGCTCTCCATTTGCCTATTCTTCACTAATCATTCTTGCTAATTTAATTCTAAACTCTGTTTTGTATAAGGTTGTTCTTGGAGATCGGAATCTTGTATTAATTTGTGCAAAGTTATATCCATTTTTTTATCTATCAAATATATTGTCATTTACGTAGGGGTGTAGGGCAAAGTTATATCCATTTTTTTTATCTTTCAAATCTATTGTCATTTAGCTAGGGGTGTAAAATGGGTCATGCAAAGTCAATCCTATTTTTCTTAGTATGTTTTGAAGAGTAATTTTTGAATTTTTCTCATTCTTTTCTAAACATTTTACTATATCATCTGTCAGTATTTCTAAAAAAAATTTAAATAAGGGGTGAAGGCTTAACTAACAAATGTCTCTAAGGATTCATTCTTAGCAAGTAAAAATGGTAATTTCTTTATTACAATAAATTTTACAGGTTGGTGTCCAACACTGGAAGAGTTTATGTGCCATTACCTACTGTCACCAAATTGACATTCCTTCGAGCATATTTGGCCATGGCCCTGCACAGTCGCACGGATCTTATGTCACCTGATGACTTGCAACTTTGACATTTTATTTTTACAGAATATACATTATGCCTTTTCCACTATATTTTCAGTGGGATCTTTAATATCAATTAATTTAAAATATTTTTAAACTTTAGAAGTCAATTCTCAGTTCTTTTCTTTTTAGTTGACGTTTGACATTGGGCAATAGATTCACGAGTGGTTTCTACCTCTGCTTTTTGATTTAGAACCAAATTTGCTGCATTTGAGTTATTTAAACTAAAGTCAAAGTAAAAAAAAACAATTTTTTATTTTAAAAAAACCTAAAGTCAAAGTCGAACCTTTTTTATGGTCAAACTATTTTTTAAAAATAATAAAGTTTATGAAAAAAATAAATAAATGATTATATTAATTATTATATATAAATAATTACTATATTTATTTTGATAATTTATACAAGAAAGGAGACAAGACGATACTTATTATGTAATATTATTACGTATGCGCTAGATAAAATTTGAACTTTAAATTAATAAATACATTGAAAAGAGAAAAAGAGGAATATAAAGAAGTTCAGAGAGAGAGAGAGAGAGAGAGAGAGAGAGAGAGCTCAAATAGTCTTTGTCGCTACAAACTGCTCGAGTCATGACCGTGCTGAGAGAGAGAGAGAGAGCTCAAATAGTCTTTGTCGCTACAAACTGCTCGAGTCATGACCGTGCTGGTTTGTGCCATGCCATGGGGATGGGACCCCATTTGAGCACAACCCGTGCATTTGATGGGTCGCGGCACGTTGATTGGTGTCCCAACCCCTTCTACACTCCTGCCTTTACGCCATGTTTTGTTTTGGCCCCTCAAAATCTGAGCCTTTTAATTTTGAATCTTTCACTGAAGTTTTAGCTTATTTTCAACTAACAATTAATGCATGGGCACTTAAAAATAATGATAATATAATAAAATTATACAAAGAACAAATTAAACGCTAATTTGATTAGAGAAAATGTAGGATATTTTTTTTTGTTGTTATTTATTTAAAACTTAAATCAAAATTCTTATTAAAAAATTCAAACTCTATGAATTAGCTCAAAAAGGAAACTTACGTGATTAAATAGGAAATATATGTACTATGAATAAAAATTAAAAATAATAAATGAAATCAAAGTAATAAATAAAGAACTAAAACTAAAACAAAAAACATTATTTATTATCTTTCAAATTTCACTTGAGTTGGAATGATATAATGGTGGATTTCAATGTTAGAATATGTAGGTTTTTTTTCCGGTTTTTTACAATAGTTTTTATGCAACCTCAAAAATGCTCCCATGAGCACCATGATGGTTGAGTACTAACATGGTGTTAGTTATGTTTTTATCATAGTGCTCAAACGAGTGGTGGGACTCACTCATTTTGAATCAAAACATCGGAATGAATGGAATTCATCTTGAATTGTCTAAATTATCTCTATGGGCCCCACATGAACTTTTTGTGTTACACAATTCCTATTTAAGAGCTGCAACAGAGGATCTGGATCTAATGAAGCGAAAGGCAAAGTCTAATTGTGGGTATGATTTTGTGCAAAAATCATTTCAATCATGATCACAGCCATTGATTCAAGAGCCTTAATCGTTTTTTAATTTATAGATCTCATGAAATTCAATCCAGATGGTAAGCATGATTAAAGTTAGTCTTAGATAAGGTTGAGTGTTAGCCATTGGGGTCAGTAAGTGTAAGGTGTTGAATTGATCACCAAAAATTCTGTCATGATTGAAGAAAAGTTCACTCCAAGAAGAATCTCACTAGGAGAGTGTTTTCCTCTAAATATTTTCTGTAATAAAATAAAAAATAATAATTGTGAAGACTACGAGGAGAAATGCCGTAGAATAGAAAGCAACATATAAAAACTTAAAAATGTAAAAGTTAAAAGGAGAAATGTCAACCTAGCAGTAACAGCATGAATGACGATGATGAGCAAAGCTTCTCATATATTCTCAAGTGAGAGGGACCATACAAATAAATTAATAATAATAATAAAAATAATAATAATAAGCAATGCTTCTCACTCTGGAGATTCTTCCCCTATCTTTTTGCCTTGTATGGTCGTCGTCTTTAAGAAATCTTTCTTTAGAACCCAAGCCATTGGCCAGCTTGGAAAGTGTCATGGGAAATGACTATGACTTGCGGGGTTCCACTTGGCTGTGCCTGCTTAATTTTCATTGCCAATCAAGCATCTCGTCTCCTCCCAATTGCATATGAATATCCATGGCATCTAAGAGCTGCTTACTACATGGAACCATCAATATCTAAATCAGGTTAGATGCTTGCAGCCTTAATAAATAAAAAGTCGACAGGAAAAATCACTAATGTATTATGATCTGCCTCCCAGTGAAAATTTTGCACCAGATGAGTCTAGCTTACAAGAAAATTATAAATAACTTGACTCACTGAGTCATATTGTCAAGGCTAGTGGCTAGACTAGAGTTGTGAGACTAGCCATTTCTCCAAAGTGGTGCTCAGTTCCAACATTATAAAACAATAGGGTAATTGGGTTGTTCATGATTTTATTTTCTGGGTCACTATGTGAACGGATCATGTCCCAAAAAGAGAATGACTAATTAACTATCCCTGCCCCCTTCTTTTAATTTCAACTATTATTCTTAAGCTATTCACAACCAACGCATAGCACATTGATGAGATGGCTAGCATACCCCATTTCCCATGGTATTTAAGCTATGACCAATTGACATAATGACCCACCAAATCAACAGTCCTTATAACTGTGCATTTATGTCATTCATGCAAAACAGGTGATGTTGGGAGCAATTTTATCGCCATTTTTTGTAGCATATTGATCATGGGTCCTTTGCACCAGTAGCTGAAACTGTGAAGAGAACTCAACCCTCCACCGAAAGGAACAAGGCATCCCAAAATTCGGCACAGGGAAAAAACCATAGGCCTCTCCTGGGGAATTAAGGAATTGGCCTCCCCATTGTCTTAATTTTATTACAAAGAGATTCTTATCTACAAAAAAGTGAAAAGTGGTTTTCAAAGCACTTGGACTATGTATATGCACATTGCCTACTTACTTAAAAGGCCAGAAGTCCAATCGAAGCGTCCCACATACATATTCCCTCTAAGATTTAATAATTATAATAAAGAACCCACCTATATATCTTTAACCTCCATTATTGGTACTTGAATGGGGACCAAATGATGCCAAAACAAATATGATATGAAAAAATAGCATCTCCATTCACTTCATTACCTGCACAGAAGCTTGTCATTCACTCAGTGCCGAAAGGGCCTTCCACTATACAGATTCATGAGTCATGACTTCTCTTATATTATACTCCCTACCACCTTGGCATGATGGAATGTTTGCTAATCGATAGTCCATAAAACTAAAACCCATGTAGATCAGGAATTTAGTTGCCTAAGTAGAATATCCATGACTGTCGTTGTTGCAAATTTATGCCGTTACTAAAGGTGGCAGGTGCCAGGTGGGCCCACCGCAATGGTTAAATGACAGTGCACCCACATGGTAACCCACCGGAGCAACGGTATGGATCAAAGAAATTGAGGCATGTATGGTGGAGATGATAAAGATGAGCAAGCAAGTACGTGTAGGGTGATTGGGAGCAATGCTGGCTAGTCTCACAAAAATTTGTCAGGAGGGAAAGCCACTGAATTGATGTTGGAATTGTCAACCCTGACAGATGAGAACCGTGTAAAGGTGGTGTGATCTAATGGGCAAAAAGATATGAAGCAGGGAATCAGAAGAACAACTTCAAACATGACACAAGCACTGAATGCCAAGCACCACTAGTCTAGTTGGGGCCACTTATATAGATGAAGAAATGGATACCTCTTCTCCCTTGTAATATTCCCAATCCCACTTCTTTCTTTTCTAGTCTTCTTCCCCTATATAAGGCCAGACAACACCATCCCTCAAAGCCTCTATCATCCCTCTCCTCCGAATTCATAGAAGGTGAGGATGTTCCTCCAACAGGCTGAAGATGATCAAACCAGAGAATCAAAAACCGGTGAAAAAGGCGTCAATCGTGATGATAACTTGGAAGCATGGCTGAACCTGAGCCTTGGAAGAAAGGAGTCACCGACGACAACTACTGAGGATTCTGATTCCCAGTTGAAATCCGGTTCAAACAAAGTGTTCTCATGCAACTTCTGCATGAGGAAGTTCTACAGTTCTCAAGCATTGGGTGGGCATCAGAATGCCCACAAGAGGGAGAGAGGAATGGCCAAACGGTCACATTGTCGAAGCTTATCCATGTTGAGTCCACCACCGAATCCTCCGATGAATGTACCGATGATACATTCGATGGGCGTCAGACCTCACTCTATACTTCACAAGCCAAACAGAGAAGCACTGGGGACAGCAGCTAGATTCAGTGACACCATCCCTCGTTTTGGGATGTCTTGGACACCCTCGTCTATAGAAGAAGCCGTGGATGCATTATGGCCCAGAAACTCACCAGATTTATATACACTTGACTTGAATCTTCGGCTCTGATCCATGTCGATCTGCTAACTGAGTCTTCTCTATACTCTGATGTTTTTGTTGATCAAGCAGCACAGATTTGTAGCTCTTAAATTACACCCCTGGGCAGTGAACCCAAGGTGAAGAAACATTAAGGAGTGCGTTAATGAAATTAAGCATAGAAAAGATAGCCATATCTGTTTGAAAATTGCCAGTCATGCATGGATTTTTATGCATTCACAAACTCAGCTGACTAATTTGATCAGAAATAAATTCGACAACCAATACTAATTCAGGTTTTCTTAGTTTCTGCAATTCAAACAAAAGAAGTCTTACCGGTCAATATAGAAGTCTTACATGGACATTGGCAGATACAAAAATAAAACAAAAAGCATCCTTTACTTTGCTTCTTTCTATACATTTAGTAGTTTCTTGGGTCCTGAACATTCTCTAGGATTCTATATAGATTAAAAGCATCCTTCATATATATATTTTGCTTCTTTCTTGTAAATTATGTAGTTTCTTGTGTCTTACATGTTCTCTAAGATTCTGTATAGATTATGATTTATAACTATTCTTGGTATAAGAATGTACTATGTAGCCAACTGAAAAGGAAAACGCCAATAGGAAGAAAGGATGTTTTCTTGCTTGTGTGGAAAATCAAAATCTCCTACTATTTGGATCTTCAGAACCTGGTTGCTCTGCACTCAGCTTACACTTTATGGAGATCGGATCATGTGGAAGAAGAAACCCAACAGTTGAGAATGAATCGTGGTTTTATAAATTATCATTTTGTTATAATGGTGGGACGTCATTTTTTTGGAAAGATCTCAGAGACAATGAGATAAACTTTAAAATGATGAAATAAGTTCGTCATCGTCAAGGCCCTGTACCAATTTTTTGATAATGGTGGGATATCAATTTTGGGAAGATCTTAGGGATAATGAGATACACTTCAAAATAATTAAATAAATCCATCAATATCAAAGCCTTGGCCCAACACAATAAAAATAAGTATTCACCATCTATTCGGGCAGTGTTCTATGAGCGAACTGCATATTGCTTATAGCCCGTCCAACTTCTAGGGCCCACTAAGATGCATTTTTATCATTGGGAGAATGGACGATGAACACATCTCATCATAGATAAGGGGAGATCCAAAATATCGGCGGCACTAAATTATCCTAATCATTGATTTCATGGCCTTAAATTTAAGGTCATCTTAACCATAGATTTCAAGAAATATAATCTAACGGTGAGTGAAGGTTCAGTGAATGTAAATTTAGACTTGATACTATATCATGGGATGAGAAGAGTGTCAAATGGGCTGCATTATTGATGAAAGGTGGCCCAAAGTGGGCCCCACCATGCTGGATTACCCTTCCAGTTGCTCAGAGAATATTTCCCTCATCAATAAACAAGGTCCTCTAAATCAAAACCACCCAACCCAACTACCTATACAGTTTCATATCACATGTTTCTCACATAAAGGGCCTGTTTGATATTGTTCTCATGTTGTTTTTAAATTTGTGCTCAGATTAGATTATGCTAAGATCAGATTGTACCGAGGCTACACTCTGAAAACCTTATTTGGTAACATTATATTAAAATACTCTGTTGAGAATATGTCATATGAAACTTATTTGGTAATGGTACAAAAAAATTCTCCAATAAACGAAATCAAGAGAATCATAAGATCTAAAATATGAGACTTACCTTTTAATGTTTGTGGCACTCTATTATTGTTGTACATAGGACCCACCTGTAGAAGTTATAACATGGTATCCACTTTTAAAAATAAGAACACGGGGCCCATATTCATAGGATTTATAAAGTGGGACTACCTTTATATGAATCATAATGTAGGCTCATCTGTTTTAAAATGTAAATATGGGATCCATCTTTATAAATTATAGTATGATACACACCTTTAGAACTTAGAAAATGGGTTTAAATTTATAAGATTTATAATGTAGGTCCATCTTTTGTGATTGTGACTACATGGCTCATAGTTAGGGATTACAAAAAGGAGTCACATTTTTGTGATTTTGTACATAGGACCTACATTTAAAAATTACAATGTGGTGCCCAAGTTTAGAAATTATAATAGATTATAATGAGGGGCTATCTTGTTTGTTGATTATGATTATAGGACCCACTTTAAAAATTATATATTACCCACCTTTAAAAATTAGAATATGAGGCTACATTCATAAGATTTACAATGTGAGTCCAAATTCATAGGATTCACGATGTGGCCCTACATTCATAGGAATTACAATGTGACTCAACCTTTTGTGATTATGACCCATTTAGAAATTAAAAATGGGGCCTATACTCAGAAGATTTATAATGTGGTCCTATTATTATAAGAAATTAATAATTATAATATGGGTTTATCTTTTGTGATTGTTAGCATATGACCCACGTTACAAATTAGATAATGGAGTCACTTCCTTTGAGATAATGTAAGAGATAAGTAGGAACTTATAAAATAAAATAAAATAAAATTTTTTTCCAAAAATGGGTTAAGATTTTGAGTGATTTCCACATAACAAACTTATTTTCTACAATCTTATCTCATGGGAAAGTGAAAATAGCTTAATGTCAAGGTTACAAACGCACCTAAAGTTGCATATCATTAGATGATGTATATACGCGACAGAGATTTTTTTTTTTTTTTAATTTTCTATAGAAGTATGTCTCATTGCTAGCCGAAAAAGAGAAACTATTTCACCTCTTTATTGTGAGTGACGGCCCCCACATGCCAATCCGAGGTCAGGCGGATGGAAAGTTTTATACTTCGATAAAGGGGACAAAAAATCCGCATTCGATCAAATAGCATAGATATTAAGGCCCCAAGGCAGAGAACAGCAATAAATCTTTAGACATTTAAGTCCCATGATGGTAGTTATATTCTGGATAAACTGTCAAATGGGTCCAGTGCCAATTGAAGGGAGGGGGTGGCTACCGAAACTTTGTGAATCCTCGTAATCCTCAAAACAACCCTAGATAAGACAACCCAACTTCTCAGTCCAAAACATGGATCCAAGCAGGACTAGATCTATTAAATCATGAAGCAGAATGCTGGAAAGAAAGATGCAACCAAAGGAGAAGGCAATTATGCCAGGATGTGTAGAAAATCAATGATACAATCTCAGATCTCAAAGAATACCATTTGAGATGGTTCGAGACTCAAATAGTATTAAAACATTAGACCCGTACATGGAGGGCACAGATAATAATAGACTGGGAACAGCATACCCCTAAATAAGCACGGTTTCAAAGCTAGAATTCACATGATTATTAGTTGCACTGCTAAACGATAGGCCCCAGTATTCAAAACAGATTATGGATGGCATTGCAGGGTGAATGCATTCAACCTGGGAGTTGGCATATGCAAAACATATCCACCAAAACAAATAGATTATTAGAGGAAGTCGTACAACAACATATCTGTATAAACTGTTATGATCCCACTTTAATAGTAGTGAACATACACATAATCTGTTCTAGAATCATTTGTCTTCCAGTTCTTGACAACTGCACCTGCAAGCATTACTCAAGTGGACTGTAGAGGTCAGCAATTAAAAAACCAAGGTGTAACACTCCCCAGCACATCGATGAAGGGGGAGAACAGCTCAAAATATCCTCAACATATAAATAAACAGGCGACCCAACTCAATTCAGGTAACATCCTAAGACTCTTCCATCAACAGAAGCATGGCATCATAATTCATTTCAGATATTTGCAAGCGCTCCAATATGCAGACAATAAAGCATAGCAACATAGAGTATGCCCTCCACCCCTGATTCTGGATGAGAGCGCCTAGTTACCAAATTATTGTTCCAGCCACATTTCTAGACCAGTCAAAATGGTTTTCAATATGATGCTCTATCTGCTATTAGTTTACCATCAATAGTAAGGGCCTCATCAAATAAATTATCTGCTCCCTTTCTCAAATTGTCTCTGAATTTCATGTATTACTCAACCATCTCTTTTCTGCTTCAATCCCAATTCTGATATGACATCCTGTCACAGGTTCACAGAAGCCTAATTTTTTTTTAATTATATTTATCTCTACCCACCTCCATTCTAAATTTGTGTCTGAATTTCATGTATTACTTTTTCTAGCCATCTTTTTCCTGCTTCAAATCCAATTCCAACGTGACATCCTGTTGCAGGCTCACAGTAGCCTCAAAAAGTTGATTATACTTTTCTCTACCCACCTTCATTCTTGACTCAGGATCCAATCCATTAGCTTCAGCAAGAACAGGATCATTGTTTGTGGTGCCTTTTTCAACTTTATTTCCTTCCCTGTCAGCAGATAAACGCAAACTTCTGCGAGCATTCTCAAACCATTTACTGATCTGCAAATAAGGATAAAACAGAAAAATTAAGAAAGAGAACACTGGTTATTACTAGTAAATGATAAAATACAAAGAAAGCAACCAAGAGACAATGACAACACCTGCCGGACTGTGATTCCTAATTCTTTTGACAGACTTTCTTTAGTTTCTCGGGTAGGGTACACATTGAACTTCAAGGATTCATAAAGTTTCTGCACAACCATGAATTGCATCAGTCTAAAGAGGAAAAATGATAGGGCATATCAAGTTACATCTTCTTAGGGCAAACTGGCCCATTGGGCTTCAGAGTCCAATCCACCATTAGGCCTGAAATCTTGGACTGATGATTGGACTTAGGCCTGAATTCTTACCTTCTTAGTCAATGGGACAGAGAATGTATAGGCCCACAAACTTGCACCCAGCCCAATTCCAGGTGCACACTCATTTAAGATAGCAATGACTTGGGCTCAGGTCTAAAGGCAAAGATCACCAGTTTCTGTCAGCTTTATACAGTAGTTTTCACTATTCAGGAAAACAAAGGAACAAAAAAACCCACTTTTCAAGACGCAGAAAAAGAAGTCATCATCTATTCTATGTTAATTGCATATAGTAGACAAATCTCTTTTTTCATTATTTTCTTTTCTTATCTTTATTTTTTTGAAAACTTTTTTCTTTATTGGTAACATGACTTGAAGCCACAGTCTTAGCAACAGTGAGCACCTTGCACTGTGCCGCAGGCTCCTATCCCAGTCTAACTATTTATAGTATTGATAGCATCTAATTGTACTAGGAAACCCAAAAATGAAAAGAAAATTGGATCCACCTTCAATCCAGTTTCAAATATTTAATAAAATTAAAACCTTGAAAATACACAGATACAAACCATCAGAACCATACACAGACACAAACCATCAGAACCATACTCAGACCGCTTAAAGTTGATAAACATGAACATAAAACACAGTAGATACCTGAGATATTACTTTTCCGAAGCACCTAGAACTTGATGTTGTACCTTTGTTTCCAACACTATCAGGCTTTGGGCTATCCTCCAGTGGTTTAGCACCTGAATGAGTAGTATCTTGGGATTCCAGCTTTTGACAGATTATTCTGCTTGAAGTATTTCCAGTACCTCCCACCTGATCTTTATTTTGCTTAGGTGATATGCCTATCTTCTGATGTACCCTTTTAGGCACTTTGAAGTTCTGAGTACTCTGAACAGTTTTAGTATTTCCATCCGATGACATTATGTTGTTGTTTCCAGAATCATCATTCTTCACCTTCTTTGGTGTATTCATCTCAGTCCAATCTTCATCTTCACTTGAATCAGAAGGAATATTTCCATAAGCCTCCTTTATAAATAAGGACAGCAATAAGAGAAAAAGAAAAATATGAGTTAATGTAGCAGTTGTGAAAAATAAGGGAAACTACAATATAGCAGAAGCAAACAACTAAGCTAAAAGCAACAATGAAATCTATTCTTTTCAGAATTAACTATAATGATATATAAAGAGAGAATGCACAAAACATAACTAGTAATGCAGACCAAGAGGCTTAAAGTAGGTCCACATCAAACCACAGGGTCCAACACACTGGATACACCACATAAACTGGATGCATATGATGGTTTTTTTTTTTAAACTGATTGCAGCAGAAAAATTAAAGCAATCAACATTTAGATATTTTTATTTCATTGATCCAACTTGTTAGGAAAGCCCATATCAGATAGAAATTTTAGGGAAATTGGAGAGATTTTTAAAGTGTTTTTGTTATTACTTATAGATAAATGGAAAAACATGCTTTTTATTTGTTGCTTGGCCTAGTGGACTGCTTAAACCTACCAGTCCAGGGATCCATCCTTGGGCAGTATGGCGAGAGGGATTCTATCCACAAAGCCATCCTTATATTCTCAATGTATTGTTGTTATTTAACTGTCCAAGTTTAGAGAGTGCTTTACTGTGTCTTGGTCAAATAAGGCAGTGGGATTTTTGTGTTTTATTATAAACATACAGAGCCACCATTGTCATCATCAAAGCCTTGTCCAAGCAATGCTAGGGTCGGCTATGTAAATTATGTTCTCCATTCCGATCTATATCCTAACCTAAATCTTTAGATTAGTTGCACTCTTTCAAATCTATTTTTACTACCTCCATCCACATCCTCTTTGCCCTTCGGCCTACCCCTCCCCTTTGGTGGGCCATCAACTTGCATAGTCAAACTTTTTCTTACCGGCACCGTTGTCGGCCTACGTTGGACATGCCCAAACCATCTCAAATGGGTTTCTCTAATTTTAGCCACTATTGATGATCATGATACCTCTAAATACTCTTGAAATCGCTCATTTCTAATTTTATCCTTCCTAGTTGTACTCTAAAAATACAGAGTAGCGGATGAATATTACACATAATATGGGATTCTTAATCCCAGTGACCTCCATTTATATGTATGTCTCAACCAAAGCAACAATTACATTATTCTCCAATGGAGGTTTCCTCTTGTGCAATGCAACTGCAACATTCCCAATGTGACTAAGAGATATCCTTGTGATGTAGGCCAGATCATGGGTTGGCCAGCCCATAGGGCCCAGTCCACAGCTCCAACTAGACATCTAGTTATTTAGGAATATTCTAAGTAATTTGATTTTATTAGGATTAATATTAGTGAGTTTCCTATTTTGTTTAGTCTTATTCTAATTTTAGGAAGTTTTGTTGCTTAAGGATCAAGCCAACTCCTTTATATAAGGATGATAAGGCCACAGTGTATTTAGAATGCTCATTATCAATCAAATCTGAGTTTTATCTTTTATGAGAATTTTGTCTTTCGTAATGGTGTTTTCTCCTCTAATGAGGGTACCTATGTGGCTGAATCCATATGTGATTCGATCAATCCTTTGAAAGATTGATTTATTCTTCGATTGTGGATCCTGGGCTACGTCACTTTGGTGTGACTTCTAGTCCTCTCACCTTAGTTGAAGCCCCAAGTGCATCTGGTCAAGCCCAAGTTGAGGGAAGTGTTGGCATAAAAATTATCATGGATGGGTAGGGCATCCCAAACGCTCCAAATTGCAACCGGCATCATGCAAGGTAGAATAACCTAAGCACCCCAAACTACAACCAGCACAATGTGAAAAGCTAAAAACAAGAATGACACTGAATTAAGGGAACTTACATCATAGAGCTTCTTGTAATCCAGACGCTCTTGATGCCTTTTCCTTGAAACAGGTAAAACAACTTTTCCAGTAAGATCTTGCTCCTTCATGGATAGCTGCTCAGAATCCACAGATGATTCTTTTTCTATAATGACTGTATTCAACCTTTCTTTACAAGAAATGGTAACAGGTTCAGAAAAACCTGCTGACGAGGACAAATGATCTTTATCTGAGCCTGCAGGTACATTAACATCACCTAAAGCACTCAAGTCATCAGAATTGGATGTGAAATCAAATTCATTAGAGCTTGACCCTTCATGCTGAACCATGTTATCTATATCAAGACCACTAGGGTCAAAATTGTTGTCCTCTGAATCGTCAGAGGTAAAGCCAGGGCCTTCATGCTGTTCATCCTTGACAGAATCATTAGAATCATCAGATGCTGAACAGTCAGCTTCCTCATAACTTGAACATTCCTTAAGAACCTCCTCCTTATGCTCTCGACCATCTGGGTCATAGTCACTATCCTCTGAATCATCCGATTCTCCAAAACTAACGCACTGTTTATCACCAGCTGTCTCCGGAAATACTTTCTGCATATAAGAGAAGCAAAGCTGGGGTTCATAGACATATAATTACACTATAAATATCTATGAGTGGAATGAAAGACCCTCATACTGAAATAGGTTCACCACAACAGGGCGCTACATGATCCTTGAGCTCAGGATATGAGTAGTATGATATGAACTTGTTACAAATTGTGTGTTTGATGTTTGCATAATGAAGTCCTAAGGACGGTGTGCATATCCCAGGCTGACCGTTACGTAATTCCTCCTTGCACAATCTATCTAATCAACTGCTATAGGAAAGGGAGAAGGTTTTACAACTCACCTCCCACTTGTCCAGAATGGAAAGCTGAGTTCCTTGCACGTCATTAACCAAGTCAATGCAATATACTTTACATCTGCATCCAGGGCACAGCCAAATTTCATCCCCAGGAGGAACTACAAAAAAGCAGTCAGAAGACAAACTTAGAATTATGTTCCCCATCTGACCATCAATTTGAAACGGCAAGGTTTGAGCATTACTCTGTTCATTTAGCAAAGGGGGTAGCAGACACATCTGATGAAACCCACGTTCACAGATACCATCACAGAGAATGATATCATTATTAGCAGATGAGTCTTTCAACCCACATTTGGCACAAAATATCTGCCACAAAATGGAAGAGTTGTTTAGCCATGAATGTTCCATTTAAATGTTGTTTAAGTTCCTGAAACATGCAAGACAGTAAAAGTTTTTGTTGTATATAAAACACCACATACATCTTCACAATTAATATGCCCCTGGCCCTGGGAATCAAATGAAGAAGCCTGAAGCTTTCCCTCAGCACATAAAGCATCAAGGTGTTTAACTAGCTCACGCACTTCCAGTTTGCAACGTAAAATTTCAGATGTGGCACGTTGAAGCTCCTTCTTAGGTCGAATTTTTTCTAAGCTGCAGACATTTGAAAACAATGATATGTAATGCATGCAAGATATATACCAAATAAATTATTTCCATGACAAAAATACAGCATCATAGACAAAAGCCAGTTGGTTTGCGTGCAAATGTTTTGCGGTCTACAAGTCTCAAATTAAAAAGATTAACATAAATCAATTTTCACACTCCTTTCTAGCCACAAGCTTGTCCATGCTCTCTCTCACTGAAATAAAACTATGCATGGTGGCTGACTCAAGCTCTAGCACTTCGTCTCTTGATCATAAGTACCACAAGACCGCATATTGCCTTATTTTAAGGTTTAATCCTAATTTTAATACACATCATCATATGCTATTGAGCAATAACATTTTAAGCTACCAATACATGCTGAGAGAGAGAGAGAGAGAGAGAGAGAGAGAGAGAGAGAGAGAGAGAGAGATTCATTTAATCATATTATTTGGAAGGATCCATTTTATTCTATATTACAACTATTTTAATTAGATAAAAGAAATACAAATATTGCAGAACCTGACTGCATCAAACAGATGATATAAATTTCAAAATTAGATAAATTTTCTGGTTGAGAACATATGAGTATAAATGAAGTTGCATAAGCATAATATAATAAAAATATATGGATATATACATATATAAATATAAATATATACACATATAGAGAGAGGCCAAATATACAAACCTTTGCCCCTTCCAGCCTTCACCAGAATATGCATCAATCAGACTCTGTTCATAGCTCATTCGGGTCAACAAGTATCTGAAACGTTTTCTTAAACTAAAAAATTCATCTCTCAATACTTTCTTAGTTTCTTTTCCCCTGTGTCTATTGTTTCTTCTCTCCTTACTGACATGTACTCGATCAATACAAGTGTGTGCAGTTTCACAGGCTCCAACTGTCTCTGACTGACGGCCTCTGGCACCTTCCAATGATGATCTTAAAGCATATTTTCCACTCACTAAATTTGAAGAAGTTCTCTTTTCCCTGCATGTTGATTTGCTGGTATTTATCACATCAACCTGCACTGTCTCATATCTTTGAAGATCACAAGCATTCGTAGCATCCTCAGGTGAAATTCTCAGCTGTACAGTATAAAAAAACTCCACTTGTACCGGAATAAATTCTCCGGATCCACTATACATGCTATCAGAGTCATCCTCATGCCTTTTTTCTTTCCTTGCCTGACAACTCTCCAGTGATGGTGAAGCAATATCCATAAGGTTGTGTTGGCTAACTGCAGATATCTAGTGAAACTGAAAGGTAACATACCATATCATCTAACCAAAAATCTCATCTCTTGCGACAAAATAACATCTTCATTTCTAAGCACCACACTACCTGAAATTATAAGACTTTGGAATGGTAAGGTAACAAATCCAACATTTTCCATAAGGCTAAGCAAGAAAGTTGATAATTCAAACAACTTAAAAAGAATGGGGATAAATAGTTAAGATTAAAGAAGATAACAATCTGAAATTAGAGTTGAGGATTTAACCCATACATGCATAAATCATACGGATTGCACTATTCTTACTGAAATATGTCAGGACTTTTCCATGTATGGTTTTGTTTTTTAGGGCAAGCATGAAATGTTTTCTTGAATGAATCAATATAAGTCCCATAGTCTAAATAATATGCATCAGCCATGAAATAAAAGTAGCCCAAAGCTCTCAATTCTCAGTTGCATCAGTGTGGGTATGTATATCAAAATCCAACATCTAGACAAGCTGTCTAATTTGAAATACCCCACAAGACAGGAGTAGTAGATATGCCAGTCTAAATTAACTTAAAATTTTAAATCTATAAATAAACAATATGAAAAAAACACCAACAATAGATAATGACAAATCTCCCTCCAAATGACCAAGTAAAAAAAACATTCCAGTATTTTATTTAAAAGAAGAAAGAATGGATAATATTTTGTCAGCCATAAAACAATGCTCAAATTAATACTAACGGAATCCAATCGTCTTGTGAAAATCCATAATGAGAGACCACGTCAGTATGTGTTGGTATGCAATGTGTTGCTCATTTCAGATATCTTAGATTAGTTCAATTGTTGGAAAAGAATTAAGAACCAAACTAAAAAAAATAAAGGAATATTAAAGAGGAGCAGAGTGAAGGGTATAAGGTGGAGACATGAATGAGACCATCACTTAACTACGATTTAATTTACCGGAGTGATCGTTCGGTTTTTTTTTTTTCATAAAGGGTAAAATTTTGTTCCACCAAACAAGAAACAAAAACAACAAACACTAGAAAGAACAACAAAAAAAATAAAAGAAACACCTAGGAGAGCTTAAACATCAAAAGAAATAGATGAATATAAAACTCCTTCCCTAGAGCCAAAGTGCTTGCCTCTCTTAAAATATGATTGAAAAAGGACCTAAATGACTTGAAATATCGTGCACCTCCTCCACCCAGTCTGCTAGCTTCCAAGGATGAATAGATTTTCCAGAACCCCACTGGATAGCAGAAAAAGAATCACCTTCGAGAATAGGATTAGAAGCTCCCGTTCTGCACAGCTCACGACATGTCAACACCCAATTAGAAGAGCATACATCTCAACTTCATTAACATCAGATGAATCCACCATACCTAAATAATTTATAATAATGATACCATTCCAATCTCTGATGAAACCACGAATGCCTCCCCTTTGAGAGCTTTGAACAAAACTGCCAAGTCTGCCATCAAAATTCAACTTAAGAATACCATGAGGGGGATGATTCCAAACTGATCTTTGCACCCTTCTAGAATGCCAACCTCCTTGTAAGACAGTTGCCCAAGACCTATTTAGGTCTTCTAGAGAGACACTAATGAAATCCTTCCTTTTACCAACCCGTTCAGACACAGATTAAATAATGGACTCAACAACTTCCTCAACAGATTTGCTTTTGTTTGTGAACATCCTACTGTTCTGTCCAACCAAAGTTTCCAAACTATAGTATAAGCAACTAATTTCCACAAAATATTTGCACAAAAAAACTTACTTCACAAACGCCATTGAAGAAACAGATCTTCCACGGTTTTTGGCATCACCCAACTCATATCAAAGACTTCTAAAATTGCTATCCAGACTTTATAAGCAAAGTGACAATGAATTAACAAATGGTGTGCCATTTCCTCATCCTTTAAACACATAATGCACCCATTTACTAAGATATGGCTTCTTCTTCTCAATTTATCTACAGTTAGAATTTTATGCTTCCTTGCCACCCAACAAAAGAATAACACTCTAGGCAAAACATAGGGGTCCAAAAAAGAATTCCAACCTTCCACCCTACCTGTGCCATCAGTTAAAACATTATAGAATGACTTCACAAGAAATTGACCTTTAACATTAGGTTTCCAATCCTTTCAACAACTCGACCCACGGACAAATACACATTCTCAAGAATGTCAAGCAAAACAGAGAAATCAGTGATTATATTATCAGTTAGGTGTCTTCGAAAAGACAAATCCCAAACAACACCTCCTCCAGAATCACAAAAGTTTTCAGCTACGAAAGCCTCTGGTTTCCCAATCCGTCAAATATAAATTTGGGAATTGATTTTTCAAAACAAGTTGCACACACCACTCATTATGCCAAAATTTGACACAATGACCATCATGAACCCTGTAATGAATCGAACAATAAAAATCATCTTTAACAGAAACAACAGACCTCTAGAAACCGGAAGCCAAAAATTCTAACTTGGAATGCACCAACCACCATTGTCCTACTTATATTTACACAATAACAATCGCCTCCATAAACCTTGGCTTGGATCCCCCACCCTCCATAACCACTTTCCCAATGAAGCTTTATTAACCTTCTCAATGGAATGGATCCCCAAACCTCCCTGCACCAAGAGTTTACAAACCTCATCCCATTGAAACAAGGTAATCATTTCCTACTTAAAAGACGAAACAAGGTAATCGTTTCCTACTAAAGAGAAGACCATTCCCTGGCTAGTAGTGGATAATTCTGTCTACTTCTTGAATTTTAGCCATTATTAGAAAGGAATTGCTTAGAATTAATAACAATTCCACCAAGAAAACAAACAAGTCATTAATCGGTATCAAACTAAGACTTCTAAGGAACACTTTATGTCAAAAGGGGTAAAGTGAAGGATTAAAAGTAAACATCTAAAAGCAGTGGTGTAGGCTAGCCAAACTTATGATCCATGGGTCGACAAGCCCAGTGGGCTCAACCCACGGCCCAATAGTCTAGTCAATTTACCATGGGAATTTAACTTGATTAGGAGTCATATTAGGAATTTTCATTTATTTGGAAATCTTTAAATTTAGAATCTAATTTGATTTCATTTGTTCTAGGAGATTTAATTTCCTTAAGGATTTAAAAGAGATTAATATTTAGAATCGGAGCCCTACTAAGAATGGATACAACCCCTCATATAAATATGACACAACCCCTCCTATAAATATGTAATCCCTCCATTGTAAGAGACAAATTCCATTATTCAATAACGAATTTGTTCAGTTTGTTATGGTTGCAAGTGTTTTTGTTCGAGTGAAAAGTACTCGTGTCTATTGAACCTCGTGAAGGATTCAGCCGACCCCAATCGTGGAGTTGGTCTCTCACTTGATATCTGTCAAGGATTTGGAAAACCCCACCATGGAGTTTGTCGACTTTCGTTCGTAGATTTGGAGCTGCATCAATCAGTATCAAAGCTGCAAAAAAGCATATGTTAAAGCAATGATGCAAAGCGGGGTATTAGGTGCGGGACGGGTAGAAATAGAAGAACTAGAGATGAAGGGTGGAGGGGTAGATCAGGCTTTCACCTTGGACAATTGGCCTCACGCCAAACACCCCATCACGGGCGAGGAAAAAGAGAGAACTTGGGATACCCAAAAGCACTAAGAAAATATTCATTCATCATTTTCTAAAGCCAAAAGGAGGCATTACATTATTATATATGAAAATAAAAAATAAAACTAATCTGTCGACACAAATTAATAGCTAGGCTTAAACATTCAACTAAAATAACCTAAAATACAATTAAAAACCTAAATAAAACAAAATATCTAATTGATAGGAGGGCTAGGCCCAAAAGACGAGGTTGAGATAGATGGATTGGGCCCATTGGCAGGTCAACCCATGGGGACCATGGGTTTGTCATGCATCAAGCAAAAACTCAGACGGTCTCATATGAAAAGGCTTCAAAAATAAAGAATTCAAGTAAAAAAAGGGTCGATATTTGGTGAATCAAATGCCAACTTCTCAAATTGGCATTTGATTCACCAAATATCGAGAGAGAAGAGTGGAGAGTGGAGACGATCCACGACATTTTGAACATGGGAAGGTGCAAAGGCAAATTGTGCAATATGATTATTGACAATGGTAGTGCAATAAATTTCGTTGCACAATAAAGTATTGACAAGCTTCAATGACAAATTGAGAACTCCAGAAACCCTACAAAGTTGCATGGGTTAATGATTCATCATTCTTGTAACCCATCGATGCTTGGTAGCTTTTAAGATTGCCACTTATGAGGATGATATTTGGTGTGATGTGATCCCTAATAATGTAACTCATATTGTTGTTGGATGACCATAGATTTTTGATTGAGAGGTGCACATTGGCAAAAAAAGAAAAAAGAATACACATTTCATTCTGTAGAAGGGACAATGAATCAAGCTTCTTCCATAGCAGCCGACAGCACCATCTTCGTCCACATTATCACGTTCAATAGAAGAACCAACGAGCGAGTAAAATGGGTAAACAAATGAGCAGCAAATAATGACAAGAGATATCAAAAGTGACTTTGAGGCGCAATTATGAATTTGCCTTCTCTTCAATTGAAGAGTGCTCGAGTATGTTGAATCTGATGAGCAATTCGACCAACCCCGATCGTTAAGTTGATCTCTCCCTTGGAACCTGTCTCGACTCGACAGTACCCGCTGTAGAGTTTGTCCACTTTCATTCGTGGACCTGGGCCTGCATCAAGGGGCCATCAAATAATCACCCCTTTGATAGGAAATGATTGCACAGTAATTTAAATCTACATCTCCACCCTTCACCTTTCACTTACCCATTCACTGCTGCTTCAACAAAACCTCCTTTACCAAGAATTCCTAAGAATCCAATGCAAATTAGGCAAATGCACCCTAAATTACCCTGGAACCACTATAACCAAAACAAAAACAGAGAGATTAATGGCCGCCAGCCAACTTCAGAGCATTACAATTGTAATGCTTTCCCATGTACGAAGAGCCACCCAACATTGAATTATGGCAATAACGGCATGCCTTCATCAAATATGTGAATGGGACTCAGAAGCAGAACTGTTGCATTTCAATCTCTTTTAGTTAATCGTAAACAGCCAATTCGAATTTTCAATTAGCAATTAGAGACAAAAAACACAAGGCTTTTTTTCAGTAGGTACAAAATTAAAAACCCTAAATTGACGGTACATATATTTATGAACATCTCATCTCACTTCTTGCCTACATTTGAGCTAGGGCATCAAAAGGCACCCCATCTATATATACAACATGTATTTCGTTAAAAGTGCACAAGGAGAAGATGAAAAGAAGAAAAAGGTTTGAGAGAGGCAGATGAAAAGGGAGCTCTTACATGTAAACGAATTGGTTTTTGGTCGGCCAAACGCAGACACTAGACGATAAGATGGAGAGAGATATTGAATAGGCTCCTTCTAAACGAAGATTAAAGATAAAAATAAAATGATAGGGAGACGAAGAAGGTCATGGTCATGGTCATGGTCACGGTCACGAACGATGAAGCTAACAAACGAAGAAACGTTATTGAGAGCTTTTACAGGAGGACTAAAAATGTGTTTCTTCCAAATTGCCCTCCTGATCACCTGTCCTTCTTTTGTTGACACTTTTTCTCCTTTTGCCCTCTCTTCCTTGTTCCTTCACAAATAGGGTTTTCAAAATTGTCGGTTTTGGACCGGGTACCTACTGGACTGAAACCCGTTTCTTGTATCAGTGCTTTAGTCCAAATTTTTTTGTTTTGGGGGTAAAATAGTCCACTGTTAATTCACAAGTTAAATATGAAATTTGCACTTAATTAATGAGCAATATGCAATCAAAGTTAATGTCTCCTGCCCCAGCAGTGGAGAGGATTGTTATGTTGAGCAGAAGTGGAGCACAGTAATAGGTCATTTCACTTTTACATGTGGGAAATGCATGTCGAATTTACATATATAAGCTTTATACCTGCGGTTTATATTTTATTAACTAAATGTGTAAATGTGAAAATTTTAAATATTTTTCATCATCTATACAAATATGAAATCTTCTTGAAAGAAACATGCTCATCTACACATGAATTCACACTCACGCATACATGTATATATATTATAATTTCATGCAAGTCCATTTAAATTTGTTTCTTCAATTATATTTTAACTTCATGTGAACAAATGTGTCAATTCGAATTATCTACTTCCTAAATATTTGAATTCACAACAAAACAACCCTAAAAGGAGTTATTTTCCTTTTATATATGCAAATGTTATATATGCATTTATTACATATGCAAAACTACTATGCATGTATCATTCATGTTATGGTAAATGGCACTTTTATTTTTAAAAAGTATTAATGTGCATAAAGACAAAATTATCATATCTCATCACACCTTTTTTATCTTTTTAAGTCTAAAAAAAAATTATCCTTCACTGTAGTCTTCTTCAATTGCCATATTTGTCAAATGCATCAATTTCACTTGAGTAAATAAGTGAATTCAGTTATAGTTTTAAAATCATTTTCATCTCTATTATTAGATTTTTCACAACTCTTAAAATCTACAAAGGATTAAGATATAAAACTTTATATCTCAATGTTTCTGTTAATATAAGAATATGAAATGATATATGAGCTTACAAAAGTCTAAAAAATCATACTTTTTTTTTTATAAATTACTCAAAATCGCCATAATTGCATAATCGTTACTAATTTGAAGAATTGTTCTATGCCCTTGAAAACTAGAAAAACAAAAGTGTCGTTTACTGCAAACAAAGTACAAAACTAATCACGTGTAAACGACATGACCAGCCGAGTGCAATACACGTGATCAACGTATAGTGGAGGCAGCCGAACCGGTCCATATCGACAATAACGAAGAAGCGAGGAAAAGAGAGCGAGAGAGAGAGAGAGAGAGAGAGGGAAGGAGACTGGAGAGAGAAGGAGAGATCGAGAGGAACGTGGCAGCATGTCGACCGTTGTTGCCTCTCTCCTCCTTCCTCCTCCTTCTCCTCCTCTGCTTGGTCGACGTCGCCCTCCTCCATCACTTGCCTTTTTCTTACCCCACAAATCCCCTTTTTCTTCCTTTCCTCACCCTAAAAATCACCTCCTCCTCCGCTTTACCTGCTCCTCTTCTCCTCCTCCTCCTCCTCCTCCTCCTCCCGATGATTTCTCCTACACCAACAGCAGAAGATCTCGCCCCTTCATCGAATCCAAGGTGGGTCACACTTCTTATAGCCTTCCTTTCCTTTCCCTTTTTTTTGTTTTACCCTATGAATTGGAATTTCATTTAGGGCACCGTTTGGATCCACAAAATTCGAATTTTGTGACCTGTGATTGAACAATAGATTTGCTATCCCGGTATTATGTAAATCTCCTTTTTTTTTTTTTTTTTTTGCAGGAGTCAGTTCTCTTGAACTGGATACAAGAAATAGAGCCCTTGGATGTATCTCTTATCCAAAAAGACGTTCCAGCAGAAACGGTGGATGCCATGAAAAGGACCATCTCGGGCATGCTGGGCTTGCTCCCATCCAACCAATTTCATGTTTCAATTGAGGCTTTCTGGGAGCCCCTTTCCAAGTTGTTGGTTTCTTCCATGATGACTGGGTACTTGAAAACTTCTTCTCTCTTTATGATATTGATAGATATCCTATCTCAACTTATCTCTTATCCAGCAGGTTGAATTGAACACCTTCTTCAGTCAATTTTGCTTCTAATTTTCATGTAGATGATGTCTATAAGAGCAATAACGCGTTGGTTTTATTTCTGTTTCAGGTATACTCTGCGAAATGCTGAATATAGGCTTTGCCTTGAGCGAAACCTTGATATAGACCGCGACGGCGACGGCGGGCGTTTTGAGGAACAAAAGCTAGAGAGTGCTATAGTTGATGATTATGATACATCTCTTGACGGGACTACAAGAATATGCAATTTTGAAGGAGGAAGTGAGTTGTTACCGGAATCTGAAAGGAAGAAGGATCTGTTCACTGAGAATATGACTGCTCAAGGGCTTGGTGAATTGACTCCTGAGGCTAAGGAATACATTCTTCATCTACAGTCGCGTTTATCTTCTGCTAACAATGTATGTTTACATAGATGGAAACTCCAGAAGCTGTTTTTCTGGGATAGATTGTCAATTGCTTCTTACTATGTTAAGTCCGCCATGACTCTGAAAGGATGTTTCCTTTTCAATTTCTGTATGGTCATTTTTTGATATACAGTGCATCTAAGCTGATCATAGGACCTCGCTCGCATATGGTAATGGAGTTCTTTTACTGTTTGGCAGGAGCTACGTGAACTCAAGAGGAAAAATGCTGCTCTACAAATGCAACAATTTGCTGGGGAAGAAAAGAATGATTTGTTGGACTATTTGAGATCACTGCGACCGGAGAAGGTGTGGTTTTCCACATTTGTAACTCTGCATTTGTTATCTTATTTTTCAACTCTAAGCTTTAGGAATATCATTATTAATCTACTATGATTTCTTTTTTTTTTTTAAATCTTATAATAAAATAAGTAGGTGTTGTGGCATTTTATATGAACTGCTTTGTGGGGTCATCTGATCAATGCCCCTCATCTTAGTGGTGACTTGGCACTCAACCAAATTGATACACTTGCTCATTGTTGGATTGAAACATCCAATGTTTTATATGCTTTCATCATGGATATTGTGTCTCACAATTCATATCTATAATGATCTAACTAGGCTGATTTTGACCTTCCCATTCCCTTGCCTCCTTAACCCATCATTGGCATGCACCAACTGAGCCCCACAAGGTGGCCCACATATAACCAGGGGCGTACCCACATATATGGATACGGAGGCATTTGCCCTGTTGGACTTGGGTCTGCCTCCAAAATTCGCATGAAAATCTTGGGTTTGCCTCCAAAATCCACATGAAAATCTTGGGTCTGCCTCCAAAATCCACATGAAAATTCCGGTCCATCCCTAAAACCCACATGAAAATCCTCGGTTTGCCCACAAAGTCCAGCTACCTTTTTGGGTTTGCTCTTCTCAAATGAAAATCCTTGGTCCGCCACTGCATATAACTATACCTTTGTCAGTGTGTACATGCGAATTGCCAGACACACAAATGTTGAGAATGAGTCAGCCTCAAATTTCAAAATTGATGATTATTTGTGGCCATCTCAAACCTGCCAATAGTGGGTGTGGGGCAGGATTTGAAGTTCTTTTCTGGATTATTGGTGGTAATAAATTAGTGTGGTATGATGATCCCTCAATTGGCTAATGGTGGCCCCCTAAAGGTGTAGCTCATGGGATAATTTTTGAAATTATATCAACTTGTTTCCCTGTTAGTTTTATTTATTCTTAAAATTCTTTTCTTTGTTAAGATTGGTCTAATTCTACTACTAACTTGCTATTGTTCCATCTCTTGAATTGATGATACCTCAATGCTTCTTCTAAAGAGTTAATTGCATTGTTTGGTCCAAATCATGTGTCATTTCACTTTGCCCAAGCCAAGCAGTTGCCTGGCCTGTATTTTGTGAAATGTTTGGCAGGTTCTACTAAGTTCTATGAAAGCAACCATTGAAGCAGTTGAAAGTAGGGTGTGTTTCCATGTAACACATTTAGCCAGAAATCACAGCCACATTTGCCATGCGCTATTAAAAAAATCATAATATGAATGCTTGCTTAAACAAAATCTTTTACTTCAAATTTTCTTTTTTTCAGCATGCTACAACCTAATTGTATACAGGGCAGTTCAGGAACTAATAATCAAATTAAGCCAGTCCAGTCCCAATCAACAGTGGTCTACATTTGGGTTTTGTTCTACTTAATAAGGAAGTGGGGCTGGGCCTAATTCAGTCTGAAAGATAAATTGGCTAATCTTAGAGAGAAATGCCCAAAGGCTTGACTACATGGTGGGCCATACCAACGCAGGTACACTTAGTATCACTTTTTCACAGACGACCAAAACGACCTAAGATGGATGGAATGACAATGGTCATAATGTTAGCAACTATAAAGAAAATAAGGATGAAAAAATATGTATTTACAGAATCCACTACAAAGGAGAAAAGATAGGCATAACATGAGTTTTCTGAAATTTCTAACAAGAATTTTTTATGTTGGGGTTTATTTTTGACATGGTGTGACAGCTTATCCCTTGGCATTTGCAAATGTCATATTTATTTACATCACAAGAATTTTAAAATCCTCATTACCTAAGGGTTTGTTTGGTGTACACCGCAGAAGAGGAAACTTGCGGCAATGGTGTCCGACCTAGGGAGGTCGGAAATCCAACTCCCTCCTACGCATGGTTGGAGTTGGTTCAGGTTGACTCCAAAGGGGTAACAGATTCAGGTTCAGCCCGAACCAGATCCATCTATTAAAAATGTTGAAAATATCAACCCTAAGCCCCTAACTTGCCCCACATTATTGTGTCCCCCGGTCAACCCAAGCTGACCTGTCATAACCTTTGACAATAACATCTGAAGAAGGGATCCAAGGAAAAAGAAATGTACTCTTAAGAGTTGCTGGAGGGTCTTGAGGAGTTGATTTACCTGGTTTGAGACATCTTCAGAAAACTGTTCATTCTGCAATGACCTGAATTTTTTTTTTTCGATGCCGCAGCTCCTCCATGGTTTCTGATAGCTGTTGGATTTTTCTTGGGAGAGAGCATCAAATGGCCATGTCCATGACTGCATTCACATCAAGTGTACACTATCATGTGCACATCCAATGTGCTATAATTGTATCAGATCTAAGAGATTAAATTAATTTGCAATTCAGAAATTGTATCAGATTGTGATTATTCCTTATAAAAAGAATTGTAATAGCTTGCCTGTTGCTTATAAAATATAATAGTTGGTTATCCTCACAAGGAGACTTTGGATTGTAGAAAAGGATTTGGGGCCGAGACAAGAAAAAGGAGAGCATTTGGGAATGAATCACAGAATAAAACTAGGGTATGAAAAACAAACTGTCGTAATAGAAAAAGATGTATCAAAATATGAGTCTAGATTCTCTAGGGCAAGGACTTTTTGACCCAACAATATATATATCCTCGGTGGGGCCTACCTTTGAAATTCAAACCGTTCAATATCACTTTCCTATTATTTTTTTTATAACCACTGTCAGATTGATGCCATGTAACAAATGTTTTTAATCACTTTTCTCTAGACGTGATAAATCTCATGGAGGACACAACTCCGATCAGAGTGAAATTTTCCTCAATGATAAAAAAAGCACTGGACAGCGATTTTGCGGTTTATATTTCATAGGGAGAACCAGCTGATGGATTATAATTTCAGTAGACATATATAAAGTGTTGAAACCACTGTCAAAATGGAAACCCATAAGATACCACGTAGGGATTTCTTTTTGGTATTTGGGCTTTATGATTAGTAAAGATGGAGAGATTGACGAAAATATTGAGCATAGGATAAAGGCTGGATGGCTAAAGTGGAGACTAGCTTCTGGAGTGCTTTGTGACAGACGAATGCCAACGAAATTGAAGAGTAAATTTTATAGCACAGTGCTTAGACCAACTATAACATATAGAGCAGAATGTTGGCCAATTAAGAAGACGCATATATATAAGATGGACGTGGTGGAGATAAGAATGCTTAGGTGGATATATGGTAAAACTAGGAAAGATAAAATTAGAAATAAGCACTTTCGAAAGCATTTAGGGGTAGCACCAATAGGGGATAAGATTAGAGAAACCCGTTTAAGATGGTTTGGGTATGTTGAGCGTAGGCCGGTAATGGCACCGGCGAGAAAAAGTTTGGCTATACAAGTAGATGACCCATCAAGAGGGAGTGGTAGGCCGAAGAAAACATTGATGGAGATTATTGAATCGGATTTGAAGAAGTTTAACATATCTAAGGATTTGGCTCAAAATAGAATGGAACGGAGAAACATAATTCATGTAGCCGACCCCAACATGGTTGGGATAAGGCTTTGGTGATGATGATGATGATAAGTCACAAACTAATAATTGACAATCCTCCTAGTCCCAACCTCAGAATCCAGACTCTATGAACACATGGAAAACAAAATCTTTAACTGTCTAGCTCTCTTATATGCATTGAATTGATTTCTGTAAATCTTTTAGTCATCCACTCCACCATCTTGGTAGATATCTGTGTTTTTAGTTTTTGAAAACTGCATGAGTAGAATTCAGCAAGACTTCACCTGCACTCTTACTTAAAAACAAAAGATTGCTCAACCCACAAAGCTTGAAACTTTAATTGCTCAAATAAACAATAAATACTTAAAAGAAAAGGAGGGCCGGGTCGATTAGCTAAGTCAAAGCTCTTGGTGGTCATGTGAGTGGTTGATAAACTGTGATTGTGGGGTCATGACCCATCAGGTCAAGCATCCCCAACGCTAACTCAATGTCTCAATCCATGAGTGTATGTTGGGGAAATCCAACCCATATCAGATCCATGTCAAGTGCAGGTTGTGTTTGGGGTAGAGTAGATGCGTCAGACATGGATTTGGTTTACTGGTTCGGTTGAGAATTGCTGCCCCTAGTTAAGAGTAGAGGATTCACTTCAAGGAAAAGAAAAAGTCTTAGGGCATGTTTGGTAACAGTCCTCGTCGAGGACTCCTCACCAGTTTTCCTTGATAGTGAGGAAAGTCCACGTTTGGTCAAATCTGCCAGCGAGGAAAATGGATTTCCATATTCCTTGCTAGCGGTTATAAACTTGGTCCGGCCTTCCTCCATCGGTTCTCTTAAATCCTTGGTTTTCAAAGGGGCCCTATAAATACTCTTTTCTTCGCTACAGAAAAGGGAGACCGAAATTACAGAAGACGATCGGCCTTAACCTAAACCTCAGCCTCTTACTCGATCAACCTCAACTACAGCCCCCCTGCTCGATCGACCCCAGCCACAGCCTCCCTGCTCGATCAACCGCCCTGCATGCTGGACCTCCAGTGCTGGTCAACCACAAACCCTCATCTCCATTTCTTTTTCTTTCTCCCTCTCTCTGTAATGGCTTTAAAATCCCAGCATCAGTCCCTGTCTTCACCCTGTTCTTTCCTTCTCTGACGCTCTTTGTCTCCTTCCCTTTTTGTTCTTCATCACACATGAAAACCAACAAAATTTTCAAACCCCCAAATTGCATCACAGTCTCCAAATACCAAAAAACGACCCTCTTGATTGGAGACTTTCATTTCCTTCTCCATTTCCGGCTAACCTACTAAAAGAGTGATCTCCTCTCCTTTATTTATTGCAGTTGCTTTTGGATTGCTGGCATCAGCCACCACTTGTTTGATTGCTGGTGGCTCCATTGCTGGCTATCCTCTTCTAACCACCAAAACCCAAAAGCAAAGCACCCATCATTTTCTCTTATATTGTATTCAGCTATAGCTATAGAGAGATTAGAAGAACAGAGTAGAAAAGAGTAGAACGGTGGATGATATGCAAATAGAAATGGAGAAAGAAGAGAGAAAAAAATGAAGCCATGCCCTCTTGATTTGAAACTTTCCTTGTAAAGAAAGAAAAAAACTTCAACTTTGCATCAAAATGTTTGGTGTTATAAATTAATGAAGAAATTGTGGAAGTTGTTGCATGATATTTCATTTGATATATTCATCAACATGTTAGGGTATGAATTCCCATGTGTCAATATGCAAACAAACAGATTATGGTGAAACCAACTTACTATTTAATTCCTTTTAGAAGTGATATTTGTCATTAGTTTTTTCTTTCCTGTTAATTTTGATATGCTTGACAAACATGGATTCAAAGAAATCATTGATGGTTCCACTGTGTTAGCCAAACATGGAATTACATGAATCCTCTCCCCCTTAAATCCTCATTGAAGAATGCCTCATTCTGTGGCACAAAGGAATTCTCCAAAGAAAGGATTCCTCTCCCATTACCAAATGTGCCTTGAGTTTACAGGATGAGGATGGTGATCTACAAGGTCCTAAAAAAGTTTCTCTCCCTTTTAATAGGAAATGATCACCCACCCTCAGCCTGTGAAGTTTAATCCTAGGAATTCAATGCTCTTATAGACCTCCACTCTAGACTCTTCACCCCTTTCCTAAAACTCCAAGGAGTTTACTAAGAATTCCCGAATGGTCCCTTGGTGATGTTGATCATTTGTCCACTCTGATCAACCATTTATAAGCAATATAACGAAGATGATAACCTTTGGATAATCCCTCTATTTGGTTACTTGACTTTCGCAATTAAATATGGACTTTTGGCTGTATTTTTTTTTTATTTCACATGAGACCAACTTTGATGGTGATAAAAGGATCTGTCATATTATTTTTTTGTAGCTTTGATGCTTCACATTAACATTTGTAAAGAACAGCCTCTTACCCTAGTGGTAAGAGGTGCTGGTTCTTACTGGCCTGTCCAGGGTTTGAACCTGGTCAGGAACGTTTCCTCACCGAAGGACTTGTTACGTCATCCTCCCTTACCAGGGGGTTTGGGGTTGCAGCCCCCCTAAGGCTGGGATACCTAAAAAAAATCTGTAAACCCTACAAGCATATTTGTAGCAATGCTACCCTTGAACCTGTAGCGCTGCAGAATTTTTCCACTTCAATTCTCATTACTACGTGGACCTGATATAATTAGGAGAAATTGTTTTTCAAGTGCAGGTAGCTGAACTAGCAGAACCAACATCTTCAGAATTGCAAGAAACAGTTCACTCTGTTGTACATGGGCTCCTAGCGACACTGTCTCCGAAGATGCATTCAAAAGCTCCCCTTCAATCTGAAAACCCTACTCTTGGAACGCTAAACATAGGGAAGGAAGATTCTGCAGAGCTACTAGAGAACACTTCCCTTCAATTCCAGCCCCTTATTTCAGTTTCCCGGGACTACCTAGCTCGTCTTCTTTTCTGGTTTGTCTTAGGCTCTTTATTATGTATTAGTCTTCCTTTCGCAAAAAGATTAGGATTGCTCTGGGCTGACCTGATGTGCTTGTTGGCCTGACCCATTGCTTCTTTGGGCTTGGGCTTACATTGATCCCGGATCTTTACTTCCAAGCATGATTAGTAAATGGGCCTCGGGTTAGCGAAACTCTATCCTGGTCCATTTGCGCTATTGTTTGCTATGATGCCCGGATATGGCGGGACACGCCAGGAATATGGATTTTACACATAAAAAGTGAAGTATCAAATACGATACATCACAAGATGTTGCTCATTTTGAAGTATCCGTACATCATAGGTTGTTTGAATGGGACTCGATTATTAAATGTCTGGATCTGCGTTACCAGGTCTACCTCAGAATGGCCACACCACGTCCACTGCTACCATTTTATGGGTAATAATCTTAGGGTGTTGTATAACTAGCCATTCTTGTCATGATTTTAGGTGCATGCTACTTGGACACTACCTTAGAGGTCTTGAATACCGAGTGGAGTTGATGCAATTGTTGACATTGTCCAAAGTCTCAAATTCTGATGCTCGAGATGGTGAGAATGCAGCGTGAGATTTACAGAGATTTTTTTCTCTCCAGAGCTTAATTTGGACAGCACAAGTTGTGGGTTTAAACATGGGAGTCGGCATTCGTTGGGTGCTGATGAGCCTTTGTTTAGACATGTTCTAATATCTGTGAGAAATGCAGTGGCGGTGGTGGCTGCATTGGTGCGGTTTCAGTATGTTTGAGGATTTGTTGCATGTACAAGTTGTGACTCTATATCCTCCGCATCAAGTACGGATCAACACTGGCATGCATTTTGAAATTGTGGTGTCACGGATTGGGAATACCTGCAGACAAGTGGTAGATTGGGTGAGAAATGGTAGCCATATGTTTTCTTATCTTTGCAAGAGGCATATCTAAAAACAATTATTTAGTAGAGATTGTAAATACTAATATTATTTGAAAGTGAGAGTTAGCTTTGATATAAACAATCTTTTCTATTTAAAGAATCTTTTCTATGTTTTTACCAACAGAAAGGTATTGGAGATTCACTTGTTGATCTTAACTTGTAAAATTCCAAAATAAAGCATAATGATGAGTGGGCAGTCTTATCTCTTTTGTTCTATCTAGGTGCCCCCAAGTATGTTGATTGGACAGTTAGCTGGCCACTTCAGCTGAAGGTTTGATAGCCGGCTATATCCATTTATCAGCCCATCCCCATTTTTGGGCTGAAGTTCAATGTTGCATCAAGTTGCTAAAAAATAGCTCTCTCTCTCTCTCTCTCTCTGTAAATGACCACATGGGACCTGAGCAGGCAACTTCTCTGCAGAGGATTCACCTTATTTACTCTTAACACCAATCTGACCTATTCACAAATCAGAGTAAATGTTCATTTGTCTCTGCGTACTTTCTTAGACATTCCTGATGCGTCAAATGGAAATATGATACATTTTTATATGAAAAGGTATGTGTGAGGTGAGGCAATTTATCGTCTATTTCCTTTTTTTTTTTCCGGGGGGTGGGGGTGGGGGAGGAATAAATTATGAGTTTTGTGTTTTTCTGAAATAAATTATATTTCCATGAAGTACAGGTAGCCAAATGTAGAAGCTTCACTTATCGTGCATATTATAGTGGGATGGTGCAGATGACTGATTTATCTTCAAATGAAATGCTGCAGTTGTGATATCTATAATCATAATGTTAAAATTTGATTTCATATTGGGCCATGGTGTAGTATTTTTCTGAATGGGTCAGATTTAGACGGACCAAACTAAACCCAAGTGACCTTTTCAAGACCAGTTGACACTGTTAGGATACAGACTGCGAACAGTCTGGTTCCTAGTACCCAATGACCCAGTCCCAGACTTGCCCACCATTTACAGTACCTAGACCCAAACCCGGTTGACCGGACTACAGGATAAAAATATGCACATAAATAGTAGGGATGTCAATGGTAATGCAATTATCGAAGTATACGTAGTCTCCAAACGGGATAAGAAGGGGCGCAGGAACCATTTTTCGTATTAGAGAGAATTTTGGATCTGGATCTGTGCTAAAAATCTGTAATTTTTAGGGCTTAAAGAAGTGGGGTGAAAGATATATGGTTGAAAAGTATAATGGAACTTGAACTTTCCTAGGATTTGATTGATGATTGAGTATTCATTTTTTATCTTTCCTTCCTTTATTTTCTATTGACAGTGAGATTATTTAATGGCTATTTATGGATTTTGATCTTTGTTTTTTTAGTCACTTTTACAAATGCATTTATTATCGGTCCTTCCAATTCAGTTTTATTAAAAAAAACGAGCCTCTTAGGGGTCGTTTGTTTGTGTCATATGTGATGTGAAAATGATTTACATAGGCAAATGACTCACATGTGAGTCATTTGCATATGCAATTGACTTACATATGAAATGAATTCAATCGTTTATCATTTTCACACATCTTCATATATAAATTAAAAGTAATCCAATGGTTCACCGTTTATCATAATATTTTTGCTACTTTTCATGATTTATCACAAATATTTTAATATATATATAGAAAAGGACTACATTACTCAGCCAAAAAAGGCATTTTAGAGAGTTTGGACGGTTCAGATCATCAAGATGGGGCCCATAAAATTAAGAATTTCAGGTTTTTATTGTTAAATCTTTTTGTAAATATCTAAAACCATATTATGATCCAACGGTTGAAAATTAGTCTTAAGGCCGTTTTTAGTCTTCACAAGAGTTTCAACGGTTTTGATTTATATTAGGGCGCCCACAGGAGTCAAAAAATTAAGAAAGGTGGACTGGGTTCAATCATGGGTTCAATCACTTCCAATGGTCTCAACTGTTTTGATCTTATCTCAAGTTGTATGATGCTCCAACGGTTGAAAATTCGTCTCATGGCTGTTTTCAGTCTTCACAAGCGTTTCAACGGTTCTGATTTACATTAGGGGGCCCATAGGAGTCAAAAAATAAAGAATGGCATACTGGGGTTCAATCATAGGTTCAACACATCCAACGGTCTCAACTCTTTTGATCATATCTCAATTTGTATGATGATCCAACGGTTGAAAATTGGTCTCTAAGCCGTTTATGACCTTTAGAAGACTTTGGACGGTTCAGATTGCTATTTTGGGGTCTACAAAATAAAAAAAATGCAAAAAGGCGGACTGCCTTCTCAAGTTACTGTTTATCCGCCTCTCAACAGTAACATAGGTAATGTTTTCATACCTTTTGAGGTGTGAAAATTTTTACCTGATTTTTAAGCCATTTTCATACCATTTTCACATCTACTTTATATATCTCATGTGTAAATGAGTGAAAGCAAACGTGATAGTGTGTAACCATTACATATATGGTTCATTTACCTATGTAAATCAATAAAAACAGATGACCCCTTAGAGTCTATGGGGACCTATAAATGCCAGTAATAAAATTTAAAATTCAAAGCTTTGGCACCCATTGATTGTTTTTTTTTTTGGGAAGGTTTGATTAGATTAAAGCTTCTAAAGAAGGGGTAGGACACACTATACAACGTAACAGAGGAGGCCCTTTGGCTCCCATTGTTACCGGTGTTCAAATATCGTTATGGGAAATTAATTAATTATCATTCACGAAAATGTTGAGTCATTATAGGTTTTCGAGTTTTCTTAGGGCATTATTAGGAAAAAGTGAAGAAACATAAGTTAATTTTTAATCTTAAAAATAATAAATAATATGGGCTATCCTCACTTGAGCACCGGTGCCTACAATAAGATGAGCACCATTTCTTTTGGGCCCACCTAGGGATGGGGTTGGGGGATCAAAAGATTTTCAAACCCCACTCAACCTAATTGTGTATAGTGAAGGAGGCTTGAATCATCCTTCCAACCACTTAATGAACGACCGACAAGTTTTCATAAAAAAGGAATGCACAATCAATACAATGGTTCAAACAATTTGGATGAATGCCGAACTTGGGATCAATGACTATCAAGGTGTGGGTCTCTATGTTGTGGTCCACTCGGGGGGATTGCTAAGTGGCCCACACTAGGTATTTAGGCATGTGGTGCTCCCCTGATGATTTTCCAAGAAATATAAAATATTGTTCAAACCTTGGCTTTAGCCCTGATGGTGGGGCACACGGGTGAGTGTGGGACTGTGGTTATGGTGTGTAATTACTTATTAGAGAAGAAAATGACAGTATTATCAGCAGAATACTCCTACGTAAATATTGCTATATCTTCAAAATATCAATGATATTTGAAACAGTGGTGAGCAATGTGTACCTGAATTACTAAAAAAATATAGATATATGAAAATTGTCACCAATCTGTAGGTATTGCCACTTTTCCAAAACTATCACATTTATGGATATACATGCTTAAAAAAAAACTATCTAAATTTAATCATTTAAAAATAGAGTTTTTTTGTATACACCCCCCTAAGGTTGTAATGATTTGTAAATAGGCCCTCACGATTTCAATATTTGTAAATAAATCCCTGCCTTTTCATTTTAATACCTGACATGTCCCCAAAATTAGTCTACCTAAGCAGAATTGGTTAGTATGTTTTGGATTTTTATAAAAATGACAGCCCTTATATCCATTAAACAAAATGAGTATATTATTAGTTACGAAAAGACAATTTGGATTTAATGAAATAGACCCTACATTGATAAAAAAAATGGATTTATATAAAATTATTCATTGCCACAAAATGTAATTGTCAATATTAAGATTTAAAGAAAAATAAATTTAAGCTTTTGCAACTTTGCATGTAGGGATAAAGAGAATGGACCAAAGTGTCATTCACTCTAAAGTTTATAGTGGTTTGAAGGTTATTGATTTACGGTACATGCAAGATATTAAAATTAAAAGGTAGGGCCTTATTTACAAATACTAAAACCACATATGCCTATTTACAAATCCTAAAAACCTTAAGGGGGTATATATAAAAAAACTCTTAAAAATAAAATATGTGAGAGAATCTAGTATTTTTTTATTTTATTTATTATTATTATTATTATTATTATTATTATTATTTGCATTATGTGAGCCAACCATGAAGGGCTGGCGGATTGGGAGATCTTGAGAGGAGATAGGTATGTGAAAAAAAAAAAACCCCTGCGTACTGATGGGTGCCTGAATTTTAAAAATAAATATAACATACCTCTGCATCTGTTATGGAATTAAATACAAATGCAAGCTATCGACGTCAGAACGTATCTAGAATTTTAGGATAGAAAAATCATCACTAATCTGTCTTTTGGTTTTCAGAATCTGAAACCTGCACTACAAATGGATGCGCCAAAATATGATAATTATTAATCATCATCATAAGCTTAGGATGGAAACACAATGTATGTGCTACAGTGCAGGTGCAACCGTGCAACTTTTGATAAAACAAAGACAATAGAACTTCAATTTGCACGTGCTAATTCCGATGCATAAACAACGTGCACCATCTTCTCACTCGAAAGTCGAAAATGAGACTATCAGCCTGCCTTTGGTGCACCCAGAACCCATAGTTTTTGGAACGCCAGATTCAATAGCTTCCCAAACACATAGGGGCACACTTTTGTATGAGCCCCACTTAGCCCATGTGTCAGTGGATCCTGCCACAGTCCATACATACATGTTTCTGGCCCCACCCATAAAAGGTTTATAAAATGGTGAAATAGCAACATAAGCACTCACTAATGTGTATATATATATATATTCTTTTAGAAAGCGGTGTCTTCGGGACTCCTCAAAGCCTGTTTGTTACCAAATATTCTGAAAATTCTTGTTGCGGGTTTTATAAATTCCCACAATGCTTCCCGCTACTTGGTTTCACAAATGATGAAGTACGAAGGAGTATTTTGAATTTATATGAACTAAAAGTGACATTTCATATGGTTGATTTTATGAATTCTAGCCAATCAAACTAGGAATTTACTAGTCTTGGAAATGCGGCTATCTTTACTGTAAGCAATTCCTGACATAGGAAATTTCAGCTAGAAATGCCTGTAACCAAACAGGCCAATGCACTGCAAGACAACATGCACAACATGCAATATAAAGAAAAATCAGCTACATATGCTGATGTGAGCATAATAGATTTCTGCTTTTTTAAGTCTATAACTTATTTAGAGGAGAAGTGAACATCAGCTAAAAGTAGTTTAAAGATGTATCTACCACTGCACTTCCACTCCAGAAAACCCAACAAGCAAGAAAACAACGAAGTTTAGAGAAATCTTATTATATGGTTCCCAAATAGCAAATAAGCTATTTTAACACCACAAACACCATCCTCATTTTCAGTTTCAGCATCCATCTCCCCTTTAGAAGGAGAAAAGCATGACAGCATCAGTGCTTGAATCTCGATAAGAGCACTTGCTGGGAGACTCATCTTTAGGGTCTTTGTGTCCCTGGAGTTGCCATTCCCTGGTTACAAGACTTCAAATAGTTAGGAATAATTTCACGAGGAAAACAGTTTCTAAATGTGAGGAATTGTAGAGGTTTTGATTTGGAATAAAGGTACATGCAGGATCGATCAATTCCATTAAATGCTCCTTGCTCTTAGTTTTAGCCTCTAAGCCTTTATATCTTGTAAGATCCCATATCCTAAATTAGTGTTTAGTGTTAATTAATTGCCTATTAGTCAATTAAACTCATTTAGAGTCTAAGCAACTTCAAATTGTGCAAAGTTTCATTGACTTCCGAGCTTGTTTGAGCATAGTTGGGGGATAGTTAGTAATTTTAGGAAGTTTAAGAGGGCTTTTTCGTAATTTTTAATTTATGAAGTTTTGAGCTTATCGGGTAAAAAACCTAATTCCAATAGTTTTAAAAACCTAATTCCAATAGTTTTAGCCTTCTACCTCGATTCAAACTGAACCCATTTAGACCACCGAAAACCCTACCCAACCGACTAAGGACTAAATTGTAATTTCTCCAAACCGAATTAACCTCTTGACCCCACAACAAATGACCCAATCACCTCACTTCATTCCCTTCTTTCTCTCTTTTCTCCTTCTCTCTTTCTCCCTTACTCCTTCCTATCAGTGGAGCACCAGCACCCCTAGCCACCACCATCAACTATCAGCATTCCCTCCTTCCTGCCACCATCCTAGAGACACCATCCTTAAGCTTTCTGTAACACTCCGACCCGAGTTGACCCGGATTAGTGGGTACTTGTGTGTGTTTTTATCGCTAAGTGTGTTTTGATTTTGTTTGTTTTGGTTTTGCCTCGTAGAGAGATCGTTTGGGTTGAGTTTGACTTGGTCTAAGTAGATCGAGCCCTTTTTCGTAATTTTGGCTTTTGATTGACCTTGTCAGGTTTGCGTCATTTTGACGTCAGCGCGTGTATTTCGTCGAGCTTGTCGATTTTCGTAACTGTCTTGGATCCGAATGAGTTCGTTTGCTTTCGTTGGACTGTCATTTGACTCAAACTGATATTTGCATAAGCTGCTTGGACCTAAGTGCAATTTCGACTCAAATTAAGTTATAAAATCCCACCTACTCCCTGTCTCTCTCTCGATCGTCTCTCTCGCTCTCTGTTTGTCTCTCTCTCTCGACAGCTCTCTTTCTCTCCTTCTCCTTCTCTGTTGCTCGCTGCTTGAGGGAGGAAGAAAGGAGCCATTCGCGTGTGTGATTCCAGCGGACTGAGCCAAGCAACGAGTGATTTCCATTTGTGAGGCAAGTATAAGCCCAAGATGTGTGAACACCGATTGATAGTTATTTGATTGTTGTGTTTTATGCTTTATTGTATTTCTCAGTGTTAGACAGCCTATTTCAGCTCATTTTGCTGTTCTGTGTCCGTTTCCAGCTGTTTTGTGCACTTTCTGTATGACTGTAACAAGTTCAGAAAAATGAGTCCGTGCACTCACGGCTAAGCCGTGAAATGTGCTACGGCTAAGCCGTAAAATGGCTTACGGCTAAGCCGAGACCCAACCGTAAACCAAACCGTAGAACAGTACAGACTGTTATCTGAAAATAACTGGATGTTGGCAATTTGACATTCTTCTACGGCCCAGCCTGATCTAAGCCGTACATTGTCTTACGGCTAAGCCGTGGACCAAGATACGGCTGAGCCGTAGAGCAAAATACGGTTAAGCCGTAAATCCGAAGGGATATTTGGGGAACCTCAGCTCAGCCGCAGTGCATAGTACGGCTAAGCCGTAAGATGCCACGGCTAAGCCGTAAGGTTACCTACGGCTGCACCGTGAGACCCTGAGAATTGAATGAAAAGGATTAGGTTTAAGCAAAAGACCGTATATGACTTTCATGTTAGAATGTAGCTAACCTGGACATGCCCAATGGAATGTTTGAATGACATGAATGATCTCAAGGGCTGTGAATCATTCATGCTTGTATCCAGCTGTTTAGCACCTCCCCATGGGTGTTGGTTTAAGGGACTTCGATGCACACTCGAGACACTGCAACACTAGACAATGGTGCATCGGATAACTTAAAACTACATCAACATGCACGGTTAGAGACGCTGGATAATCAGTGTAGGATTGGCTTGTAATGGATCCTTGATTCGTATAAGTACTGGATTGGTTTGAGTTGTACAGCATATTGATTACGGTTTATGCCCTCTTATGTGTTCTACGCTGGACCTCTCGATTCTGTGGGAAATGCAGCAACCCCAGAGCGAAGCCCGGGTGGAACCATTCTATTATTGTGTATTGTGTTATACCGTTGCTCCATTGGAGTACTTGCATCAGTTATGAGTCAGTGATTGCGATTGATACTCATTGTCAGCACTTCCTGTAATTGCTTATGTACATTCAGTATCAGTATATGCGATGCACTTCCTATTGTTTGTTCAGCATGATATGTGAGATTTGTAAGTGATAAGTGATATGACATGATTGATTGATTGATTGAGGTGCATCATCCGATTGATTGTGATTGGTCTTGGCACTACTGAGCCTCAGCCTTAGGATACCCGACGGGGTTAACTTTGGTTTAGTTTAAGTGTTTGCCTCTGCAGAGTGTGATTGTCCTGGGACTCCGGACCCCGGGAACTAGAGACCCATGCGTACCCTGGCCCGGTCGCTGGTGTTCTCATCCTGATTGCTCTCGTAAGGGAGAAAATGGCCAATGTAGTAGCCACTTGATTGTTACCTGTTTATGATTCTGATCGCATGCTTATTCATTTGCATAATTGTTTAGTATACAGACAAAATTTCTATGGATATTGCAGTATGACTATTGTTCGGTATTCTTCAGTTTTAGACACAATTCGTGTTATCTTCTTGTTGGCTTATATTTTGCTAAGTCGTTGTACTTATACGTTTGTCTTGTGTGTTGCAGGCTCAGATCCCTCTTCCGATCCCGCGTCGGTCGACCCGACTGCAGGAGAGGCTCGCGAGGCCCCCTCCGGCCTAGAGGAGTGGACTTGATCCATCCTCCAGAGTACGGTTTGCATCATTTTGGTTTTCCCCATTCCTTGTGTTGGAGTCTATTGAGGGGATTTTTCTGTAATTGTAAAGTGGGCATTGAGTGATACCTGTATTTTGATTTTGGGATTGTTGTAAGCCCGCTCCATTGTCATACGTTCATGTATTTGTTCTTATCAGCAGTGTATATCGTTTTGTAATCTCCTATGTCTGTTGGTATATTTGTGGTATGCCTTGATACGTACAGCTTCCGCGTTCAGTCTTTTGCACGTGTGATTGATCCCTTGTGTGTGTATACTCGGACGGGGTCCAGGTGTGCACGCACGGGAGTACGTGTGTCATTGGTTAGACTTTCTCTGACCCCCGGTCCCTGGGCTCGGGTTGTGACATACGTATTGTATGGTATCAGAGCATTGTCTCTCAGAGCTTTGTCTCTCAGGGCATTGTCTCTATCTTAGTGTGTAAGCATGTAGGCATATAGGACGTGGTGAGACTTCGGAGTCCAGTTTTGGACTGTTGTGTTTGGTCCCCTTGTCTTGTGAGTCTGTGTGCGTTCCCTAGTGTGTTAGCAGATTGACTTTTGTGTTTTGCAGGCTATGGCATCGGGATCCGGAACACACAACAACAATGATCAGGGAGATAACGAGAGTGGGTCAGCCGCTCCACAGCCCCTCGTGAATTTCGACGAGCGCTTCTTGACTATGCTACAGGCTATCCATTCCTTGCAAGCGCAGGTTGTTTCGATCGTAGACCGACAGAGCCAAACGCCAGTTCGGCCTGCAGAGCAGCCAGTGGTTTTCCAGCCTAGAGAGAGCGATCCGAATGCGTTATACGACAAATTCAGAAAGCGTGGAGCCACAGAATTCTATGGTAATGAAGATGCATTGAAGGCTGACCAGTGGCTAGAGCATACAGGAGATCTCTTCTCGACCATTGTCTGTGACGACCGGCAGAAGGTCATGCTTACGGCCTCGATGTTTCGAGAGATGGCTAAGACCTGGTGGAAGAGTGTTAGTGCAGCCTATCTGACCTTGCCCAGTGAAACAGTGTGGGAGACGTTCCAGAAACAGTTCAGAAGGAAGTTCATTCCTGCTCATGTTCGACGTGTGAAGGAGGTTGAGTTTCTGGCCTTACAGCAGCAGCAGCTGACCGTTGCAGAGTACATTCACCGCTTTACCCAGTTGTCCCATTTTGCTGAGGACATGATCAATACCGAGGAGAAGAAGGTGAATCGTTTTATTTCTGGTCTGCATCCCAGATACGCGAATTTTGTGACTGCTTTTCAGAGACCAGCTACTTTCGATGATGCGGTCGACAGAGCACACGCTGCGGAAGCCAACCACCTAGCAGAGAGAGCCATGGATTTTAAGAGGAGTGCACCTGTGAGTTCCAGGGGACAGAGTCAGAAGAAATGGAAAGGGAAGCAAGGCACTTCGAGTTTCTCCGGAAGCAGATGCGAGTTTTGTGGATTTGGACATCCGACGGAGAAGTGTTGGAAGAAGTCCGGAGCTTGTTTGAGTTGCGGATCGATGGAGCATAAGATAGCTCAGTGCCCGAAGACCAGGACTTTCCAGTCGTCCAGATCTATGGGGTCATCCAAGTCTCTCAGTTCAGCAGCTTCGAACAGCCCCCATCCGTCTCGCCAAAGCCAGAAGCCCCAGCGTCAGACTGCTCGTGTGTATGCAGCCTCTCATGCTCATGCAGAAGATGCGAAAGTGGTAGAAGGTAAAGTTCTCATTGCCCGAGCTGAAGCACATACCCTATTTGATTCGGGATCTACGCGTTCGTATGTTGCCCCTCGTTTTGCGGAACAGTTACCGCAACCCCCTCAGCCGCTACCCTATTTGTTAGTGGTGTCCACTCCTGTGGGCAAGCGAGTGGAGTGTAGTGTATACTACCCTCAGTGCGACGTGGTGATTGCAGGTCGCCAGCTGCCAGTTGATTTGATTTTGTTGTCCATGTTGGATTTCGATGTGATCCTTGGAATGGACTGGCTAGCGCGGTATCGTGCCTGTGTTAACTGTTACAACAGGTCGATTTACTTCGATTTTGCGAAGGGGTTTCGTTTCGAGGGCAATCAGGAGAGATGCCCGAGGCGTGTCATCTCCGCATGCAAGGCGGATCGTTTGATACGTAGAGGTTGTGCAGGTTTTCTTGCTTTTGTCTCGGAGAAGAAGGAGGTGAAGCAGTTGGGTGAGATTCCGGTAGTACGTGAGTTCCCGGATGTATTTCCGGAGGAAGTACCCGAGTTACCCCCTGTCCGAGATGTAGAGTTTGCGATCGACCTAGTGCCCGGTACAGCACCCATTAGTTTAGCTCCTTATCGTATGGCCCCTGCTGAGTTACTCGAATTGAAGACGCAATTGCAAGATCTTTTGGAGAAGGGTTTCGTACGGCCGAGTGTGTCACCATGGGGAGCTCCAGTGCTGTTTGTGAAGAAGAAGGACGGTACCTTACGGATGTGTATAGATTACCGGCGGTTGAACAAAGTCACGATCAAGAACAAATATCCATTGCCGCGTATTGATGAGTTGTTTGATCAACTTCAAGGTGCTGCCTATTTTTCCAAGATTGATCTGAGATCGGGGTATCATCAACTCCGGGTGAAGGAAGACGATATTGCGAAGACTGCTTTCAGGACACGGTACGGACATTTTGAGTTTCTCGTGATGCCATTTGGATTAACCAATGCACCTGCTGCCTTTATGGCTTTGATGAACAGGATCTTCGCTCCTTTTCTGGATCGTTTTGTAGTGGTCTTTATTGATGACATTTTGGTGTATTCGAAGACCCCAGAGGAGCATGAGGAACATCTACGTCGAGCCTTGCAGTTGTTGAAAGAGCATCGCTTATATGCCAAGCTGTCGAAGTGTGATTTTTGGCTCGAGCAGGTAGCTTTTCTTGGTCATACCATTTCACGAGATGGGTTGGCAGTGGATCAGATGAAAGTTGAAGCAGTGATGAATTGGCCCAGCCCAAAGACTGTGACGGAGATACGGAGTTTTCTTGGATTAGCCGGATATTATCGTCGCTTTATTCAAGATTTTGCCAAGATTTCTGCACCATTGACTCGATTGACCAGGAAGAGTGTCCCATTTCTGTGGACGGACGAATGCGAGTGCCATTTCCGGATGTTGAAGGAGAAGCTTACTTCGGCTCCAGTTTTGACGTTACCAGATGGACATGAAGGATTTATGATCTATTCAGATGCTTCTCGAGTCGGTTTGGGATGTGTTTTGATGCAACATGGCAAGGTGATTGCCTATGGCTCGAGGCAACTTCGGGAGCACGAGAAGAACTATGCTACGCATGATTTAGAGTTGGCAGCCATCGTTTTTGCGTTGAAGATGTGGAGACACTATTTGTATGGCGTGACATTTGAAGTGCATTCAGATCATCATAGTCTACAGTATCTCTTCACGCAGTCTGAGTTGAATATGCGACAGCGAAGGTGGCTTGAGTTGATTAAGGATTTTGATTTCCCCATCAAGTACCATCCAGGGAAAGGCAATGTTGTTGCAGATGCCTTGAGTAGGAAGTCGGAGATTCTTCAGGCTTTGGACAGCCTTTATTTTGTGAGGCGTGCTCAGCCAGTGGAACTGCAATCGGTGGAGAACCGTTTGACACTTGCCAGTACAGTGAGCTTTCAGCCTGATATTATTCAGCGGATTAAAGACCAGCAGTTTGAAGATGCGATGTTGAGGCGAATCCGAGATAGCATTGCAGATCGACCAGACTTTCGTTTGGAAGGTGATGTTTTGTATTTCAGGAGCAGATTATGTGTGCCAGCAGTAGATGCTTTAAAGGAGAGTTTGATGACAGAAGCACACCATGCACGTTATTCTATGCATCCTGGAAGTACGAAGATGTACCGAGCTCTCAAGGACAGATTCTGGTGGAATAACATGAAGAGGGAAATTGCTGGGTTTGTTGCCAGATGTTTGACTTGCCAAAGGGTGAAAGCTGACCATCAGAGACCTCCAGGTTCCTTACATCCATTGCATATTCCCCAGTGGAAATGGGAGCACATTTCGATGGACTTTGTTTCGGGTTTACCCCTGACGAGCAAGAAGAACAGTGCCATTTGGGTGATCGTGGACAGACTAACGAAGACAGCCCATTTTCTTCCATTCAAGAAAGGCATGACATTTTCCGAGATGGCGGAGAAGTTTGTTGATGAGATCGTGAGACTACATGGTACGCCCGTGTCGATTGTGTCAGATCGAGATAGCCGCTTTGTTTCTTCCTTTTGGAGAGCATTTCAGGAAGCCATGGGAACGAAGTTGAGCTTCAGTACGGCGTATCACCCGCAGACTGATGGACAGTCAGAACGAACTATTCAGACGCTCGAGGACATGTTACGGGCCAGTGTGCTGAATTTCGAGAAAGAATGGGATTTGCATCTCTCGTTGTGCGAGTTTGCGTATAACAATAGTTTCCACGAGAGTATTGGAATGGCACCCTATGAAGCTCTGTATGGACGGAAATGTAGAAGTCCTGTTTGCTGGGAAGAAGTTGGAACAAGGAGTTTCCACGGACCGACGATCATTGCTGAGACTACAGAGAAAGTTCAGAAAGTGATTGACAATTTGAAGATTGCCCGATCGAGACAGAAGAGCTATGCAGATACGCGTAGAAGAACCTTGACATTTCAGGTTGGAGATTGGGTATTCTTGAAGGTCTCACCGATGAAAGGTACAGTACGATTCGGTCAAAAAGGCAAGTTAGCGCCGAGGTATGTGGGTCCATTTGAGATCAAGAGCCGGATTGGTGATCTAGCGTACAGATTGATTCTACCCGTGGAGTTTTCTGGAGTACACGATGTTTTTCATGTGTCTATGCTTCGCAAGTATGTTCGAGACCCGACGCACGTGATTCGATACGATGACATTCAGATGCAACCTAATGCGTCATACGTTGAGCGTCCGCTCCGTATTGTTGGAACTAGAGAACAGCTCTTGCGTACGAGGACTATTCGATGGGTCAAGGTACTTTGGGAACATCATGGACCTGATGAAGCCACGTGGGAATTAGAAGATCAGATGGCGCGTCAGTATCCTTATCTGTTTGCTCAGGTACGCTTTCATTCCGAGGACGGAATGATGTCCAAGTGGGGGAGGATGTAACACTCCGACCCGAGTTGACCCGGATTAGTGGGTACTTGTGTGTGTTTTTATCGCTAAGTGTGTTTTGATTTTGTTTGTTTTGGTTTTGCCTCGTAGAGAGATCGTTTGGGTTGAGTTTGACTTGGTCTAAGTAGATCGAGCCCTTTTTCGTAATTTTGGCTTTTGATTGACCTTGTCAGGTTTGCGTCATTTTGACGTCAGCGCGTGTATTTCGTCGAGCTTGTCGATTTTCGTAACTGTCTTGGATCCGAATGAGTTCGTTTGCTTTCGTTGGACTGTCATTTGACTCAAACTGATATTTGCATAAGCTGCTTGGACCTAAGTGCAATTTCGACTCAAATTAAGTTATAAAATCCCACCTACTCCCTGTCTCTCTCTCGATCGTCTCTCTCGCTCTCTGTTTGTCTCTCTCTCTCGACAGCTCTCTTTCTCTCCTTCTCCTTCTCTGTTGCTCGCTGCTTGAGGGAGGAAGAAAGGAGCCATTCGCGTGTGTGATTCCAGCGGACTGAGCCAAGCAACGAGTGATTTCCATTTGTGAGGCAAGTATAAGCCCAAGATGTGTGAACACCGATTGATAGTTATTTGATTGTTGTGTTTTATGCTTTATTGTATTTCTCAGTGTTAGACAGCCTATTTCAGCTCATTTTGCTGTTCTGTGTCCGTTTCCAGCTGTTTTGTGCACTTTCTGTATGACTGTAACAAGTTCAGAAAAATGAGTCCGTGCACTCACGGCTAAGCCGTGAAATGTGCTACGGCTAAGCCGTAAAATGGCTTACGGCTAAGCCGAGACCCAACCGTAAACCAAACCGTAGAACAGTACAGACTGTTATCTGAAAATAACTGGATGTTGGCAATTTGACATTCTTCTACGGCCCAGCCTGATCTAAGCCGTACATTGTCTTACGGCTAAGCCGTGGACCAAGATACGGCTGAGCCGTAGAGCAAAATACGGTTAAGCCGTAAATCCGAAGGGATATTTGGGGAACCTCAGCTCAGCCGCAGTGCATAGTACGGCTAAGCCGTAAGATGCCACGGCTAAGCCGTAAGGTTACCTACGGCTGCACCGTGAGACCCTGAGAATTGAATGAAAAGGATTAGGTTTAAGCAAAAGACCGTATATGACTTTCATGTTAGAATGTAGCTAACCTGGACATGCCCAATGGAATGTTTGAATGACATGAATGATCTCAAGGGCTGTGAATCATTCATGCTTGTATCCAGCTGTTTAGCACCTCCCCATGGGTGTTGGTTTAAGGGACTTCGATGCACACTCGAGACACTGCAACACTAGACAATGGTGCATCGGATAACTTAAAACTACATCAACATGCACGGTTAGAGACGCTGGATAATCAGTGTAGGATTGGCTTGTAATGGATCCTTGATTCGTATAAGTACTGGATTGGTTTGAGTTGTACAGCATATTGATTACGGTTTATGCCCTCTTATGTGTTCTACGCTGGACCTCTCGATTCTGTGGGAAATGCAGCAACCCCAGAGCGAAGCCCGGGTGGAACCATTCTATTATTGTGTATTGTGTTATACCGTTGCTCCATTGGAGTACTTGCATCAGTTATGAGTCAGTGATTGCGATTGATACTCATTGTCAGCACTTCCTGTAATTGCTTATGTACATTCAGTATCAGTATATGCGATGCACTTCCTATTGTTTGTTCAGCATGATATGTGAGATTTGTAAGTGATAAGTGATATGACATGATTGATTGATTGATTGAGGTGCATCATCCGATTGATTGTGATTGGTCTTGGCACTACTGAGCCTCAGCCTTAGGATACCCGACGGGGTTAACTTTGGTTTAGTTTAAGTGTTTGCCTCTGCAGAGTGTGATTGTCCTGGGACTCCGGACCCCGGGAACTAGAGACCCATGCGTACCCTGGCCCGGTCGCTGGTGTTCTCATCCTGATTGCTCTCGTAAGGGAGAAAATGGCCAATGTAGTAGCCACTTGATTGTTACCTGTTTATGATTCTGATCGCATGCTTATTCATTTGCATAATTGTTTAGTATACAGACAAAATTTCTATGGATATTGCAGTATGACTATTGTTCGGTATTCTTCAGTTTTAGACACAATTCGTGTTATCTTCTTGTTGGCTTATATTTTGCTAAGTCGTTGTACTTATACGTTTGTCTTGTGTGTTGCAGGCTCAGATCCCTCTTCCGATCCCGCGTCGGTCGACCCGACTGCAGGAGAGGCTCGCGAGGCCCCCTCCGGCCTAGAGGAGTGGACTTGATCCATCCTCCAGAGTACGGTTTGCATCATTTTGGTTTTCCCCATTCCTTGTGTTGGAGTCTATTGAGGGGATTTTTCTGTAATTGTAAAGTGGGCATTGAGTGATACCTGTATTTTGATTTTGGGATTGTTGTAAGCCCGCTCCATTGTCATACGTTCATGTATTTGTTCTTATCAGCAGTGTATATCGTTTTGTAATCTCCTATGTCTGTTGGTATATTTGTGGTATGCCTTGATACGTACAGCTTCCGCGTTCAGTCTTTTGCACGTGTGATTGATCCCTTGTGTGTGTATACTCGGACGGGGTCCAGGTGTGCACGCACGGGAGTACGTGTGTCATTGGTTAGACTTTCTCTGACCCCCGGTCCCTGGGCTCGGGTTGTGACACTTTCTCTCCTCCAAGCCAGCCCTAGGTAAGGTTCTACCTTTGTAAAGGCTAGGTCTTTCGATGTTTTGAGCTTAGATGGTCTTTGGTTAGCTCATTAGCTTCTCTCCATGCATTTGTTAGGTTAATTCAATTGGGATTGGCTCTTCTTTTGCTTTGAGCTTTTGTGAGCTACCAGTGAGCTAAGGCATATCATTCTCTGCATTTCTTCATCAAAGGAAAGTAGATACATATAGATCATTGATTATATGCATTGTTTACATTGATTTTAGCATGTTTATTGTATTTGGATTCCCATTTGTTGTTATAGGTTGGGTTGGAAGGGGGATGTTGTTTCCCCTGCTTTTGAATAGAAATAGAATCCAATTTTTTGTAGGTTTTTGTAGCTTCTGGCGAGCAGATAATGAACAAAAAATTTGCCTTCAGCAAGCTGAGAGGTCATAGAGGATTTTTCTTAACTGTCGGTGAGCAGAGAGGTTTGGGGACATCATTTTAATGTTTTCAACTCTTGTTCTTCGGCAAGCCCTCATTTTGGAAAAGGATTTCCTAGGACTTCTAGGCTTGGATCTTAAGACCCTTGACCTACCTGTTTGAGGATCTACAATTGGAGTATGAGTATGGAAAATTGTGAACTTATGTACTTTATGGTTTATATGGTTATTATTTGATGTACAATTTACTCTGTACTCAGTTGATATGAGATTTGAGAGATCCATTAATGGTCTATGCACTAATTAATGGAATGGATGTCTCGATCTCACCTCACCTGTGATCAAGTAGAGATGTTGAGTACGCGAATTGTGATCATTGACTTAGGAGTTCAGATTGTAATTGCTTCTTGGCCTTCAAGTTTGTATTAGTAATGCAATGTTTGTGTCTTCAACATGTCTCATACATGTTCCTTAGCGTTGTATCATATTGTCGATGAGGGATCTCCCTATGGACTTAGATTGATGTACTTAAGATCCCTATTGACTTTGATTGAGTCTTGAGGTTAGGTAGTGTATTGTATTGTTTTGAAGAGGGCTACTAGTATTGTATCGGACTATGGATGTGTATCGAAATATGATTATAGAGTAATTTCTCTATCGTTTGGACCTATCTTTATAGGAAAGCTAACCCTTCACCATTTTGACTTAGGACTCATTGGTTGAGCACCACAAAGCTTGTGTAAGCCTAGCACAGTAGGGACACTTCTGTGCAAGGGCTATTCATTACGGATTTAAATCTTTTGGATGACTACGCAAATCATTATTGAACAGATGTATACGATTACTTTGGACATGGTTTTTTATCACCTAATGCTAGGTTATTTCGATTATTTTACTGGTTTAACCAATTGTTGCTTTAGACTGAGCTTTATGTTCTATCACTTTGGATAGGGTGTTATGCACCCGATGCTAGTTTGATCCACCAATGATTATGGACTGGGTTATACCCGATGTATTGGCCTATGTGGATTGCTCATATTGTTAGCGTATTAGATTAGGACGTCGTACTTTGTATCCGTGTCTATTGTTATTGCTCTCACATAATTATATTGTCTTTACTCTCTTTGATATTGTGTATTTGTTATGGCTTTATATTTATCTATTTGCTGACTATTCATAGTCTTATGATGCTATGCTTGGTGCATAAGTATTAGGCTTTTATCTCTTGAGGCAGAGGAGGCGGCTAAAGCTCTTTAGCCAAATACATGCCACGAGTGGTGTGTTGATGACAATATTTGAGTTATCCGGACCAGCATGAGAGTGACTCACCCATTTTGGTTTACTATTCTTTTGTGGTGTAGTTTTTTTTTTCTTTTTTTCTTTTTTTTTTTTTGAGCCTTGTAATTAATATGCTTTTGTTTAACCTTTGAAACTTTAATATAACATCTTTTGATGTGCATTCTCTAAAATGTTTGTTTATATCAATTGTGATTGAACACTTCCATAGATTATTGGTGATAATAAAATATTCTATGTCTTTGCATACCTATGATCCTATGTAGGATCATAATTGGGGACCACGTGAATTGTTTACTCACAAAAATTTTAATTGGTCCCTAATTTCATACTTAATCCTCAATGTATAAAATAGGGGCGTGACACATCTTTAGAGCTTACTAACTATAGACATCAGGTAAAATTATAGCTATAAAATAGAATGGTGATTAATGTCTAAATTAGTGTCAAAAGGTTCATTTCACATTCAAGAGAACTAGATGCATGTAAAGGGATTTGATTGATCATAGATGTAACCCATATGTGAAACATAAAAAAGACAGTTAGAAAAGAGATGGATATTTTGCTAGACTTAAAAAGTAACTTCACTATGCATAGAGTGGATTTTAATGTTTGCAAAAGAATCTTTCTATGAACAAGTGGGCTCCACCTAAAGGAGAGTGTTAAAAAGTATGTATGTTGTATGTTGTCTTGTCTTTACTTGTGCCTCAAGGTTTTAGTATGAATTGTTAGCTATAACAGTCAAGCTAGAAATTTTAAAGGAGGGCAAAATGACATATATGCCCATAGAATTTTAGTTGAGCAGTTGGACCTTAGGGTCAGTTTCTTTATAAGAATTCCTGGAATTTGTCTCTTTGAATTTTCAGAATTTGAGATACTAGAATTCTTAAATGTTGTTGAATTCTGGTATTCATGAATTCCCTAGTTTTTTCCTATTAAGAATACTGCTCAAGAATTTTATGAAATTTAAATTCCATAAATTCCATGTTTCATAACAACTTAAATTTCTAAGTGGATTTTTACATGTCTATGCATTATCTGCATACATAACATCATCATCATTACACCAGTGTCCCAATTATTTGTATATATATACAGGACTACAATGATCATGAATATAATATTTTATAAATGTATCGATCCCACTCAAAGACACAAATTGAGTTAATTAAACTTGTGGGTGGACCACACAGATCACTTGTGGGTGAATATTTTTCTTGGTGGGTAAATTATCTACAATCAGGAGTCATGGATCACTGGGCGACTATGATCTCTTTAGTTTTCATGAGTTGGTTAAAGTGAAAATACGATAAATCTCCTAATAAGATTTGGATATCTAAGACACCCTTTCCTATTTCTTAGGTCTCCTATGAATTGTCATTTGCTCTGATACAAATGAAGGTTATTAACAACGAAATTGGGGACAATGTTGTGAGGCTGGTGATCACAAGAAAATCACCAATATTCACAAACCATTGGCATCTTTCCTATCTACTTGTATTCTCCTTTTTTGTTTCTTCAACAAAAGAAATGGTTTTATATACTGAAATTCCATCGGCTGGATGAATCCCCACTTTTGGTGCAACATTATGAAAGATTAACGAAAAGTAAGAGAAGTTTTCGTTTGAGAAAACCAACATTCTAAGACATTTAACGTTTGTCTATTTTTAGTTTTTGCAAGTTGCAAAAATTTGGATTCTACTATTACACTTTTTTGTGATTTATAATGGCTGAAGGCTTTTTAGGGAGAGATCCTCTAAAATGGATTAATTCAATCAATCTCAATATTATATGTGCAAACAATCAACCATGCAGCGGAAAAAATCAAACCATAAGCACACTGGGGAGAGATCCTCTAGAATAGATTAATTCAATCAATCTCAATATTATGTGTGTAAACAATCAACCAAGCAACGGAAAAAAACAAACCACAAGCACATACACCATAAGAAGATACAGATTTTACGTGGAAACCCAACCTAGGAAAAAACTACGGCCAAGAATCAAGCACTATGAATCATAATACAGTTACAAGAGAATACTCACAACTCTTATCTGGTTGCCCTTTAACCTAAGGACCTTGTGATTCCCTTGCATAGCTTCCTGCTGCAACGACCTCCTGTCGTTTTCTATGACAGATCCAAAACACCTACACACTTTCTAGATGTTGTACTTGACTTCCCAAAGCAATCTTCTACACTCAGAGAAGTAGAAGACAATGATTTCTAAAGCAAAACTTTAGACCCCAATGAAAGAACTCTAGAAAAGGTGATCTCCAATAAGCAATCTTTTTCTTAGAACAATGAAATCTGTGTTCCACACCTTAGGGTTGAGAGAGAACCCCCTTTTATAGCCTCTAATACGTGCCTCATAAGTATAATTCGATTAGGAAAGGAGTTGGCATCAAACAGGCAAGTTTTCCTTTAATTTAGACTAAAAAATCGCAAGTCGGCCCACTTTCTACACTTGCCCGATCGGTCGGATAAATAGCCCGATCGATTGGATTAAGGTTCTGCCCGGGTGAAAATTTCATCATTTTCATGCAAACTTCCGGAGGCCATAACTTTCTCGTTTTAACTCCGATTGAGGCGATCTTGGGCTTTATAGAATCTTCTCGAAATGAGCTTTCCAACGGTAGGTTATATGCCTATATCTAACGCTCGGTTTGTGAGATATGACCTTTTTAATTTATATTGTCCGTAGGAAACCACTTTAATTTGTCGTTTTTTCTTTTATTTCTTCACTTCAGTACATCCGGTGACTCAAACCATTGTCCATACTCAAAGATATGTAAAATATAATACTAATGGACTCAAGTTTTGTCCAATCCATGAATTTACCAATACAAAAATACTTACAGTGGCCAAGATAGGTGATATCGAAAACCCACAAAAACCCCTTTTCTACCATTTCAATTAAAACACTCTAGAATAAAAAAGAATACAACAACTAGAAAAAAAAATTAAGTACATGGGTGAAACGAGTGCAAACGAAGAGGATGATAGAATCTGATTTTCATAATGTAACGCAGAGGAGAAGATGAGATATGACCATTGGAGATAACCGAAATTGCAATAAAGTCTCCCGGAATGCATGCAGTTGCAACAAAGTCAACCGGAATGCTTACATCTGTAAATGCTAGAGTGAAGACTGGCATTTGGGAATTCAACTTTTTTAAAATTCCAAAATGCTACCTGCCTCAAGTCCTAAGAATTTCAATAAATGAATGTGGAATTTCTGACAGGAATTCAAAATTTACCTACAGCTTGAATTCCTATAAAAAAAATGCTTGTAAAAAAATAAGCCCTTAGAGCTATCAGCTTTTCAGGTAGGCCCTATGTATAGATCTATAAATATTACACTGCAATATCAATAAGATCACTTAATTTTAGATTTACAGCACGCCTCTCAGCTCTTTTCTTGGTATCGGAGCAGGCACTGTAGGATTAGGGTAAGGTAATGGAACTTCAGCGTTGGTGTTGGCTGGAATGAGGAGCGGTTGTTTGGTAGATTGTTAGGACATGGTGAAGCTGTGGATGATATTGTCATGCACGGTGAGCCGATCTATTGCATTTGCATGGGGACTAAATTTTGGTCATTATTGGTGCATTTAGCAAAACGATAAAGGACTCATTGAAGACATCATATCGTGAAATATATTCATTGTTAGTCACGCTTATTTCAACCACGGTGAGATCCAGGCCAAGCTCAAAGAAGTCCTGTGACAATGAGCCTATGACTGGACCTGTATATATTCCTTAAAAACAGTTATAACAATTCTAATCATGTCTTCTGTCCTGTTGTCTTATGTTCCAACTAATCAAGGATTAGTTAAGAAACTGTTAGGCTCAGTTGCTGATCTTGTTCTTTCTGTACAAATACAGTGTAAGGGTATTGTATGTAATAATGTGAATGAAATCAAATCTCTTCTGCAATCTCTCTGTTCTTCTCTTTCTCTTCTTCTTCTTTCTCTACTTCTTCCTTATACACCACCTTTGTATGGATTGAGACACCGATAGCCATTATGAATCAGGCTATATATAGCGAAGAAAGATGCACATGGTGGATCTAATTTGGAACTTTAGTGAATTATATATATGTGCCAAAAAAGGAAAACAAGCACAACAAATGACTTTAGAAACTTATGGAGATCAGTGCCAAGTAGATGTTTTAATGGGCCGACCATTTCTGCAGATGATCTTGTCTACAACTTCAGTCTGAGTTTGCCATCGTGATCGTTTGCCATACATAATGTCATGAAATAGCTAGTAAGGTTTTTCGTGTTGTTGATGTAATTATAGGCCAGTATCTCTCTCTCTCTCTCTCTCTCTCTCTCTCTCTCTCTCTCTCTCTCTCTCTCTCTCTCTCTCTCTCTCTCTCTCTCTCAAATTATTTCAAAACAAATTAAGATAAAACCATTTAAAGAGGCATTAAAGGCTTCTTCAAGGGGATTTCATATCAACTGATATTTATTGTTTTTTTCAAAAACTTGATCGTAGATTCTATTTAGTAGTGTAAGCTAAGACATCTCTCACACGCTTTTATACTCGACAAAGGGAAAAAGTACAAGGACCACCAACTCAGTGTGACTAGAAATATATTTGCAGCTTTCATGAGAGAGCCTTAAATGAGTATAATATGAGTATCACATTAGCATCTGTAGAATAAGGTTTGAAAAAAACCCCCGTGTCCTACATTTTCTCAGTTATTAAGGCTTTGTTCTCAGTTTTATTTGTTTTTTTTTTAAAGAAGTTCCATTATCAATCAAAAAAGAAGGTTGGATTCCAACTTACTCGTGCCAAAGAATAGTTGCTGGAAGTACCAGTAGAACCAATTCCTGTGCCCCTAGTTGCATAATGTTCAGGCCATTGGGACGGGTTCATACCAACATGTCCAAATGCTGAATGGTGTGCCCTGCTAGCCCTCATTCCAGTGTTAGCGCTGCTCCCATTCAAATGATCCGTTAGTTGCATTCCACTTCCATGCAGGTATCCAGCCAAAGGTTGGGTTTGCTCTCTGGACAAATGGTTCTCAAATTTAGCTTAAGAAATTGTTCAAATATCAAATAAATGGATGTTTTTTCATATTTTCAAGATAGGCACCTCATTGGAAGTGTGCCATTTGAACCCAGAGAGTTCACCACCGGCGCCTGTGGTCGACCTTTTTGCAGAAGCCAGTTGAAGGTTTGATTAGAACCTTCTGTAAGGAATCCATTGCCATTTGCATTGTGTGGCTGCACAAAATATTTAGTCAGAAATCAAAGAAGTAAATAAAGAATGGCTAGGCTCTTTCCTTGTCCTCTATATTTGAGTGTACTCATGATAGCTACAAGTTCATCATATAAACATCTTTATAAGTTAATGTTCATTATGTTTAACATGCACACATGTAAATAAGTGCAAACAAACAACCCCCAAATATCATCCATGAAAGAAAAAATATTATTCTGGTTTACATCCTACATTAGAAGGCCTCACAGATTTCATGAAAAAACCAAAGATATCATCAGAACAAAGGTAGGGCTACAAAATTGTAGCGTTCGGAAATGTTTGGCACATTATTTCATAAAACCAAAGATAACTTCACAGTTGTGAGAGAACTTGAAGGTAGTCTTACAAGAAAGACAAATTAAGGACTTGATCATGAATTTATTTTCATTACAACTGTTTAGTTTTAGTCAAAGTGAAGACTTCCATGAAGTTTACGGGTATCTCTAAAATCTTCAACTAAGAGATTAGAAGAAAGTTGTACATATGTTGTGCTAAAATAAAATTCTTAGGAAGATGGTGAAATCATATTTGTTTCTGTCAATTCAAGCAACCTGAAGTAGAGAAAAATCAAGTAGAAGATTTCATGCATAAATTTGAAAAGTTAAAAGATGAGAAATGTAGCTCAAAAATCTTGCTCTCGGGATAGTTTACAAAGCATAGAATGGCGAGCAATGAACTAAACAGAGAAAACGTTGGCCTAGATAAAAAAACACTCCCAAAAAAAGGTTTCAATAACGGCTTTTAAATCTTGGGAGAGTGTTGAATTAATGAAAAAGTATTATCTAATATCCACATGTTTAAACTATGAAGTTGTTTAAAGTAAGGAGCTTTGTGTTCGTAGGGAAGCTTTGTGTAGCTACTCCTTGAGTTCATATGAAGCTGTGTACCTTGTGATGCACGACAACTACCCTCGTATTTAACCTAATTTTGTGCTTTTAAAAAAGATGTTAAGGGCTTGTTTGTGTTGGAACATGGCTCTAGCTCTAATACCCACTTAGTTACGACTTCTAATTACAATTTCTATAAATACAAGTTATAAGGAGAACAAAGAGAAATCACTTTATAACTTTTACACAATTATACTATTACAATGATTACAACCAATACCCACTAATACACCATTGTAAGACTTACTAGACACAAATTACACAAGATCTAGGTTGTCAAACCATATGGAAGAAGAGACTTACGACACCACTACACTTCACTTCACACTCTACTTCTTCTCACTCACTTCACTTATACTTACATTTCTCACTTGTGCCCGAATAAGCCCAAGCCTCCTCTATTTATAGCCATGTATGGTCAATGGCTTAGCTTTCATGTGGTTGGAAATGAGTCTGTGTGGCCCACTTTTCTTTCACATGTTTAGCCGGTTTCCATATGCTCTAGACACATCCCTTGCATATGGTGGTGATGTGGAGTTCTCTGGAGAAGATACAAGAATGAAAGTCTTCTGGACTCTTTTACTTATAAAGTCTGTGTTTGACTGACATTACTCACCCTTAAGTACTGACCTTATTCTTTTCAAATCGAAACTATCTTCAAGCCTAGCTTTGATGCTATTTTTGTGAATGTGTTTATTAACAAAGCCTTAGTAAAGATGTCCGCCACTTGTTTTGTAGTGCTGCAGTACTCTAGTTTCACTATTTTCTGTTTTACATGATCTCTTATGAAGTGAAATCTAATATCAATGTGCTTGTTCCTTCCATATTGTATCGGATTCTTTACAAGTTTAATGGCAAACTTGTTATCCACATATATAGCTGTGGATTCTTCCTGCGGATGATCAAATTCTTTAAGGAGGTTTCTCAACCATAATGCTTCACAAACTGCTAATGACATTGCAGCATACTCAGCTTCACATGTAGATAAGACCACAATACTTTGCTTCTTGGATACCCATGTGAAAAATGTTGATCCAAGATAGAATACGTATCATGTAGTACTCTTTCTTTCATCTTGGTCACCTCCCCAATCACTATCTGAATATCCAAGTAATTTTGCTTCATTTCCATAGCTATAAAAAAGACTCATATCTTGGAACCTTTGATGTGCCTAAAGATTCTTTTTGTTGCAGCCCAATAAAACTCCTTTGGCCTTTCATATATTGGCTCAAAATTTTGACACCATTGACAATGTCTGACCTTGTGATTGTGAGATACCTTAGGCTTTCAATCAAGCTTTTAAAAAGTGTCAGATTAACGTCTCTACCTTCTCCTTCTTTTGTTAATCTCAAGCCCATTGCTATAGGTGTACTTATGGCATTGCTGATGCTCATTTTTAAAATTTTCAAGGAGTTCTTTTGCATATTTCTTCCGTGAGATGGATTTACCATTTGGTTCTTGCTTGACTTCTATACTGAGAAATACGGACATTAGTCCATAGTCGGTAAGCTCAAACTCTTTGAACATAACATGCTTGAATTCTTTGAATATTTGTGGGCTGTTCTAGATGAACAGTAAATCATTGACATAGAGGCATGTTACGAGCATTTCTTAATGAGCATTTCTCTTTATATAGACATAATGCTCATATGGGCATTTGGAGAATCTATTAGCTTGTAGATAGCTGTCTATATGAGCATTCTATGCATGTGGGGCTTACCCTAGCTCAAATAAAGCTTTCTTTAAGCGATATACTTTATGTTCCTCTCCCTCTACTATAAAGCTTTTACGATGTTTTGCATACACTTCTTCTTCATCAAGAATGTCATTTAAGAATACTGATTTAACATCTAATTGATAGATTTTTCAACTATGATGTGTTGCTAAAGAAATTATCATTCTTACTATATCAATTCAAGCGGTGAGAACAAAGACTTCTTCATAGTCCATGCCATACTACTGTTTGTAGCCTTTAGCCACGAGCCTAGCCTTGTATCGATCGATTTTTCCATTAACCGTGAGCTTGATTTTGTACACCCACTTAACTCCAATAGCTTTTTGGCTTGGAGGGAGTGTAGTAAGCTCCTAAGTGCCATTCTTCTTAATGGCGCGAATCTCTTCTTCTATGGGAATTCTTCAATAGTCATTTTTTCCTGCCTCTTCAAAATCAAGAGGTTCTTGATTAGCATAGAGACAGAAGAGATTTGTCTCTTTAACTTCTTTATAGATATCTCTTAAGCTTCTCATTTTGATTAGAGTTATTGCTGAGGAAGAGCTTCAAGCAGATGAACTACTTGAAGATGATGCTTCTTATCCTTCTAAACATCTTCGAGTTGATAATGTTAAACGTGGAGGTGCTACTACATTTTGCTGCAAACCTTTAGGATTTTGAGGGTGTGTATCTTGATCCTCCATTTCAAGAGGCTTGTCTTGAACTATGTCTTCTTTATTCCATTTTCATATTTCTTCTTCACTAAAGACTACATCTCTACTTACCACCACCTTTTTAGTAAGTAGATTATAGAGTTTGTAAGCTCTAAACTCTTTGCTGTATCCAATGAAAATGCATTTTTCTCCATGATCATCAAGCTTCTTCCTCTTGGCCTCTAGTACTTGGGTATATGCAATGCACTCAAAGATTTTTAGGTATGCCACACTCGGTTAATAGCCACTCCAAGCTCTTGCGGAGTCTTGTTTTTGACACTCTTTGTAAGGCATTTGTTGAGTAAATAGGTTGTACACGTAGTTACTTCTACCCAAAATTCTTTTGCAGACATTTTTCTTTAAACAAAGTTCTTATCATATTGAGGATGGTACGAACTTTCCTTTCCACTATTCTATTTTACTGTGGAGTATAAGTAGTTGTGAACTGCTGTTTGATGCCCTGCTGTCTGTACTATTCTTGAAATTCATTTGAGGTATACTCTCCACCTCTATCAGACCTAAGTGTCTTAATCTTCTCACCACTGTTTACTTCAACTCAAGCTTTAAAATTCTTGAAGGTGTTGAAGGTAACAAACTTCACTTTGATGAAAAATACCCAAAGCTTTCTGCTGTAGTCATTGATGAAAGTAATGAAGTATCTGTTACTTCCAAGAGAAACTGTTCCAATGGTTCACAATTATCTGTGTGAACCAACTGTAATGGTGCTTTATCTTTCCATAATTTTCCTACTGGAAAGAAATTTCTTTGTTGCTTGCCTCCAAGTGTGGAGGCTTCACACACACACTTGGGATTTTCGATGGTTGGCAAGCCATGCACCATATTTGAAGTGGATAATAGCTTGAACTCATTAAAGTAGAGATGCCTATATTGAAGATGCCACTTCCTTAACTCATTATTTATAAGTCCATGAAGCACTTCATGATCACTAGGCTTATGTTGAGATAGAGTGAGAATGTGTGATTCTTTGCCATCTGGACTCGAGCTATATGCCTCTTATGCACATCTCTTAATGAAAGAGAGAGATTCTCCATGTATATTACATACCCCTTCTCTAGGAGTTGCCTAGTACTATGTTACTTTTCATATTAGGCACATAATACACATTAAAGATACATGTAGGTACTTCATCTTTCTAATAAATCTTAGTTTTTCCCTTTCCTTGTATGGAAAACTTTAATGAGCCTCCGAGACTTACTTTCCCACTTACATCTTCCACAAGCTCTTCAAAGAGTTCTTTCCTCCAGCACATGTGGTTGTTCACTCCGGAATCTAAGTACCACACATTTTCTTAGTCATACCTTTCTTCTTGTGGTAGAAAAATAGTGGAAACCTCCTTTTCTTGATAACTTGCTCCTGCAAAGTTAGATTGCTCCTCTCGATCCACGGGTTTGCTCTAGCAATCTGAGGTATGGTGTCCATACTCGTTGCTGTTATAGCATTGGACACTTCTTGAATTACCACAACCACGTGTCGATCTTGCTCCGCCAAAGCCTCTTCCATGATTACTGGTGCTTCTTGACTTATTTTGCCCTTGGCTTTGAGGATTTGCTCCTCTTTTGTCTTTTCCAAAAATGCTATTTTTGCTATTGCCTTGTTTTGGATATCCACAACTAGGCTTTTACTCATTTAGAGTTAATTTTAACTATAATGCTTGCTCCAAGACCATAGAGTTGTCATTCTTTTGCATACGTTGCTCATAGACTTGGAGTGATCCCATTAGTTCTTCTATTGAGAAAGTCTTTAAGTCTCTTGCCTTCTCAATAGCCATAACCACATGCTCAAACTTTGTTGTGAGGGATTGCAAGACTTTCTCTGTAACTTTGATGTCTTCATCTTTTCAGCATTTCTCTTTAATTGATTAACTATTACTAAGAATTGTGTGAAATAGTCAGATACTCTCACCTTCTTTTATATAAGTAGCTTCGAGCTTCACCCGAAGAGTTTGAAGACGAACTCTTTTTACTTAATCAACTCCTCTGAAGATAGTGCTTAGAGTCTCCTACGCTCTTTCTTGTTGTCGTTTCGACAATCTTCTTGAAGATTGATTCATCCACTCCTTAATGGAGTATGAACAAAGCTGAAGGTTTTTGGGGAGATCCTCTAGAATGAATATATGCAATCAATCTCAATAATATGTGTGAAAACAATTAATTATACAATAAAAATAAATCAAACCACAAGCACACACCATAAAAAGACACAGTTTTTACGTGGAAACCCAAATCGGGAAAAAACTACAAGTCTGACCTAGACTAAAATGAAGCACTACAAATTATCACATAGTGACAAGCCACTTACAGACATCCGCATAACTATGTAGTGTCAACCTTTTGTAAAAAATCACTCTACAACGATCACCTGCCGTTGTCTACTATAAATCTAATCAACTAGACGCCTTCTAATTATTAGCTTAATTCTTCAGATCTTCTACGCTTAAAAAACAATTTTCTAAAAAAGATATAGAAGACAAAAATCTCTAAAGTAGACCTTCAACCCTTCAACTCTCCAATAAAAATCTCTAGAAAAGATGATCTTTAATTACCAATATCTACTTAGACCAATGATATCTATATTCCTTCCATTACGATTAAGAGAAAATCCTTTTTTGTAGCTCCAATTTCGTGCTTCCCTCAAAATAACACGAATCAATCCAATTGAATGAGAGTTTATTGCACTTATAACTCTGTCCAATGACATTGACCGCTTGAGAGCAGTTTCACCAGTTGAGCGCTCACATGTTCTGCGGCGGGTGGTTATTTTCGCATCAGGGCCGCTCGACCGCAGGTAAGGTCGCTGAGCGCCCATACATTTTGTCTCGGGATTTCTAAAATGTGTTCTAGCCTTTAATTTCTCACTTGCAACTTCAACGCATGACCTAAACTTTAGTCTTACTAAAATAGGAAGATTATAACTCAATAACCCTAAGTTTTGTCCAATCACATGAACGTGTCGAAATTACAATCCTTACAATGTCCCCCTTTGGCAATTCATGGACAAAACTCCCTAGAACAATACAACAGATCTACCCTAAACAAAACCCAATGAACCCAAACTACATTGAATTTTCAGTAAAAGTAAAATGTACCATTCTGCACTTATAGATTTGTATTGTCTCCGTATGTCTCTGAACATCTGAACTTTTAGTATCTGTACTTGGAATTGCCTCCCCCTAAATGGATTATCTCCCCCTTTGTGTGACAATGCTAATGATCATCATGCAACAAATCTGTCTACTTGGATCCAGTAGTAGCTCCCCTTTGATTACAGCTTCCCCTTAATTGTATCTTCGTATCACCACTAGGGGTGGGAGCTAGATCATCATGATCAAGGTTTGTTGCATGTAATTACCCACACTTGTGTAGTTTAATCTTTTAGCACAGTGTAAGCAACTTCTGTAGCAAATTTGACTTCCTAATCCAAATAGCTGTCGTCTTGACATTTGGCTCATATAATTGTTTCTACCATTCCTTATACTTTGGCAAAATATGCAGCTTCTTATAATGAGGACGAATGTGTCCTTTGACTTTATAATGATGACAAGTAGATATATGGGCATAATGTGACACACTCTTCTTCTTTGAACTACTCACCACATTATGAACATGGGCAGCATGTGGAGTAGGTGGGCAATACTTCTAACAAAAATAGTTTTGCCTTCAGTTTTTGGATTAGATGCACTATCATGAAAACCAAGACCATATTTGTCATTGGCTGCTTTTGAACATACAAGACGTCTTTAAGAAATTTAGAACTAGTAGTCATCTTGTTGAGAGAAGCTTTTGTGGAATTCAGCTCAGATACTATAATCTTCAGCTTACCAACTAAGTCTTCGTTTTCACCCTTGATAGTCTTCAAGTCTGTCTTCAAGCTGTCAAGCTCTTGTTCAACCTTCTTAAAATCATCTTTTAGTGAACCATATTTGTGATTTTTAGTAGTCAACGTATTAGCTATGGAGGTTTTCTGTCCTTCCAAGAAATGAACCTTTGATTTTGTATCCTCTAATTCTCTTTTAAAAGACGAAATCTTTTCTTTTCATTTCAGTTTATCTTTTCAAATAACTTGCTCATCACCATAAACTTTTCAAGTAAAATACCATATTCTGTTTTCCAATCAGCTTCTTCGTCTGAAAGTCCATTATCATCATTTTCTTCAGCAGAATTATCATCAGACAAGTGGATCTAGTCATAAAAGCCATAAACTTGCCATTCACATTATCCATAGGATCAAGTTCAAGGTCTTTCTCTTCTTCAAAAGAATCATCATCTCAAGTTTTCAAAGCTTTGAGCTTGGGATTCATTTTCTTGTTAGGATACTCATTGGCATGTGACCATAACTTTGACATTCATAGCATTTGAACTTTGATAAACTTTTCATTCTTTCTAACTTTGATCCCTTCCACTTAGCCTTTTTGGCCTTCATGAGCTTTTGAAACTGAACCACTATCTCAATTATATCATCATCAGAATCTGATTCAGTCTCAATCTTCTTTTCAAGTTTCTTTACTGATTCTGTAGAAGCTCTCATAGCCAAACTGTTGTTCTTCACTGATTTTCCTTTATTCAAACGGTTTTCTTCGAAAGTCTGAAGATTTTCAACTAACTGTGAGGGTTTCTAACCACCTTTGAATCAAACTTTGAAGTAAGAGACCTCAAAATCTTCTTGACAATTTTACTTTGAGGGATTGTTTCACCCAAATTAAAAATAGAATTGACAATGTCATTCAGTTTAGCATAAAACTGATTGAAAGTCTTATCTTCGTCCATTACAATGGTTTTAAAGGATTTATTTAGCCTTTGTAATTTGGCTTACTTTACTGTATCGACACCCTCATAAACAGTTTGCAAAACATCCTAAGCTTCTTTTGCAGTTTTGTATGTAGAAATCCGACAAAACTCATTAGCAGACACTCCATTATAAATACCATTTATGGCTTTATTATTATAATTGGAGGCAGGCTTCTCTTCCTTAGTCCATTGGGCTTTAGGTTTAACATATTTTTGCCCATTCGTAGTAATTGTGGGTTTTGAACAACCATCCTTAACAATATCCCACACATCTTCATTAATGGACTTGAGAAACCCAATCATCCTTTGCTTCCAATAAACATAATTTGAATCATCAAATAATGGAGGCTTTATAGTGGACGTAACTTCTTGATTGAGCACCATTCTAGATATTTCTTAGGATTAAACATAGCAAATTAGTGCAACCTACTCTAATACTAAATAAAGGTTTTTGGGGAGATCCTCTAAAATGGATCTATGCAATCAATCTTAATATTATGTGTGCAAACAATTAACTACGCAGCGGAAATAAATCAAATCACAAGCATACACTACAAGAAGACACAGTTTTTACATGGAAACCTATACAGGGAAAAAACCATGAGTCCGACCTGGACTAATAATCAAGTACTATGAATTATCACATAGTTACAAGCCACTTAAAGACAATCGTATTACTTTGTAGCGTCAACCTTTTGTAGAATCACTCTACAATGACCACCTACCATTGCCTGCTATAAATCCAATTTACTAAATGCCTTCTAGTTGTTAGCTTGATTCCTCATATCTTCTACCCTTAAAAAAAGATCTTCTAAAAAAGATGTGGAAAACAAGAATCTCTAGAATAGAACTTCAGCCCTTTAACTCTCCAATGAAAATCTCTAGAGAAGATGATCTCTAATTACTAATCTCTACTTAGACCAATGAGATCTATATTCCTTCTATTAGGGTTGAGAGAAAACCCTTTTTTGTAACTCCAAATTTGTGCCTGCTTCAAAATAGCACAAATCAATCCAATTGAATGAGAGGTTATCACACTTAAAATTCTGTCCAACGATGTTAACCGCTTGAGCGTAAGTTTCACAGCTCAAGCGCTTACACGTTCTGTTAAGGGCCGTTATTTTCGCATCAAAGCCACTCGAGTGGAGGCAAGGCCGCTCGAGGGCCCATACATTCTGTCTCAGGATTTTTAAAATTCATTCCAACCTTCAAGTTCTTACTTGCAACTTCAACGCATGACCCGAACTTCAGTCCTAGTAAAATAGGAAGATTACAACTCACTCACCCCAAGTTTTGTCCAATCACATCAATGTGCCAAAATTACAATCTTTACAAAAGCCTTCTTATCTTTCTTCCTTTGATCTTTGAGGGCGGTCTTCTACTCTGTGGTGTAGGCATCTTCTTGCTCCATAGTGGGTTCCACATATTCACTAGTGACAATCTTCCATAGATCTTACAATCCAAATAGTGCCTTCATCTGGATACTCCAATTCTCACAGTTCTCCTTCGACAACTTCAGGATCTGGGGTTAAACCAAGCTTGAGGCCATCTCTACTTGTAAGTGGAACCTATCTCTGATACCACTTCGTTGGAGATACTCTAATACCTACTTAATTACAACTACTAATTACAATTTCAACAAATACAAGTTACAAGGAGAACAAGAAGAACCCACTTTATTAATTTTTACACAATTACACTATTACAATGCTTACAAGCAATACCTACTAATACACTACTATAAAACTTACTAGCCACACACACAAATTACACAACACCTTAGCTTTCACACCAAATACAAGAGGAGATTTACTACACCACTACACTTCACTTCACACTCCACTTCTTCTCACTCATTTTTCTTACACTTACACTTCTCACTTGTGCCCAAATGAGCCCAAGCCTCATCTATTTATAGCCATGTTTGCTTGGTGGCTTAGCTTTCATGTGGTTGGAAATGGGTCAATGTGGCCCACTTTTTTTCACAAGTTTTGTTGGTTTCTAGATGTTCTAATGCATCCCTTGCATATGGCAGTGATGTGGAGTTTTCTGGAGAAAATGCAATAATAAAAGTCTTCTGGAAACTCCTATATATAAATTTAGTGTTTAACTGATAGTTTGTTTATATAAAACACAAAGGAATTGAGTATATAGGAATTCACAATCAAATGAGCTCCACTTTAAGAGTTCTTAAATAGGTAAGATGAGAATGATATGAGGTTAAGGGTAAAGGTTGGGACCTTAACTTTCCCAAGATTTGAATTACAAGGGTTATGGCTGGGTCTTTATTTTCCATCTTTCATTCATCCACTTTCTATTAAAGGGTAAGTTATTTGATTATCATTTTTGCAAGTTCACCTTGGATCTTTTTTTTAACCATTTATGGCATGAATATATATATATATATATGGGGAATATTATTATGCATCCATCCCTCACCTACATTTACACAATTGAAAATATTTATGTGTAAAAGAAGAAAAATCTTTTTTGGTTATATGCAAAAAAGGAATGCTTATATACAAATAAAGAAAGCCATGCAAGCATCCTGCACCCTATGGTGAGGGATGGATGCATGGTAATATTCCTTTTTCTTTCCATATATATATTCACCCATTCAAATGGATTGGACTTGTGAATCAGTTTGCATTCATTTTGGATAATAAAGATCTATTGGCCATTGATCAAGTGGTTAGTTTAATTATTTAAGCCTCTATCACTATATATGAGTAAGTATGGGGGGTGGGGGGAGATCTTTTGACCACCCCCCCCCCCCCCAAGTGGAACCCTAGTGGGCCCCACTAAAAACTGCTCCCTATATATTTATATATATTCAATTTATATGTATTCTATGCAAACAAATGGGCAAACGAGCCCTTGAAGTAATCAGAGTATGAAACTGAAATTTAACATAAAATAACTCATATTTAGTAAAGTTTCTTCATAAAGAGATCTAGAAGACATCATTCTGAGAAGCCAGAATGCTGAGTGTCAATTCATGGACTTGACCCGCTCTTCTTAAAGCGTGAAGTTTCCAAAGTTACAAACTATGCTAGCTATGGTATCCCTTAATTATAATTGGGGTTATTTCCCCTGAATGGTATATTGCCAAGACCACAAGAGTATCTATACAGATATTGCACACGTGTTTACTAAGACAAGATAAAACAAATCACTATTGATATAATTTCTTTGCCCAGCTAGAAGGTGCTTGTTGTTGAGGTTACTATTCAAATGGTAAATTAATAAATGTGAGTTGAGTTCCATAAACCTTTGCATTTGTCTGGAGTCCGGGTATGAGAGACTTTCCTCCTAATTCTTGCTGCAAATCATAATGGAAAGCAATTATGGTAGTGCAAAACAAAATTCACAAAAAAAGAAATAAATAATTGCTCAGAGGAAAGGTTGATTTACGTTCTATTTATTAGGTGGATAAGAAACTTTTACAGTTGTTTAATCTGCATTTATAGGAATCAGACTTATGAGTTAAATATTAAATTCTCGGTTGATCCCTGACTCTCAATGTACCTTGTGCAGACTCAAGAAAATCTGATGGAGCCGGGGCAAAACCCTTAAATCCTCAAATAATAAAGGTAAGAAAGTGCCAATGGTGAAATAAGAGTCCAAACAAACCTGAAGTTTAGTGCTTTGGGTTTCATTCCAAAATCTTTGGATCCTTGACATGAACAATGGAAGGGGTATTTATAGGTTTGGGTGGAAGTTCACGGCGGCCAGAGCCTTTTTGGCCCATTTGTGGGACCTTCCCAACTCTGCATGGCGCCCGGGGCCAACTCTAGCCCTTATGGCCCCTATGGCCAGCTTTGGTCCTGCATGGCACATGGGTTCACATCTGGTCCCCACCCGGGGCCAATTATGTGTCTCTGTGGCCCCTGGGGCCATTTGTAGCACTAGCCCTAGCCCTGCATTGCACTTGGGGCCAATTCTGGGCCTTCATGGCGCCCAGGACCATAGATGGCCCTCCATACATCCTGCCACATTTCTATAGATTTGTCAGAGCCATTTCCCGCTTGTTTTCATCAGTTTTGCTATATTATTTCCCTGAGTTAGTTGGTGCATTGCTTGTATTTGAAGGCCGTGTTGTTCCTTTACTTACTCATTTTTGGTGTCTTCAAATAGATATATCTGAGAAAACTAGAAAACAAAACAAAATAAAGAAGGGTTTTTACCTTGCGCATTTGCACACGATTTATTGTGTTCTTCAATATTTTCTCATGATACTCAGCTTCACGCAAGGACATCACCTTAATTGGATCCCCTTCGTAGACCCTAAAACAAGAGAGAATTTATTTTTCTTTGTTTGTTCTTTGATGTACAGTTTTCAACTGATCCCAGAAAAGATTGACTAATACCTCAATTGATTTATTACACCGTCCAATTGACACTGAACTTTGTCTATTTCATCTTGAAGGTCCTGCAATCCAAAAAGATTTAGTGTAGAGTAAACCGATAAGGAAGATTCTTTTCATAACTGAGCCTTTAGTGAATATTTACCGCCACTTGAGAATTCCCATTGCTTCCGCTTCTACTATCATCAAACAAGATGAAAAAAAAAATCAAAATATCATTGTTGAAGAAATAAAATACATGATAAGAAAACGATATACCCACCCAAAACAAAGTTGAGTGCCTTACTTTACTCGTAAATAAGAAGAATCCAAACCTGGTTAATGATATTAATTCATTCTCGGACTTCAACTTCTGTAGAGCCCTTTGCACAGACTACAGATACAAAGACCTTTCAGTACCCAAAAAAAGATAGCCATCAAACCTCAAACACAAACCAAGAGAACTACATCGGTGACTAGTAATGTCAAAGGGTTTGCTTCTTTATTCATAGGTCTAGTTTCCAATCCAATCAAATCCTTGCCTTGATGAAAATAAACAAATAAAAACGATGTTTACCTCTTGATTATTGATCCTTTTAATTGAATGATGGAGACAACATCGCAAAAGAAACATACACAAACCAAACCATGTCAGTAACAATTCATTCCCATCAAATAAAGGAAAAGGCATGGTGAGATCTAGTACAAACCAAAGCCATTATCTAATTACCTTCCTCTTTCATGCTCGGGGAGATTTACGAAACGGTCAAAGACTTCTTCAACCCTACACAAATTCTATCTCCGTTATCACCCTCGAAACATCAAGAAAATGGGATTAAACATGAACAAGTGTTTTGGATGAATCAAACCTTTTGTTCCCTGAGAAGAAACTGATCCTTCCGGAGGGAGAGAACACGATGAGTGCGATGTCGATATCGCACAGAACAGAAAGTTCATAAGCTTTTTTAATAAGCCCATTTCTCCTTTTTGAGAAAGTGACCTGCCTATTGATTGTGTTCTCGATTTTCTTAATCTGAAGCTTAGCCCTTCCCATATCCTACTGCCAACCCTCTCCTAAGGAAGAAACAAGAAGTGAAAATAGTAAGAGGATCCACTCCATATAAATAGATGGGTATTGATAGAAAGAAGCATGGGAAGAAAAAAGGTTGAGAAAAGAGAGAAGAAAGAGAAAAGGAAGCTGGAAAGAAGGTAGAGAAAGGAAAGAAGAAGGAGAAGAGGAAGATGGCTTCCCAACACATACGTTACCTTCTCTTCTGTATTTTCATGCAAACAAAGAGACTAGGGTTTTTTCTCCTAGCTAGCTCTAACCTTAAATAAGAGCTGGCCTTTCTTGAATGTGTACATTTTTGTTTTTTAGGAAGTGAAGGGCTGGAGAGAGCAAAAGCATTGTTTCTGGTGTTTTCTGCTTTATTTTATCATTTTCTTGTTGAGTGTGCTATTTGGTGTACACTAGCAAACTTTTTCTCGTCTCACATATGTTTTATAATTGATCCAACAATACTAAGAAACTAACAAAATAAAGAAAATGGAAATGAGTTTGAGGGCTGCGGCAGACCTAGCTTTTGAGGAGAGTTTTACTTATAAACTAAAAAATAGGAAATGAAGGTAGTTTTAGAGAGCATTATAAAAGAGGAAGAGTTAAAAAGATGAGCATGCGAGAGTGAGAGAAAGTAATATGCAAGAAACCCGCCAGGTGGCAGCACGCTAATAAACATAACGCATGACGTGAGGTGCGCGCGCAGCAGTGGCATTTGCTCAAGATTTTCCCAAGGATTCCGGATCCCATGAGTGTCTCATGCATGCTTCGTGTGTGGTAGGGCAGCCCCACGGTGGGGCTCATGAGGGCGGACCCAAATACAATTACACGGGTGTGATTTTAGAAGCTTCTTTATATATACTATTAAAATTTTGATTTTTTTATTTAATTTCTTCACTTGACCATTACCCACACCAACTAAATAAAAATTTTGAGTCCGCCATTGCCTGCCGCTCATCTACTCAAATTTGAGCGGCTTAAGATTGATCATATGAGAATCCGAGTTCCTTAAAAATTAAGTGCCCTCACTCTATATGGGATGTCCTCCAAATTTCGCTCTAATAAGAGTTAGTCTCACTATAAGATTGACTACATTAAAAAGTTGATATACAAAATCTTATGCATTATTAATCATATATCCATTAACTGCGTTATTCATCATGAGGCGGATCTTACGGTGGGGTGAACTTCCTTTGGAATAAAATTTGGAAAAATTTCTTATGTCGAGAGAGGTTTCAACTGGAACCTATTTTCAAGTGGGCCTCACCATGGAGTTCAACTCTTTTAACCTAGGAATTTTCTAACCAAGGGGTAAAGTAGTTGGCTAGGACTATGGTTCAAGAGCCGGAGGGTGCGACTTCAAACACATACACATACAACACTCACACACACACACACACACACACACACTCTCTCTCTCTCTCTCTCTCTCTCTCTCTCTCTCTCTCTCTCTCTCTCTCTCTCTCTCTCTCTCTCTCTCTCTCTCTCTCTCTCTCTCTCTCTCTCTCCAAGCATTAACGTGACTTGTCCGGTGGATGAGGGAGGTAAGGACTCAATTTGCTTGAAGAAATAGACGGTTTTTGAAGAGATCGGACACCCTCATCATTATATGCAAAATAAAAAAAAACTTATAGATTTTCTAAATCTGAGATTCAGAGCATCTAGAGTCAAAATAGAAAAACGCTGGCTTTTCTAACATCACCAAATGATTATTTAATAGAATAGATTTTTTTAAAAGTCTTTTTACATGTTGATATTGTAGTATTACAAGAAATTGAGGACTTTGTCCACGGCATAGAAAAGCAAGAGCGGAAATAAAAATCCGAAGTTGTGGTGTTGGAAATCTTTGATTTAATGACTATTTAATATTCGTGATTTACCATGGCAAGTTAGACTATCCTGAACAAAGCAATTCAGAAGAAAAGGAAACAAGGATCCCTTTCCGTGGAACTTACACTGCAGAAATGTGGCTTAAAAGTATATGTCAAAATGGAAAAATGCAATAATATGCCAATAATCCTAATTAAAATTGAAAATTTCTTGCTGATAATTCTATAAAGTTCTTTGTGCCAATTTCATTTAATCTAATGCATATCCAGCAGGCCTGGGAGCACGACTACCCATTTTGAGGAGGTTTCAATTAAATTACAAGATATGATTTCTTGAATTAGCCCTGGCATATGAATTAGAACAGGATCATTGAATCCCCCTCACTGGAGGGCGACGTACCCCACTTGCTTCTTTTTATAGCAGTGCATTGGGCATTGGGTTACAGTGATCCAGTTGTATCTTGTGACATTTGGACACCCATACCAAAAATTAGAACCGTCCTCGTGATTCAATCCATTTCTCATAGGGTTAACTAAAATGTTAAGTGTCGATGAAAAAGTGTTTTTGTATATACCCAAAACATTTCTAGGATTTCGAAATAGCACCCCTGTTGTTTAAGTATCGCTACATCCCTACTCTTATAATTTAATTACCTTATATATATAAAAATCTGCAATCTTACCAGCATGCACAACTGCCGTCAACCATGATTTTTTTTAAATGAAAATAATAGCTTTGCTCTTACAGCCATATACTAAAATGGTACGTCATTATTTTAAAAAAATAAAAAGAAGGAAAAAAGCCATTGTCTTCTCTCAAATCTCATTATCTTTCGCATGCATACAAAGCATAATAATGTATTTTGGAACTTTCATCAATTTGACGGTCATACATGGATTGTGGTTCACTATGATTTGTTTGAATTTAATAAAATAGGCTCTTTATTGATAAAATTGAATTTATGTAGGGTTACTTTCTCCCATTAAAATATTCTATAGTAATTGTGAATGTTACAAGCTTTAGAGAGAAAAAAGTCTAATAAAAAAACCAATAATCCATACAGCTCACAAATTTAATCCATAATAGAAACCTTGTAACCCTTATAATTTAAACCTATGACCTTTAGAAGAAAATCAATCTTCACTACCTCTGATACTAATGAGGATTTGTGTATAAAAGTTAGTGAGTATATATATATAGGGAGCTCCTCTACTGAGGGTGAGCACCGCTTTCTAGTGAGGCCCACTAGGGGCCCTACATGGGGATGAGACTGCTTTGGGGGGGGGGATAGAAAGATCTCCTTTCCACCTACACATAAATGATGATAGAGGTTCAAATCATCATCCTAATCACTTGATCAATGATCGACAATTTTCACCATCTAAAATAAGTGCAAGCGAATCTAACAGTCCAATCAAATTGGATGGGTGCTAAGATTATTACAGGGGATAGTTATTTTATGGTCCACTTAGATGGATCATAAGTTAGTTCCCACTAGGTATGTTAGAAAATAATGCTCACTTTATCGTAAGCACCTATACTTAGCAGAGGTTTTCCTTACATATATATATATATAAGTAAAACGAGACAAGGTTTATTGTATGCTACAATGACTTGCCCGTCATGACGGATGTAAATAGGTCAAGCCTATGCTGGAGCCAAACCTAATTAGCATTCTCCACGCTTAAACTTGTAGGTAATCTGCAATGGGTCTAATGTCTACAACCCCATCCAACTCCATAATAAGTCCATTAAACTGCATATTATTTTTATCGTTTCATGTAGATTTATGGACTTATTAAGGATTATATATTGAATTTCAAAAAATCATGCATTAGTGATTTCAAAGTTTTTTTTATGTGAAATTTCAATTAAATTAAAAAAATAGCATTTTTTATGAAATTATTCCTTCTAATTATCTTATTATTCTCTAAATATCTTCAAATTCACACATAAACTCACATATTTTATTTGCAGCATTCTATAGTTCATGAAAAACTAAGCAACACGATATATTTGCATGAGTTCATACATGGTGAATTGGGCCCCATGCATAGCATGATAGTTTTCTACACGAAATAATAAATGCTAATTTTTTTAAGAAAAAATCAGAAATTTAAGGCCCACATGAACAAGATTTCGAGAGGAGAAATTCAAGAAAAGAAAGAGAATAAAAATTGAAAAGAGCAAACACAAATATGGGACCCACTTCTTGGGCATGAATCCCAAGGAGGTGCTGCCATGGTGGGACCCACATAAGAAATATGCATTTTGTGAATGGGTTTAGCATTTTGACAAACTTATATTATTCCATATGTGGAGCTGAGAAAACATTGGTGTAAATGTGTTTAGATGAAAATCAGAAATTATATAGTGTTATCATGTAATTGAAGAGTGGTGATCTAATATGCATTATCTTTTTGGTTTTAGATCTTAGGGCTTGTTCGCATATATGTAGAACAAAATATTTCTAATTTAAATATTATAGAATAAATATTACATAATAAAATATTATAACATTACAATATTTCGGTATTATTGTTTGGCCGTTCCTAAATGATTCAGTAGATTTTGAATTGAGTTGTTTGCCAGTTATCTCATATTATAATACACATTAAATTCAAAATTGACCTTAATTTTCAAATCAATGAAATGGTCAATAACTTTATGATTTTATTTTAATTATTTTTAAATGATAGGATAAGAATAACATTTTCTAGAAATCCAATTTTATGAAAATTAAAGTGTTCAATTATATTTCATAATATGGAACTCAGGGTAAAGTTGGTTTCTTTGATTTTTTTAAGAATTTATGCATGCAAACAAACATATTATTAAATTTCAAGATAAGAAAACTCTTGGTAAAATGAGTTTCTTTGAATTTGTAGAAATTCAATTTCATGCAAACAAATAGATCTTATTTTTCTCGGCATAATGGGTACCATTGAATTTTTAGAAATTCATATCCATACTAATTGACCTACCCCAATCACATTTTAACAATAATGAATTTATTTCTGTAAATTCCTAAGAACTCAACTTCGTGCAAATAAATAGACATTATTATTTGTTCAAGATAAGAAATTAGTAGTAAAGTTGTTCCTTATAATTTCAAAGAAATATTTTCATGTAACCAAATAGATCGGCCTAAGCAAGATAGGCAACTAAAATTTTATGAGTCTTCTATTCTCACCATTTATCAATCAATATGATTTTTTGAGCTAGGTCCCATAAAATGTATATTTTGGATCATGGTCAAAAAAGATATTTTTTTAAGAAATGGAGAAATAATTAATTTATCCTATTCAAGGCCCACGAATGATTATTCTCACTATGTTCATTGCATCAAATTTCACTTTAATATATAAAGGTATATTATTCACACAATGGTAGTGCCACATAAGTTGTAATGACCAGAGATTTAGTAGTAAAGTAAAAGCAAAAATAGAAATCATATCAAGAGGGGAAAATATAAAAAGTAAGAAATGGATGTGCCCCAAGAAAAGAAGGTTTGGGTAGTTTTGCATTTCTCTTTGCATGAAGAAGATAGGGGGAAAATGAGAGTTTTTGAGAACGGAGAGGGAAAAATGAATTGTAAGAGTAAGCTAGCAGGGATTTTTTTTTTTTTTTTGAAGATTTCAAAATTCAAGTTTGAATTCAAAAGGAATCTAAAAAATGAAAGAAACCTAGAAACTTTGTGGCCAATAAAGCAAGCATGGAAAGAGAATAAAGAGGAGAAAAATTAGCACAAAATACAAGCTAATGCTGGTTTTAGTATTTGTAAATAGGCCATTGTTTTTTTATTTTAATATTTGTCAAGTCCTTAGAATAAATATTCCTAACTATAATGGGCAACCATCATGAAGTTTGTGTTTAATTTTTACAAAAATGACAACTTAACCCTTACACCCTTGAAATAAAAAATGGGTATACATTATTATTTGTAAAAATTTTATAATTTTATCCCAATTTCCAATGCCCTCTCTCAATAACTCTCTCATCCATATAAAGAATAATCATATATTTTAAAACTATTATCAATCAAATGGTGGGCCATGTATGGACAGGATAAATTAGAATTCATTATAAATATATGTGTTGATTGTCATCATGATAGTTTTAGACTTAATGAAATGGGTCATAGATTGAGAGGATTGGATTTATATATGGTATGTTCTCCCACAAAATATAACTTTTAATCTCACAAGAGAAAAAATACTACGTTTTTAAAATTATTATGCATATATGGATAAAAGAAACAAGCAAAAGTATCATTTTACTCTAGAAAATTATGGTGGTTGAAAGTTTATTGATTTTAGGGATACAAAAGATATTAAAATGAAAATGCAAGGGTCTTATTTAGAAATACTAGAACCATATGGGCTTATTTACAAATCCTATAAACCTTAGGGGGGTATTTACAAAAAATTCAAATTATCTCCTAATTGAAGATATTTTTCAAATGGGGCCTATGGCGGAAATTTTCATAGAAGCAATAATGAAGAACAATTTAAAAAGTTCTTGCACAACAAGGAATCACAATCCTTTGCTTCTTTCCTCCACTTTCCTAAAAATAGTGAAACGTGGAGGCAAAACAAAGAAGGTTCCTAATTTCTCTCCAACTTGTAACTATTTTACTAGTTTTATGGATGGACGCGATTATCAACGTGCTCCCTTTGATTGTTTTTATCATCTAAATTTCTTTGATTTCGTATTTTCAACGTGATGAGTGAAATTCTTAGGGACCTCTAATGATAAAAATACACTTGTTGGAACCTAGATGAATAATATATCTCACAAAAATAATTCTGAAGTTACAGCTTGGCTCATCATGATGGGAGAGAAAATCGACGTCATACGTTGGAGGCGACGAATCCAATTCCTTGGATGCAAAATTAATATTCTAATCAGATTAATATTCTAATTTGATTGTTTCCAATTGGTTTCATGATTTTACTTTATGGTAGTTGTAACAATCTATGTTTGGAATAGATTTTTAGCATAGGGTTGAGTAGATTAGGAATTTTTAATGGTTGTAAAGTTATAACTAATATTAATTTCAGAATATTTATTGCTGGTTGTATAGGTTACTTTTTTAATGATAAATTTAGATTTTAATTAGGTTTGGATCATGCGAGGGAGGTCAACTATAAAAGCTCTTCTCACTTAGCCAATTAATGAAAACATATCAAGCGAAGAAGAAAAATCTACATATGGTTTTCATCAATCTAGAAAAAGCTTATGGTAGAGTATCGAGAGATTTAATTTTGTAAGCATTGAAGAAAAAGAATGTTCCAATAATTTATTTTGAAAATTTTAAAGACATGTATGAAGGCAACAAGTGTGAGAACTACCTGTAGAGAAACAAGTACATTCCCAGTGACTATTGGTTTGCATTGAGTGTTAACCTTAAGCCCTTATCTCTTTACATTAATTATAAATAAGTTAACTGCTCATATTGAAGAAGAGATACCCTAGTGAACGTTGATTACAGGTGATACAGTAGTGTTGGTAGATGATTCAAGAGATTGTGTAAATACAAAACTTGAGAGTTAACATTAAGACTTTAGAATCCAAAGAATTCAAAATAAGTTATACAAAGACAGAATATATGGATTATAACCTCAGTGGGCATATATAAAGAGCTGAAACGACAGTAAGAATTGAAACACAAGAGATACCACAAAGAGATTCTTTCTGCTACCTCGACTTAATAATTAGCAAGAATGGAGGGATTGATGAAGATGTTGAAAATAGGATAAATGCGAGATAGTTGAAGTGAAGACTTGCTTCTGCAGTACTTTGTAACAGATGATGTCAAAAAAATTAAAGAAAAATTTTACCAGACAGTGATTGAAGCAATTATGACCTATAAGGCAGAATGTTGACAAATCAAGAAGCAACATATTCATAAAATGAATGTAGCAAAGATACAAATGTTGAGGTCGATATGTAATAAAACTAGAAAAAATAAAATAAAAAACAATAATGCTAGCCACACTCCCTATCTCACAACTGTCATATATGGCATGCCTAACTCATTTGTTTTGTTTTTAATATTGTAGAGATGAAGGAGAAGGAAAAGGAAATTTCCACATATAACAATTGTGAGATGACGAGTGGGGCTAGCATTATTGAATTCAAAATTAGCACTTCCAATAGTATTTAGGGGTAGCATCAATATGAGATAAGATTAGAGAACTTTGTTTGAGATAGTTTAAGCATATTAAATGTATATTGTTATTGACACTGGTTAGAAAAAGTTTGGCCATACATTTGGATGGCCCACCAAAGAGAAGGGCTAGGCCTAAGAAGATGTGGATGGAAGTAGTAAAATCGGGTCTAAAGAAGTTTAACTTAATTAAGAATTTGGCTTAGAATAGGTCAAATTGGAGAAATATAATTAAAGTAGCTGACCCCAACATAGTTGGAACATGGCTTTGATGATGATAATGATGATGAATTAGGTTCGAATCAAGTGCTTTCTATGACTTTCCCTATGGATCTACATTAGGCTTACTGTATCTTGATGACCCTTCCCTTGGGGGTAGCAATTGTTAAGTTAATTGCACTGCTGTCAAGAAGTGGCTACATTAGCAAAGTGAAGGTAACTTTCTAAAATTTCCTCTTTACTTTTAAAGCATTCGTGAGTGTCGTTTTTCATTTTTAGCATTAACTAGCAACTTAATGGAAAGCTCAACACATACTCTTCAATGTGTGTCTCATAGGTCATCAATTAAGCTAAGTTGTGTGATTTTCTAGATTTCTAGGTGGTGCATGCATGGAATGCTAAGCCAGCCCCCACATGTAGATTAGGAAAATTCAAATCCGATTTAATAAATTTGATTTTTTTTTTGAAAGTTTACTTTGTTAGAAATTGTTTCGATTTTTAAAATCTGTTTTTTTAGTAATTTGTTATTTTAGGTAGTTTTTAATAAAAGTATGATTTTTTTTATGGTAACTTCATAATTTTAGAAAGTTTCCTAAAGTGGTGAGTTTCTAATTTTTAAAAGTTTATTAATTAATCTTAAAAATATGATTTTTTTTGTAATTTCTTAATTTAGGTCCTTTCTATAAAAAAAATCAGCCTGCCACCTCTCTTGTTTGCATTCATGTATGAACACGAAGCCAAAACCAATTTGACAATATGATTAAACAAAGCGCTTACAGTGAGGGGAATCCAAGAGGTTTATTGACATTTTTGAAAATTCAAATTCTCCCGATTCATCTAGATCATCTAAAATCATGGCGGATGTACCAAGTTGGATTGGTAACAACAATGACAATCCAAAACCCAATCCCACTCAATGCAGTGGGAATGATGAAGTTGTGGCTAACCAACGGGCAAGGACATTATGTGATTATCTCCAACCCACACAATCAATGTTGTGATTTTCTGACAATCACCCGTTGTGCACATACATCAATCACAAGATCAACAATAACAAGCCACACACAAGAAGAGATACGAGATTTACGTGGTTCACCCAAACAGGGCTACATCCACGAGCACAGAGACGATCATCTTCACTATCACAAGTAATAATACATAGAGACTCTCTCTCTCATATCGTCTCACCTACGTTGTGTGGGTACACCACGGGCAAGAGAGCTCTCACCTCTCTTAAGCGCGCAAGATCTAGGGTTACAGACTATACATATATAGTCTCCGCTTTCTTGGCCACCAATAAAGCCCCGGTACAATTACCAAAATACCCTTGACCTTAAACCAGTCCCTAGCAAACACAGTGGACTCATCCGGCTAAACCGGAAAACAAGACATAAACCCAACAATCTCCACCTTGGCTTGAATTCCGCACAACTCAAGTTACTAGGAGATAAAACAGCAATGTCTTCACGTACCTTGCTGAATGGTATGTCACTGCACCAACGATGCAGTTTTCTTCAACATTTTGACTTATTGAACCAGCACATGAACTTTGAGCAAAGTTCATCTCGTCAAACTCCACCTCGAACTGAAAGCTCGAATCATTGACAAATCTAAATGATATACTGAATCACTCACCATCCTGCCCCATCTTCAACATCACTGTGAAGATCCAATCACCACAAGCATGCAAGCAAAACAGATCGGGAATACCAGTCCAGATGACTTCACAATTGCAGAAAACCTCTGCCTCCGAGCAGTCAAAAAACTCCATTTGACCGGGCCTCTGATCAATCAATCAAACAACTGTTTGACAACTGCTGACGCATCAGCTCCTCCTTGCTGCTTCTTCGGCTTTGGCAAGATGAACAACATCACATGCGATCATGTGAACCCCAAACGAATAACTTCGTTTGAATCAGCAAACCCTTTGCAATTAGGCCGGCGACTCCTATTATTGGGTTTGCAACAACAACCAGGTCGAGTAGACCCGATTCAAGCCTGAATCCACATTTGTTCAGATCTCCTTCAGATTTCTCCATCAAGTTATAGATCTCGTCATCACGAGCACTTTGGAAGAAACGGATCTAAAATTCGACTCAGGATGGCTCCGATAACGTAGAAACAAGTTTATATGCTCCAATCGGTCAAACCCCCTCCTTGACTGTCAAACAGCCAATCAACCTCTTCCACTGCGTAGATCTACTCGAAACGAGTCCGTAGGCGCAAACAGATCTCCGATCGGACATCGGACGATCAAAATATCGCAGAAACAATTTCAGCCGTTGAACTTGGTCAAACCTGCCTGTTGACCGTTGATGACGTCATTGCTGACGTCAGTTCTGCTGCTCTGCTGACTGGGCTGAACTCTGCGAACATGGGTCAAGTTCTTACCCAACCCGGAAACCAGAACTGCACTCTGCTGGATGCACTACTGGGTTGGGCTTCTAGTACACAGACCAGGTCGATCCGACCCGACCCGGCCTGAACCTGCTGGACTGGGCTGCACCACAGGTTGGGTCGAAACGACCCGACCCGAAACCAGAACCCGGAACCTGCTGGCCTGGGCTTGTTCTCCACGGTGGGTCAGGTCGAACTGACTCGACCCGAACTCGAAAATCCCAAAACTGGGTCGTCTCCTTCAACAGGCGCTTGTTGTGCGGTGGGTTCTCTGCAACCCGGTTGCAGACGGTGGATCACACCACGGTTTGCTGTGGCACCAGCGACCAACAGCGAGGCACGGAGACAGCACTGCGACGGCGATCAGCTTCGGGCGGCGATCATCGGTGAACGGCCGGCAGTACCCTTTTTTTTTCTTTTCTGGTTTCTGGTTCTGTAACCAAACGGCTCCCGAGCCGTTTTCCTCGGCTGCAATGGGCATGGACAGGCAACAGCGACGGCTGGCGGCGACTGCGACGGTGTCGATTGGAAGTCCGGCGAAGGCGACGGAGACGGCGAGAAGCCCGGCGAGAATCCCGGTGAGAATCTGATGTTTTCGAATGTTTCGAATGGCAGTTTTTTTTAACCTTTGTGGCCCACTGATCAGACCCAAAGAATCGGATCGCTCCTCTGTTTCAGAAAACAGAGACAAATCCCTGTCTTATTCTCTGTTTCTGTAAAGAGTACAATGCCCGTTTCTTCCTCTCTCTACCTTCTCTGTTTTTCTGCCTTCGCTGATGCAAAACCGAAACAGGCATCATCTGATCTCCCCTGTTTTCTGTGATGACAAACAGAATCCGATCCATACGCCATTGATCACAACCGCTGCAATCACTTCGAGATCTGAAAAACATGTGAATCCTTTTTCCTCTGATCCAGCGAGACCGGAGAACCCAATCTCGTCTTCTTCTTCTCCGATGGTGGCCCAACTAGAAATCATGAACCTGATCTCTCTTCCTCTGTTATGAAAATAGAGATCCGAACCCTTCGACAAGGATTCAATCAATTGATCTTCATGCGCACAACCGTCAAGCCACTAAGTGATCTCCACCTCGCTCAGGAACCCGAGGAACACCAACCTCGGCTCTGATACCAATTGTTTTGCTTGCATGCTTGTGGTGATTGGATCTTCACAGTGATGTTGAAGATGGGGCAAGATGGTGAGTGATTCAGTATATCACTCAGATTCGTCAATGATTTGAGCTTTCAGTTCGAGGTGGAGTTTGACGAGATGAACTTTGCTCAAAGTTCATGTGCTGGTTCAACAAGTCAAAATGTTGAAGAACACTGCATCGTTGGTGCAATGGCATACAATTCAACAAGGTACATGAAGACATTGCCGGTTTTATCTCCTAGTAACTTGAGTTGTGCGCAATTCAAGCCAAGGTAGAGATTGTTGGGTTTATGTCTTGTATTCCGGTTTAGCCGAATGAGTCCACTGGGTTTGCCAGGGACTGGTTTAAGGTCAAGCGTATTTTGGTAATTGTACCGGGGCTTTCTTGGTGGCCAAGAAAGCGGAGACTATATATGTATAGTCTGTAACCCTAGATCTTGCGCGCTTAAGAGAGGTGAGAGCTCTTTTGCCCATGGTGTTCCTACACCACGTAGGTGAGACGATATGAGAGAGAGAGTCTCTATATACTTTACTTGTGATAGTGAAGATGATCGTCTCTGTGTCCGTGGATGTAGCCATGTTTGGGTGAACCACGTAAATCTCGTATCTCTTCTTGTGTGTGGCTTGTTATTGTTGATCTTGTGATTGATGTATGTGCACAACAGGTGATTGTCAGAAAATCACAACAATCAATGGCACCCTCATGTATGGTTTTTCCTGCTACTGTATGACACTTTGGAATTAAGTAATTGGGTCTACATAACTCTTACTTAAATTTCGTGGGCGTGATGTCACAACCAGAGCCTAGGGTTCGGGGGTTAGCAAAAGCCAAACCTAATGACACACGTACTCCCGTACATGTACACGTAGACCGAGTCTAAATGTACACGCACAAGGGAACATTCACACGTGCCAAACATGTACGCGGAAGCTGTAAATATCAGAAACATCAAACTAATAGTGCAAGAAGAGAATACGAAGAAAGAACTAACATAATTACATGTGAAGGTCTTACAAAATGAACAAAATAATATATACAATCATGACATATACAAGTATGAAGATCCTCAAAACAAGAAACAAGACTCCAATGCCATGCCAAGAACGCTCTCCCGTGGAGTAATCACATCCACTCCTCTAGACCTGATGGGGCCTCGGGGGTCTCATCTGGAGTCTGGCCGACCGGCGAGGGGTCGGCAGGGGTATCTGGGCCTGCAACACCAAAAACAACTGTGAATACGACGATTCAGCAAAGTATAACCCATAACAAGTTAACACACGCTGTGTCTAATAGAATAAATGCCATGCCAAGAATGCTCTCTCGTGGAGTGATCACATCCACTCTCTAGACCTGATGGGGCCTCAGGGGTCTCATCTGGAGTCTGGCCGACCGGCGAGGGGTCGGCAGGGGTATCTGGGCCTGCAACACCAAAAACAACTGTGAATACGACAATTCAGCAAAGTATAACCCATAACAAGTTAACACACGCTGTGTCTAATAGAATAAAGGACATCTGTAGATTAAATAAGGCATTTTCATATACTAGGCTGTCATGCAAGAAAGAAATATGCTATGCGAATCAATGGATACATGCAGTGTACATAACTAGTGGCTATTACATTGCCATATGCTCCCAAAAGAGAGATCTTGTATCGTGCAAAGAACACCATTGTCCGGGCCAGGGTACAATGGGTCTCGGTTTCCTGGGGTCCGGTTCCCCAAGACGTTTTCTTACTGCAGCAAGGCCATGTAAACTATACCAAATTCACCCCGTCGGGATCCTAAGGCTGAGGCTAAGTAGTGCCTGACCATACAGAGTCAATCATGAAAACCCTGAGTAGATCGCAACAGCATATCATACGTGCATATATGTGGACATGTCTTATACGTGAAATTACACATACATACTCAAGGTCAAGAACCACAATGTGAAAATAACGGAAAACAAGATATTAGAGAGTTATAGATCAATGATCGAATGCAGTATGTTATGCAACAAATCATGCGAAATCGGATCATCTTTATTTACAAGCCAATGCTAATCTAAGTATCCGGTGTTTCTAACCGTGCATGATGATGTAGTTTTAAGTTATTCGATGCACCGTTGTCTAGTGTTGCATTGAATCGGCGGTGCACGAAGTCCCTTAAACCAACACCCATGGGGAGGTGCTTAACATCCGGATAACGAACATGGATGATTCGCAGCCTTCGAGATCATTCACGCGTTGTATCACATTCCGTTGGGCAGGTCTAGGTGCTCTACATTCTATCATGAAGGCCATATCGGTCTTTCCCTTACACCTATCCTTGTTCTTCATTATTCTAGTGTGGATATGGCTTAGCCGTAGGCATCTTACGGCGTAGCCGTAATATGCACTGCGGCTCCACTGCTGTCCCCTTTACTGTTCATCCGCAGTTACGGTTCACCCGTATTTTGTTCTACGGCTTAGCCGTGGCTGGGCCGTAGAAGGTCTGTCAATTTGAGTGCTCTCAGTTAATCCAAAAAAAGCACCCTGTATTGATCTACGGCTGGGCCACGACTGAGGTTCGGCTTAGCCGTAGTGCAATACACGACTTAGCCGTGCCCTAGCCATAAAGGAAAACTGGATTTATACCCTCTCTGGACTTTAAGCCGTAAGTGACATACGGCTTAGCCGTACATGCACGAAGTCAATGTTCTGAATCACGTACAGAAATCCTGTGAAATCATTAGAATTGCAAATATCCAATAGAGATAGATAAAGTACTAATCAAATGGGCTGTAAACACATTTTTTTCCATACAAATTCATGTGAACTAACCAAAATCAAATGCATACCAACATGGGTTCTTACAGATTATGGTTATACTTGCCTCAATTGAATTCAATTACATAACTTGCTATCCTTGGGCCCAAACACAACCTAACACCAACCACAACAACATGCATGCATGAGAATTTGAAAGACCTATCGTGCACTCATGGAAACAAGAAGGAGAAGAATAAGAATGAGATGAGGGAGATGGAAGAGAATCCCAACTCACCTCACAATCAACACAGTAGAGCTTGCAAAGAACCAAAATCCCTCAATTGAGCTTGATCGATGGAGGAGAGAATTCAGGAGAGGGAGAGAAAGCTCTTCACGTGCACAGTGAGGAAAAGAGAGAGAGAGAGAGAACGTGAGTTTGTAATCGATGGTCTGGGTCTGAAGTTTATATATATAAGTAGATGTCCAAATTGCAATGAAGTCCAAGTCATAATTCTATTTTCAGTTTGAGTCAAATCCTGGTCCAATGGAATCATACGGCATTGTTTGCAAACGACGTAGTTACGAAAGTTGACGAGCTCAATGAAAGACACGTGTTGAGATCAAGATGATGCAAAAATGACCATGTCTTAGAAAAGCTAAAATTACGAAAAAGGGCTTGGTTTACTTAATCCAGGTCAAACTCAACTCAACTACCTATCCATGACCCGCAACGAAAACAAAACTCAAACAAAACACAATTAGCAATGAAAACAAGATTAATTAACCGCTAAACGAGGTCAAGCCGGGTCGGAGTGTTACACTTGATTAAGAAAACCCATACTTTTACCTTGTTAAGTCCATAAAATTTCATCATAAAATCATCATTTCATATAGAATTATAGACTTAATTAAGTTAAATGCACCGTTTTCACTGAATTTTATCATTTTATGCATTTACACTTCAAAATCTGGTTTACAAGCAAATCATACATATTTTCTACATCATTTTACCATCTAATGAAATTTTTAAAAATTTTGAGAAATCCTAGTTGGATTAGGACTCTTCCCTAAAGAATCACAGTCACATCATGACTCCTTAATTAATTTCAATTTTAGCTCATTATTGCAGGAGATGAAAATTCTGGAAACCACAAAGTCAAGAAAAATAACTTTGTGAAGAGTCTTAGTTGAAGTAGAACATCTCCCGGGGCCCACCATTCAAGTAGAAGAGATGTTCCGCATGGCAGGGTTCACAATGCTTGCAGTTTTTGAATTAATTCAAATTATCTCTTAGATAATTCAAAGAAGATAATTTTGGTGAGAGATAAATGCCGAGAAATTTGAATTAGAGATTGATTCATCTTTTCACATTGGAAATTGAATTCAAACTAATTTCAAAGATGGAAATCCAATTTAAGTGGGAAATAGAAAGATATCTAGAAATAGAGTCCAAAATGAGAGAAGATTGAGAGTTCATCTCATTTTTCTCAGGACAGTGTAGATTGAAATAGTCAAAACTCTCAAATTGAGTGTTGGATTAGGGCAATCTATATACTATTGGAAAGATCTTTTGGAAAAAATATCCATAGATTCCAAGATTGCACCAATTGGAGCTGAATTTATAAAATTATGCCTTTGGGAAGTTGACTGTGCATTTTTAAACTGAATTGTAAATAAATTGCGAGTTTTCTCCCATTTTTCACAACCAAGGTGGGTCTCATCCCACTGTTGTACAATGTTTAGGCCCCACTTGCATTATATATAATTCCGGGCTCCACCACTTGCTATCTTTGAAGATCCACACCATATAAAATTATTTTTTGCACCAAACCACATGTGAAGACAAAGAGAGAGAATTCTCTCTCTAACAAGAACTCTACCATTAGGAAGCCAAAGCCAATCTAGAATCTCTCATCCCCATTAATTTCTATCCAAGCAAGAAGGACAAGAAAAATCTCTCTTTGAAAGAAGATAATTACAAGCAAAGAAGGAGTCCACATTCTTTGAATCAAGGGACCCCAGAAATTATATAAGGACCCTTGGGGGTGTGGGGTGGGGGGTATCCACTTTAGGATTGGGACATCCACCTCTAGTCCCCTTTCTCTCTCTCCTCTCTTCTCCACCTCTCTCATCTTCCTTAATTTATGGTTTTTAAAGGGATTCTAGAGCCCTATTCTAGAAATTAAGAACTAGAAAGAGAGTTTTTTAAGAGATCATTATACAAGACATGTTCTTGATAAAAAAAACTTTCTAAAGTTCTTTGCAATGGCGGGGTGATTATTTGATTGGAGTGAAGGAAAAATCTAAGTAGCCTATTATTTTAATTTATATATATTTTTTCCTTTCCTGATTGTTTGTTTTAATGGGTTTTGCAAAGAAAAATAGGTTTGTCTTCCTGCCAAAGGGGGGCAACTTCAGTTTCTGATTTCTTAATTAAATAAAAAGAATTTGATCACCTATGCGTAGATTTGATAGGCTGTGCTTAGAACTAGGATTCCTTGATGGGTTATGCTTTACTTTGATAGCTGATACTTATGATTTTTATTACATCTAGAAGTGAATGAAGTCTTAGGTTTCTAAAGTTGATTTTAATTTTAAAAAAATGGTGTGAAAGACAAATTTTTCGTATTAGAAATATTAACTTGTTTTTTATCTGAGTTATATTTTGAGATAAAAGGTTAAAATAATTGCATAAATTAAATATTTTGACTGCTTAGTGAATTCTGGATACTCTGATCTGTTATATTATTTTATTTTCTTTACTTTTAATTGCATTAGTTTTTTTTTCTTCTTCTAGTTATACTTCAAGTCAAAGTACTTGTTTTTCTTCAATTTAAAATAGTTTTAGAATCTACCTAGATTAGTACTTTATGGGTTCAACTTGTTCTTACCATTGTCTACTTACTGAAAACTACGCACTTACGGTTACTTATTTAAATTTACATTACAACTCAAGGAATTTGATGAGGTATGTGCCACATTGCAATCAATAATGTCAGGGAGGACATTTTTTTTTTAAGCTATTCCCTATTTATTGAAGAAAAATGTAAAATCATGGATACACTCCCTTAGGGCTAATTCAATTGCTACACAAAATGATATGGTGTGAGAATTTCTAAAGAAGTTCTTTAAGCCTCATAAAACAAACACCTTGAGGAGGCATCTCATGAATTCTAGGAAAAAGGAAAAAAAATCCACTTTAGGTGTTGGGAACATTTAAATGAGTAATTACTACTCGGTTGCCCACATCATGGCTTTGAGATTTGGTGAGTAATTGGTCTCTTCTATGAAAGATTAAGTTCTCAGGCTCGACAATTCGTAGAGTTTAGGGAGAGCTTCTAGAATGGATTAATACAATCAATCTCAAAATTATGTGTGCAAACAATCAACCAAGCAGTGGAAATAAATCAAACAACAAACACACACCACATGAAGACACAAATTTTACGCGAAAACCCAAATCGAGAAAAAACAAAGAGTCCAACCTGGACTATTAATCAAGCACTATGGATTTAACGCAGCTACAAGCCACTTACAGACATCCGCATGACTCTGTAATGTCAACCTCTTGTAAAGAATCACTTTACAACAACCGCATGTCGTTGCCTACTACAAATTCAATCAACTAGACGCCTTCTAATTGTTAGCTTGACTCCTCAGATCGTCTATGCTTAGAAAACAATCTTCTACTAGAGATGTAAAAGACAATGATCTCTAGAGCAGAAATTCAGCCCTTCAACTCTCCAATGAAAAAACTCTAAAGAATGTGATCTCCAATAAGCAGTCTCTTCTTAGAACAGTAAGATTTGTGTTCCCCACATTAGGGTTGAGAGATAACCCCTTTTTATAGCCCATAATACGTGCCTCATAAGTATATTTTGATTAGGAAAGGCGTTGGCATGAAATAGGCAAGTTCCCCTTCAAATCGGACTGAAAAATAGCAAGTTGGTGAATTTTTTGCACCTGTCCGATTGGTCGGATGAATGGCCCGATCGGTCGGATTACCATTCTGCGCGAGTGAAAATTTTAACATCTTTCTGCAAACTTCTTAAGGCTATACCTTTCTTGTTTCAACACTCCAATTAAAGCAATCTTGGGATCTACAGAATCTGCTCGAAAGGAGCTTTCCAATGGTAGGTCGCTTGCACATATCCGACGCTTAGTTTGTGAGAAATAACTTTTTTAATTCATGTTGTCTGTAGAAAATCACTTGAATTTGCATCTTTTTCTTTGATTTTTTCACTTCAGTGCATCCGGCAACTCATCTCATTGTCTATACTCAAAGATATGTAAAATACAGCACTAATGGACTCAAGTTTTGTCCAACCCATGAATTTGCCAATACAAAAATCCTTACAATCTCCCCTTTTGGTAATTCATAGACAAAACTTCCTATACAATCATTTTACCCAAAAATAAAACCAAAAATACATTGAGTAAATTGAAACAGCAAAGAGAATTTTACCATCAGCTCTGCACTAGTTACAAAAATATGTCTTCAAACTGCACAAAAATTCTCTATTCTCCCCCTGAATACAATATCTCTCCCTTTTTATCCATAATTGACAAAACAAATGATCATCATGCAGTAAAGTTGTCAACTTGGATCCAGTAATAGCTTCCCATTGATTACAACTCCCCCTTAATTATATCTTCGTAGCAACACTGGGGGTGGGAGCTTAATCATCTTGAAGAGGAGTTTTTGTATTTAGCTACCCACACTGGTGTAGTATAATCTTTCAGCACAGTATGAGCAACGTCTGTAGGTAAATCATATTTTTTAACCCAAATAGCTCTTGTCTTGACCTTTAGTTTAAACAGTTGTTTTCACCATTGCTTATACTTTGGCAAAACATACAGCTTCTTACAATGGGTACGAATGTATCCTTTAACTCCACAGTGATGACAAATGGATGTGCATGCAGGACGTGACACATTCTTCATTTTTAAACTACTCATCACATTATGAATATGTGCAACAAGTGGAGTAGTGTGTGCAATACTTCTAATAAAAATAGATTTACTGTTAGATTTTGAAGTAGATGCACCATCATTGAAATCAAGACTGCGCTTGTCACTAAACAGCTTCTAAATATACAAGATGTCTTCAAGTATCTTCGAACCAATATTCATTTTATTCAAAAAGGCTTTTATGGAATCTAGCTCAAACAACGCAATCTTTAGTTTCCTAGCCAAGTCTTCTTTTTCAGTCTTAACAATCTTCAAGTTAATTTTCAAGGTTTCAAACTCTTGCACAACCTTCTTAAAATCATCTTTCAGTAAGCCATACTTGTGAATCTCAGTATTTAGCTTGTCAGCCATGGAGTTTTTCTGTCCTTCTAACATATAAACCTGTGATTTGGCATCCTCTAACTTTTTCTTAAGAGACAAAATCTCTGTTTTCCACTTACGAGCATATTTTCAAATAATTTGCTCATCTACACAGACTTGTTTAACAAAATCCTATATTCTATATCCCAATTTTCTTCTTTATCTGAAAGAGCAATATCAGCATTCTCTGCAGCAGAACTATCATCAGACACAGTGGATCTAGCCATAAAAGCTATAAACTTGTCATTCGCAATATCCTTAGGGTCAGGTTTAGGGTCTTTCTCTTCATCGGAAGAATCATCGTCCCAAGTTTTCAGAGTTTTGTTCATGGGATTCTTTTTCTTGCTAAGACACTCATTGGCATAATGACCGTAACTCTGACATTCATACCACTTAACCTTTAACAAATTCATCTTTCTTTCTGACTTCGATCCTTTCCACTTAACTTTATTAGCCTTCATGAGTTTTTGAAACTGAACAATTAACTCAGTGATATCATCATCAAAATCCAGATCAGTTTCAATTTTCTTTGCAGATTGCTTCACAGATTCTTTGAAAGCTTTAAAAGCCAAATTGTTATTATTTACTAACTTTTCCTTATTTAAACGGTTTTGTTCGAAAGTCTGAAGATTACCAACCAACTGATTCACTGTGAGGGTTTTTAAATTCTTATTTTCTTCAACAGCATCCACCTTTGAACCAAACTTTAAAGTAAGAGACCTCAAAATCTTCTTGACAATTTTACTTTCAGGGATTACTTTACCCAAATTGAAAATAGAATTAATAATGTCATTTAACTTAGCATAAAACTGATTGAAGGTTTCTTCTTCTTCTATTGCAATGGTTTCAAAGGACTTATTTAACCTTTGCAACTTTACTTGCTTAACAGTGTCAGTTTCCTCATAAACAGTTTGCAAAACATCTCATGCTTCTTTTAAAGTTTTACAAGTGGAAATCCAACGAAACTCATCAGCAAACACTCCATTATAAATAACATGCATGGCCTTATTATTGCAATTAGAGGCATGTTTTTCTTTCTTAGTCCATTGGACTTTAGGTTTAGCAACTATTTGCCCATCAGCAGTAATAGTGGGTTTTAAATAATGTTACGTCCATGAATTTGCACAATTTAGGCATCATTTTAGATTGGATTATGGATTTAATTACGTTAAATGCATCATTATTCATTCAATTTCATCATTTCATGCATTTTCACCTAATTATTGGAATTTGTATAATTTTTGCACATCTTATGCATTAATTAAGAATGTTTGCAATTTTTCTCCGAAGAACCCTAGTTGGAGTAGAACTCTGTTCGGACGGGTCCCACTTCAATATGGGCTCTTCAGTATTTGATGTGTTTAATTAGAATGTGCAGAAAATGAAATTTGTAGGACCCACAGAATCCTGGATGATTTGGGTCCCATAGCTTGAAGATCCACACACTTAGAGTTCATCTGCCTGTGGATCCCATCTGAAGATCAGCTAAGGCTTCCAGAAGATATTATCTTACCCTATTGTACCAAGAAATATTCTTAGAGATAGAGTCCATTGCAAATTAAAATACAATCCCGTTTTTTTTCAAAATAGCCTATCGTAAAATGACCATAACTCTCAATCCAGACGTTGGATCAATGCAAATGACCCACCGTTGGAAAGCTCTTTCAGAGTAGATATCCGTGGAGCCCAAGATTGCACAAATCGGAGATGAAATGAGAAAGTTATGGGCCTAGGAAGTTTCATGTACATTTTTAGGCGGGATTGCAATTGCATCTACACCATTAAAGTATAATTGTTGCACATTTCTCTGTGGAGCCCATAAGAAGATCAGATAAGAATGCTTAAAGCTTCCACTTCATCTTATCTCTAAAATTTCTCTCATCTAAGGAGATGAACCCAATCAACATGCAGCTAATCTTATCTCTCAATCCACCAAAAAGAGCTCTAGATTCAATGAACCTGAGGAGTTAGAAAACTATAAAAGGAGGCCATGGGAGGCTCTTCCTCATTTCCAGCCAAATCTGGAAGTTCCTGATCTCTCTCTCTCTCTCTCTCTCTCTTTCTTCTCCACCTGTCCCCTCCATTAATTTCTATTTTTATTTTAAAGGTATTCTGGAGCCTTGTTCCAGAAACTAGGATCTAGAAGAAAGAACTCTGAGAGACCATTGTATAAGAAGAAGGGATCAATGAAGTTATTTTTGATGTTCTTTGCAATAGTGGGTTGAGTTTCTGATTAGAGCGAAAGATGAAGTTAAGTATTTTAATGTTCTAGCTTATATTTATTATTTTACTCTTTTCTGATTGTCTCTTGTTAATGTGCTTTTAAAATATAATAATAGATCTGTCTTCATGCCAAAGGCAAACCTCTGATTTGTATTCTTAATGAATAAATTTTGATCATGTATACTTACTTTGATAGATTATGCTTAGATCTATAGTTATCTTTGATAGTCTACGCTTAGTTTGATAGGTGATGCTTAGGATGTTCATTCTTTTATGAGGTGAAGGAGGTCTTGGGTATTGATTTTGTTTTTCTTAAGTAAAGTTGGTTTTTGCAATAGTCAAATTATCCGGATCCGAAACATTGACTTGTTTCTGATCTGAGTAATAATTGAGACAAAAGGATAAATTGATAACATAAATTGGAATTTTAAATAATTTAGTAGATTCTGGCTGCTCTGATCTATTTCTTATCATTATTATTAATTTGTTTAGTTTCTGATTTGCATATCACATTCTCTTTTATTATTGTTTTCCTTTTAAGAAAAATTCAGATTTTTAATTAAAAAGTTCAAAAGTGCTCTCTGTGGGATCGACCTGTATTTGCCACTATCTCAACAAGACAACTGTGCACTTGTAGTTTTAAGTAGATTGATTAAATTCACATCAAATAACCTTCTTCAACTCTATTCCACAAATCATCATCAATGGACTTGAGAAACCTAATCATCCTTTGCTTCCAATAAGCATAATTTGAACCATCAAACAATGAAAGCTTCACAGTGGATGTGCCTTTTTGATTAAGCACCATTCTAGATATCTCTTATGATCAAACATAGCAAATTAGTGTAACCTTGATCTGTTACTACTTGAAGGTTTTTGGGGAGAGCTTCTAGAATGGATTAATACAATCAATTTCAAAATTATGTGTGCAAATAATCAACCAAGCAGCAGAAATAAATTAAACAACAAGCACACATCATAAGAAGACACAAATTTTACGTGGAAACTCAAACCGGAAAAAAACCACGAGTCTAACCTTGACTATTAATCAAGCACTATGGATTCTCATGTAGTTACAAGCCATTTACAAACATCCACATGACTCTGAACCGTCAACTTCTTGTAAAGAATAACTCTACAACAACCGCCTATCATTGCCTGCTACAAATCCAATCAACTAGATGCCTTCTAGTTGTTAACTTGACTCATCAGTTCTTTTATGCTTAAAAGACAATCTTCTACTAGAGATGTAGAAGACAATATTTCTAGAGCGGAACTTCAGCCATTCAACTCTTCAATGAAAAAACTCTAGAGATAGTGATCTCCAATAAGTAATCTCTTCTCAAAATAGTAAGATCTGTGTTTCCCACATTAGGATTGAGAGATAACCCCTTTTTATAGCCCATAATACATGCCTTATAAGTATATTTTGATTAGGAAAGAAGTTGGCATGAAATAGGCAAGTTCCCCTTCAAATCGGACCGAAAAATCGCAAGTCGGCTTACTTTTTGCACCTGTCCGATCAATCGGATGAATGGCCCGATTGATCGGATTACCATTCTGCCCAAGTGAAAATTTCATCACATTTCTGCAAACTTCCGAAGGCTATAACTTTCTCGTTTCAGCTCCAATTGAGGCAATATTGGGCTTTACAGAATCTACTCAAAACGAGCTTTCTAATGGTAGGCACATGCCCATATCCGATTCTTAGTTTGTGGGATATGACCTTTTTAATCCATGTTGTCCGTAGAAAATCACATAAATTTGCCTTTTTTTCTTTGATTTTTTCACTTCAGTGCATCCGGCAACTCAACCCGTTGTCCATACTCAAAGATATGTAAAGTATAACACTAATTGACTTAAGTTTTGTCCAACTTATGAATTTGCCAACACAAAAATCCTTACAGTTGTGTAATGTTGATTTTTTATATTATATAAAGGTCTGAAAGTGTGCAAATTGGGATACATCCGAGGGAGTTGAACCTCCTAAGCAATCAAATACCCTAAAAGAGGGGGAATGTACCAACTCAAAGAGGATGACGATGTAAATTCAAAGATTGTCTCCTTGACAAGAGAAATCATGGTCATGAAGTTGGGGAAAAGAAAACAACCGGTTATCATCTATTAAATTTGTGAATGCGACACCCACAATCTTTTGAGGATTGTCCAACAATCCCCATATTCAAAGAGGTGTTGTAAGAGCAAGCCAATGTGACAAATGCATACCAAAGGCCGTTCAATAATTTGATAAGGAACATGTACAACCTAAATTGGCGAAATCATCCCAAATTTAGTTAGAGAAATAGGCTGATGGCTAACGAGGCTCCCATCCCCCAAAGACCTCCTCCTCCGAATGGTCCAAATGTGTCTCCTAACCAGAATATAAAGTATACACCATGTTGTACACATACAAAAGTTCTGATACCATTTGTTATAGCTATGATGCCACTTGTTAGATAGGATTAAGGGCAAACACATCAACATTCACCACACACATAGAGAAGAATATAAACATACAACCATAACACAGATTTTATGTGTTTCACCATAAAGGCTATCTCCACAAGTTATGAGCATCCGTTTAATTTTACTGTGAGGAAACTAGGCAATTTATTACAAAGATTCTTACTCTTATAACACCTAGTATATTCACTCTTCATAGTCACAATCCCATTCTATATGTGGTGTGTAAAACTCCAAACACTATAGGAAAGAAAGCTTTTAGTTCTCTCACACCTACATAGTCATACATAGTAGATTAGCATGATTAGATTATATGTATATATAATCTATGCTTTCTTGCCCCCAAAAAATGCCCTGGTTTAATAACCAAAATACCAATGACTATAAACCTCTTCATTGACTAGACCAATGAATCAATCCAGCTAAATTGAAATATAAGAAATAAGCCTAACACACAACCACCACGTCTACCACCTTAGAAGAAGTCTTTGGAGGATGTGCTTAATACTTTCATGTAAAGTCAAGACGACTATCAATTAGACCACCATGCAAACAATACAAAGGCGAAAACTTCAGTCGGCCAACTTACTAATGCCCTCCAAGTTTGGGAGAGGGCTCAATCTAACCCGAATGGGCAATATAATGTGACCAACTCAAGAAGAAGACCTCCTCCTCCGGATGGTCCAAATGTGTCTCCAAACCAGAATTCACAAAATACACCACCAGCTCCACCACCTCGGAAGAAGGCTTTGGAGGATGTGCTTACCACTTTCATGCAAAGTCAGCCCACTATCAATCAGACCACCATGCAAACAATACAAAGGCTTCAGTCGGACAACTTACTAATGCCCTCCAGGTTAGAGAGAGGGACTTTCCCCGCCGAATCTCAACCTAACCCGAAAGGGCAACAGGAGGTGGCCGACTTGAGGAATAGGTTCAGGCTATCACAACTCTTAGAAGTGGCTAAGAAATCCAAAAAGATGATCGAAAAGAGTTTAACAACTTGTATCCTCGGATCAAACAATACGACAATCTAAATCTAAGGGAAAAAAGAAAAAGAATTAAAAGATTATCGAGAATTGTAGGTCAGGTCTACAATGGGCTATATTTCACTGGAATCTTAGTACCTTCATTCCTACTTATTCCAAAGGTTAATGAAAGTGAAACGTTACCCACCCCCATTCGAAGGTCTCTCGCACATTCGACCCTCTCCAAGTGGGCTCGAAGTTAGCCCAGTTTTTTCAAATTGGCTGACTCATCTATAATTTCTGGCGAGATGTTCCATTTTTATATGCAGAGTAGGTTTGGCCCAAGGCATCATATCTGGACGATATACCGGTAATCATGTGGGACCAAACTATTGATATAATAGCACTGTTATGGTGGTTGTTGATCCAAAATCCCCAGTTGGGACAAAACCCAGTTCTCTGAAATGGTTTAAAAGGCCAAAATGCCTATGACCGTACAACCTTTTATATTATTGACTCATCCTTCGGGCCTCAAACCATTCTGGACCCATTTTCGAAGCATTATGGTTGATAAGGATGCCAAGACAGTAGGTCCTATACTTGGGTCAGCCTCAGGCCAACCCTACTTCGAATGGCCCTGTCCTAGGCCTGCCAGTCGCTGCATGAGGTACCCTATGTTAGAACAGTAATCAGATCTGATGGTACGAGAACTGACAAAGGACAAGGCAGTCCAGAAGACCAATGGGTTGGCTCATCAAATTTATGAAGTGGCAGAACGGATAGGTTATATTTGACTTCAAATTAATTAGTTTAAGTTTTCTTTGTTTTAAAAAATGCTTTTAGAAATCTTTTAAGGGTTTTTATATAAAGCCCTTCTACTTGTATCTAAAGACGGACGGACCAACTGTTTTATATAAAAACTGAGAGGACCTCTTTACAGTTTAAAGAGGATTTTTTTATTAGAAATTTGAGTAAAACCAGCAATTTCACGGAATAAGTACAAAATAGTCCCTAAAAAAACCGACCGGATTGTGTAGTGTAAGGATAATTTAAATATGATGTCATGCTTATTTTATCATTTGACATATCTATATATATATATATATTTGTTTGGCCTGCAGATAGAATAAGCTCTAACCAATTAAGAGCCATCCCTGTTAATATGGCTCTTACCATATAAGAACTAGCAATATCACTAGCAATGTGTTTTGCAACATATGAAGGGGTCAAATAAAAGAGTTAATCAGTGGAGTGGATGGTTTTATCCAAATTAATCAATCACCTAACACATCCTAATCAGTTGAATCCATCTTAGGACCATTGCACAAGGGAAAACCAATTCACACCTAACTATGGTGCCCATGCACCCACATTGAGGGCTTATTTGTTTGCATTAGAACACATAGAAATTAAGTGTCAAATAAGCTCATTAAAGGATGATTAGAAATGCGAGGAGTGAATGATATGAGTAAAGGTGAAGGATATAAGGTAGTGATATAATGAATCCAAGAAATTGAATTACTAAGGTGAGGATTGGGTATACATGTTTCATCTTCTCTTTCAAACTTACTTTCTATTAAAGGAGAGGTTATTTGATGAAGGTTCATGTTTATTCACCTTAGTTTTTTATTTTTAAACACTTATAATATAAATTTCTATGTATTGAATGCAAACAAAAAAGCCACAAAGGATTCGAATTGTTAAGGAATTTTCACATAAGAACATTGTGCATAATGTTTACGTGATATCAACCTGGTGGAACCCAACTCCACGCATGTCACCTCCACGCATCTATATGTGTGGGTAGTGGGGATGGAGAGGTCTAATCTTGAATACAGGTAATGTGAAAACAAAGAAGAGAGAGAGAGAGAGAGAAGAACCTTGTAAGTTTATTCTAATTCTTTAATTAGTAGCCGCTTATTTTGATAGTAATTTAGTTGTATGTATTTTTATTGAGATTCATTGAAACGCTGAGTCTTAAGTTCAATGAGTATCAAATTGTGCCTAGTGCCAATTCGTTGAATATAATAATGAGCTACACTCATCAAAGTGCTCTCAAAGAAATTAGTAAAAAACTTCAACTGGATTCTAATATAGCAGATAGTTTGTAATTTTCTTTTTCTAATGGAAATGTGTTATATTCCAAATGTCCAACTGTAAAATAATATTTACAAAAATGAAATGATTGAACTTGCTAATGCTATACATACTTGCCTCTCCATGCCCTTGAGTTTCCGGGTGAAAATAGATACCAGGGATGACAATGACAAAATAAGAAAGGCAACGTGCCCCTACCTGCTCTTAGTAATCCCAAGTTTTATTTTTTGTCCAGATCCAAGTGTCTTCCACATACTTACTATGAGTGGGTTTTGTGGAACTCTGTTGTGGGGGCCACTTGTTGAAAATCCTGGCCATTCACTTTGAACATCATCTCCTGCAGTGATATATAATCAACCTTATATAAGAATTGGTCCCACACAAGATTGAAGACATTCTTTGATTAATAAGGTAGTCAAAATGGTGAGAACAGCTCCTATTGAACTAAAATTTTTAAATATGTACCTCGATGAGATGACATTCATTTGGGATTGCCCAAATTATCAATTGGTGGGCACTATGATAGAGTTCCACGGATCCCACTCATGTGAACCATGTGAAAGACTTTTTTCTCCCCCTCCCATTGTCTTAAGACAGAGCAGGAGGCAGAGCTAGCCAGCTAGGCCCAAGTCGGGTCTATGCCAGTACTGGTTTACCCTGCCTCTTGTATGACTTTTTTTTTTAATACATTTATAATGAAGATATTGTACTAAAACCATTATGGGTCGGGTTTGGTGAGGGCCGGTGCAGGTCGGGGGCCATCTCTTCCTGTAGAAGATGCTTTTAAGGAAGAGAATATGGTTCACGCGTGATGCATGGTCCACATGAAAACAATCTTTGTATCATTATACTTCTGGAATCAAAATTCCGGGCGCACCTCTACTGCTGACGACCTACCATTCAAATTTATGTTCCCACCCAACATTTGTTAGTTACATACAGAGAGAGAGAGAGAGAGAGAGAGAGAGACAACAAACAACCATCTACTAGTCTTTCTCCCATAGCCTTCTTCTCTGTCCTTGCTAAGACCACTACTTCTCCATCTTCACTACTCACACCCATCTCGCTTCTCCATCTACAGCAATGTACAGGCCGGAGATTTTATCAATGCGCTATTCCTCAGGCCATTTGGAGTCCTGTCCGCATATGTCGGCTCGTCTTCTCCTTCCTCTCACTCTATGGCTATTTGGCATGTAATTTTGTACTCTCTGTTTTCGCGTTCTGTATAATTATGGAATGGGGCTTCTCATCGCGATTTCCTTGTTGTTGCAGTTTCGTTGAGCCTTCGATATGGGTATTATGGAAATCGCCAGTTGGTCCTTGGACCCAATTCGTCGCGGCTAATGGAGGCCAGTTCGGTGTTTGTAGAGCAAATTCAGGTGAGAGGGGACGCGAGAAAAGGATTGTTGCTATATGGGTTCTTGGAGAAACCAGAGCTGAGCTTAGAAACCAACTGGACTGCGACGAAATATTTGTTTCCTGAGGCATATGGGGTGCAGGTGACAACGTCCAAGGCTTTAGTGTAGTCTTTTTGTGTGTTTCTGTTCAGTTTTTTTGCAGTGAATGGAAAGAACTCGTTGGAGAATCTGAATTGTCTTGTGCAGGGTTTTTACTTGTGGCTGAACAAGGGATCCAGGATTCAGATCACATGGAAAATTCAGGATAGGAGATCTGGGGACATACTTGTGGTTTTGATCAAAGGTACTGTTACTTAAATTCCTTTTGGAAAGTCTTACTCTTCATCTCAGTTTCACTCAAAACTGATTGAAGTAGATCATTGTGCGCTTTAAATTGTTTGGCAAAACTTATGCAGCGTTTTTATTCAATGAGATTTAAGAGCTTTCGACTCTGTTTGAAAAAGTAACCAAATTTCAAATAGGCAAAAATATCTAGAGAAATACAACACAAGATTTTTTCTTGAAAAGTTATCCCATATGACCTTTATAATATTACAAGTTTGCATGCAGTGGTCTATTTCAATCAGATAAGACTTGCCATATAGCTCAGTTAGTGCACTTTTGGTTACATTTATGCTTTAACGCCGAATCATTCTTCCTAAGATTCGAATATATAACTCGTTGGCTTTTATACCATTTTAAATTTCATCCATTAACCCATCCTATCAATATTTTGAGGTGTTACTTGAGGTAATGAAAATCTTTTCAACGAGTTCATACAGGTCATTTTTAGGCTCACCTAAATTGTAGTTCACGTGATCGCTTTTGATAATTTCATATAACAGTACCACTTAAAAAAAATTAATTTTAAATTAAGGTAACCCTGAAAATATAATTATACTCGTACTCATTCAAAATTCACGGTGGTTTTATGTAACATGGAAGTAGTTCAACGCAATTTGCAAATATGGAACTACCGAATGAATTAAATGGTGAATTGTTCAAAAGAATTAAGTTCCAATTCAACTTAGTACGAACTAGATCTTGGATTTTTTCCTGTTTTGCTACAAATTACATATGTGGCTCTAATGTGGCTCACGTACAGGAGAGAAAAATTTTGAGACATTGATGAAGCTGCCAGCGAGTTCCCATGCACTTGGATTCACGAAACTAACCAATGGTAACAATCTAATAGTTTATGACAACTGTTTAATCAAATACCAGAGAGAGGGGTTTTACTATTTTGTTGTGCCCAGAAAATGGAGAAGCTGAACATACTGTGGAGGAAGATGATCGTTACTACATTGGTGTTGTTAACCTCTACCATCTAAGCATTGTAGTGGAGATGAAGATTGACCTGTCCTCCAAGATGTATGATACAACTAAAGCAAAGAGCCAATGCTCAACTGTAGAAGGGTGTTGCATGCTCAAGCTTCCATTTCCCAACACTCAATATGTGGTCTTAGCCACACCCAACGATGTAACCTTCCTGTTCCTTTTCTCATCATCATCATCATCATCTTCTTCTTCTTCTTCTTCTTCTTCTTATTTTTCTTTCTGCAATGAAAGCTTTTGGTGGTCTGCAAAATCTGGGTCTGCTATGGTTTGCCCACAACATAATACCAATCAGACCACTGTCGGAACTTCTATTTTTAAAATATATGCCCAATGGTTTGCATCAACGGATGGTTGTGTCAGTTGCATGAAATTATAGATTGGTCTGTTCATGTGGGATCGATATTTGGGTGACCCACATTCTCTAACTTGGATAGAAGTCCAGCAATTTTTTTAGCTTATTTAAAGTCAACTGTAATCTGATAGAACCCTCCTTATCAAAGTTTGGGATAGATACATGCCCAAGGCGAGACATTGCATAAAGGCAAGCAACTTTGAAAAATAAATCTTAAAGTTAATGGGGGATTATATATAGCACTACAAGTAAATGTCTCTTCCCCCACCCCCAATCATACACACACTTAATAACTCTTCATGAGTTAGCATTCACCTTAATTTGACATTGATCTAAATTTCTAAAAAACTTAACTTAAGAAATTGTAAACTTTATTCAAATTTCATAAAAGATTCAAATTGAGATGATCTTTGCACAAAATTATATCACCAATAGGGCCTGTCCACCATGCTAACCTTCAGTGATTAGAAAGCATCAAAATGGGTCCCACAAGAGGCTTGGAGTTTAACCTTTCACACGATCTGTAAAAGGTACCTCTTAGCAGCCGTGCAATTGAACATTCAGTGGCAAGAGCCATCTAAAGGGACCATTAACATTGGAAAAGGGGCACTGATTACCATTAAAAGACTGGTTGTGTCATCAAACTGACAATTTCTAATCAATTCAAGTGCATTAGTAATTAGGTGAGCTATCATTTTTCTTGTTGGGACTTGAGATCACTATATTGGCTCATGGACAGGCCCCACCCAAATGCACAAACTCGTGAACTTGTCTCCCAAAGTTTCAATTTAGAAAGGAACAAATTTCTCAACTTGCCCTTCTTACAGGATAATGGTGGTGCTTGGTTTGTTGAACTTTCATTCGTGGGTCGTTTGGTCACATATGTTGTGATTCTAGGTACTCATCATCCAAACCTTAAAACCCTTCTCTCCACACTAACAGACCACCCATTTCTTGTTGGAAGTTTCGACAGAGAAACTGGTTTTTCTCTTGCCTTGCAGGAGTTCTTGTGCTGATAATCTGCCTCCTATTAAAGTGCGTTGGAGCTTGTGAAAACGGGAGAGTTGCAGAAGCAGAGGCACCAGAGACCACAGAGGAGGAGACCGATCCTTTGGTACCCACAAAGGAAGCCCCATGTTTGTATGGAGCCATCGAAGAAGATGATTCTGAAGAGGGCCTGGACAGCAGTTCCAGTGACTTGTATGACGGTAAGATATGTGTGATTTGCTACGATGAACGGCGTAGCTGCTTCTTCGTTCCCTGTGGTCACTGCGCCACTTGTCATGCATGTGCCCAAAGGTACGATCGATGCTCATTGTTCATTAGATCAAACTGTTCATCCAGCGGGCCGGGGGCTGTAAGGTACCCGAGCTAAGGGAGGCTCGCACCCCATCGAGCCCTTGCGTGAGGTAAAGGAGCCCTGGGGTGAAGTAACTAGTCATAGGTCAGCCAAGTGGTTTAACATAATATGATGTGAAGCATCCTTAATTATATGATGTTGCTATAATATATCCTGGTTAATGATTCCAGGTCAAGATCCTTTGGATTTTGGTCAAGGTCCATATCCTTGAGACCGTGTTGATAATTGGGTCCAGGTCTATATATGAACCATGGAACTACACTGGACCCTCCTACTTACAGCCGTAGGTGGACCTTGCAATTCCTGGTTGAAGGCTAGAAACAGAGAATCGCACTCAGAAAATTCCAACCATTGATCTTTTTTATTTCATCATCCAACCTAGCGCTAGAATTTTCTGGTGGGTATAGATTTTGGGCTATGACCCATCTATGGTATTGCCAGAAAAATAAATGGTTCAGATCACACGCAAATTTCTTCTTGTTTACTTGATCATTTCACAACCTCACCAAAATTGCCTTTGCAGAATTGTAGATGGGGATAACAAGGCGTGTCCAATTTGCCGAAGGGTCATTCACAGAGTAAGAAGACTGTCTAACCCATAAGACAATGGGTTCATTTTGTTTGTTTTATAACAGCGAGGATGTGAGGGAATCAAGGTTAGATTGCATTTCTGTGGGTGTTAGGGATCTCCGTGAATGTCAAATGCACTTTCCGATTTTTCAGTATCACATATTGATGCTTTGATCAATGGATTATGTATTACCCTTGTTTATTACTTTTTTTTTTATTAACAATTTCAGTCCTTCGGACCGGACTAATACATTGTTTATTATCATTGTTTATTACTGCTATTGAGTATTGAGGACTAACTTGTCACAGCTGTCAAGGACCTTATAATTGGCTGGGCCAGCCTGACCTAGGTCTGGGCAGGCTGAACTTGGCTCCCATTTAAGGCCTCTGGTTGGTTCAGACTTTCACATCAACTAAAACCGATGATGTGGGCTACAAAATAGATTCTCGGACCTGGCCTAACAATGGGGTTTGGATATATTTGGCTTGTTTAGTAGATCATCAATGAATTATGAAATTCCTATTGGTTAAGTGAGATTTTGAGAGTTCAGAAATTTTAGCATTCTCAAATGTACAAAATCAAGCATCCCCAACTGCAAGCATTTAGGATTCAAAGTTCCAACAGGAACTCGAACCTCCTCAATATCATTTCAGATGAGGACCCTACATCTGGCAGTAACATTTTATGGCTGCAACGACGCTACATATGGATGTCCATATCTTAAGAGTTTCAAATTTCCCTCTTAGCCTTTCACATTGACAACCACTACTTAAAAAGATGAATATGATTGAATCGGTACATCAGTCTTGCCAATGATAGGAGGGTCGATGAAGTTGTGGGTGGACCCACTATCAATAACGATGCATTGATGCTCCTGCAACGACTCCAAGGACTCACAAATTCAGATCCTCTTGGACGAATTTGAGGATGTCTTCATGGACCTCACTAGGTTCACGATCAAGCAATACCGACCACTTATTAAGGGGATCCCACCAGTCAATGTAAAGCTACACATGTATCCTTCTATCTAAAAATATGAGAAAGAAAAAATCATTACTGATATGTTAAAAGATGGGATAATGCGACCTACCACATCCACATTCTCATCGCCAGTTCTCTACAGTCAAAAGGAAAGATGGGACGTAGTACATGTGTGTTGCTTATCGAGCACTAATAAAGTCATAGTTAAGAGACAAATTTCCCAACCCAATTCTTGATGAACTTCTCAATGAACAAAGTGGGTCCACCTTTTTCTCAAAATTGGGTCTAAAACCAAGATACAATCAAATCAGAGCAAAGGAGGAGGTTGTGCAAAAAAGAGCCTTTCAGACCCGCAAAGGCCATTATGAATTTTTTTATTAATGCCATTTGGGCTCAGCCAATGCTCCATCAGTGTTTAAGGCCCTCATAAATACCATGTGCAGACCTTGCTTGTAGAAAATTGTACCAATTTTTAATGATATATATTGGCACATTCCAAAAGTTTAATGGACCATATGAATTACCTAAGGACAGTGCTGGAAATCCTACGTCACCATAAATTACATGCATAAAAGTTCAAATGCAAAGCTGGTGCTGGTGAGGTGCAATACCGGGCCACCATAAATAACTAGAGAGGGGGTGGTTGTTGATCCAGAGAAAATCCAAGGAGTACTCAATTAGCCTAGTCCTACTCCAATCTAAGCCATTAAAGGGTTTTTTTTTTTTTTTCATTTTTTCGGGTTGACTGAGTATCATAGAAAGTTCATTAAGGATTATGGGCAAAATTGATTGGTCTATGCTAAATGAAAGTTGGTCGCACTAATTAGTGGAGTTAAACATATAACCAGCTATATTAAAACAAAGATTTTCTTATTTAACACAATCCTTAAAATACTTAAGGCTCACCTTTCATCCCAATCCCATTCACATACCAACCCACTCTGAATTGGTAACCATTAAAATCTTAGTATCATGTTAACATCACTCTAAAAATTACACTGTGTTAAAAAACTTTGAGCACTTGAAACAAAGTCACGGGTGTTCTTACTAGTCAGATTGGGCCCCAGATTACTAAACCCTAACCGTGTTTTCCGTGCCGTGTCCATTGGTGGTTGGTGACTGGATGGATAATTGACCCGTTTGGCGGGTGTGAAATATGGGCACAGATGAGTCCAACTCCAACTCTTGTAGTAAAATATACAAATCCGATTCTTGAAAAGTCGTCTCTTGTTCTCTCTCTGTCTCTCTTACTCTGCATCTCAAATCAAAGAAGAAACCGTTCCGTTCCGTGCCGTTTCGGTCCGATGGCCGGTTTATCGATCCACGCACAGGCGTGGCTTCTCCATCTCTTCATCTTCATCTCCGTCTCCATCTGCAACCGCGCGCACCTTTGCTCTGCAGATGATCTGATCCGTTCATTCCCAGCATCAGCTATGGTGCTCCCCCTCGTCCTCTCCACCAACTCATCATCTAGGCCGTCCATCGAGGGGAATTTCCGCAGGCTGCTCCGGAGAGAGACGATTCACAACACGCCCAATGCTCGCATGCGACTCTACGACGATCTCCTCACAAACGGGTGGCTATTTCTGATCCTTATTTTGATCGCAGCGTCCATATGGGGGTTTCAAATTGATTCGAGAAATCTGGGTTTTCTGGGTTTTCTCGCAATTCCTTTCGACACCCATCAATCTGACTGGGTTTTTACAATTTTGTCTGATTTGCCCTGTTTGGATGTGCCCCTTTCCACGATTTGTTTCCGGGTTTTCAGTAATACAGTGGATGGTTGAATTGGAAATTGGATCAGCTGGGATGCCGTTTCACAGTTTTTTAGATTGATGTATCGGTTTTTTGTGTTGGGAATTGCGGAGAAGGCAGCATATCAGATACCCAGTTAATGGGGTTTCTCGTTTCTGTAGCACCCCAGATCAGATAACAATCAATTCTATCAGAGATGATCAAACCAACCCCATTTTTCCTGTTTTGATTTTAACTGCTCTTCCTCTCTGCAGCTACTACACTACCCGGCTTTTTATTGGGACCCCGCCTCAGCAATTTGCGCTGATTGTAGACACCGGGAGTACTGTTACATATGTTCCTTGCAGCACGTGTGAGCAGTGCGGCTTGCATCAGGCGAGTTGGTTTTAGCATATCTATATGTTTTGATATGATGACTGTATTACTGATTGATTTTTTGTTAGCCTTTTGCTGTTTGATTGGTGGTTGTGTTGAATTATCCCAACTTTTATTCCATGTGGACATGGGAAGTGCTCCTCATGAAAAAGGTATTGTTTTCCACCCAGTGAAGTTGAATTGATATATGGGTAGATTTGGATGCCCCCAAAAGAATTGGATATGGAGGGTTTGCAGTTTTGCCAAATGTCAAGTTATCTCACCTCATTGCTCGCCGACTGATCCAGTCTGGATTTGATGGATACCTTATTGCAGTTTCTTAATCCACCATTTGAAATCTACTTTCAATTAGTCTGTTGTGAAGGAGTAGAGATTTCAGAGTATATATAATTCACAACTACTCATACAACAGAGGAGCTTGTGTTCCCTTTTAAAACTTCATTATAATGGAGTACATGATTAGACAGATCAGAGCATTGATTGCAAGGACCAATCCACTCGCAGCTCTTAGACTAACTTGATGTAGTGGAAACTTAAAAACAAGGCATTACAAATAGAAAATGTCTATATGTATACATGATAGAACTTTACAGAATTAGAACCTTTTTACTATACCATCCCATAAATATTAGGGCCTTATGCATCTGCTTTGAGGATCACAGTTGAAGACCAAAAATCAGTTCTCAAATGAAACTGTAATTCTTTATTTTAGTGGTTATTTGAATTTCATTACATCATGAAAAATGCAACAACATATCAAGACACAGCATAGAAACAAACCGGATGACCAAAAGTTCACACCCGCCAAACTAAATGATCAAAATCTTTAAAGGAAACTAAAACAACAACAATCTTCGACATGTACCGCCCACGCTTAATGAAGCAAAACTTACTTGCTCTTTAAGATGCTGGTAGAGCACCTTCTTCTTGTACCCAACTGATGGTCCTTTTTTTTTTTTTACTTCCAATTAAATCCAACTGATGACCATGATAAGTTTCAAACATCAAATGTTTGGTGGCAAGTTACTAAATGGCTGGAAAAGCTTCAATGCGAATTTCTATGATAGGGTATGGAGAAGAAGAAGAAATATCACCTTGTGGATTGGCCTTTATTTGCAAGTTGGAGGAGGAAGAGTCGTTGTTATTAGACTTTTTCCACAATTAGGCCCTATCAGGCATAGTTGTCAATTCCATTCTAGTCCTCATTCCTGTTTGGTGCTCTAGCAGAACGTTCCGATGTATATTTTTGGAAAATTTGGAAAATATGGGATTGAAAATTGGGAAAAAAATTATAAAAGAATACCTAAAATCGAAGAAAGCAAAATGCTATAATAATACTAAAAATGTGTGCTTTCATCTTTAAAGTAGAATACACTGTAATGGACTATTTTCTAGTTTTCTGATTTTCTCCATTTGCCATTTCACATTTGCATCAACTTTTGGACATGATGCAGTGTCACCTTTCTTCCCAGCTAGAGCTCTTTAAATCTTGTAATTCCCCCTTCCTTGATGCATTGATGCAAAATATGTTAAATTTTTTTCTTTTCCCTAGGCTCCGGCATTGATTAATTCCATACAGGATTGTTAGACCTAACAAGGGTAGAAGCCATTGAAGATGCTACCTCCCCCCATTGGTTGTGCTCTGGGACACTTTAGAACTCATCACAATAATATTATCAAATAAAGAACAATTGGCAAAAGCAGATATAAAAATATTAAACTCAACAAAATAACTGAAAAACTTGATTTGCATACGGATAAACAGATTTGTAACTGATTTTTTGTAAAAATATATATATGCGCTATTTTATACCTGAAGGAACAAAAAAATCAATACTATAACTGAAAATATAAAAAAATAAAAGTAATCCTAGAGAGGACAAATATCAAAGGATTCACGAGGTGAAAAGAGGGCTTTTCCTTGAGTTTTGGGGTTTGAGGGAGATCGTGTGATGGAGAAAGTTCACATTGTCTTGAATATGAGGCATTTGAAAGTTGTTGATGCTGTGAATGAACTTGAATTAAGCAATATTTGAGAGAAGTAACAAGAGAAATGAGAAAAAAAAAAGGAATCTAAGGGGCTTTTGTATACTTACAGCTGTAGACAGAAAGCCTATGTATAGGTTTTTCTCCTAATATTTGAGGCTAAAGGGTCTATTGACCCTTATCACCTTATCCCCTCACTTTACCCTTTCGGAGGAGTAATTAGGGGAAAATAAAACAGAAAATAGAGGGGAGGGACTGGAATGACTAGGATGGGCTATAATTGAGCCTGAAAAATTTCATGTCGACATTCCATTCTGCCCCAAGCTGATTACAGAAGTTCGGAGCTGAATTGGCATTGGAACTAAATGGAGTTGGCATCTATGCTACTAAGCGGCTGTGGAGGTAAGGGTCAGAGGATGGTTTTAAAGGTCTATGGAAGCAGACTCTCTTTTCAAAATATGGAATAGTTAGAAATGGAGGGGTTATTTGAGATTTCCCTAGTCATCACTCCAGCTTATGTTGGAGGTTCCCTAGTTATTTGATATTGGGTTGGAAGTAAGGACTGACTTCTCTTCTATCTAGATACTTTTTTGGTTTAATAGTAACTTTCATTAAAAGAGAGCAAACAGTACGAGAGAATTAAACCAGTCACCAACATAATAATGAAAAAGAAAGCAACAAAAGAACAACACCACCTGAACAAGAAAAAAAAAAGGAACAAATTCTATCATCAGCAAGCCACTTCTCTCCAGTTTCTAACAATTTGGTCTATCAAATAATCTTTGAAAGAAGTATTAGTCGACACCCAAGAAGCAACGGTGAATTTGATTATTTCCTTCAAAATGCTACCTTCTATAGCAACCCCCTCAAAACATCTTGAATTTCTTTCCTTCCAAATGATCTAAATTGCTGTGATGAAAGACAACTTCCAGATTTTGTTTCCTCTTGGCAACTGTAATGGACTTTTCCATGAGAGAAAAAAATCCAGAATGCTGCCGGGGAACACCCAACTACAAGCGAACCAATCAGCCATTGAAGACCATAACATGCTGCCAATGCTACATTTAAGTAAGAGATGATCAACTAACTCCTCATCACACAAGCCTAGAGGACACCCATTAACCATTATCTTTTTTCTTCTCCTTAAATTATCCATCTTAAGGATTTTTTTTCCTAAAGCACTAACCACCCGAAAACAACTGCTCTTGGAGGGGCCTTAATTTTCCAAATACTTGCCATCAAATTTCTAAGACCATCCCTTTTATTAATGACTTCAAAGAAAGATGCAACAAAGAAGGAGCTGTCCTTGGAGGCTTTCCATCTTCTTTCGTCCATTTCACCCTGCATTTGAGCCCCCACTTAAGATGTCTGACAGGGAAATATAATGTTTCAGTTCACTGTCATCAAGATTTCTCCTTAGAATAGGGTTCCAAGCATATTGGTCACCATTCTTTGTCATGCAGCAGTGGATTGATGCTCTCTTATTGGCAGCAACATTATAAATGTCTAGGAATTGAGTAGCCAATGATGTGTCTCCAATCCACTTATCATGCCAAAATTAAATTTTGTCCCCTATTCCAACTTGATATCTGATTTGCGCCATCAAGCTCTCCTTAACCGTCAGAATACCTCACTATATGGCTGAAGATTTGGAAGAGGCTGTGTGAACATCCCAACCATCTCTTGAGATCCATACTTTAATGCCAAAACTAGACACCATAGGCCGTCAGAATCTTCTCCAATTCTCCACAGCCATTTTCCTAACAAAGCTTGGTTCACCATCCTAAGAGGCCCTATGCAGAGCCCACCATCTTTTTTAGACCTACAAACTGAAGCCCAATCAACAAGATGAAACTTCTTCTCTTGACTTGTTCCTTGCCATAAGAAGTCTCGTTGAAGCTTCTCAATCCGATTGATTGCAGAAATGGTACATTTCAAGAGGGATAGGTAGGAATGTTTGCCAATGCTGAATTAATAAGGGTGACCCTTCCCACTGTGGACAAGTAATGAGCCTTCCAAGTAGAAAGCTTTTCCTCTAGACGCTATACCACCAAATTCCACACATCTAGCTAGTGGAGATTCACTCCTAGACACTTGTTTCTCTGATTTTTTATGGTGCATGCCCAACTGGAGAGCTTTTGTCAATGATTATTTGGAGTGGGTTGTGGAGGCCAACTAGTTAGGGGCCATTGTTCCAAAGGGGGATTGACAGTAGAGGTTGGATGGGTACTACAGCCTGAAGCATCTCAGGTTGGATGGGTACTATGGACTGAAGCATCTCAGTTCCTTCTTTTTTCTCAGCTGTAAGGTGGGTTCCATTAGATCCAAGCCCTTAGGCGACCGCATGGTGCAAGGTCGTCCTGGTGTCTTTGGATTGACAATGCTCCAAGGTAGCATCTTAACTACTGATCATTTGTGGTGGCATCAGCAAATAATTGTTAATGATTGCCAATGTGCTTAGCAGATGCAGAGTCAGTCTATCACCTTTTGCTTCATTGTCAGCTTGACAATTCCTCTGGAAGTATGTCTCTGGTGGTTTGATCATACCTGCTGTTGCCTAACTCATTGTCTCTCCGTTCTTATGCTTGGAAGTCAAGTTGGGGATCTCAAACGGAATACTATGGATGGTTTCTATTTTAGTGGTTATTTAGGCTAATCTGGAAAGAGAGGAATTTGTGTTATTTCAAGTGTAGTCTCACTGGAAGATTCTCATGGCTACTGTTAAATTCTATTTGCCTAATGGGTCTTTCACTTACATTCCTTCAATGACTAAAAGCCATGCTAATTAAATGCTAGCATGAAGTGACCTTCTCTTACCTGATATTCATGCCTGGATTGGCTATGTGGTTGCTCCCCATTCTGGGCTGCCTTAAGCCTAATTTTGATGGTGGTGCAGGTGGAAATCTGGGTTAGCAGGAGTGGGTGGGATCATCAGGGGCTATCCAGCTAGGATCATCACTCCTCACCCAAGAAAAAAAAGAAAAAAGCATCACTTCCTTTTCAGGCCCGTTAGGCGTCCAAATTGTCAATGTGATTGAGATGATTTTATTAGTGATTGGCCTTCTTGAAGCCTCTCAGTTAAGTTAAGTCTCTCCCAATTTACCATGGAAGATGATTCTTTATGTGCCATTATTGGTTGGGACAGTGGCCAATGTCCACCTCTTTGGGTTCACAGGTGATGGAAGAAGTTGTTCACATCACTAGACATCTGTAAGTCTCTTCCTCCTTGTCAAAAGTGCAAATTACAGGCTCGATCTGGCTTAGCGGTTAATGTCAAGCTTGGGTCTTTGGTGTGGATCCAAATATCCCCTTTAGAAGGCTCAGTCTGGTCTGTCGTCACCTTCTTGCTGTGTGTATTTTCCTTTCTGGAGTTACTGGGCCCTTATTGTTTTCACCTTTGCTCTTTAGTATGTATCTCTTATACTGTATATCTCCATTCCTTTCCAATAATATCAGTCACTAAACAAAGAAAGAAAAGATTGAAACATCTAACCATAGAATAATGGAATCTAACTTATGTTGTCTATAGACCTACACTTTGTTTCAGAACATATGTAAGCAACAATACAAGTTTCTACGCTCTGGATGTGTTTTCCCTTATTTCCGAGTAGGGCATGATCTTCAAAGGTCTTATGTAGCCATGTTTTGAATTTTATGGCAGTCTTGAAGCCATAGTTTTTGACCCCTGTGGGTCAACCAAACTTGGGCAGTTACTGGGTAAACCCGAAGACTCAGCGGATCAAACAATTGGTCAGTCAATTATTTTTATAACATTTTATAATAAATATGTACGGTTATAATATGCAAATATGTAACAAACTCCAATATTCTTTTCTCTTTGAAATGCATAATTGGGGAGTGCTGCAGCAACCTCCTTCCAATCCATGGCACTACGGAGTATGGGATGCAGATGAGGGAAGCGAGAAATAAACTTTGCAGTACCCTTTTAATTCAATCAGAATCTTCAATATAGCCATACAGTTGGCTTGACTCCTGAGAGATAATTTTAAAGTTTGGACTTCTTGTGATTCATTTGACTTACCCTAATTAGGATGAGTACAGCTGGTTCATGGTTGATCAGCTGGGTCAACCGAGCCAAGCCTGAAACTCAACCTAATGGGGTTCATCCCTAGCTGGTGACCCTTTTCATGTCCTACTGAGTTGGCTTGGGCGACTTCCGGGTCGATTGGCTGGGTGGTAAACTATCTTTTCACAGTATTCCCTTTCATTAAGCTGTTTGACTGCTTTGGTTGAGTACTGGGTTGTTTAAGGGCTGATTTTTGTTATAGACTGCCTTTTAGTTTGCACTAGTTTCAAGCTTGGCCTACACCAAATTTTCAGTTATGTGTATATTTGCTCTTATTATTAATAGGATCTTAGTTCACATACGCTTAGAAGAAAGGGCTTCTGTATTTTCTTACTCATCCAAACCTTATTTTATGTTGTCATTCAGGATCCAAGATTCCAGCCTGATTTGTCAAGCACGTATCAACCAGTGAAATGCAGTGTGGACTGTACTTGTGATGAGGGGAATAAACAATGTACATACGAAAGGCAGTATGCAGAAATGAGCTCGAGCAGTGGGGTTCTTGGTGAAGATGTTGTGTCCTTTGGCAGGGAAAGCGCACTCCAGCCACAACGTGCTGTTTTTGGTTGCGAAAATGTAGAAACTGGGGACCTTTTTAGTCAACATGCTGATGGCATAATGGGACTTGGCCGTGGTCAGCTTAGTATAATGGACCAACTTGCTAACAAGGGCATCATAAGTGATTCTTTTTCTTTATGTTATGGTGGGATGGAAGTTGGTGGGGGTGCGATGGTTCTTGGTGGAATTTCTCCTCCACCTGGCATGGTCTTCTCCGATTCGAACCCTGCTCGCAGGTATGATTTGATTATCAGTTTTTGTAGTGAGTGTGTTTATGTGTTCTATAAACATATACATTTGATACATCTGAGGGATGGCAACAGTCCATATTACAATGTCGAGCTAAAGGAGATACATGTGGCTGGCAAGCCATTGCAGTTGAACCCAAGAGTCTTCGATGGCAAGCATGGGACTGTGTTAGATAGTGGTACAACATATGCTTACCTTCCAGAAGCTGCATTTGTAGCATTTAAAGATACTGTAAGTTTCCTATGCTCTGAACCCTTCCTTTACTTTGATTTATCTGAAGACGACAGTTCCGTTAGCTTTGTGTAGAAGAAAATCAACAGGATTTGGAAACTTGTTTTCACTAGTTCAATTTTTAGTTAGTCTGACAAAATCTCATTAACGTAAAAACCTTTGTTCTGTGAGCTGCTTTGGTTTCATTGTTATGTACTGTCCCCAAATTATAATGGTTTTTTCATTCTTAGGTTGTGAAGAAGCTTCATCTTCTCAAACAGATCCGTGGGCCAGACCCCAACTATAATGACATCTGTTTTTCTGGTGCTGGACGGTAAGGTTTTTATTGCAGACAGAAAGATTTGTCCTTGATAATATACTAATAGTTCTAGGCCTCTAGGTGTATCTTTCAGTTATTTGGATATTACTAACAGCTCTATTTTCCATTTGACTCTCAGTGATGTTTCTCAGCTCTCGAAGTTCTTTCCAGCAGTTGAAATGGTTTTCAAAAATGGACAAAAGTTATCTCTTGCTCCTGAAAACTACTTGTTCAGGGTAATATGACTTCTTGCATTTTGCTTTATATATTTGTATATATGGGCTATGAATTATGATGCACGGATACTTCATAATGAGCAACGTTTCGTGTCATGTCATATCGTATCCGATCACTTTTTATGTTTAAAATCTGTGTTCCTATAGTGCCCATGGCGTGTCCTTGCCATATTTGGGCATTATAGTATATTGGTCATGTTTTGCTGAGAGGTAGCCCTGGTTCAAAATAGCGGTATCAGTTGGCCCCAAAAACTAATATGATTTCGGTATCGGTCGCGGTCCATTGTGGGCACCGCGGCATGAATTTTTTTAGTCTAAAAAAATTTTAAAAATATATCCAAAAATTTCAGAATATTAGAAAATGCTAGAAAATAATATTCTTTTCCATTAGTGAACTATAAATTAAATTATCGGTCCCCCTAAGTTATGATCTTGTATCGTTGTCTAATATGAAGTTGTATAAATATTGTTTACAATTAAATTAATTTAAATACATATACCAAAGAAGTTAGAATAACTTAAATTTATAAAATGCAACCATAATTATGACTTATGAACTATATATTAGTATGAAATTTAAGAAATAAAGCTTTTACTCATGACTCAATCAATAAGTAAGTCGCAACTTGTGTTTTCAAGAGTATTTAATAACATATTTTATTATGATAATATGGTAAAACACAATGCAATTGGACATTTATGATTTACTTGAAATGATGACAAATTTGAGTAACTATTTTACAAATATCAACAGATCTTAGTAAAAATTCTGATTTTTAAAACTCAAATAGTAGATCTAGACTCAAAATGTGTAGATCTAAGATAATGAAAGGCACTTACTATAAAAGAGCATGTAATCATCATTTCTAAGCTATATCTAAATAATTTTTTAAAAGAATTGTAACAAAATACAAAATGCTAACCTCGGTGGAGTTGTATAAGATTTTCAAGACTTAAAAAAAAGGGCGGCCCAGTGCATAAGGCTCCCGCATAGCGGGGTCTAAAGAGGGCAAGATGTACGCAGCCTTACCTTCATTTTGAAGAGGCTGTTTCCATGACTTGAACCCGCGTCCTCTAGGATGCTACCGGTAAGCTCTTCGTTACCTGATTCATAGTTCGACCAATTCGGATTCGAGTTTGTAGTTCGAAATTCGATACTTGCTTCAATTCGAAAATTTGATTGAGTAGGTTTACTTGATTCGCTTTCCAATTCGCTTGATTCGCAATTCGAGTTCAGTGAGTTCGATGTACTAAATCGAATACAGAAATAAATTTGTAAAATTACATATTTAGCATTTAATCAATATAATACAAACTCAGATTTGTGTGAAATGGCCCACCCCCAAGTAACTTGAAAACTAATTTTTATACATGGTTGGATTTTATAAATGGGCCCCAATCATGAATGGATAAAGATCACCATGTATATTCTACGATTTAATGAAGTAAAAGATATAATATTTGGCTTTGATGAGAATTTTAGAGATGAAACAAATGCATGGAGATGAGGGAGTGAAGGAAATTGAAAAATAAAAGAGAAATGAAACTTGAGAGTGATAAGACTATCAAAACTCATCAGGGTCTAAATTAAGGCCCAATTATTGAAATCTAAATGGGTCAATATATTTTTCATTTATTAGTAGTCTTGAGAATTTTTACTTTAATAATATGTATTCTAAATGGGTCATTATATTTTCCACTTATTAGTATTCTTGAAAATTTTTACTTTATAAGATTTGGTTTTACCATCAATTTGATTTTTTTCTTTTTGTATTATAGCATTCACAAGTTTATAAAAGATTAATCATACAATGGGCCCAACCTTTTTTAGATGAAATTTAGCTATAGCATATTAAAAAAAAGAATAAAAAAGTGGAGTTTCATCTTCATTATTTTAGATTTGTAATAGGATGGACAACAAAGTGATTACTCTCCTAGCAATGTCTCTTGAATCAAAATGAGGCAAATGTAGCCCAAGTGCCCAGCCGTTCAAGCAAGAGGTATAGAAATAAGGTTAGGGACAAAGGGCTGCTAAGTGCTGACATATTGTACTATTCTAGCTTTAAATTGCCGATGGAAAGACACTTGAAAGACAGGCGCTTTTTTCTTACATTATAATATTACTTTTTATTCCTCTCTTTCCCTTCGTCTCTATCGTCTTCTTCTCGCATATGCCCTTTTCTATACCACTGTTTCTACACAGAACATAGTAGCGAACAGCTTCGAACTAGAGGGCTTCAAAAATCTCGAATCCATCGAATCAAATCCCATATTGTTCGATTCGAATAGTGCAAGATTCGGGACATCATCAAGCAAATCAGGTAATTATGGGTGAGCCTTTACCGTTGGGCCAAGCCGCCCTTTTTTCAGGACTATATTGACAAAAAAGAAAAGCTATTTTTGATGGCTTAGCAATGAAATAGGTATTGAGGAAGAAAAAAGTAAGCATCTAATATATTTGGAAGGAGGAAGAAAGAAGGAAAATAGGAGAAAAGAAGAGAAAAAAAAACTTTAAATATAGTGGGCCTTGACCGATATTTACAAAATATCGGCCGATATATCAGTTAGGACTAATAATTTGAGATATCAGCTAATAATATCCAATACTTTGAGGATATTTTGATAAGGTGCTACTGAAACTGATACACATCAAATTATCATACCAGTATGGGCCAATAACAGTTCATATCAGCCAATACGAACCAATATCTGCTGAGAATTTAAACCATGGAGGTAGCTCTCACAGCATACATGAGCAATGAAAAACTAAGGCCTGTGAGGGACTCACTTCGATGCATGCAAATCATGGGAGAATAGTGCACTTCAAAGGTCTCATTATGATATGGTTTTGGGCAAAAATTATCTCTGTCTCAAATCTTCACAAGATTTAGGGGCCTTAAAGTTCAGTTTCTCAATTTACAATTTTTATGAAATTCAATCCAATGTTTAGTATAATTCAGATTAGTGTCAAATTAGGGTGAGTGTCAATTCATAGGGCATTAGTGAGTATGAGGGGGTTGGATTAATCATGGGGGCTCCGACATGATGGTAAAAATATTACCTCTCATATAAGTCGTGAGAGGAACCTCTTAGCAAAAAGAAGCCCTACATATACAGAACACAATACACACACATAACAACCTTTGGTTGCTGTTGGTTTGTGTAGAATGTATCACATTTTCTACTGTTTTTTTTTTCTTTCTCGCTTGGTTGCCCCTGGCTGATCCATTTTCTCATTCCTTATGAAGCATTCTAAAGTTCATGGAGCTTATTGCCTGGGAATTTTTCAGAATGGAAAGGATCCGACAACTCTTTTGGGAGGTAAAAATTCTTGATTTTGACAGGTGCTAGAGATTGACAAAGTGGACTTTTTTTTTTTTTTTTTGTGAAAGTATAGGATGTAGATAGTTATGTACTGAATATTACTTGCATGGGCAGTCCAACAAATATGGTGATTAGATAACTTTTTCTTTATTTTTCTTTGTTAAAAGTAATGGTTAAAATTTTATTAGAAATAAATTGTAAAAGGATAATAGGTACAGTATAATAGACATATACTGTAGAAAAGGATTTCCATAGAATGTATTTAGATCTTTTGTTTGATCCTTAATGTGGAAACTTCTCTACCCCCTTTGTTTTATGAGCATATCGACAATCCCATTCATCTCTCTGATTTATTATAGCATCTTGATTTTATTTTTCGTGTATCCATTCAATTGCATTTGAAGAATCACTTTCAGTTTCAACAAGAATTAAGGCACTTTCTATGATCCTTTACAAAACATCCCAAATGACTAATGTTTCAGGTTCATGGGACTCCATGCCTACCTGACCTGATAAAACCTTAAACTCTTCATTGATTGCATTTCTCAGAATCCTCCCCTGCCCGCTGGATTTTTTTTTTTCCCAGATGCTCTATCTGCATCAACTTTTAATGCGCCCTTATGGGCAGTCCATTTTACAGCCATCTATTTCTTTGTTGTTTTCAAACAAACATGTCAGTTTTTCTCAATGTTTTTGTCCAAGGTAGCATTTTTCAGAGTATGGTTTTTGTCATAGCCAGAGCTTGTCAGTGCAAGACACTTGCTTTATTAATCTCTATTTATGAATGCTAACGTCTGCTGTACCATGTTCTCTAGACTCTGATATGCTAGCTCCATTGCAAGTAACTACAGATTTTTCACCTTGGTTTTTTAGTTGTGTATTCTTATCTTGCATCATCTTTATTGTTTTGTTTTTCCCCCTCGTTTGATAGGCAATGTGCCTTTGAATCTAGAACCTCATGGTTGTGACAATAAGTACCTTCCAACTATGTGTTGGGCTATTGTAACGTTTAAATGTCCTCTTCCTGTGTTACCATTGTGACTTCTGTTTACACAATGGCTATTTGGTTTTTCTCCAGGAATTGTTGTTCGCAATACTCTTGTAACTTATGATCGTGAGAATAAAAGGATTGGATTTTGGAAGACTAACTGTTCTGAATTATGGGAGAGACTTCACATCTCTGGAGCTCCCTCACCGGCACCTTCTGCCTTAGATATCAGGAATTCGACAATATCTGTGGCCCCTTCCTCTTCTCCAAGTGGACTGCCAGACAATATAATTCCAGGTTCGGTGAGCTGCAATTTCCATTTGTTATATTAATCTGAGAGTATTAAATGAATAGATCATTTTAGCACTTTTAGGAAAGCTTGCTACATGCCGTCTTCTTTCAATTCTTGAGTTTTTAAGACAGATTTTACCAATCAAAATCAATAAATTAGTGAGCGAGCATTTTTCCTCCCCAAAAATCTTCTTACATGCTTTCATCGGGCGAGATTTCTAGATTGCTAGGGATGTATGTTGAGGTAACAGCCTTGGTTGGGTATTGTTTTAAGTTGTTTAGTTTAGTCGAAATTCCTATTTTAAAAGGTTAGCTTCCTATTAGTTTGTGCGGCACATGCCAACAGTCCTAGCTGTCATTAAAATGTTGTTAGGAAGTCATTTTTGTCTCCTGTGACTCGAGGTTTAAACCAAGATGAAGACAAAGTGCGATTCCAAGGCCCTACATCCTGCACGTCAGGGGAATATCCAATTTTTAATGGGAATATGCAATTTTTTGTTCTTTGCCTTAACTTCTGTCGGCAAAATAAAAAACTAAAACAAAAAAAGAAAAAAAACCCTCAAAATTACTAGATCTGAGATAGTCTGACACTTTTTAGAGCCAAATCTATGTCATCAAAACTGACATATTAGAGGCATTTTGAAAATTTTAAAAGAAGTTCCATAAATTATATGAATTGATGAAAAACTCAGAATTCAAAAAAAAAAAAAAAACAAATATCCATTTCTTGAATGGTGACCACCACATTTCAAATCTCCTAATCTTTCATGCATTGCTCAAAAGAAAAGGTGATTCTCCCAATGTCATCTCTTAGTTGATCTTGCCAAATCAGGGACCATGGAAATTTAATTGTACTTTAAATGAAATCAAATTTCTGTTATCATCAATTCAGGTGGAGTTTTGGCTTGTCAAGAAATTATCAAATGGAAAAGCAGATGCTTAGGCTAAGCAAGGGGCGGAAAGGGATGTTAGTTCTTAGTTTTACTCTCCTATGATGATTTTTTGTAGCTTGAGTATAAGAGTATCATGCATACGAAGTTACACTAACCTTTTCTTTTGGCTCTTGCTTTATTAAGTATGTGTGTCTCCTTGTGATAATAATTTATTTATCACTTTCATCTTCATCATCATCAAGGCCTTGTCCCAACAATGTTGGGGTCATTTATATGAGTTCCGTTTCTCCATTCTAGTTTATCCTAGGCCAAATCATTGGATAGATTGCACTTCTTCACACCCATCCTTTCTACTTCGATCTATATCCTATTCGGCCTGCTCCTCTTCCTTGACGGGACATCAACTTGGATAGAAAAAAATTTCCTCATTAGTGTCGTGGTCCTATGTTGGACACATCCAAACCATCTCAAATGAATCTCTCTTAATTTATTATTTATTGATGTTACCCCAAGGTTTGAATACCCAGACTTAGGATCCAAATTGGTCCTGGACAAGTCCGAGTCGGGTAATTTTATTTTAAGATTTTAAAAATTGTTAAATAATTGCCAAAAAAATGTAAAAAAAAAATAGAAAAATACCCTTTGGAGGCCTTCCCTGAACTCAGTTTATATATTTATGCAACGGTTGAGCTTAGAATGTGGATTGTGACTTCTGAAAATTGAAATCAAATGTGAAATATGAACCATGAGCTATTAAATGAAAATTAATTAAAATCAAAATGAGCTCTAAAGTGTGGAGTATCATGTATCAACTAAGAAGATTCAAGTATCAATTATCAACTATGAAATAACAAATGTCAAATAGCAAACATAGTAACATACCTTAGTCCTTAGCACATTCTTAATAGAATTCCATTTTGAATGCCTTGCTTGTTGGATGTCATTGTCGTCGTTGTCGTCATCATCATTGTTATGTCATTGTTGACGATAGTATTCAGCGATGTCAAAATTGAAGAACCCTTGTCCTCCTTGTCCTTGATAGCCTTGTTCATGGCCATAAGGATAGTGAGTTCGTGATGGTACTTGTTGCCAAGGATCAAAATAGCAGTAGCAGATAGCGTCGTGGCCGGTAGCCAAAACGCTACGTAGCTGGCGCGAGGCTACGTAGCGGCGTAGCGGTGTGATTCAAAAAAATTATCAAAACAATTTGAAAATTTTTAAAAAATCCAAAAAATTGTAATGAGCTAGAATATGTGTTTGTTTTGCAAAAAAGCCTAAAATAAGGGGGCGTAGCGGTCCCCTAAATGCATGATGTCCTGTATCGCTGTATAATTAAAAAAATATATTATCATTCTTAATTTTCACATGGTATCAAGAATCAGGATTCAAGACTCAATTGTCAAGAATTTAAGATTTAGAGAGATTAGTCACTAGAGTCAGTGACTCAACGATCAACATTTAACACAATAAATGACATAATAAATAATAACTTTATAAATAACATTGTATTTAAAGAGTTGAGACATGAGAGTTAATATAAAGTTGAGATTTGAGAAATGATTAGAGGAATACCTCTACTACCAAAAGTCATATTAATATGAACATAAAAAAATTAGATAAATTCAAATAAACAAGAAAGAAAGTGTGATTCATTCATGGGATTCATAGATATAACACTTGGGAGTAATTTTCAAGTGATTTGGTTGGTGTTTCTTCAAGAAAAAATATTTTTTTTTCAAAAAATAAAAAAATTTGATAATAGAAAATAAATAATAAATAAATAAACCATAGAAAATGGAGGGTTTGATCTATGAGAAACATAGATCTATCACTTACAAGCCATTTCCAAGAGATTCATGAAGGAAAAAAAAGGAATAGAGCCATAGATCTAAGAAAATCACATAAAAAAAACCTTTTGAGAGATGCCTTTTGATTCCAAAGAAGATGAATGATCTAGATTTGTAGATCTTAATGTGTTTTTGGACCCTTGTTGCCTTTGATTCGAAGGAGGGAGGTAGAACCAACAAACAGTAGAAAGGGAAAAGGAAAGATGGAGACATGAGTGAAAAATATAAAAGAATGGACATCAGGGCATTTAAATAGGGCAGCGGGAAAATAGCGGCCGTAGCGGAAAAATAGCGGCCGCTACACCCTGCTACAGGTGTTAGCGGCGCTAACACCTCCATAGCGCAGCGGTGCCGACCGCGACAGCCGATATAGTGCGTAGTGGCCACTATTTTATTCCTTGCTTGTTGCATGCGTATTATAATGACTCCATACTACCGTTGCCCGCCATACCCAGGCAAAATACCACCGTATGCACCATATTGCCCTTATGAGGGATCAAATTGTGACTGCCCATAGTCACCATATTGTTGTCCTCCATATGGACTTAATGCCAGTTGATGTGATTGTTCATGAAATTGTTTTGATCGCTGTCTTATCTGCTAGCAAGCTGAGATTCACCACCTATGTCATAGATAGTGATATTATTCTTAAAATCTTCATCATTACCGCCATCATCTGGTTGTTGTGCATAACAACCTTGATCCCCTTATGGTGAGCCACTTTTGCCTAAAGATGATGTCTTGCGTTCTTGTTTTTTTCATGAGTGGCTAAATATTTGCTTGCCTGACCCTTACCTTTTGTTTTTCTCTTGTATTAGAAAGTTAGGTCTTTAATCAATTTTTTGGCTTTAGAAAGTTACAACTATAGATCATACATGCATAAATTTATGACTACAAGCATAGATCTATGTAGTACACAGCCCATACATTAAGTTCATATAACTAACATAACAAAATATTGAAAAAAAAATCATTATATATATATACTTTAGATCCGAGGAAAATATTTTAAAAAAAATTCATATTTTCAACAAGTCTTGAGTGGAAAATCCACCTACAAGCAAAACACATATCTTATCATCTTTTCTCAACTATATAAGGGTGCACAAATCAATAAATATAATTTTTTATTTATTTTAAATAAAAAATATCATAAAAATTACAACTTTAGTTCATATATGCATAGATCTATGATTAAAACCACAGATCTATGTAGTACATACCCAAAAGAGTGTAATCTACAAAAAAACAAAGAAAATCATTAAAAAAATTGATTTTTTCTATTTTTTTTAAACCCAAGCCAAAAAATATAAATAATTGTATTTTCTATGGAAATCATAAGCAGAAATTTCAACCTCAACCACATCCAACATGGTATGATCCTCTCTTATCCATGTAAGCAAGAGAAAACAAAAATGCAAACCTCAAAAACCAAGATTCCAAAACCCCTCTTTTGAATTAATAGTGGTCTTGGTCTTTGGAAGCTTGAATCTCTCAAAAAAAGGGGATTCGAGCCAAGAACTAGGTAAAAATAGTCTTCTCCCAGCCTCTCTTAGCGTCTCCTCTCTTTTGAAACCAAAAAAAAATTACTAAGAAGAAGCCCTAGGTGCATTTAAGTGTTGGCCGAGTCTGTCACTATGTAGACTCTACCGACTCGGGCAAGTCCCTTAAAAACGATTCTGAGTCGGCTTGACCCAACTCGGGATGGGCCAAGTCAGAGTCGACCCAGACTCGGCCGAGTTTTAAAACAGAGTGTTACCCCCTAGATTCTCTTGAATGTGCTTATTTCTGATTCTTTCCTAGTTTTACGACGCATTTATCTCAACATTCTCATTTATGCTATGCTCATTTTGTTTTTTGTTTTTTTTTTCATATTTTGTTTCTTGATTGGCCAATATTCTTTTCATTGTTGTTCATGGCTGGTCAAATCGTTATCTTGTAAAATTTTCCCTTCATTGTTGTTGGTATTTTCCAATTACATTGTCTTTAGCCATTCATCTCTGATTTTATATTCAACATCCTCCTTAATCTCTCTATCATTGCTAATTATAGAGCTATGGTATTGGAAGGAGTTTCTTTGTGGTATCTTTTGAGTTTAAATTCTCACAACAATTGCATCATTTTGCACATCCCCATTGACGTTGCAATCCTATATCTTGTCTTCATAGAACTTATTTTTAAAGCCCTTGGATTCTAAGGCCTCCCGCTATCTCTCAAGTTTCACATCTATGACATCTCTTGATTCATCTTCCAACATTATATTATCGACAAACAACACAATCAATTGACTCATCCACAACAAATTTTGATGTAAGTTTTTATCAATGATAAATTTTACATGTACTTTCTTGATGCACACTCAAGCCAAAATCCAGATAGCATAACTTCTATCCCGAAACACCACCGATTTGGTGTTCACTTTTAAATAGCAAAAACTATGTCTAAGACAGTGGAGAGAGCGCTTTCTCAATGTGATAAACTCTAAAAATGAAGAAAGAATGATTACATAGCCTGTCGGCCAAGACCTTGAAGTTTGTGGTTGTATCAGGTTATTAGCTGATATTTGCTATACAGTCTAATACCACTGCAACACTAAAACAGCATTAGTGGTATTCACCTATACCTTGTATGTATTGGGTATTGTATTAGCTGATTTTTGGCCTACTAATGAAGCTTTTACTTTTTGATGTGTTGTAAACTACATATACTACATGCAAAGTTGAGTTCTGTGGTAGTTGATTTCTGCAAGTTACTATCCCATGGATCTAACTTAACATTAAAAATTTTCTGCATTAATAAAAGTTATCATTCAAAAAATTAAAACAGTAAACATTAAAAAAAATTTGTTAGACATTTAGAGCAAAGAATTTGGGTATCAAGGAGTTGAATGAAATTGAGGTGTTAGCCATTTTAGAAGCTCCCTGGTTATTCTTCTCTTCCTTTCAAGATAGGTTGATAATTGAGAGTGATTCCTCTAACACTCTTGGATATCCTTCATAGAGGGTCCTTGGAGGTTTCACTTTCTTTTAACAAGATTTAAATTTTTGTGCTGCCCTGGTTAAGTGGATTTTAAGCATGTGGGAAGGTAGGCCAACGGCCATGGCGGATTCTCTATTGAAGCAAAAGTGTGGATAGGAATGCATGTTAATTGCTTATACTTTTATACTATGTAATTTTTTTTTATGGCTTCTTGGGTATAAGGCAGTTATACATGGTTTTTGCTCTTTTTGTGTGTGTGTGTGTGCACGCGCACGTGCTTATAACTTCCTTTTTTAAATATAAGTTTATGTTCATCAACATCATCGTCATCAAAGCCTTATTCCAACTATGTTGGAGTCGGCTATATGAATTTTATTTTTCCATTACGACCTATTTTGAGCCAAATCCTCAAATAAATTAAACTTCTTCAGAACTAATTTTACTACCATCGTTCATGTCTTCTTTGGGCTACCCCTTTCTCTTGGTGGGCCATCAACTTGCATAACCAAACTTTTTCTTATCGGCGCCATTGCCGGCCTATATTCGACGTGCCCAAACTATCTCAAATGAGTTTTTTTAATTTTATCCCATATTGATGCTAACTTTCAATGCTCTTGAAAGTGCTAATTTCTAATTTTATTTTTTCTAGTTTTACCACATGTTCATCTCTGCATTTTCATCTTACTACGTCCATTTTATGCATATGCCGCTTTTTTATTGCTCAACATTTTGCTCCTTGGGTCATAGCTGATCTAATCACTATCCATTAAAATTTGTCCTTCAATTTTGTTAATATTTGTCTGTCACAAAGCACTCTAGAAGCAAGTCTCCACTTCAACCATCCAGTTTTTATCCTATATTCAAAATCTTCATCAATCTTTCTATCCTTACTAATTATTGAGCAAAGGTAACAGAAAGAATTTCTATAGTATCTCTTGTGCTTCAATTCTCACAATAGTTTTAGCTTTTTGTTTATGCCGATTGAAGTTACAATCTATATATTTTGTCTTGGTACAACATATTTTAAAGCCTTTGGATTCTACAGCCTCCCGCCGTTCGAGCTTGTCATTTCCACTATCTCTTGATTCATCCACGAACACTATATCATCTGTAAACAATATATACCAAGGTATCTCCTCTTAAATACAAATATATAAGCAGTTAACTCATCCATGATCAATGCAAAGAGATAAGGGCTTAAGGCTGACCCCTAATGCAAACCTATAAAAACTGGGAACTCACATGTCTCTCCACAGGTAATTCTCACACTCCTAATTGCCCCTTGATACATGACTTTAATAATTTCAATATAACTTCTTGTAACATTCTTTTTCCTTAAAACCCACCAAATTAAATCTCCGAATGCCCTATCGTAAGCTTTTTCTAAATTGATGAAAACCATAAGCAAATTTTTCCTCTTCGTTCAATATTTTTCCATTAATTGCCTAGGGCTTCTTTGGGTATTTAACTAGTAGAGTAAAGTGGAGTAAAACCTCTATTTAAGAGACATGAAATGACGAGGGGTCGTATCAAAACTACAAAATTCAAAATTCCACCCTTTTAAAAAATAAATAAATAAAGCAACCATCTTTATCCCGAATGAAAAAAGTGAAAAACCCATCTACTTTCTAAAAAAAATAAAAACATTCTCTATCAAGCCACTGAAGACAAAAGCGATTATATTGTGATTAGAGACCCTCATATTTTATTATTCTCTTGATGTGAGACTTCACTTCACTTTCACTTTACAATACCATTAAAGAATCAAGCTATAAGTGAGAAGATAGCTTCCATAATTGACCTCCCTGGTATAAAACTAAATTGATTTTTAGATAAGTTTCTGTTGTTGAAAAAAATAAATATAAAAATAACAAAGAAATGAAAAGATGCTGATATTTGTAGTGGCCAAAGGTATTCTCTTCCTATGCTTCAACTGATGCTATTATATGTGCATGAGTGGTATGTATGGCAAGGACACACATCTTGAACTAAGTCTTCATCTTTCTTCAATATTCAATGTCTTTTTTCATTGTACTTCCTTTTTTTTTTTGCTATCAATCTTGTTATGATGTAATCCATGCTTTAGTGACTTTGAGAAAATGTTTAGAACTTTGTACCATATTATATGTAAAACTTTTGTTTCTGTAATTCTTGGTCAATCATGACATTAAGAACATATCTTGAAAGATGCAATGGAGATGCATTTTATGTTATTTCCGCTTTTTCTGCAATGCTCAGGCCATTTTGAAGTTGGGCATATCACGTTTGATATGTCCTTAAGCATGAAGTACCCAGATCTGATGCCTCACATCTCAGAACTTGCAGAATACATCGCACGTGAATTGGAAATCAATACATATCAGGTACATGAAGCATAAATCTCCTTTATCACAATCCCTGAGAAGTTTACTTTTGATGGATTGTTTCACCAGCACTTGGTCTAGAATCTCATATCTTGTCCAGTTCTTGCAATTTAACTTCTAGTGATTTTTTTTTCTTTTCCATTGGTATTTAAGGCTAGTGAAGTTTGTGCTACTGACAATTAGATAATCCCACCAGGTCCATTTACTGAATGCTACCAGCCAAGGAAATGGCTCCCTTGTACAATGGGCTATATTTCCAGCGGGATCTTCTGATCATATTTCTAATACCACTGCACTGGTATTGGTGATTTAGCTTTCTACCATTATTAGTAGCTGAAAATAAACAGCGTGGTCTTTCAGATTCTGATTTCATTCTAAGCTTTCCTACGTGGTTCTGTATTTCTGCAGAGCATAATCTCCCGCTTAACTGAACACCGTGTCCACCTTCCTGATACCTTTGGAAGTTATCATTTGGTTGAATGGAAAGTTGAGCCACCTAAGAAAAGGTATAGAAATCTACCGTACATTGACTCCTTTTTTTGTTTATCTAATTTCATATAAAATTGTTTAGCATGAATTGGCAGTAGATTCTTATTTATCACTCATGATTATACATTAGAATGATTCTACCAGATTTACTTTTTTCCAGGGAAAGTGTGGTTATATTTTTGTTTGAACATTACTTGCTCCAAATGAATATATTACGAGGCTATCATCTGAGCATTTCAGTCATAACTGGATATTAAAAATCCAGTGCTCAAACTTGGTACCAAGCCAACTTATTTGGTTTTCCTGAGTGTCAGTAGTGAGTTCATATAAAATCTACTGTAACATGGTACTCATATGTAGTTCACAAAAAGTCTACTTTCTTTTATGCACTTTCATGCAGTAGAAGCTCCCTTCCCAATGCATATATTTTGTACTAGGCTCCAAGCCGATGTGATAACATGTAAAATTTTTCCCAGCTTTCTGCCCAAAAAAAAAAAAAAAAATCCCAGCTGTAATTCTTGTATGGTCAGTTAAGTGTCTCAATAATTCAATGATATGCAAAAAGAAGAGGAGGATAAAATAAAAATAAAAATAAAATGAATGGATTAAACCCCATTAATGAGTTTCAGATCCAACATCTAACCAGCAAATGGTGATTGACATACAATTATTGAATAAGCAAGCAGTTATTGAAGGTTTGCATTGTCTCTTTTGTATTCTGGAGTGTTGATAATTAAAGACTGACATTTCTTTCATGAGTGTCACCATGGAACTTAAGTTTGTTTTAAATTGATACTGAGCTGCTGCTGATGCTCGTCTTTGTTACTTTCTACAACACCAACATTATTTGCATTTTGAATTCGCTCTACAAGTTAGTTTATTTCTCTGTTAATTTGAAATTTCTTTTATGAACCATTGCTTCAATTTTCATGTAATGGGTTGCAGGATGTGGTGGCAGCAACACTTGTTGGCATTAATTGTGGGAGTTATAGTGGCTGTGGCATTGACAATGTCTACTCTTGTAGCATGGTATGTTTGGAGTCACAGACAGCAAATGCTCGGAAGTTACAAGCCCGTAAATGAAGCTGTGCCTGAACAAGAGCTCGGGCAACTCTAGAGTCAATACATTCTGTAATCTACTTCATTATCGTGATCCTGATGATCACAGCATGCTTGAAAGCTCCCAGACTTATGACGTGAAAGTGACCCAGTGAAAGGGGTCTTCTGATGGTTCGTGTTATAAAGTTGCAAATTTGCAAGAGATGGAAATTATGAGTGTAATATCCAAAACTTCCACACAGTAGAGTAGATCAGCAAAAAGATGTCAATGCCCCTTACAACCAAATCAACAATTTGCCCTGCCCCTTTCATCTGACTATGTCAAGCTCTTCAGGATTTGTAAGATAGAAGGATTTTATTTTTTTGAACCACATGCCAGATCTGCAGCATATAATGTAGTTTTTGACATCAGTCTGACTGGATACTTTCATCTATACAATTTCTTAAATGTATTGATGCCAAACAATGTACCATTTTGCTAATAAATACGCTATGGTCATTATGTTTATTTATAGAAAAGCAAAAGTTTGTCACTGAAACATGTATGGACCGCAGACATAATTGAAGCGCAGCGATAGTCCGGGCTTGTTTGTTGTCTTCTTTTATTAGTCATGGTATTGCATGGGACAGGGAGTTCTCTCAGCAACCAAAAGCTAGGTTTTTTCCTGATAATCACGGGTCAATATTACATGTAGGGTTATTTTTCTCATTGCACATGGGCCACCACTTGGTGGGCCAACTTGACCCAGCACATACGAGACGGTTTTGATATTGTAGATTTGAAATTCTTCTCCTCTTGTTTGGTATTTTGACATATAAGGGACTCTTTGTTATGTGTAAGACTTTTATTTCTAAAATTGGTTAAAATGGAAGAAACAAATTTAAATTTCTAAAAATGGCCAGCAAATTATCTCCCCTCTGATGGAAAATTTTTTACCTTTCCAAAAAAAATTTTCAACCTTTCAAAAAAAAAATCGACCTTTCAAAAAAAAAACAAAGAGAATAAGAGAAGGTGAGAAGTGAATACCGAGCTTTCACTCTATTAGTTCAACTCCTTGGATCGTTACCTCTGGGACCCCTCATCACGTAAATCTACACAACTAGTCTTCAAATCATTGTTGTGCGGGTCTCCCATCTGCAGCTACTTGCTGCTCTTGTCTCAGGGGCTTGTTATTAATTATGGCATATCTAAATAAAGGTAATGTGATAAAGAAGTTATATTGGACGGGCATGTGCTCACAAAATCCTAATGCTGCAAGGCATCGACATGAAGATCAAGCGATAGACATGTTACAAGCGACAAGCATGTGGTACCAAACGGAATCATTTGAATTACTCGTAAATCTTTCAGCATGAATCCATTAAATTGTCTCCATCAAATAAGCCCAAAGGTTCTCGTACTACTCCTGTCGTTGCCTATGGCAGAGCATAAAACAGGGGCTCTCCTGTGGAATTTGAACCAGTGAAAAGACAACATAGAAAACGGACAGGGTAAGAGTAAGCCCTCATTCAATTATGGATGAAAACTTGTCTGAAGATTTTTTTTTTTTTTTTTTTTTTGGGTCTCTGAACTCCTGACCTGGAGGACCTCAATTGAAAATAACCCGAGGACATGATGATGCCAGGCCCATGTTATGTATATTATATAATATTAATTAATTTGGGTTGAGATCTGTTTTATCCATACATTAGACGAGTAGAATGTTTGCCTTATAGCATTAAATTTTTAATTAGAAATTCTTGCTATAATTTCTTTCTCTGAGTTAGGATACTGTGCATTTTAAGCATAGATACTAAATAGAATCTTTCTCTAAGCTAGGATACTGTGCAATTTAAGCATAGATTTTAAATAAAATTGACATAGAGATGTCCTTTTGAAGCTCTATTACCTTGCATTTTTAAGGAAAAGGAAGCAGTTTGTTTGAATTCCAAGCTCCTTGTAGCACTAGAAAAAGAGAGTCTAACAAGCTTGGTTGCTTAGAATTAAATTCAAAGGGACAGAGGAATTCCAACGTACTACTGCTCTCCTTATAATTATTTTAATCTCTTGTTCCCCATCGTTTGGGAAATAAAGTAAGGTGTCTGCCTCAGGCTTCTTTTTGTAAAGATTGAGGGATAAAAAAAATAGTAACCTTTGTCAATGGCTGCATTTAATGACCATCGCGCGCTATGTTAATTCAAAATTTACATTTCCACACACAAGAATCTGTCTAGCTCGTGTACAAAAAATTGAATAACAAGTACATAATTAAATGAACTTTTTTTTGTCAGTTTGGGACATTTTTCAAAAGGAATACCTTCCTGTGAGGCCCATTTGGGACACATTTAAATCAAGTAGGTGGGTAGGATGAGGTCAGCCAAATATCACTCTGACCAAATAATTTCAAGCTTTTTAGATTTAAATTCAAAACCTAATAATATCAAACTTTTAGATTTAAAATTAAAACTCAAGACTAATGAGTTTTTAAGAACAGCATTTTTGTGATTTAATTCATGGTAGTAAATAGACAGATCATTGTGAAATTGAGGTCTCAGTTTTTAAGATGAGGAGAGTGTGAACTTGTCGACAGTGAGTCCCACTAAAATAGAAGGGGTTGGAATGAGATTAAAAAAAAGAGAGACTGATTAAGATAAAAATATTGAGTCTAGCTAAGTTCTAACAAGGGATGCAAGCCAGTTGATTCACGGGTGGACCTATAAATCGATTCGGTAGCCATTGAGGAGAAGAAAAAAAAAAGAATAGATCTAATTCCGGCTATGGATTGAAAATAAGATGTGGAGTCCATTAGTTTAATTAGATTAATGGGCTTCACAATAATTTTTTAAAATATATAAGTAGCACCATTAACTGATAATTGATTAAAGGTATGTAGATCTTCAAACATCAACGTTACTAAAGCTGTACCGGCAGTTAAAACTCATATATTTCTAATATATGGATGTAGTCATTGTTAATTCCGATCATTAGGTCACATCCGCTTTATTTAAAACCAAAGATTTTGCGTGCTTAGATAATCAAATACCCACTTGCAACCAAATGCTAACCAGAGAGCTGAGCCTATTTTGTAGTGTCGTAGTCTTATGTTCAGGGCTGTCCATCCATTTGCGGTCCCAACGTTTGAAGAACATGCAGTGTAAAATGAAATTGCAAGCAGTATTCTGCGCCTGCTCCTAACCATATAGGCTATAAGCTTATTTTGTAGCGATGTGATCTAGTGATTAGGGTTATCCATCCATTTATTTGTTGCCTCTACTACGAAAGGGTCAGAATCTTGGAGACCATGAGGATACTCTACACTCCTCGCTCATCAAAGACCAAAATACACACACATTTCCCCATTATCAAACATTGAAAGACGAATGCAATTTTTCTTAGCTAATGAGCATAAACACGCACCCTAGCTAACCCACAATTATTTGTAGAAAGAAATATTAATAGCTTCATTAGCGCCAAAAAAAAAAAAAACCATGGCTTGTGGCAGCTTCCTTCAATTTCTTAATAGAATAAAGCATTGATTTGAATAAATTTGAATGACTTCCATCTTCAAATTTTAAATGCCTTCCCACAATCTTCAGCTATCCCCCTATTCATAAGGTCTGTGTCAGCTGTAACCCATCCATATCTCTCTCTCTCTCTCTCTCAACCACAACTTTGTCTCTCCTCTCCCCCTCTCTCTCTCTCTCTCAACCACAATTTTGTTCCTCTCCATCCAAGCTTTAATAATAAAAATGATACTTCTCTTTTAGATGACTTGGATGGAAGAAAGATAAGCCACTTTTCTCAAGGGAGACCCTTTACTTGTTGGCAAGAATATTCAAGCAATATGTTTTTAGAATAGAAGAAAAGCAAAAATGCGAAGGAAAGAAGGCGGGAAAAGAAGTCTCCCTTTATACGGAGAGATGATGGAAAACCAAGATCCAAAAGAACAGATACTAGAAAGCTAACGACTACAAACAGACACTAGAAAGCTTACGACCACAAGGGTAGTGAACATAGTAACACATGACAGCCCCTGTTTTTGCCAACAGAGCCGACTCATTAACAAGACAGAAATCAAAACCAGGCCCAAGAAACTACAAGAAGTGATATAAACCATAAGGATCCTTTTGCTTGTATGGATAAATGAGTGGAGTAAAGTGAAGTAGATTTCACATCAAGAGTGAAGCGGAGGAGAAGTAAGTTGAATTTAATTAAGATAGAGTACTTCACTTCACTCTATTTGGATGCTTGATGAGAAATGAAATTTAAAATACTTTATAGTAGATTAGAGTTTTACTCGACGGAATTAAAGTATTTAGGGCCCATTTGGATGTTTACAAAATAAAATATTTGTAGACTTAAATATAGTAAGAATAAAATAGTATAGAATAAAATTGTGTAATATTAAAATGTTGTAATAGTTTTATTGTTTGGCAATTTTTGAATAATATTAGAGATATAAATTTTAATTATTTGGAAGGTGTTATGATAAAAGTAAAGTTCATTATTAGAATAATTTTATGTTAAGTACTTATATATATGTAATTTAAAACGTCTGGATAAAAAAGTAGTGTGGTAAAGTAAAGTTCAATTACCACATCTTTTTTACTATAAGTTGCTTTTTTTTATCACATAAAACCATGGTAAAGTGTAGTAAAGTAAAGTAAATACAAAAAATAACAACATTACAACTCTCTTTCCTACTTTACTTCACTACTTACTTTGTCTCACCTTATTTTACCTTTTCATTTATCATGATATGATATTAATTTTTATTTTACTTTACCATATATGTAAATAAGTTACTTTATCACAAGTCACTTTTTATTTACTAGATAAAACTGCAATAAAGTAATGTCAAATGAAAAGAAACTACTTTTCCATTTTCTCCCATTTTACTTCACCAAATACTTTATCCAACTTTTACTTTATCCCATTGTTAAGTTCATGAATTTGCACAATTATGCATCGTTTTAGGATGAATTAAGGATTTGATTATGTTAAATGTATCATTATTCATTCACTTACCTCATTTCATACATTTTCACCTAGAAATTAGAATTTACACAATTGTTACACATTTTTTACATTAATTAAGAATGCTTGCAATTTTTCTTTGAAGAGTCTCAATTGGAGTAAAACTCTATTTGGACGGGCCCCGCTTCAATTTGGGCTATTCATTATTTTACTGGTTGAATTAAAATTTGCAAGAAATGAAATTTGTAAGACCCACAAAACCTTATGGACGATTTTAGCCCCATTGCTTGAAGATCCATACCCTTAGAGTTCATCTACTTGTGGACCCCACCTGAAGATTAGCTAAGGCTTCCAGAAGCTCTTATCTCATCCTATTGTCCAAGGAATATTCTTCTGACTTGACTACTAAGTCATGACTACTGCAGAGATAGAGCCAATTGCAAATTAGAATTTAAAATTTAATCATATTTTTCTTATGACTTAATATCTTAAAATGGCTACAACTCTCAATCTGAACGTCGAATCGACGTAAATGACCAACCGTTGAAAAGCTCTTTTATAGCAGATGTCCATAGATCACAAGATTACACAAACCAGAGCTAAAATGAGAAAGTTATGGGCTCAAAAGGTTTCATATACATTTTTAGGCAGAATTACAATTACATTTACACTATTGAAGTATAACTATTACACATCCCTCTGTTGACCTCATATAAAGATCAGATAAGAATATCAAAAGCTTCCACCTCATTTTATCTCCAAAATCCCTTTCATCTCAAGAGATAAATCTAATAAACCTAATCAAAAAGCAACAGATCTTGTATCTCAATCCACCAAAAATATGTCTAGATTCAATGAACTGAGGAGCGAGAAAACTATAAAAATAGGTCACCATAGAAGGCTCCTCTTCATCCCATCTCTCCTTCAATTGAGAAATTCCTCTTTCTCTCTCCTCTCTCCTCTCTTTTCCTTGCTCCCTAAATAATGTTATTTGAGAAATTTTCTAGGTATTGTAGAGCACTGTAGGAGTAGAAAAGAGAACTTTAGAGGGAACTATTGTACAAGATCTAATGATTTTATGAAGAAATTTCTAAAATTCTATTCAATAGATGAGCAAACTTTTAGTTCAAAGCATTGAGATGAAGTTAAGTACATTAAACTTTAGTTTATGTAGTTGATTTATTATTATTATTTTTATTTCTCTTTGATTGCATGTCTAAAATAATAGATCTGTTTTCATGCCTTACGCAAACCTCTAATTTATGTTATTAAAAATTTACTTTTGATCATTTATGCTAATTTTAATAAATTATACTTAGATTTGTGTACCTCTAATAGTTTAAGTTTAATTTGATAAAGGATACTTAGGATAATTTTTGCATTTTTGAGATGAAGGAGATATTAAAGTTTGTTTAAAAAGAAATTTTGATTTTTACAAAGAAAAGCCCTCCAGATCAGAATCATTGAGTTGTTTCTGATAAAAGTTAATTTTGAGACAAAAGAATAGATTAAATTACATGAACTGGTTAATTACTTAATGGATTCCTAGTTGTTATGATCTGTGTTTTAATATTGATTTTTTTTATATTTTACTTAGTGAATGTTTCTAATATTCTTCTCATTTCAAAATCAATCTTTGTAATTTTTATTGCTTAATTAGAAAAGTTCAATTTTTTTATTTTAAATTTTTGTGGAGCTCCCTGTGGGATTGACCTGCATTTACCATTGTCTTAAGTAGACAAGTGTGCACTTGCATTTATATTGGATTGGAATTAAAATTCACAACACCCATCTTTACCATGATGTGAGATTTACCTTTATTTTACTTTGCCATATATGTAAACAAATGCATCACGATAGATTTGGTGAAATAAAGTATTTACTTTACTCTACCACTTTATCTTACTTATTTTACCTCACCTTTTACCATAATGTAATATTAATCTTAATCTTACTTTATCACACATGTAAATGAATCACTTTATCGCAAGTCATTTTTTATTTACCATATAAACTACGGTAAAATGTGATAAAGTAAAGTCAAACAAAATAAAACTACATTACCATTTCCTCCTACTTTACTTCACCATATACTTAATTCAACTTTTACTTTACCCTAACTTTCCCTTAATGTGACATTTATCTTTACTTTACTTTACTTTACCATATATGTAAACAAATACATCATGATAGATTTATTGAAGTAAAGTCTTTACTTTATTCTATAACTTTGTAATTATCATTTTGAAAAATTTTTATATTGTAGAAAGTTTTCCACATGGAAGAGCTGTAGGAAAAAACATTGAGTTTTTTAAAAGAATATCTGATCTTTTCTTTGTTTTTTTTTTTTTGTTACCAAACGTTTAAGAGTCCTTAAAAATGCATATTTTCTTATACATTTTAAACCATTTTATAGACTTATTGATTAAAAAGAGCCCAATTTATTGTGAAATCATGATTTCATGCATTTATATATCATTTTAGTACATTAATGCATAATTTACTCAAAATTTCTTATTTTTGCTTACATTCATGAAATTACCTGTCATGTTTAGCCCATGTTTGGCATCACTATTTTTTGCCTTTATTTGTCTAAATGTCTAAAATATTTAGACTTTTGGAAAATAAGAGCATTTGGCATGCGATTTGTTCCTCTACTATCTTTAAACAAATAGAGGCAAAACCTTGTAAAACCAAATGCCTAAAACTGAACTTTTCAAAATAAGAGGCACTGTTATAATTATTTTAGGATCATCATGCCCATATTTGTTTTTTTTTTTCTTCAAGCCTGAGATGATAAATGAAGATCCAAACTATTGAAAATATGTACAAGATCAAACATGGCTATGCTTCCAAATTTCAACTGTTGAATCATCACCAATCTCGAGATATGTGCAAAAAAGCATGAGCCATTGAATATTTTTCTTTAAATTCTGTGGGCCCCAACATAAGATCGAAATCCTTGAAATTGTTTGCAAGGCTTAACATGGCTATGGATCAATTTTCAATTCTTGGTCCATGTGTATCTCAAGAAATTTATGAAAAACTTTCAACTATTGATGTAATATGCCCAATTTTGCATTATTCTACGGGTAGTCTCTTTTTTTCTTTTTAATTTTTATTTCTAAGACAATAAATCACGATCTAAACCATTAAAAATGTCTAGAAGGTTAATGATCATTAGGAGATTGAATTTTAGTCATTGGATCATCGTCAACATTGAGATATTTGCTAAAAAATGTGAATTATTTGCTTTTTTTTAATTTGTTGGTCTTAAACACAAAATCAAAACCGTTAGATTCCATTGGAATGATGAATATAGATAAGGAGTCAAATATTAAAACTTAAAACTTTGTAGATCTTGAGAAATTTGTGAAAAACTTTCAACCATTGATTTTAAAAAGTCTATTTAAAATAGATCATTATATTACCAAGCATACATTTTGATTCTCGCCTCTTTTTTTTATGACTCTTTTTTCAATGCCTCTATTTTGAATAGGTCTATAATAAAAAGACTAGAGATGCCAAACAAGCCCTTAAAGTCTTATTTCTGAAAAGTTTTGACAAAATTGGTTTTTTCATGAAACAACTCAATTTTTCATCATCATTTATTAATTCAAGAAAAATCATACATAATAATGTCCTTTATGCATTCATTTCATGAGGAATTGTCCCACAATGGTGAGATTGTGGTTTTGATCAAAATTATTATTATAAATAATAATTCACTTCTTCTTGTGGGAACTTGGTGAAGTGGATCCCACACATGCACATATGTGCACTCACACATGTGTTGGACATCCAAAGATGATGGGGTCCACTTTCTTTATACAAAATTCCAAGATTATTTTGAAGATAATTCAAGAAAATTAAAGAAAGTCCATGAAGGGCCATATTAAGAAAGAAGATTTTTGTAAAATGAAAAGTGGTTTTATAAAATGACTAGTGAAAGAGTAGCACATTAGTCAAATTTATTTGTGGAAATCTCATTTTAAAAAAGATCTCTCAAATGAAGTCAAAGGACAATTTGCTATGAAAGGAGAAATGACAAGTGCATGAAGATAAATGAGAAAAAAAAAATAAGGTGGAGACTTACAAAACATAGGAGGTTTTTTACTACAACGTAGGATATAATTCTAGAAAATTGGATCTAAGGAAGAGAATTAGGGTTGCCAAAATCCTATACAAAGACACCCTTGGGCATCCCCCCTCTACACGGGAAGATAGTAGGGTTGTAATGATCGATTCTGGTCCGGGTCCATGGTAGACCTAGAATTGGAACCGTTAGTGAGAGGACGAACTCAGAACCAGTTCAAAACCAATTTCCTAAATCCGAAACTGGAACCGTGTATATGGCGGGTTTGGGTTCGGGTCTAGGTCTATGTAAAGAATGCTTTAGAGAAAAGATAACTTTCAGAAAAAGTTTTTAAAATTTGAGATAATATGTCAGGTCTTTAATCCACCAACCGGAACCAACGTAGAACTAGGTCCAAAATCATTTAGGTCACGGGTTCAAAAATAGGATCCAAACCCAAATGCATTTACTTATCAGTTCTTAAATAAGGATCCAAATCCAGTTATTAACGGGTTAGAACCTTCGAATAATTGGAGAATCGGGGACCCATTTACAACTCTAGAAGATAGACTACCTCGCTCTAGAATCACTACTACACATCATCTTCTCCCGCTCTCTCTCTCTTTCTCTCTCTCTCTCTCTCCATTGATGTCCTCAAGGAGATTTCGCCCAAAAAAGCACACTATACACTTCTCATCCTAGTATGTAATTGTTTTGATTTTTAATTTATTATCTTTTATGTAAAGACATTGCATTCTAGTAAAAGTGTTACTTTTTCTATTTCAACTTTTCTTTCCTGTACTTGGGAAATTGGTGCTTGATTTATGTTTCTTTTCTTATTGGTGTTTGGATTGACGACCCAAAGGCTCTAAGAGCATGATTTAAATTATGAACTTGTTTTGAAAAGATTTTTGAAACAGAATAAAATGCTTACCACACTTTTATTTTTATTATTCATCACTCATTTGAGTCCTTGTCTTTCCACACATTTAAATTCTTGTTTTCCCACACATTTGAATTCACTGCCACTTCCACACATTTACTTTTCTTGCAACCACACAGTTAAATTCCATCACTTTTATTTTACTTATCTGTTCTTATTGTTTTTATGTTGATTTTATGTTTTTTTTATACATAGTTTGATGGTTGAATTAGAATTAATTGCATGCATCATTATATCTTAAGATTTTCTGTATGTTTAAGTAGTTGGGAATCAAGCTTTCGGATCAAAGTTTAATATAAAATTTGGATTGCACAAGTGTTGAAAATTAGTTTGCACATAAACAGCCCAATTTCTACACTGTTTTAGCAAACTGCAGAAACAATTTTCAGCAAAAAGTTTGAAGTGGGCAGCTCAGTTAAATCATAATATTTTTCTTTGAAAATTGAAAAAATTAAAGTTTGGTATTTGATTTTTCATGCCTTAGAATTTCAAATCAAAATAATTTCGAAAAGTGGGTTAACCAAAGACCTAAACTTTGCCAATCGATCAACTTGGATTAGAATTTTTACACAGATTTTAAAAAACTTTTCATGTTCATGCATTCATAACTTTTTTGTTTTAAATCTTGTGCAGAAAGTTATGAATGTATGAACATGACAAGTTCGCAAAATTTTGTGCAAAAATTCTGATCTGAGTTACGACCTTAATATCACACATGCATAAGGATTGATCCATTGACCTTCACGTGGAAAGTATCACTTATGACTAGCATCCCAACTAGCAAAAAAAATAATAATAAAAGGGGCCTCAAATGTCGAAAAACCTCCAAAAGAGTCTTGCAAAGCTAGAAACCTCCAAAAGCAGCCCTCATGCAACTTCCCTTTTTTTTATCTCGTGATCAAGATACATACACACATGAGCATGGGGACAAGAAAAAAAAAAGGTGTATGAGGAGCACTTAAGAGGTTTTCTGCTTTGCAAGGTGCTTTTGGAGGGTTTTGGATATTTGAGACTTTTTTTGTAATATCAAGTATTAAACCCATGTAATATAGGACGTGTATGAAACTCCAAAATACCACACTTTTTTTTTATTGAATTGGTCTTTTTAGTTGGAGTGGCATAAGGCATGGGTTTGCTTCCTACATATTATGTTCCAAACTACCTTAAAATTGCTGGTGTGCATTTTTGTGGATTTAGTGGGTGCCTTAGAAGAATAGTCGTATTAGGTTATGGTTCTCATGAACACCCACATCATGAAAAATATAAAGCTAAATAAATGAATAACCAAAAACCTGCTTCGCAAATGTGAGGGTTTAAACCCATAGAGATGAGGTTCAAGGTCCCAACAAATAAGCGGAAATTAACAAACTAAAACAAATCAATCAACCATATAAGAAGACAACATTAGATTTTTTTATGTGGAAACCCGAATACAGGAAAAACAACCAGACCAATCTCCTTGAACCAAGGAAAGCTGAGCACTAGAAAATTGAACAATTACAATATATTCACAACCATTTTCCCCAGTTGAATTCAACCTAAAGACTGTAGTTCTTCTTGCCAACGAACATGCCGTTTACCATTTTTCTACTTGACGCAACCCACTTTGATGTCGTTCATGACGCATAATATTCTATAAGAGAGTAGAAACAGAAATCTCTGGAAGCTTTTCAAATTCAGCATAGCTCTTCAATGGATGCTCTAGAGAAGAAGAAGATCTCCAATATGTATTCTAGGTTTAGAATTAGGGAGATGGCATACTTAGAGTTCTCAAATAAGCCTTTAAATAACCTAGAATTCGTGCCTCGAAAATAAAATCCAATTAGAGCTCAAATAGACAAGAGTAGTCCAAAAATGAAAAGAAATTGCAAAAACACATTTTGAACTCGTAGAAGCTCGCTTCAGCAGACAATGGATTTGCTCAAGCAGACTAATGTTCTATCTAGGCATTTTGCGTGAGCCTGGTTGACCGTGGTCCTATTCTGTCTCGAGTTTTTTTTATTGTGTCTTTTTTTTCGTTCTTTCTTCGATTTCTTCACTTCAGCTCTTCCAATGACTCATGCTACAATCCAAAACAAAAATAGAAAATTACAATGCATATTAGACCTGAGTTTTCTCCATAACCTATGAATTAGCCGGCACTCAAAATTCTGACAAAATGCCAACCAATCTCCAAACAATGCAAAATGCCCCGTCACTATCTCGACATGATTTGTTTACCATTTTATTTGTCATGATTAGTTCACCATTTACATTTATCACATTTTTTCCAATCTCTCTCTCTCTCTCTCTCTCTCTCTCTCATGATTTGGTTACCATTTTCTCTCGCATCTCTCATGATTTGGTTACCATTTTCTTTTATCAAGATTTTTTTTACTATCTCTGTTTCTCTCATTTGTTCTGATATGCATACCATTTTTATTTTATTAAATTCTTGACTCCTCAAGTTCTTTATTTTTTTAAATTATTGACATCTCAGGTTCTTTACTTTTCTTTTTCTAAAGTTTTTTCCAAGATGCTTTTATTATTCTCAAATTACAGTCCCTAATGAATGAAATTTCCTAAAGCAATGTATTAACTTCGAAAAAATAAGAACAGCCTCTTATTCTAGTGGTAAGAGGTGTTGGTTCTTACCAGTCTAACCAGAATTCAAATCTAGTTAGGTACCTTTTTTTATCCGAGATCTTCCTCCCTCATCAAAAGGCTCAGGTGCCTTTTTTTAATCCAAGATCTTCCTACCTCATCAAAAGGCTCCCCAACCTCACCCAAGGTGCTTCCCCTCGCTAAAGGGCTCCCCACCTTCACCCGGGTTCCTCCCCTTAGCAGAGGACTAGGGGTCACAGATTCCCTAAGGTTGGCATGCCAAAATAAAAAAATAAAAACCAGCTTAGAGGGGCTAGGATCCCAATCCTTTGGTGAGTGAAATAGGCCTTGGAAAATATATAGAAGATTAGACTTCTTGACATCAACATACACATGTGAAATGCCCTTCTTTGACTATTTTGAAGGCTTTGATACATTGCTAAATTTCTTTAAAATTATCTTTACAAGGGTGAAAAATATACACTATGTTTTTTTATTCATTAAGTGAAGCCCCTATTTATCATTTGTATGGGAGCCACAAAATCAATAAACTTCAATATGATTTCAATTGCTATGCTATATATCATTTTCTATTAATTGACACAAAACTATTTTCCAAAGGACTGGCTTAAGAAGAATCCATGTATGAACTTTATTCGACGGGTAACGTACGATGACCAACTATAACCATGCAACATGTGAAGTATATGAAACTTCAATTAACCCCTCTCTTATACTTCAATTAACCACACCCACCCCGCCCCCCCACCACAACTCTCTCTCACAGACACACAGACACAGTTCCACGGGATTGTTCACCGTGCTTTCCTCTTGCTGTTAAATATTCCTAAAACACTTGATCACTCTTTTCAAATCTCTTAACAGGCTGAGTTACATGATTTTATTCATTAAGTAAATTCTACCACATGATTACATCGTTGGATGAGAGCTCTCAGCCTGGATAAATTTTCATAGGAATTGTTTTCAAATCTCTTACCAAGGGCAAGTTAACATGACTTTATTCGCTACGTAAATTCTGTCACATGATTCCACTGTTTGGATGAGAGCTCTCAACATCAACAAATTTTTATATGATTTGACTGGGTGTGATAGTTAGATATGGTTTTTATTTTTTTTTTAATTTATTTTTTGAGCTATGTCAGGCTAATGATTTAGGTGTGATACGTCCACCTGGGTGTCTAGGAGCCAATCACTTAGCATGTATGTAAAACTAATGTCACATGTACAAACCAAATCCAAGGAAATTCCTCGTTAATTTTCTCAAGGATTTGAAAAAAAACCCAATATATTGTAAAGTTTCGAGGATTTTGGCCAATGGGAATCTTTATTTGTGAAAATTTTTATATCCGACCTCTTCACATAGTCATAGGATTCAGAAATCCGTAATTCGTGGATTTACACATGCATGTAAATTTTTTTCAATTATATACACTAATATCAGTGGGAAATCCTCAAACAAATAAATTATAACTGAAGAATCCTCAAATTTACGACACTAAAGAACCCTGGATGTGCAAATTTCAAGGATTTATCACGTATTGGCAAACCTGCCCCAAGAACCAACACCTACTCAAACATGAGTCACTTGGCGCTTGACATGATTTTCTGTCATTGAGCTAGTCACAGCAATCCTGAAGGAAGTGCTTGATGGTGCCCGGCATTCTTTATTAAATGTGCTTCATTGTAGTGGTGCTAACCTAATGCACAACAAAAGCTAGGCTGGCCAACATAGAAGATTAAGAAAATACAATATATAATGTAGGGAAAGATTATTATGCATGTTATAAGATGTATTATCATAGGTGGATGCCCACATTGGGACCCACATGAGATAAGGAAGATTACTTAGGATTTAAGTCTTTTCCTATTAGGTTGTTTGGGGAGGAAGCAATCTTATTCTATAAATAAGATTCTCCTCCCCCTCTATTATATACACACATCTCTCTAATACGAAGATCTCCCTCTTCCCCGCTACTTTTCTCTATTTCTGTATTTGATATTTCCACAACACGTTATCAACACGATGTGCATAGCAAGTGGAGCCGGAGATCATGATACTCGTAAACCATTGTTCCTTGTTTGGTTTCTTTCTACCGAAACTGAAAGAGAAGAGAAAGGAAGAGAAGAGAGAGAGCAAAGGATCAAAGTTGGAAAAGAAAGAAAGAAACCTCCCCCCTGCATCAACCAATCATGATCATTCTAAAGAATAGCCGCAAGGAGATCTCCAAATACCTCTTCCAAGAGGGGGTTTGCTATGTGAAGACGGACGATTTTCAGATTGTCCTCACTGTCGTCGCTATCCCAGTCCTCCTCCTCATAACCGCCGGCCTTCGCCTTCGTGCCGCTGCCGCCGGCCTTCGCATCGAAAATCGCCAGCACAAACGCACCTGTCGAGAGGCCGGGGATCATCAGCTGGTTAGAGTCCATGTCTCCAATCCTGACCACGATTTCGATCGTCTCCTTCGTCAAAATCCAATCCTTTTTCAACATCCGGTGCCCTACTCCGATCATCCTGCAGCAGATCCAATGCAACCCTAAAGGGTTCCTCCAGGTCGTCGAGTTGGGCGGGGGAGGAAGATTTTGGGGTGGTCGCGAGGAGCATCGTTGCTGGAAGAAGAAGGGATCGTATCCCTGTCGTTGAGGAGCACCTGCGCCGATCGGTGTCGTCGCCGCTGTGCCCCACCGCTATGATCCTGCCGCCGGTGCCAACTCTAGCAATACACCGTTGCTGAGGAAGAGAGAGGCCGGGCTGGAGAACAGGGCTCTCGTCCCTATTGCAGAAGGGACGAGGAAGGAGAGGGCTGGGTTCCCTTTAACAAAAAAAAAAACATACAGGTTGGAGTTGGGTTCAGGTCAGGTCAACCTGACGTGTCTTCCAAACCCAGCCCAGCCTGCAAAGATGTCAGCCACTGACTCAAGCAGCAGCGTCAGCAGGATCGTACGGTCAGAGCAAGTTTGATCGGGATCGATGTCAGAAATTTATTTTTGCGATATCTTGGCGATCCGGAGTCCGATTTGAGATCCATTTGCACACACGGAAAGCTCGCGAGCAGATCTCCACATTGGCACCAAAAGAAGGACAATTCAAAAGTTAAGTAATTTCTCCTTATTTTATTATTTTTTATTAGTTTAATAATTATATACATGCATTTATCTTTATTCCTTTTAGATCTGCAAATATTTATAATTTTAATTCTTGTGATGATGATTTGTTTTCTTTTATTGAAAAGAGCTCATGATAGAATTAAAAATCACGAATTATAAATAGAACCAGAAGTTCTATAAGATTAATTGGAATCCGAAGTTCCATACGATATTTAAAATTAAAAGTTCTATATGGAATCGATAACTCGGACTCGAGATTCCATAAATTATTTTAGCCTATGAACTAGAAGTTCGTTTGAATCCAGACCAGAAGATCCGTTGGTTATTTTACTCTGAAACTAGAAGTTTTCAAATCCACAATATATACTCGAAGTTTCATATGATACTTAGAACTAGAAGTTCTATATCGAATAAATAACCTGAACCTACAGTTCTGTATGTTATTTTAATTTAGAACAAGAAGTTCTAACCCGGACCTGAAGATCTATGAATTATCCTAATATAGAACCTGAAGTTCTAATTTGTACTGAAAGATTCATGAACTACTCTAATTCAGAACCAGAAGTTCTGATTCTCAAGTTGAGAACCCAATGTTCTAAACTTCAATTCTCAATTCTTCATCACATTTTTGTTATTTCTTTGATTGGATGTTAAGAACCTACAGGTCTACCTTTTATTTCTATTTCTCACACACATTTATTTTTATATATTTTATAACATTGTACTGCATGCTTGATATAATTACTTCGGTATAATTATCACTATATGATTATATGAAACTTTAGTTTTGATGAATTTGTTATTGCCAGAAGTAGTAGTTGTATATAATAGAACCTGAAGTTCTATATCAATGGAATAACCTGGACCCAAAGATCCATAAATTATCTAGAACCAGAAGTTCTAAGATTTGGAATATGAACCTGCAGATTTATATTCATAATCAAACTTGGAGCTTTGATTCAAAGTAGTGTAGATCGATACGAAGGTCATGAAATCAAACTTGAAGTTTTAACAGAACCAAAAGTTATGATTCAAACCTGAAGCTTTGCTAGAACCAGTAGTTCTAAGAACCTGAAGTTCTATCGCTAGCCTGAAGTCTTGACAGAACTATAAGTACTAATTCATCAGTTATGAACCCGAAGTTCTAACTTTCCAATTGGCCAATTATTTATTATAATTTGTCATTGGAAAATGAGAACCCGAAGTTCTATTTTTGTTTTATTGTTATTGGTAAATTGATCTTTACATACTTTACAAGGTTTGGTAATGCTATCAAGGTCAGACATAAGATATCCTTGGTGGATATGGCATATGCTCTTATTTTCTACGCCATTATATCCCCGCTAGACATGGATGATCACCAGCAGATGATCATACACCCAATGCTTGAAATAAATGCCAGATTAGTCCATCAAAATCCCTCCAGAAGAGGTAGATATAATATGTTCTCCAGTAGAAATGAAAATAACCACCCCAGGAGTGGTGCTTGAGAAGGCATTTTGTTTGGAAATTGGGCGAACTACCAAGCATGGTTTAGAAGACCAACAACTACTTTTATGAGCTTAAAGATTGAGTTCAATTTTCGATATTTTGTTTAATGTTAGACTTATTCTTTTATCCCACATATCTTGTATTTGCATGCTATATTTGTTTTGAATGGTAAATTATTTAACTGTTCTTAAGTTTTATTTTTTGTGATGTAATTGACTAGTTATGTAAGTTTATTATTAGTTGTTGTATGGATCATGGAATGCATAAAACTAAAAATAATCTCTGTCTGGTAGACAATGCAACAAAACACACTACATTGAAAAAACCAGAAGTTTTTCTCAGAGTTAGTGTTTAATTTGTGCACGATATTGATCATAGTTGGATCCGTACAAATACTTGAATGCTCCGAAAGAGTCTACATAATGGTATTTATACATCATTACTGGTATTGACAGCTAGAAGCTGATACTAGAAAAGCTAAGTGCATTCTCCTTATATCTCAGGGCTATATTACAAGATAATCTTCAAAACTCGAATCACATTCGATTATGAGCAAAACGACAAAGCCAAGCCAAACGCTTACACTAAACCCTAGACTTAGTGACCCTAAGGTTTTTATGCTTTGGCATGATAGGTTAGGTCACCATAAGGGTACTATGCTAAGGCAAATTATTGATAATTCTGTTAAGTACTCCTTAGAGTACTATCCATTGACCATCGTTTCCGTAAAGGATATAGTATGACATTTGTGAACCCATTAAATCCAGCCCATTAGCACAACTTATTAAACCTATGGTACACTTCCTTGCGCATATTATTAAATTTATAAGGCTTGATATCGTAGACGTAGATTCTATGTTGGTTCTACTTCACCCCCAACTATTGGATATTTAGACAGGAGATATATTAATTGTTCGTTTTGCTGATTATCATCTTTATGAGACAATCTTCTCGCCGTTAGGAGGAGATAAGAGAGTTGCTGAAGAACACATTGTTCCCGTAGAACAATTCATTCCTGAAGAACAGCGAGAATTAGCATGGAATACTTTCACTCTGTCTCATCTAGATCTATGTACTTCATAATGTGAGAATGAAGTACGGAGAATTGTGCACTTAAAACAAATGAATTCCCTGATGCTTTTAATGATGCAGCAAAAGTGACTAGTCACATATACCGGCTATGAACATACAAGCACGAATTAATGTCCTTGTAGGACAAGCACGAATTAGTATCCTTATAGGATACAAAGTCCAAATATGGCAGCAAATGAATATGTACACGCCAGAAGCGTGGTAGACTTATAGGTTTCAAGGACTCTGCTCCCCAGAAGAGGAGAAATGAACAATCATATCCCAATCATACTCCAGAAGAGGTATACTCCCGAAAAGTTTATGACAAAATCCACCTCTCTAAAATTCTTGAAGAAATTGATGTCCTGGAAGAGACACGAGTCCTAAAAGAGACTCTGGAAGCCCCTGAAGAGGCAATGGGTACCCAATAAATAAAGAAATCTCTATACTGTATAATTATTCAAGAGAGAAATGGGATAGAAATGAAATTATCATTGATGACGTATTTGCATATGTGGTAGCTACTCAAATATCAAGGGAAAATGAGAATGATGATTGGGATACAAAACCACGTTCTATAAATGAATGTTGACAAAGAACATATTGGCCAAAATAGAGAGATGCCATTAAAGAATTACAATCTCTCAATAGACGTGGTAAACCTGGACCTATAGTAGAAACCTCAAAAGATGTTAACCTTGTAGGTTACAAATGGGTGTTTGGTAGGAAAATGAATGAAATTATTAGATGCAAGGCAAGACTTGTGGCATAAGGTTTCCTACAGAAACTTGAGATTGAAAACATACACAGACATATATATGAAAATCCCAGAAGAATTTGCTTTGCCTAAAGCAAAGTCAAAGAGTAAGTACTCAATATAAGTAAAACGTTTATTGTACAACCTGAAGCATTTCAGAAAAATATGGGACAATCGTTTTAGTGAATATTTATCTAAGAAAGGGTATGAAAACAATCTCATTTACCCATGTATCTTTATAAAATCCTTAAATGGATTTGTAATAATTGAAGTTTATAAATCTAATCGGGACTGCAGAAGAGCTCGAGAAAATTATTGATTATTTTATCTCAACCTGCAGATCGAGAGCAATTCTAATGATATTTTCATTCTTTATAAATATGCTTCGCATATATAGTTTTGCACCAAAGCTTTAGATTGGTATGAAACAAATGATATGATATTTATATCTGTTTTATTCTTATGGTTGTAAAGATTCAAATTTTGTAAGATATGCAGATTAAGGATCTAACCCTGATTCTCATAAGGGTCGATCATAAACATATTGTATGTTTCTTAATGGCAATGCCATCATTCTTTAGGTATTTAACTAAATAGACTTTAATGGTTACTTATTCTAACCATGCTGAGATTTTGGCCCTCTATGAAGCTAATGGGGTATGTGTATGGCTAAAATATTTAATTCAGTATATATGTAGTTCTTATCAATTACCTCTTAGTACAGGTACCTTGAGCATTATTTGCAAAGACAATGGGGCATGTATTCAACGAATTAAAGAATGATATATTAAAAATGACAAGACGAAGCACATTACACCAAAGTTCTTCTTCACTCATGAGCTTCAGAAAAATAATAAGATTGAAGTCAAGCAAGTTCGTTCAAGCAACAACCTGATTGATCAGTTTACGAAGTTCTTGTCAAAATCAATATTCTAAAGATTTGTATATAAGATGGACATGCCTAACCGTGTGAAAGGTTGTTACCATCAGGGGAAGTAGTCAATCAGGGGGAGGCATCCTGAAGTATGCTACCCAGGACATCTGTGCGCTGTACACTTTTTCCTTTTCTAGGCTTTATCCCGCTGGGTTTTCCTAGTTAAGGTTTTAACGATGCAGCATTATGCACGTCCAACACCAATTCAATGATCCTGTCGAACGTTATACTCTTTTTCCTTCACTTTGGTTTTTATCCCACTGGGTTTTCCTTTTGCAAGGTTTTAATGAGGCAACTATCATTGAATGATGGTCATCCAAGGGAAGTGTTATAAGATGTATTATCATAGGTGGATGACCCATATGAGATAAAGAAGATTTAGGGTTTAAGTCTTTCCCTATTAGGTTGCTTGAGGAGGAAGCAATCTTATTCTATAAATAAGATCCTCCTCCCCCTTTATTATGTACACACATCTCTCTAATACGAAGACCTCCATCTTCCCCTCTGCTTTTCTCTATTTCTGTGTTTGATATTTCCACAACAATGCACCCATTTTTCACCTCGTGGCAAAGGATAATTTCTTTTTTAAACCTAACAAAGTCAAAAAAGTGTCATGAGGGTGATAGTTTTGTCTTCTTATTTGTCAATGCTTTCCATATATTGAAGTGCCCCTCACCACAAGGTAAGGAATAGATGCATAATAGTTTTATCCATGATGTAGAACAAATTACGGAATAATTTTGGGATGTAAATATCGTAAGAAATTACGGTGAAAAAATAGTGCTAACTTCAAATGGTAATTACTTTTTATCGAGTTATTATCTTGTGATGTACAAATACTCAAACTATTAAAGGCAATTGCCAATATGGGAGGTGAGATGACCGGCTATTTTGGAAGTTATCAAAATATGGTTTTCATACAAAACTTACTATATATCATATATTTTTATTCCACGTATTATAGGACTTTTTGAACCCATGGAAGGTCTTAAAAGGTAACCAGAGTTGAACGAAAATTTTACGTATTTTAGATTTTTTTTAGCAACTTTTACAACTAATAAGTCCTTTTATACTTTCTATCACACAACTATTAAATAGTTTTATGCTTTCTATCACAAAACTATCACATACTAATCAAATTATTCTAATCATTAATATTTTGCCCTCAAGATTTAATATATATAGAGCATGCAAACTTAGTAGAAACATTATATGATAGAATCCAATACAGCATAATGAAACATCAAGGACGATTAAATGGGCTCACGCCAGTCTTTTGTAGGACATGTCCTACATATTTACAATAAAAAGTTTGAGTGCTACTATTTAAACATAGAAAATATCTTTTTTGAGCCAAGAAAATTAAAAAAAAAATTTCAAAATACCTCACACACCTTTCTTCCTCCCTCTTCTCTCCTCCCACTTTTCCTCCAGCCGGCGGGAGGTGGGCTTTCCTTCCTTTTCTCACTCTTTTCCTCTTCCTTCTTTTATTCCTTTTCCTCTCCTCTCCCTCTTCTCTCCGCTATGTTCGGCCTTATAAGGCCGAATAATAGGTTATTGTTCAACCCTGTAAGGCTAAACATCAGTGTGATGTTCGACTTCGTAGGGCTGAACATGGCGGAGAGAAAAGGACGAAAGGAAAAAGGAGAGGAAGAGGGAGAAAGAAGGAGAGAAAAAGGAAGAGGGGGAGGGGTCCAGTGAGGAGGAGAATAGAGGAAAAAAGAGAGGTGAAGAGAGGAGAGGGAGAGGAAGGGGAATAAGAATATAAGGAAGAATAGAAAAAATAAGAAGAAGATGGAGAGAGAGGGGAACAAAGAGGGAGGGAGAGCTCCCTGCCGACCGAATGGAGCTTGTCGCGCATGAGGGAGGGAGGGAGGGTATTTTGGACATTTAATATTTAAATTTTTTTATTAAAAAAAATTTAGTGTGTTTAAATAGCAGCACCCAAAAAGGTTACTTTATTATAGATATCTATTTATAACCCTGTACCTGTTTCCCATCCTCTGTTCCTGCTTCTTCCTCCGTCTCTCACAGTGTGTTCTAGTTTGTGCTGCTACTGTCAAACATCTTCTTCTTCTTCTTCTTCATTTCTCATGACCATTTCATTGGCTTCCTCTTCGTAGAACCCCATTTCCATCTCACCCTTTTCTCAGTTTCTCTTCTGTTAGCGTCTTTGGAGAGAATCATCATCATCAATGGAGAAAAAGCAAGGATTTTTCTCGGCCCTAAAAGAAGAAGTGGTTCGAGGGCTCTCGCCTTCCAGGTCCAGGTCCAGGTCAAGGTCCAGACCCAAGAGCCCCGCCAGGAGCGCCTCACCCTCACCCATCTCCGGCATCCTAAGGCTCCGCAAGCACCACGTGGCGCAGCCGGAGCCGCTGATCCCGAGATCCGGGAGCCTGAGGCCTGCAGGAGAGACTCTGACGCCGTTGATGGAAGGGCCCGATACCGACGGCTGTGATGGCGCGGATGGGAAGAAGGATCGGCGGGGACAGTGGATGAAGGGTCAGATGTCGTCTTCTTCGTCGTCTGCGGCTTCGTCTTCGGGTAATCGGAGATCCGATCTCAGGCTTCTGCTTGGGGTGATGGGTGCACCCCTCGGCCCGGTGCACGTCAGCGCCTCGGACCCTTTGCCTCATCTCAGCATCAAGGATACCCCCATTGTTAGTCTCTCTCTCTCTCTCTCAGTTTCAACAGTGGGGATTGATTGATGGATTTATCTTTGATGGGTTTGATTTAATGTGTAATCACAAGATGGGGTTTTGGGGTTATGGGTGGTTTGAGCTTTGGGTTTACAAGGAAGCAGGGAAATGGGGTTTTTCTTTTTTCTCCTGGCTGCTATTCCTAGAGCTAGAAGGTTTTTTTTTCTTATTTTTTTAAATTTTATTTATATTTTTCTAATTTTTATCTTTTTTTTAAGTGTCGGTCGGTATCTGTGGTCCACGGTAGCTTCCTGTAATTGATTTTTGCGGATGAAATGGGTATTACATCATTTATGAGAGTTAAGGGACTTACTGTAGCTTTACTACTTCATTTGATTACAAGTAAGGAAGAACTATGGGTTAATATTTTACTGTGTTTTTATTTACTCAATCTAATAAATTGAATTTAATTTGTTGTTTTTGTGTCACCTTGATTTTTGGTTGCTTTGACTGGAGAGAGCATTGAAACATATATTTGGGTTTGATCTTATTCATGTGAAGTGCCTGTTTCCCTTTTTCTTTTGTTAAATTGATCAAGGGTTGTAATGGAAAGGAGGAGGTTTTGGTTTTTATCAGAACAAACAAGTGAGTGTTTGAGACTTGCTCTTATGTTGTGGATTTCATTTTTAAATGGAGATGCTGGTTGTACCTTGTTCAGGGAAATTACTGTTTAGTATGCTTTCTGTCATTGTCAGTCTTTTTACTTTTACCAATTGCTTTGATTGTAGCCTCCTGCTGCTTTGTTTGTGGAATGAATTCTAAGCAAACTTCCAGTTGTGTATCAGCTATTATAGTTGTAGAGAGTGGAGAAATCATATGGCAGAGCGTGTTGAACTTTGTCTTCTTCAATTCCTGGGAATTCTCATCTGAAGTGCTTGTTGAAATTCACTGATAAAGTGATAATGGGTGTTTCTGCAGGAAACATCATCTGCTCAATATATATTGCAGCAGTATACTGCTGCATCAGGAGGGCAAAGGTTGCAGAGCTCCATCCACAATGCATACGCCCTGGGAAAGGTCAAGATGGTAGCCTCTGAATTCGAGACTGCTACCAAGGTAATGAAGACCCGGAATGCATCAAGAGCTGCCGAATCAGGCGGATTCGTCTTGTGGCAGATGACACCTGACATGTGGTACATGGAGCTTGCGGTTGGGGGAAGCAAAGTGCATGCTGGTTGCAATGGAAAGGTTGTCTGGAGACACACTCCTTGGCTTGGTGCTCATGCTGCAAAAGGGCCTGTGAGGCCTTTACGGCGCGCCCTTCAGGTGGAGTGAATCTACTACTTTCACTGCTATTTGCATACGTGTATATTTCTCTTATAGTGGTTGCTAATTTTCCAATCTCATAATATTTTGGAAAAAATGATCCAATATTTTGGATAAGTGGACGGTTTTTATTTTTGGATAAGTGGACGGTTATCCTTTTCTCTGTGCATTATATAGTGGCATCGAAATGAAATATTAAATTTGGTGATTTACTATTTCATCCACGGCGCAGCTATTGGTTTGAGACAGATCTGGCAGAACCCAAGTTATGATTTCTACCAAAATATTCCAACTGATTCCAATCAGATTTGTAGTTTGCAGCTTGCTGAGTTTTTTGGGTTGTTCTGTCTTTGGCAGGGACTTGATCCAAGAACCACTGCCAGCATGTTTGCAGATGCTAGATGCATTGGTGAGAGGAAGGTTAATGGGGAGGATTGCTTCATACTCAAGCTCAGCACAGACCCACAGACATTGGGAGCAAGGAGTGAAGGGCCAGCAGAGATAATTAGGCATGTCTTGTTTGGGTATTTTAGTCAGCGAACTGGGCTTCTTGTCCACGTAGAAGACTCCCACCTGACCCGCATCCAGTCGAATGGTGGGGATGCTGTCTACTGGGAGACCACCATCAATTCTTTCCTTGATGACTATCGGCCTGTTGAAGGCATAATGATTGCCCATTCAGGCCGATCTATTGTTACCCTTTTCCGGTTTGGTGAGATGGCAATGAGCCATACCAAGACAAGGATGGAAGAGGTGTGGACAATCGAGGAGGTGGCCTTCAATGTTCCTGGCCTGTCAATGGACTGCTTCATCCCTCCTGCTGATATAAGAAGTGGATCAATCGGTGAAACATGCGAGCTCCATCATCGAGAAAGGGGGAAGACCATGCCTGCTGGGGCTTTTCTTTCTAAAGTTGCTGCTTTGGAGAAACCACAAGAAAATTTGGTAACATCCTATGGGAGGTTGAAGTCTTCTAATTCATAGGTTCAAATAGAATCTGTGTATACCAAGTAGTTTTAGTCAACTAACAACATTAGATCTAGCCAGAAGCAGCTGATTTATTTTGGGTTGGTATGCATCATGGTCTGTAGAGAAGTTCATAAATCATTCACAGCCTCTAGTGAATCTTTCATGATAATCTTCTATCTAATCTAGATTAGGTTTTCCCAGTGTGATGGATGGAATGGGTTGGGGGTTGGTGTTTTTATCCTCGGGCTAGCTTCCAGACCCAAAGGATCAGGAGATGCTTAAATTTCTCAAGAAAGTATAATGAGCTTTGATTACACTAATTCTCTTGTCTAAGCAAAGGCATGGCAGTAACAAAAACAAATGCAGTTTTTATTTAGAGCTCCCTAATCTTTTTACTTTCTTTCTGGGGGTTTACCGTGTTGACTGATGTTGGAAGCTGTTTGGGGTGTGGGAAGAAAGGGGGTTTTCTTTGGATCTGGAAAAAGGTTAAAAAGGAAGATTTAAACCTAATTTTCTTACCTGCTGTAACAAGATGAGATGATGATGTATGATCTGGCTTTGTCATAAAGATTGTGACAGTGCAGCTGAAAGATGTAAACAAACTTGTATGATTTGAGATATTGAATGCTTCTCTGTATTTGTTACCTTTTGGATATGGTGAATTGTACATTTCAATGACCATATATTGTCTAGTGCTCTTTTATATCTGTCAGGGTGGGTTGGGAGTAATTGTGAAGGTTAGTACCAGCGTCAGTTTTTGTCCTCCGACATTCAGCTGATGTCTTGCGCAATGTGGTAGAGTTCTATTAAAGTCCTCAGCCTTGGCAACTGGACATATTGCTGATGCTGTAATTTTGTAAATTTTGTAAAGGTTGATTTCATGTTTTACATGATCTATGACGTTATGGTTGCCCGATTGTTGCCAAGGATGCCCAAAATTTTTTTCAAATTGATTTGTCTCCTTGAGTGTCCAACATGAATGTCACAACTATTATCAACCCAAGTTGATGCTACTTTTCATCCTTCTATCTTTTTACCCATTCACCTATTATCAAGCTAGCCTTTTGCTACTCTCCTCTCACAAGTTGCCATTCACCCATTTTTGACAACCCATCTAACCTGCATTATCCATTAGATTAAAAAAGAAAAAGACCTGGGTGGTAAAGAAACTGTTCTTTGCGCAATCCTAATTCAAGATGTGTCCTTTAAATCTCCCAACTTCTGATAAGCGAGAAATAGGGTTGCTCAGTTGCCTTGGCTGTGTGGGTTATCTTCCCAACTTCTGATAAGCGAGAAATAGGGGCCTCGCTCATGGGCTGGGGTTAAAAAACAAGAAAAAAACAATCCTGCTAAGCAAAAATCATCAGCCCAGGTTTGATAGCTACCCATCAAACAGGTCTGACGGGGGAGGCGTGGGGATTTGCACTGCTTAGGGAAGTAAATATGAATCATGATTGCGGCATTAGCACGGGGTAAAAGAAGACCTGCATTTGGTCTCCTTTCCAGAGCTTTGGGCTATCATCTTTTTCCTCGCTTTTTTTTCCTAGCTTGGAGAGACTGTTGTGGGAATCTGATAGTTGACCTGCTTTTGCAGACCATGTTCCCTATCTTTTTCTATCTTTCAATAATTTCTTGGAAGCCTCTTGTGGAGTCAATTTCCTAGTTGCTTGATTGGATATGAAAATTTAAAGCTTCCAAGGACATATTAACCTTTGGAAATTTCAATCCACCCTTTAATTGAGGAGGATTCTATTCTCGTGAATGATGTGGTTAAAAAATGGCACACCATTCATATGTAGGACTCCTATAGGTAAAAGCCCATCATTGGGCTGGAGACTTCCTATTTGACCCTCTTGAAACAAATTCAAGGGTGCTTTGCTTTTTCTTCCTGAGAGAAATGCATGTAGAGTCTATATATGGAGTGTAGATGCAGTTGGTAAAACATTATATTAGTTTTACATGTATTCTATTTCACTGCATTTGTCTTAGCTGGATGCATAAATATATAAAAATTTAGAAACTATTTAATGTGCTTCACATTTGCCTAAAAATTGGGCATTTTGGGTGGACAAATACCTCGAAAATGAGACAAGAAAGTGTATGTTTCGGATGAGTGGGTCCTTTCACCTATTCAGATATTGAAGAGTTTTGACACTGATTGTTGGATCTGAATATGGTCAAAATCAAATAAGTTGCTAATTAAGATAAATATAATAACTATTATAATTATGCATTAAAAAACTTTTTTATATGCTATGGACATTGGACATATCAAGGGGCATACATAATTTTAAAAAAAAAAACCGACATGGTATAGTTGCACCATAATTTGGATACAATGCCTGTTCTAAGGTTTTCATGCATCATGTCTCATACCTTTCCAAATGTTTAGGACATGTTTCCTTTATGCAATGAATTTTATATACGTGATTAAAACTGAAGAGTCAAAGGTGAATATCCAAATAAAAAAACCTCTCATTAATGGAATTAAATTAAGGGGAGATAGAAAATGAATACCCGGCCATCACCCTATAACTCAAATTCTAGAAAAGTCAAACTCCCATGTATTATTACCTTATATCATTCATACTCACAACATGTCCTTCAGCCCTTTAATAATCATTTCAGTGGAGCCCATTTGACCTTAAATTTCTATGTATTAAATTCCTTTATATTCTAAGAAAGCAAAACAGACTTAAAATGAAGTCCACAAGAATCAAAATCATCCGATTTGGCCCTTTTCTTATGTAATCTACAGTAGAATAGGGATTTAGAATGTATATGGAACTTAACCTCTCCCTTTAAGTCATTTTGACCTGGAAAAATTTGCACGTGGTGCGAGTTTCTGCAGCATTGCATAAACCAAACAAATGAAATACTAAAAAAATGAGAAGTGAAAGATTAAGTGTGAATGGAAATGGGGCACTCACTTTCCTATGATTTTACTTACCAAGAAGAAATAGCATAGGAGCCCAATAACTAGCAAATGGGCCCTTGAGATATTCGAATGATTAGACACCCACGAACATCCTTTAGGTTGGTCATTTCATCCAATGAGAGAGAGGATAGACTTCATCTCTAGCCTTAATTGATTATATCTAGTAAATGGGCTTTCAAGGCATTAGTTTTGGCAACATGCACTTTTTTGAGCAATGAATCATTCATCTTAAGATTAAAATTAAAAATCTTCTGGATATAATATCGCATTAAATTATCTCTACTAACCATTCATACCAAAACCTCAATAGATTTAATAAAAGGGCAAAATACTTTTGTACATGTTCCCATGGTCCCATGGTTGGAACCCACGTATCAATTGATTTCCGCCTGGTTTCCATCTTAGAGAACTTCGAAAGAGTCTCTCTCATGGGACTGACATGTGCTAGTTGTAATTCAACTTTCTTAATTTATGGAGTATGATCTATTGGAAGAGTCCAATCCCTACAGCAAAGAAAAAGAAGAAGAAGAATCTTTAGATTCTCAAGGAGATTTGCTCCTGTCCCTAATTTAGTCCTTCTCATTTCATTGTCTGCAGAAAATTGTTTTATAAGAATACATGGAAGATGCGAAAAGCACAAGAGAGGTCTTATCTGATTATAATAAATTCAACAGCTGGGACCTAGTAGATTCGGTTGATGCCTCTGACCTCTTTTCTTAATTGTAGGTTCATCTCTCTTTCATTGTGAAAATAAAGTGTAATTTCTAGTTTTTACTTTATATCCTTCACTCCTATCCTCTTTAATAATTCTTTGATGACCGGAGCACATTAGACAATGGAATCCTGTGTATTGTACACAAAAAAATAAGCCTAAATTGAATGGAGAATGACATAATTCGAAGAATTTGAACAGCGCTGTGAGATTATGACATTCAATTAGAGCAAGGAAACCTCTCAGTTACTGTGCCTCAACCACATAAATAGTCTCATTAAGGTGGCATTTGCATGTATGGAGATAGTAAGGCTGCAGACTCTCACTAGGTGAATGTAAGAGAAGCCTCGAGAAGGAAAAACCCCACATTTCACTTCATTAATTTTATTGCTTACTCGAGAAAACTACAAATGGAGAGAGTATCAAATGTCTTTTTTTTTGGTAAAAGAGAGTACAGAATGGTTAAATATACTTATTAAGAGGTGGTCTGCTATGAGTCTTTTAATCTTAACATTTTGAAAGAGTGCACACATTAGTTTCACACTCTAAACATGGAATGTGGGCAACAAATGTGGTAAAAGTAGAGCCCGCAAAAAATCAGTGCAATTTTCGTTTCTATCGCAAAATTCTAGTGTTGCACAAACTCATCATTAGGAAATCAAGTGAGAGCTTCTGTGAGCACTGAGCACCATATTGACAGGATCATGGGCTTTTTTTTTCCTTAATGCACAATAGTAATACAGAACTTGCAAAGCATTAAACAGGCACATCCATGATTGAGGAGCATTAGAGCAGGCCGTCTTGAATGATGAGAAATTAGGTCCCAGCCGTATAAAGAAAAGTCAGTCTTTACTAGGCTGACTCTGAGGAATGTTAGACCATTCCTAATCACCCAAGTCACTCTCGCTTGTGAGGCGCATCTAAAAGCGTGACAATTATAAGAATTCTAAGACATCTTTGTCACTCTTTGTAATCTAGTTTTTACACAAAAACACGTGTGCAAAAGTTAGCCATCCAATGAAGGTGAGGTATTATTTTAAGCACTTTAAATTGCTTGGTTCTAGCTGTTAAATAAAGCTAGACGAGTGCCGGAGCTGTATGTGTTTGAATTAAACCTGCACAAGGAAAGTCTGAATCGGAAAATTTCAGTGGCGTTCTTCAGAGGGGCTCACTTAAAACAAATTCTTGCACAACTTAAAGATAAATGTCCTCATATATGGACTCACACTAGAGAAATTATGAACAGTACGTAATTTGGACTGCCTTTAAACATAACATACAAGTACAAGAGTCTCGAAAACAGCCTCTTACCTCAGTGGTAAGAGGCATCACTTCTCACTTGGCTGGGGTCTCCTTCTCTTACCTGAGGGCTCTCCCACTGACATGGGTTCATTGGGTCCTCAGCCCCTCAGCTTATGTACAATAAAAATACATGAGTCTGTAATATAAACCACCTTAATAAGACATTAATGGTGGGCTCAGCACCTACTTGTTTCTATCTTAATCCCTTGTTAAAACTAATGAGAACCTTTTTGAGAGTTTTAGACATAGAGTCAGTTTCATATTCACCATGTGTGGAAATTTCAAATACTTGGTTATAGTTTCATAGAATTTTTCAAAGCAAGTTAAAATGAAGTAAAAAGATAGCATAAAAATGCTCAAAACTTGGGGTTTTTTATTTTTCTTTAGGGCCTATTGTTTGCAATACAGTACATATAGCACCTAGAATCTATTCCATAAGTGGTTAAAAATGAAGCCTCACGGTGACTTTTCAAAAGTGAGCATTTCCTTTTATCGAAATAGAAGCAAGGGAAGCTGGGAAATAAATAACTAATGGTCATGGCCCATTACTTATTTTTCATTTTTCTTTGATTCTATCTCCATAAAAAAAATGCTACTTTATGCTTAGTTTTGAAATTTGACCAATGATATTCATTTTTAATTACTTACGGTATAAATTTGATGCATTTAATTTCTATGTATTTTAATGCAAACGGAATGTCTTTTGAGGGTAGCCTTTGATAGATTTGAGTGGATTTCAATTTCTTTGAACAAGCGTCTCTAAATTTCATGATAGCAAACGGACCCTACTAAGGGTAAGTCGTACTGAAAGAGTTTCTTTACATGCACATAGAGGTTCTTTCTGCGCTGCCATCAGAGAATACAGTTGTCAAGTATAGTTCAAATGGGTGATACTGAGGCCTCTTCTATCTCATCTTTATATAGTTCTTAGGATGAGCCACATCCTAGACCAAGGAACTGGTCTAGACACAGGACGCTTGAATCCAGCCATAAGCCTAAACGTTTGGCCTTGGCACAGTGCATAATACAGTATTGTACCCAAGTGAAGATTTGTTGGTTCATTGTCTCAAAAGAAAATGGAGATTAAAACGAGGTGCGTTTAGGGAATTAGGGGCGCTCGCTCAATGACACTTACAAAAGATTGGATCTAGCCCCGAAGATCTTATGATAACTATTGCCGGACCAAAGGGCCTACACACCAATCCTGATTCCAGCTATATGCCTAGAAGTTGGGATTTAGCCCAACTTACCCCCACTACATGGCATACAATTTCAGGCCATCCAAGTTGAACGAATCACAACCGCCCAATTTGTGGATAATAGATGCGGGGATGATGGAAGGGGGTCAGGGATGCACATCAAACATGAAAAATCCATGTTCCTTGGTCATGTTTTTTTTTAATCTATATATGTTCCGTACACGTGAAACACAAATGGGATATGTGTTTAAAGTGAGTCAAAGACGTTATTCAAAATGAGGAATGATCCTATGCTGATGTCCGCAGGGGAACTCCTATGCTGATCATTTGCATGGACTCATGTAGCATCCACTTTTTCTTGGTCTAAGCAATCCATATTATTTGCTCCCAAATGACTAATCAGCTGCCTAAGTTTTCCCAAGTTTCTACTTTTCCAGTACCATATCACTTGAGATGAAGTGAAATTTAGATGAAGATATATTTAAGGGAAAGCTTGTGGTTTGCATGGTTTTGATCAATTAGAAGTCGGGCCTAGTTGGCATTTTTCATTTTAACCATGGTTCAAAATGCAAATGGTCACTAGTAAAGCAAATGATTACTTCAAAAAACTTTTAAATCAAACCAAGCAATCAGAAGGATATTTAGGTTTTGGGGTTGATAGAGAAAATAGTCAATAAAAGGGATGATTGGATAAGCTGTTTGTCTTCTAGCTCTATTTTTTTTCTTTTTGGTGAATACTAATGCATCCGACTACACTATCCGAGTTCTAAACAAAATGAGTTATAACTAGAGATGATCCTGATTGCCACTGTGCTCGAAGTGGATTGTCAATTTTAGATAGATGAAATATGACTTCAATGACCATTATGATGAATTGTAGTTGTATTATTGCTGTCCCTTTTATTTATTATTATTATTATTATTATTATTATTATTATTATTTTGTAAAAACACCATGTGTGTGTTAGCCATAGCTTTGCACAAAGCTATATTTGTGTTTAGGTCATTCATGATCTTCAATGGACCATGGTGCCAAAATTCCTCTATTCCAACCCTACCTTACAAACGGATTCTCTTTAAAACAAACAGTAAGAGTTATTCACGCATGAAAAAACTATTAGTCCCAATATTACGGTCAATTTTGAATGTCCCCAGTTGCTTTCTTAGAATTGTGAAGTTTCAAGTTCAAAAGTAACAGTTACCTTAGGATTAACCGTGCTGAACCCACGGCTAACCATGGGGGCTGGCCGTAGTGTATCAGGGACTCAATAGTTACAATCCCAGAATGGTGCATTTTCAAGGTTTGTATAGCAGTTACCTTGAGCCGTCCACGGTCGACTGTGAGCCAAGCGTGGGTTGGCCTCAAAACAATCGCGACAAACTGAAGTAGAGCTACTACTAACTGTAAACCTAGACTTCACCAAAGTGCATAATTTATTTCTTTTGGCCCTAAATCTAATTCAACCTATCTAATGGATGGTATATTACGACCCTAGGGCGCGAGGACGGTGGAACTTAACATTCGCTCATTGGTTAGTCAAAGTAGGGTATGGGAGGTAGAGTTGGTCCAATGGGGGGGGTTGATGAGAGGTATTTGGATGCTAATTACCATTAGAGCACCAAGTAACACCTATTGAACGTATGGAACTCAAATTGGTCATTGACTCACGTGATTCCAATACTCAAAGCTGAAAGAGTGATCCATGACCCAGGTTGATGAGAGTTGGACTAATAGGGTGGTTGATCAGAGGTATCTGGACGCCAATTACCATAAGAGCACCAAGTAACACCTGTTGGACGTATGGAACTCAAATTGGCCACTGAATCGGCTGATTCCAATACTCAAACCTGAAAGAGTGACCCATGATCCAGGTTGGCTGCTTACATTCTATTCTTTGATTTCTATGGTGAATGACGCTACATGCATTGTTCTCATATTTCCTTTGCTCTCTTATTGGATGGATGGCTGCATGATGTATACTGTCGGATTATGATAATGATAAGGACATGTGAGCTAGGGTTTACCCACAGATGACCTAGTGTATGGATAGAGGATGGATTGCCCATGTCTGAGACTAAGCAGGCTATTTAATAGACAGATGGATTAGGATACTTTGATGTGAAATCTTGGCATGATATGGACCATATGTTTAGACTATGATACCTTGATGGATTAAAGTTGTGGGATGGAGTTTTATACTATGATAGTTTGTTTGTGACAGATCGAGTGCTCTGACAGGTCCTATGTCATGGTTGATGCCTTTGGATTTGTATAACTTGGTCATGCAAAAGAAGCCTTGTCAGACACTGACATTTGATTGTACCCACTCAGTTGAAGATCTCAGCCATGGACTAATTACACTACAAGAAATAGCTTCATTCCCGACGAAATTTGGCGAAGAATCAATATTTCATCCTGTTGATTTAGAACCAGTGACGAAATAGCATTTCATTGCCAAACAACATACTTTCAGTGATAAATATCTATTTTCATCATTAATAATTAATAGATTTGTGATGAAACTCTTATTTCGTCACTAGTTATAAAAAAAAATATAACAAAAGAGGACGAAAAAAAATTTTCGTCGCCTAAAGTGTAACATCGGTGATAGAAAAATTATTTTTGTTACCAATAATGATGCTATTTTTTTTCTTTTTGTATTTTCAGAATTAGTGATGAAATTTAAATTTTATCGCTAAACGGTGCACTATTGGCGATGAGAATTCAAATTCCGTCTCCAAAGGTGTAGATTTGGCGACGAAATTTAAGGCTACTTTGGCTATGAAATTTGAATTTTGTCACCAATTCTAAAAATACAAAAAGAAAAAGGTGCCTTTTTGCGTCTTTTTTTTTGTATTTTCAGAATTGGAGAAGGAAACTTAGATTTCGTCGTCAAAGGTATACTATTAGTGATGAAATTTAAATTTCGTCTCCAAATCTAAAAAATACAAAAAAACTGTGTCATTATTCTTGCAAAAACTAATTGGATTCGTGACAAAATTTATGTCATTGCAAAAAAAAAGCAAAATTTATAAAGAAAGCCTCGGGAGAGATGGGGAGGGAGGAGGGGAGAGACAATAAAGAGGGGGAAGGAGATGGAAGGAAAGGGGAGGAAGAGAGAGGAAGATCGAAGGAAGGGCGAGGGAGAGAGGGAGGTAGGGAGAGGGAAGGAAAGAGAGAGAGAGAGGTAGAGGGAGGGAAGGAGAGAGAGAGAGAGGTAAGGAGATGGGAGGGAGAAAGAGGTTGGGATAGGGTAGGAGATTGAGATAATAGCTTTGGGGAGGGAGGGAAGGAGAGAGAGAGGTAGGGAGATGGAAGGAGAGAGAAAGAAAGAATAGAGATGGGGAGAGAGAGAGAGAGGGAGAGGGTAAGAGATAGAGAGAGAATAGATATGGGTAGGGAGAGAAGGAGAGAGAGAGGTATAGAGAGGGTAGAAGATAGAAAGAGAACAGATATGGAGGAGGGAAGGAGAGAGAGAATAAAGATGGAGAGAGAGGGAAAGAGAGAGAGGTAGGGGAACGGAAGGACATAGAGAGAGAATAGAGATGGGAAGGGAGAGAGAGAGCTGGAGGGAGAGGGGAGAGAGAAAAAAGAGGGGGAGGAAGGGAGAAAAAAATAGAGCGAGAGAGGGGAGGGGAGGGGAGAAAAAGCAAAGAGAGGAAAGGCAGAAGAGAGAGAGGTAGAGCAAATTTAAAAATAATTTTTTTAAAAAAATTCCTTTTAGCGACGAAATAATTTCATCACTAAAAGGGATTTTTATTTTTAAAAATACTTTTAGCAATGAAATAATTTCGTCACTAATCAGTTTTTTATTTTATCTTTGTATACTTTTTATGACAAAATATAATATATAGTGACGAATTTTTTGTATATTTGGTGACGAAATAAGACGTCGTAGATTGTAACGTTATGGCGACGAAACTGGATTTCGTTGGGAAATTTCTTTTGATATGGGCGACAAAACTGGCGACAAAAAAATTTTGTCGCAATAAGTAATTTACAATGACAAAATATTTTTCGGCAACGAAACATTTCGTCGCCAAATCCCAAAATTTTTATACTATTGCTTGTGGTAGGAGCTAATCTTTGTTATCTAAATGGAATTCTTTCAAGTGACGTACACCACTGAGTGCCATATTTTGACACTTTGACATTGGACTTTGCAAAGTGCCAAAATTTGGCCCGCTATTCTGGTAACTTTGCTTTGGCCAAGTTTGTCATCCCATACATCCCCGTCGCAACTCATATGTAATACGAGAGAGCAACATCATAATATCCTTACGGTACTAGCTTATGTTGGTGTTCCTTTTATTAGATGGATGGACTGATGGTATGGTACTTGTTCACTTTGATTCGATGATTATACTCATTTCCCTATTTGCCTAATTTCCTTTATCATTGGTTTTTTATTGATCATGCTTACTGTCTATACTCTATTTTGAAGCATTCATTCTATGTTGAATGTTCTCCTTTGTTTTCAAGATTCCAGATTTGGGGTGGTAACATTCCATGATGTAACTCTTGCCCTTAGCATTGAAATATGCTTGTTGGAAGCTTTTCTCTGTAGCTTACCTTTAGAAAATAATTTTTTCTCTCCCTCTTCAAGGTTTGAATATCTTCCTACAACTACAATTACACCATTTTAGGACTAAAATGCCCATAGTGTGGGCTATGGCTTAAGAAGAATCCATTCTTTAAATGGATTTAGAATTTTGGTCAATGAGAACATTTAAATTTGTATTATTGCATATATAGGCTAAAAATCCATCCATGTAAATGTGTTTAGACGAAAATGTATAGCATTATTATATAATTGAGGAGTGGTGATTTAACATGCATTCTCTTATATATTTTTGGATCTTAGAGAATATTTGGATATGTATAAAATAAAATAGTTTTAGATTTAAATACTTGCATAATAAAATATTTTAGAATTACAATATTAAAATATTATGGTTGTTTGGTAGTTTCCAAAACATTCAATAGATTTTGAATGAAGCCATTAGGCAGTTATTCCCATATTATAATATATGCTAAATTTAAAATTCTCAATTTTCAAATCAAAGAAATGGTCAATGACTTTATGATTTCATTTCAATTTTTTTCAATGACAAGACAACAACAATGTTTCTTAAGAATTTAATTCCAAGAAAATAAAAAATAGCCAATTTTATTTTTAAGATAAGGGGTTCATGATAATGTGGTTTTCTTTGATTTTTTAAGAATTTTGTTCATGCAAAGAAAATTGTTATAAATCCTCAAGATATGAAATTTTATAGTAAAATGAGTTCCTTTGATTTTGTATGAATTCAATTTCATGTGACCAAATAGGTCCTATCTCTCATAGCAGAAGGTGTTCCTTTGAATTTTTATAAAATTAGACCCATTCTAATAGATTAGCCAAATCATATTTTGACAATAATGAATTCATTTCTTTAAATCACTAACAATTCAATTTCATGCAAAGAAACAAATCTTATTATATGCTCGGGATAAGAAATTAGTAATAACGTGATTCCTTATAAATTTTTAAGATTTATTTTTATGCAATCAAATTGGCCCTAACTTAGACAAGTGACTAAAATTATATGAGTCTTCCATTCTCATCATCTATCAATTAATGTGATTTTTAATATTAGGACCTAGAAAAGGTACATTTTGAATCATAAAAAAGACCAATTTTTATTAAAAAATTAAATAGAGAAATAATTAATTTATCCTGTTTGAGGCCCACCTTTCATCAATCAATCCCAATATGTTTCTATAAAATTTTACTTTAATATGTAAAAGTGGACTCTACACACAAAGGTGGGCTACACAGGTTGCAATGACCAAGGGGTTGGTAAAGAAAGAGGAAAAATAAATCATATTAGGAGGGGAAAAAATGTAAAATATAAGGAATGAAGGTACCACAAGAAAAGAAGGTTTGGTAGTTTTATCATTTCTTCTAGCTGGAGAAGATCTAGGAAAAATTAGAGTTTTTAGGAAGGAGAATGTAAAAATCATATCTAAAGGCAAGCTATAGGGAAAAACCTCTGCTTGTAATTGAAAGTTACCCCATTCTTGTATTTCCTTATCAAGTAAATAGTAAGTGGTATATTCAAGTTAAAAACTAGACTATATATCTTGGAGGAAATTCTCTTAGACAACTATTCAATAAAGTGTAGTAGACCATGTTGTTTATGGCACTTTTTTTTTGTAAAAGGATTATAGCTCTTGATATGTTTTTGAATGGAGATTTGTGTTTAGGTAATTTACTACTAAATTGAATTGAAGTGAATGGTCAATTAAAGAGACAATTAAAAAAGAGAGGGCACATCAAAAAGTACTAAGATTCAAAAACTCTCTCTTATTTGAAAAAAAAAAATTAAAAAGATGTTCTGTCATTCCACTTAATAACAAAGGCCCTCTTCTTTTTACTCAAAAAAGTCAAAAAGGTACCATCCAACGCCTTTGAAAAAGACAAGTGAAGAAGATGGATTTGGTACTTTCTATTTGACCCACTTTTTTTTCATGTCTCTTAATTTAGAATTTTACTTCATTTCACTTTACAAGCTCTTTCTTGATGTGATGAAAAAAGATAGAGTTCCTTGGAGGCTCACTCACCTTCTGTTTGTATATATATATATATATATATTTTACACTTCATTTACATGCATAAACACTTAAACCAATTAAAAATAAAGACTAACAATTTTCTCAAATCTTGAATATTTTTCAAATATCTGAAAAGGGTAAAATTAAACTAGGATATTAATCCAATATTAATATTGGAAGAGGCATTTAAACATGGTTTTAAAACTTGACCAATAATAACTAGTTTGGCTGAATGAATGAAGGTTTCAAACTATCAATTTCTTTCTTTAGTGCGAAACTTGTTAAGTATTAAACTCCATATTCACTACCTTCATATCCTACTTTATGATTTTATGCTTATCATAATCCCCGTACAAATAAAATTGAAGAAGAGAATGATGAGACAATCAAGTGTGACGGCAACCTTCCACTCGGAGATGGATCCCTGGGTAGATAGGTTGCGTCACAAGTCTGTACCACTCACCCATCCATGCGGGAGTAAAAGAGAAAAAAGAAAAATCTAACCAGATGAATCGTATGACTTAAATGAGTCCATTTTCACAGGTCGCAATGAGCTGAATGAAAAGAGTCATGATGTCATTCTAAAGGAGGAACAATAGCTACACATCAACAATCATCCGATACAAACTTCTCCTTCAATGAATCCAACTGATGTGTGGGGTCCATACACCACTAATACATTAAATAAAGAATACTAGGCAATGATGCCAAGGAAGAAGACGAGGGCCCATCCAGAGATGAAGCTTCCGACCATGTTTCTCGTCATGCACACTACCTTCTCTGCACCATTCTGCCAATATGACAACATAATTAAAAACATTGCATAAAACCGTTCTTGATTCATGTAATTGAATTAAAAAAAATCTATTGAATAACCTCTCTTTAAAGCTAATTGAATCCACACTAAGATGGAAAATGAACATCCACTCATCAGCTTAATAATTTGAATCCTAGGAAAATTAAGTGCATCTTGTTAAAATTATATATTTTGGCTAATTCATAGTTTGGATAAAACTTTAAATCCATTGAATTGTAATTTTATTTTTTTTTTAAACAAACTATGATTTGAGTCTCTTGAAAAGCTGAAGTAAAGATATGAAGAAAAAGCAAAATTCGGAAGAAAGTAAAGCCAGAAAAGAAGCTTTACCCGCTCGAGCGAAACTGGACAGATTGCCCAGACAAAGACTCTGCCCGCTCGAGCGCTCATTCATCCACTCAAGTGAGTGACAAAGGAAACTGACTTTCCTGTTTACAAAATATTTTCTATTTATGTCAAGATTGCTATTTATGTTCTACACAAATCCTATTTAAGGCATGAATTGTGGGTAATATAAAAGATGCTTTTCTCAACCCTAAAAAACATATCTCCTATTTGAGATTGATATTACACATTGGAAATACACTACTTCTATAAAGTACTATTAAAAGGCTATATTGAGCTTGTGTGTTAGAGAATATTTCTTCTACTTTCTTATAGAAGATCATTTTCTCTTGTAGGAGATTTATTCTCTTATAAAAGATTAAGGTGCTTTTTGTCTGTATGTGGTTGATTAATTTGCATGCTCTTTTATTTTTCGTCATAATAAAGTGAACTACAATTTAAAAATCTTATTGTGGCCAACGTTCACATCTGCTACATTCTTTGGGCAATGGGTTAAGCTCTTATGTTTACATATCTCCTCAAGAAAAAGTGGCCCCTCAAGGACAGGTCCTTCTCTAATCTCTCATATTCGAGTGACTGCCTCCTTCTTTGCTACAACTTCTAATAAGAATTTGGTGTGCCCGAGCAATTCATGGCATATTATGATACTTTGCCATCTGCAAATGTCATGTATCTTTTGGGCACATTAGCAAATAATAATAGTAAATAAATAAACATTGGTACCTGATCCGCCGCTGTAGAAGGTGCCGGCGAGCCTAAGTCCAGTGACGGCAAAAGAGAGTTCGTCGGAGGTGCGGGCGGGCTCGGAAGGACTAGCGCCGGCGCCGGTGCGGGCGACTTTGAATGCCTGTGCTTCTTCTTCTTCTTCTTCTTGCTCTTGCTCGGAGCAGGTGCAGGCACCTCCGCTGGAGGAGGCGGAAGTGGCGGAGAAGACAATGGAGCCGGAGGAGGAGCGACAGGCGGAGCCGTAGGTGTTGGAACCGGGGGCGGCGACGCCGGCGGAGGAGAGCTTACAGGAACCGGAGCTGGCGGCGGAACAGCTGCAGGCGGTGGCGAAACGGGCGCTGCGACTGGAGCAGGAACTGTCGGCGTCGGAGGAACGGCCGGTGGTGCCGACGCTGCAGTCGGCGGAGGGGACGTCGAGGGAGGAGTAGACACCGGTGCGGGGGATGTAGGCGTAGACGGTGCCGCCGCGGGGGCAGCCGGGGGCGTAGGTGTCGCCGGTGTAGCAGGCGGAGACGCCGTCGGAGTTGCAGGTGGTGTAGGCAGGACAGGTGTCGCCGTCGGTGCGGCTGCCGGTGACTGGCCGTATCCACCGGAGACGGCAATCCAGAGAATGGCAGCGATGTATACGCCGCCGCGATCCATGGTGGGGGTGTTCTCTATCGTGCGCAGCGTGTGCTGCTCTTAACCTGCGCCAACGTGGAGTGATTAGTGATACGAAGAAGAGGAGAGAACTAAATAGGCGTGGAAGGTTAGTTCCTACGCATGGTATGATGTGGGGCCCTCTTTCCTGATCTCACTACAATTTGCGTCTGATCCACTCTTTGCCTTTCATGAGGATCCTGGGTGGGGCTTTCTCTATGAAAAACTCCCAAGTTTTCAAAGTTAGTGATCTGTTTAAAATATCTTTAAAAAAATCACCTGAAATATTAATCTACTGTCGATGGCTGGCATAAACAGCCTTGTGGAACCCATCTGGGCCCACATCATCAATCATGTCAAAAATGGGAGATTAAATGATGTAAATGACACCTCCCTGAGTCCATTAGATTATTCTAATCCTTGAAAGCTTGGTCTTCAACTTGAATAATTTTACAAGTCATCAATATTGAATATCTCTTTCCATGGGAACATTTTCTAACTTTTTCACTGTAGTAAGAAAATAACTTCACAATGATATGTTCTAGAAGCTGGCACCCTGATGAGCCTCACAAACCCCTCCTGAGTGAAGGACTCAAGAGGATTGTTTGTACTGTGTGTGGGGGCGGTTGTTTTGGCCTGTTACGTGACTTCCAATATATGAAATCTAGTTGGCCTGTATGCCAGTATGCCATTAATGAAGAAATGATAACATAGTAGCCGAGGCTGGTGTGGGGTCACATTTCCTCAATCTCTATTGTCCTTAACCGGAAGAAAAGACGAGGTTGATGATGATGCGAGAGCTCAACAGCTGGTGGGTATGAGAGAGATTAAAAAACAGGAATACGAGATTGAAAATAGAGCAGGGAGAAGGGCCACTCCTTTTGACGGTTGCATGTCTATCCGAGGCTCCTACCCTGATTGTAATGTTAGAACATCCACCCAACGTAGCCATTACATCTGATGGGACTCCTCAAACGAACAATCCCATCCATTTTCAATATTGAACGGCTTGTTTAGGACTTCATATGGTCTTACCTGTTTTCCTTCTTCATCTTTTATGCGCCAATTGCAACCCACTTCACAGATGTGATTTACTTGAGACTGAAACTATGTTTTGCTTCATTTGTAAGAGATCACTCGTCTGATGGAAATGATTAAGAAGAATTAAACTAGTAATAATATCTAAATTGATCAGGGAGGAGTGGAACTATCCCCAAATATGACAGCAGATTCCTGGGCCGAGAATTTCTCCAGCTTCAGTTCAAAAATGATCCCATCCAAGACGAATTGAAGGAGCCAAAAAATGACAAGTAACAACAGATTTAACCACCAATGGCATTAGGTGGTTCTCATAGATAGTAAAAACTAGAGGGTTTTAGGGGAAAGAATCTCTTAATTGACCACTAAATGCGATTAGTCTCAAATTACTTATGTGCATAGTTTGGGTCTCCGTGCCTGATTTCATGAAAAAATTATAAAATTCTTTTTTGAAATGTGGGGAGAAGTGACCCTAGCATCGGTCCTGCCTTCTTCTTTCATCTTCCTTTCTCTTTCTCCATCTCCTCCAATTTTGGTGACAGACAACCCAAGCTTGGTCATAGAGGTGGCGATTGTGACATCCTGAAGTTCCACATTGACTATAGAGAAGAAAGTGAATACGTTTATATATAGAGCTTGCACCCCTATCTTGCATTGAGACCTTTTGGTGGGTTGAGGCCCACCAGAAACAAAAACCGTGAGGCCCATGGGCAAAGCGGACAATATCATGCATGTGTGAAAGGTGGGGCGTGACAAATGGTATCAGAGCCGACTCTCGATTAGATCGAGTGTGTAGCAGGCTACTGCACAGGGACGTGCAGCCCTAAGGGGGGTGGATTGTGACATCCTGGAGTCCCACATCAACTATAAAGAGAAAAGTGAATGGGTTTATATAGAGAGCTTGCACCCTTACCTTGCATGAGGCCTTTTGATGGGTTGAGGCCCCCCAGAAACAAAACCGTGAGACCCGTGGGCCAAAGCGGACAATATTATACATGTGTGAAGGGTGGGGCGTTACAGCGATAATGTATGTCGGTACAAATGGCAAAATCCCAATCTTGAGATATGACCGAACTAGCCACTTTGCTTCTCTGATATGTGGATGGAGTCTACTGATACTAGAACCTCTTTGAACAAGTAAACTAAAAACCCAAGGATTAATCCTCTTCACTTGTCTCTTTTACAAAAAAAATAAAAAATCACCTCCACTTGTCAAAAAACAAGTGATTGCGCACACAACCCCACTCTAAGTCTCTCTCTGATACCACTTTCACGCACCAACTACAAACCATACGATCTCTACCAACAATAATCTCTACCCAGTGATCATCGAAACTGGAGGAGATGGAGAAAGAGAAAGAAACAAGAAAAAAGAAGCGAAGAGTCACTATTATAAAAAATAATAACAATAATTTTTGCACCAAATTAGGGCCCGAAGACCAATCAATGCACAAAATTAATTTAAAACTAATTGCATTTAGTAGTCAACAAAAAGGTTTTTCAGTAAAATCCTTTAGAAACTATGAGAGGACTCTCCTAATGATCAAGAGAACTATTTAATAGCCCAAAAATAAAATTTGGATTGTTTGTTATTAATGAATGAGTTCACTCTACTTTCATCATTTACTGTGAGCTTTATCACGCCACTATTCCGTAAACTGGGGATATGAATGAGATTAGGAGAAACATAATTCATGTAGTAGACTCCAACATGGTTGGGATAAGGCTTTGATGATGATAATGATAATGATGAGATTAGGGGTCAATTAAAAATTTTCTAAATAAAACATATACATGGCCCCTAATCAAGGTCCCACATATGATCAAAGGTTGTGGTGAGGTATAAATACATTCTCGGTTAATTTACCAATAAACATAAAGAAAATTTCATGGTACATAAATGGTACAATAAACATCTTATTATAATGGAATATTTTTAATTACAAGGCCTCTAAAAAAAACTAGGCCAAACAAAAAACAAACAAAAAGTTGTACATCCCAAAATGTATGGGGGCACTCGCTAGTCACAATGACCCAGTAGATATCGATTGCACACTACTCATGCTCATCATCAGACTGATCGACCTAAAACAATACCTCTATCTCCTTTTCGGTAAAGATAGGATTAATACCTATACACCAAGCGAAGTATCATCATTTTACAAGTAATTGGCAGGTACATAGACATAAAAAATATATATATACAATAGATCTACATATCAAATTGATTTAAAGACAATGTAATCATATGAAGTGCAATGATAAAACTCCAAGCATAAAGCTCAGGTAACAATACTGGATAATCAATAGAAGAAAATGTCCTATTACAATACTCTAACAATATAAATGGACCAGATTATCTAAACACAACGGGATATTATATTGCTGCCCTCCCCGTCTCAAACTAAGTGTGGTTGAGAATGCAATAGGAGAATAGCTAATCAATATTCAAAGTTCAAAGTTAACAACTGAGTGGTGTCTGACTCAAGGAGCATAACAATCAGTGAAGGGCTAGGCTTAACTGATATGAATAGGTTCGTCGAAACGAAAGAGGAACTGCCTTTCAGTTGATTGGGTAATCAATCAATGTCCAAAATAGTCAAAGTTCAAATTCATATTAAATTTCCAATAACCAATTCCAAAATGTATGGTCCTTCCAAAGTCTTCAAAATCAAGCTACCTAGCCACAACACCTCGATCAATACCAAAGACAATACTTATACAATTATATCAAAGGTGATCCTAAGTCCAATCAATCTACTTATCAATGTGATCCCGTCAAGACAAATTAATAACAAAACTATAAAAATGCCCAAGGCATGCAGACATCAATATTAAAAAGAAAGCCTTGAATTTCTGTAAACCAATAATTAATGAAGAATTTCAATCCAAACCTGGGTCAACAATTGCCTTTATCATACAAAACATCACTGCACAGTTCAAGGAGGAGATGAGGTCATGATATCCTAGTATTATACCTTACTGTATGATTAATTATTTGTTATCCTTTTGTCTCACTCCATCCTGTTCTATTGTGGATAGCACCTCGCACGGAATTCGGACAATCTATACAGGTATGTTGGTAGCAACATTCCTCACTCATAAACTCTCAATTAGTCTTCGAAGTGGGATGCCACTGCCAGCGGTCCTAAAACCAAGGCTCAGAAGTCCTTCAAAATGGAAGTTGTGCTTCCACGGTTTCTTTTACGATTAGGCCGTACAGAATCATAAAGCTCATCAAGTCTCAGGAGTGGAATGTGTGAATTCGAGGGCTGAGTCACTCTTCTAAGACAAAACCTAACCCCAACTTTTCCATAATCCCACGGCGATATAGGGGCAATCAGCCCTCCTTCCAAAAACACATGTTCCAACATCAAAATAGGGCCAAGCCCTCTCCTAAACAACCTTCCCATCCATTCATTTCACTTCCATTCAGTTCAAACCCTGATTTAGCATAAAATTTCAATTTTACATCCAATTGAGCTCAAAGGTAATCTAACAATGATATAAAAGTTGGAATCAAACAATAAAACATGCTTATCATCACATTTCAAGTGTATCCACTTGTGTTACGGTGAAATCAATTCAAAATAGTGAAAACCCCGGCTCATCTCACCGCCAAAGCTCGACTCAAGGGAAAAACCTAACCAAATCCAATTATCTTGCACAAATCACAAGAACAAATGCTAATAAGCTGGAAAATCAACTGTCTAAGCTAATCACCCACAAACCCTATTTTCTACAAAGAAAGAGATTTATATAGGGTGAGAGGAGAAGGAAACATTTCAAGAAAAGGGTATGGGGAAGCTCCTACGGCCCAAAGGAACTGGAAGGTAATGATGAACAGTGGAAGGGACTTTTGATTCTTCACTTCAAGCAGGGAAAATAAATTAAGAGACAAGAAAAAAAAAAGAAAGGAAAGAAGGAAATTCTAAAAAAAGTAAAGTGAACTGAAGGGTCATCAAGACATTAAGCGCTGGGATCAAGTTTTTCTAAATTACAATTTAGTCCTTAGAGGACTTTGGTTGGAGTTTTGGTGGTCATGGAGGCATCAGATCGAGATGATGCAGGAGGGTAAAGTTCAAGGAATTAGGTTATCTACCCAATAGAGCCAAAACCTCAAAAATCAAAATTTTCAAAAAAAAGCTACAACCTTTTCTAAAATTTTAAACTACCCCTTACTATACCCAAATGGACTTGGATCTGAATGAAACTTCGTACACAAGATCCTAACAATAAGCTAGACTTGATTAGCATCTAATCAGGGTTAAATAGCTAACATAAAATTAATTAAGACTAATTACACTATAGCATTCAGGACCATATATACAACTCGCTTGTGTGCATGGCACTAAAATCCTAGAGTTTTTAAGAAATGTAGTCCTTTTTAAGTGGCGGTTTAGAATTGAAGAAAGGTGAAGACCCACTATAGCCATTTAAAAATCTTTATTTTATTTTAATTAGTAAACCAAATACTAGAAACTTAAGGTCCCATCTAGGGGTGCTCATAGACAGGCCAACCCACTTTGAACGTAGATTAAATATATAAATTCAGCCCATTTAATATTTGGGCCAAGCTTTGATTAAGTTACAGAGAGCCCGAAGCCCAACCCAGCCCAACCCTACTCAAATAAGGAGTGGCACTTTGGTCATAATCTCTCCAAAAAATTGCTTGAAAGCCTATATACTGGAGATAAAAAGCCTGGTTTGGCCCACCAGGACCAGCCAAATTGACTAAATGGGGGCTTGTGCATGACATTCATGGCTCATGTTGGGTTTGGGCCCATATGTCTAAAGTCGGGGCAGGCTTGGATTTGTCTCTGCCCAACCAGATCAGGCCCATGAACACCCCTAGTCCCACCTAGCATTTCCACCAAATTACACACATCCATGCATTTTTAATGATACCCATGAATTTCTGGGAATGTAATGCCATGCAAAATTGTCAGTCATGTGTATAGGTTTATTTTCATTTTATCTTATCCACTTGTTTTCTCTATGGACCGTCCTAGGGATGGCGTTCATTGACTAATTTGACCTTAAAACTTGAGTTTACAATCACAATAAAGTGTCTAATCAAATCATATGGAATTTTTGCTACAGGCCAATAAATATCTACATTGGAGCTCCTTTTCTAGTGTGGATCGTTTTGGATAAAGTGGCCTACCGTTAATGTAAATGCCTGATGAATTCTAATGATGCTCTTTGTCTGATTGCATTTACATTAATCTTCATTTATTTATTCATTACTAACTTCTCCAGTTTGTTGCAAATGTCATGTCTCAAGAAGGAGGTGGTAATAAGTTGGTTGACAATCGGCTTAAATTTTTGTCACAATTATAACTTGAATGCTTAGTGAAATAGGATTCATGTAGATGGCCAATACAGTTAAGATTAGGCCTTTTCTTTTCTAAAAAGTTAAAATTAGGCTTTGATGATCATCATCGTGATGATTCACATTTTCCCCCCACTTGAAAAAATGACTTCATTGATTGATAAATGAATGCCACCGTAGTTTGAATGGTGGTGTAATCGAAATCATCTCACAGTGGACAACATTGATCCGTTTGTCTATAATATATTTAATGAAAAGTGGGACCTATATTGTTTTCTAATGCCTTTTATCCCAATCGACTTTTTTCCTAATTTAGGATTTCCTGAGTTATTAATCATGAAAATCCACTTGCCTTTTCCTAATAATGATGAAACGCCTATTGGTTGAAGATTTAATAATTTATGATGAATTTAAGTATAGTTCGTTGTGCCTTTTTTATTTGTGAGATGAGCGAAAATGCCTTAATTTGTTTCCAAGGAGTCACCTGCTTTTTTAAATCCTTACTAAGAAACTGAAGAAAACACATCTCATGGGAGGGTCAACCAAAAGGGCCTAAAAATTGACCAAAAAACAATGTGAAGCCACCTACATAAAACTGTTCGAAAAAGTGTATAATATATATTATTGACATGGATCACCTAATTAAATCACGGATCATGCTTTTCTTAAGGTAATATATGCTCCCACACAAGTAGGGTGTTTGCAATTAGGTAATAAACAAGTTTGTCTCAAAGATAAAACACGCTCAGATCCTTTATGTGTGGGATTCAATCAGTTTCCAAGACCAAAGGCCGATGTTTGAATGTTCAGGTTCATCCTTTACTCACCATTGAGTGAGGGGCACTTTCATGAATTTTCTCTTTTCACATAAACATTCATCTTCAACATACATAGCTTTTCTTCTTTTTCACATAAATATTTTTAGTTACGTAAGTATCCCTAACCACCAGGTGATGAATGGATACACATGAACCTTCGTCTATTTTATTTAAATTTTATTGTTTTTTGTCATACCTATCTGTGATGAGGCCTATCAAAACAGTAGTTTAGAAAACAAAAACATCGGCTCAACAAGTGGGAAATTAGTCACCAAGAACAAAATGATGCACGTTCAAATCAACAAATCTTAACGTGGTTGGACAATTAAGATCATCAATCAATTGTTGTTATTTTCAGGCTGTGACAGATCCACATGTTGTGATTCACCACATAAATGGTCTTGATCCCCAATCCCCATATAATGCTTCCTTATGTATGGCGTGGGAACTGCAAGTGACAAAGACCCCATCAAAAAGAAATAAAAACAACAAAAAAGAGAAAGAAGAACGCCATCACCCTGGCAACTGCTGGTGAAGTCTGAAGATAGAAATTCTTCCTCTTTGTCTGAAACAACAGATTGTTTACTGCTTGGCTTGATCATGACCGCCAATGATGGACTGTGCAACCGCAGTGGCTAAGGCTGTAGTGAAGTTAGGATCCCTCATTAAGGAAGCGATATATTCTACCAAATTATTTGTATTACTATTGTTATGTTGGTGACGGTGATGATTGTTGTTTTGAGGTGGTCTGTTTGTGGAGCCATTGGTTCTGGATAGAGTTAAATCAAGGCCGGCAGTTGAGTGGGAAGGATTAAGTGGGACTGAGCTCGGTAAGCCGGGAACTGGAGCAATGGCTGTGCCATGTGATCTGGATGTTGAGCCAATGAGGTCATTGCAGAGTGCATGAGCGTGTTCACCTTCATATGTCACCACTGCAACTGACTTATCCCCTACACATCTTTGCACCTAGAATTCAAGAAGAGGAACATAAGATTAATACTTAATCTACCCACCAATAAAAGGTTAATAATATGGAAATAATTAGGACTTGATATTAGGATTGTCCTAACCTGTCTAGGTGTGAGACCCAACACATAAATGCCCCAACCTATATAAGCATTTGCTCGTCTTTTACTCCAGCTAGGGAGATTTACACAGCAGGATTTATCATGTTTTACAAATGTAGTTATGTATTTCGAAAATGATCAATCTAACGATTTAATCGCACCAAACGGATTTAAAATGTGGGATAGTGCCTATATTCGATGAGCCGTGTACCCTTAGGACAATTGACAATGTGTAATGCGCCTAATTTATTTTTCTTTATTTGCGAATGGTATATCACATCATAAATTCAATCGCATGTCCTATTTGAAAAAAATAATAAATAAAAGTAAGTAGAAGAAAAGTCTTAGAGTTTTTTATATATCCCCCCTTAAGGTTTTAATATTTATAAATTCGCCCCTTGTGGTTTTAACAATTGTAAATAAGCCACTGCTTTGATACTTTTATACCTATTGAAAATTTTTCCTCTAGTTACAACTATTAGAAGCCTTAGAGATGTCAAACAGGCCATGCCACCCAGCACAGGACAAGAGTCAACGGGCCGTGGTACAGTACGGCTTGTAGAGTCTTGCCATGTTGTACCACCTCTCCCAAGCTTGTGGCACAACACGCTTGGGCAGCACAGCACAGCCCATTTCACCTCATAATGACCCATTTTATATTTTTACGTAGTCTTTTTTTTTGTTTAGTGTAAATATTAAAAATGTAATCTTTTACTTTTTATTTTGCCAAACTACTAAAATTTGTGTATCATACTCTTCTTTGTATGTATCTTTTAAGTTGTTTAACTTAAGACCCTAAAAAAAAAAAAAAAAAAAAAGAAAGCACAAAACATTAGAAGGACTGCATAGAAGCACGGCACATTTGGCACAACACAAGCATAGCACGAGCTATGCCGTACCGGCGGGCTATACTGGGCTGAGCCTTGCATGTAGGTGGCACGGACCATTTGACACTTCTAGCTACCACTATACCCAAAGGTTGTGAGATATTTAATATCATATGAAAAATTTTGAACAAAAACAAATGGGGCAAGGTGGGCTTCTAGTTAAATAGCCTTCTTCCCTAGAACCTCGATTGAATGGACAGCATTATAGAGAATACCTCTTCCTCAAAGAGTTTTCATGTTTGGATGGACATGTCTTAACAATAGCAAACAGGTAAGCAAACTACTATTTAGTAAATCTCTTTTTTAAAAGTGCTTTATGTCGGCCCCCTCTGTGAGAAAGATGAAGAATCAATCCAACATGCTTTGTTGATTTGTGAGCATGAAAGGGCTTCTTGGTTTGGATCAAGATCAGGCTATCTTTTTCATAATATTTCCCTTAACTGTTCATTGCTGGAAAATCTGTTTGGAGCTGCATCATACAATTGGCCCATTTGGAAATGTAAAAGTGATTTCATTTTCAGTGGCAATTAAGGAGACTCACCCTTTAAATACTATAAAGGTTGGCAAAAATATTATCAAGGATTCTTGTCCCATGAAATCAAAAGTGGGGAAAATTATAAAGGATTCTCAGTATAAAGAATTGCCTCCTAGATTGGATGAAGGGTTGGTTGTTGTTTTCTCTTATGTTGCTTTTAAGCAAGCTTGATGGAAAAGCTGGTTTTGGTTGATGGTAAAGCTGGTTTTGGTTTTGTCATTTGGTTTAATGGCTCTTTTGTGGTTGTAGGCTCTGAATGGGCCAAAAGTCTCTTCGCCCAAAGAAACTAAAGCGAAGGTCTTCTTATTAGCACTGGTTGAAACTTAGAACTCCTGCAAGGGGCTTTCCTAAAGCCCATCTTTTGTCTAATAATGCTCTTGAAGTTGTGCATGCAATCGAAGGAGATCTAGATTAGTCTATTGGCCTCATTTTGCAAGACATCATTTTGGTGGCAATATATTTTGATCTCTTTAAAATTTTTCATATTTATAAAACTATGAATGCGGTTGTGCATAAGTTTTCTTAAGAAACTTATTTAGGGGGTTGAGATAGGGGCTTCTTGTTTTTTAGGTAACTTGTGATGTTGTCTCTCCCCTTCCTTTCTTATTGTTTTTCCTCGTTTTTTTATTGAAAGCTTTCTATATATATATATATATAAGCTATAACCATATAATAACCTCACTAAAGGAATAATTTTTTACACTTAGGGAGAAAGTTGAAGATATATATGACACCATTTAATATTTTTAAGAGAGTGACAGTGCTTGTTCTAGATTGGGTCGATATCGAGTTTGTTCCAAATCTCTTTGCTCCCCGATGATCATAGTCAGTATGAACAACCTACAAATTCTAAGGACATTTGGAAATAGGTATTCGTACATCATAGAGGATGCTTTCTTTAGACAAATTTCAACCTCACAATTGTGCAGTGGACTTAGTGTACGTATGCTCTAAAACTTGAATACCATTTGTGCACTCAAACAAATGAAGAACTCGAATGCCAAGGACCACTATTTTAGACTTGTTTGTAGGAGCAACAACCCAAAAAAAAAAAACAAAAAAAAAAAAACAAAAGAGCAAAAGAGGGGAATACTCAACTGTAGTTGTAGTGTTTTGTGTGTTCTTTCTGAGCCTTTCACAAAACCTCTATAAAAAGAAGAGTCCAAATAGAAGCAAAAGCACGATATCACCACCTAACCGTAATGCACATGCTTTTGCGGAGGTAATTTATCTTATTAAAGCAAATGCATAAAAAAGACTATGCCAGAGGTGTAACACTCCCACTTCAACAAAAATAGCACTCGATGGTAGTAACGCATGAACATATAATAGCGCATGGCAGTAATGTGCCATAAAAAAAGAGGAGCCCTGATCTAAGCAGTTAGACAATCTCCCTAACGGTTATATGCATAGAAGGGCCAAGCCAAACAAGGTTAGAGGGCCAAGACATAGATTGTCTTAGTCCAAAAATAAATACTAGGAGTGTACAAAAAATCGATTGATCTATAAAACCAATCCAATCTAATCCGATCTGAGTTTTTTAACCGATCCAATGGTTAATGGTTTAATGAAGAATTGAAAAAATCATAATCCATTAGTAACGGTTTGTTGATGGATTTTACCTTTAATCTGCATATTGAAATTGATTCGAACTGTTGAAATAAAATATAATATATACATATTTAAAAAAGTGGGTCACAAGTGTGTGGAAAACTCACTCAGTTTACGAATCTAATGGATAGAGAGAAAAACCCTAAGAAAAAGCTCTCTTCAATGCCTTCATCAAGCAATCCACTTTCACCCAAAAAAAAAAAACATAAACATGGTAGCAAGGGGAGGGAAAAGAAAGAGGGAAAGTGAAAAGAGAAAAGGAAAAAAAAGAAGAAGAGAGGAAAAGAAGTAAAGAGGAAGAAAGGTGGCAACTGCATCGGCCTCTTAGGGATTTTAGGTATGAGTTTCTTTTCTACGTTTCTTTTTTTTTTTCTCTTTTTCTTCTAAAACTATATCCTGTTGTTGTGTTTTCCGCTTTTCTCTACAAATGCATCATCTCTTCTTTTTCTTTTGTTTTATTTTTTTATTTAAGTTTTGTTCATATCAGTTGTTAATGTACGATTTTACATCATCTCATCATCAACTAATTTTTTAATCCACTCCTTGACATTTTCTGATTTGTTTTTGGAGTGGGGTTGTTTTGTTTTCCTCCAATTCGTTCTGGGTTGGATTTTTTTTGCTGGGTTTTTGAAAATCAATCTCCATTTGCTTTTGCAAAGGAGATCTGTAGATTGAGGCTTTAGAGGATTGAACGGTTAAAACCGAGCCGAATCGGTCTTCCATGGTTTAGTTTGGTTCGGTTTTTAAGAGGTATCGATTTGACTACAGATTCAAAAACTGTCAAACCGTAGCTAACGGTTTGGCGATGGATTAGGCTTAACCCGATCTAATCCAAACCGTGTGCACCCCTAATAAATACACATAAAAGAGAGAATGCTATGCTTTAAAGCATGAAACCACCAACAAGGATCTCTAGATATCTGAAAGTTTCTGGGCCTCGGATTTCTAGATTGACGTTCAATTTATGTGTATGCAACGGAATAATAAACGAACTAACAAACAAATAATTAATCACACAAGAAGAAGACACGCAGATTTTTTAATATAGAAAACCCCAATGAGAAAAACCACGAGCCCTTTCAAACTAACAAAACCAGGCACTAATTTCAAACAGCTACAAGATATTCACAACTATTTTCTAATCACTCTCTCGACCTAAGTACGTAGTTCTTCTTTTACAAACCCTTACCAAAGCAGTTCCCTGCCGTATATTGTTCTTCGCGCTTAATTCAATCACCTTAAATCTACAGGATGATCAATCTTCTACATAGCAATAGAAGCAATAAATTCTAAAACTCAAAGCTTCAGCAAAGTTCTTCAATTGAAGATTTAGAAAAAAAAAAGAATGATCTCCAAAGTTTAATTTCCACTTAAAATAATGAGATCTATCCCTTATGATTGAAAGAGAAACCCTTTAAATAACCCACAACTCATGCCTTATAAAAGATAGTCCATGTAGAACTTAACCTACTAATCATAGTACAAATAGAACACAATTCCGTAACAGGATTGTAGGTTTCCGCCGCTAGCGCACTCAAGCGCAGTGAGCGCACGCTCGAGTGCATACTTCGTGCATCCAGTTATTTATAATCTGTCTATCAGGCTTGAGTGCGATCTTCAAGGGCTTGAGCGTAGTAGCTTCTATCTAGGCCTACTCAAGCGCATGCTCTGTTTTTAATTTCTTCAATTCAGTTCTTTTAGCAGCACGAACAAAGGCCCATAAAAAGAATATGAAATACAACTTAATGACTCAAAGTTTTTTCCAACATATGAATTAGCCAATTACATAAAAATCCTTATAATATTAGAATTAGGATTCCCATCTTGCTATAAATTGCAATTTCAAATGTCACACTTGAGATAGAAGACTACAAACTCTAATGTCTTGACTAAAATGGAAAAATAAGTCACACAGCTAGATGTTGATGTTTACTATCTAACAAGAGTTTAATCCTAATTCAAGCTCCCCATGGATAACGGATCAAGGTTTGAAGCGAGAAATTGATCACTTTTGTGTCTTTGAAGTTCCCAATGTTCAGTGTAAGCAATGGTAGGAGACCTATACAATTTCTAGCAAGTAGATCTACTAATTGACAGGAAGAAAAAAAAATTACACTCTACCTCGTGTGTGAGAACCCTCGTCTATAATTGATATTAACATAATATAACCCATTTTAAGCACAGGTATAACCCACACAATAGGGTCTACACTCCTTCTAATTACTTTTGACACTTTAATATTTTTTGGTACTTAAATTCATATATAAGTATTGATTGTTGTTACGGTTAAGTTACCAAAACGTCATGGATTCAAATCTCTAAACTAATGCTTTTTTAGCATTTTTTTCGAGTGCTCAACAAAAAAAAGTTAAAATCAAAAGAAATCTAGTCAAAATTAAATTTGAAACCCTTGTCTTTAATATTTTATAATGTTCTGTATGATTTTGTTATTGTTTAACTTATTTATTTTTAATCTTGAGGGTTAATGACTTGGTTTTCAACTAATTTTCGTTAGACTTATTTAACCTATGATACATGTTCATAAAGCAGTTTAGTAACTTACCTTCTTCTTCACAGGGCAATCTGATGAAGTAGAACATCTAAAATAAGCTCGGGGAGATGGATTGTCTTTAGTGATCTTCTGCCCGTACTTCCTCCATTGGTAACCATCGTCCACTATCTAAACTCAAAAGAAAATCAGTGTTTAAACAGGCCGCAGGTGATCAGGTTCCAATCCGTGGGAGTTTCTATGAAGACATCATTGCTTTTCAAATTAACCAAATACTAGTCGAAATTACTTACAAGGCTACTTTCAGCGTCTATTCGCACAAGGACCTGCGTTGTCTTTGCTTTGAGAGTTCCCTTCATCTGTTTCTTGCTTGAATCCTGGCTGGACCAACTCTCCGACGGGCGGCCCGCCTCATGGGTTAGAAAGGAGTTCATGTAGACTTGAAGATTGCTGTAGTTATTATTCATCACCGCAATCATATTTTTTAGCTCCTCATTCTCTTTGTGGAGACGCTCTATCTGTGCTTCTAGAGCTTGGACCTGTGTAAATCCGTATAGTGCATAAAATCATGGGTTTAATTACTTGCTACAAAGGAGGTGAAAAATTGTAACTTAAGTTAATCAAAATGGAGGGTTGCCTCTTAAGAAAAAAGACGTAATCTTGATTGCATAAATACTTCTCATTTACACAAAAGCAAAATCATCGTCTCTTTTATGATTTGTAATATTCCAAAGGAGGATTCTCTAGTTAATAAAACTGAGGACCTAGTTGCACAAAAATAGTGAGTAGGTGTTCTTACTAAGTTCCCAGGAACCCTTGTCATATGTCGAATATATTTAAGGGAAGATCTTGCATGGTACTCTTGTTTGTATATCAACTGCTGAAAATTGTTAAAAACTCCAAAAATTTAAACATTAATCTAAATCAAGCTCAAAGCTTAATATTTTAAAACTTTTTGAGAGTTCTGCAGCCATTTGAAAATCACAGCATTAGCTCTCTAATAGCATATATATACATATAGAGAGAGAGAGAGAGAGAGAGAGAGAGAGATAAGCTAAACTCTCAAAGTTTTATCATTTGAGTTACTAACTAGATGGGTACTCGGGTTTACCCAAAGGTTTCCTAATGATAGCTAAGCACTAAGAATTAGGTACTTAGGCCAACACAAGTTTTCCAATAACACAGAAGAAGAAGAACCCAACTTTTTATTTGCTGAGCAAAATCACCGAGTTCTTATGAATTAGGTACTCTGGCTAACACAAGATTTCTAAAATTGTAGAAGAGAAGAAGAAGAAGAAGAAGAAGAAGAAGAAGAACCCACATACCTTCTCTTTATCTGAGATATCTTGTTGGGTACTCATGGGTCTTGTGTGTAGGTTTAGCTTCACTCTTCCTAGATTTTGTAGGATGATGTTATATTTGAACGAGACGGCCAAGCAAACTTAAAAAAACACATATAAATGAATTTTCAAACCCAAGCAGGCAAAGAGCTGGTTGTTCTTTCCCTTGTATAAAGATAATCAAACTACAACTAGAAGTTGTAGGAGGAGGAGAAGGTGATGGATGGTCTAATAGGACTGCTCACGATTCAGATTCCTAGGATTTGGAAAACCAGGTTCATGGTATTTAAGAACCTGAGATTGTATGTAGACAGGATAATTAAAATAGAACCCACGTCAGAAGAATCGCATTAACGTGCTTGCGTAATCTTTCTTCTCTTCCCTAGTAATTTTCTTTAACCGTTCTTCTTTCATTCCATAGACGTATGTCGTCGGTCTACAGTCAAACTCATGGACTGTGGCCCCATGCACTGGTCTTTGTCTTTAGGGTCTTCTAGTGGATATTGTCTCATTTTGGTGGGCACCACAACTGCGGACCATTGACAGAGAATCTACCGGTTTCATAATGGTTAATTCAAACTTCGAAGACCCCACCAATTCTATTACAGATAAAATGCTACTGCTAAAGACTCGAAGACTCTCTTACTGTTCATTCCTAATCCGGAACCGTAGAAAATGAAATGTGGAAAAAAGCTCTGAACCATCAACCAGGTGGGTCCTACCATGACAGAGAGACTACCCGGTCAGTTGACTCCGTTCACCTTTGAAAAAAAAAACGCGTTTTCTCTCAATTGGCATGGACATATGAAGGCACTGTAAGATACCATGACAATATGTACACATGTGCCAGTGTGACACGCTTGTGTAGAATGGGGCCCAACCCTATATATAACTGTGCTTTAGATTTCTAATAGAAGTTTGTCAACTGCATTTTGCATTTAATTGAGAGACATCCTACATCAGTAGAAGTTACATGAGCGTTTTATCTTTTAAATTTCTCTGAATTCTGAATTTTGCAATGCTTGAGATTGAACATTAGAGAAATTTCAGAGAGATTCGTGAATTAAAATGGCAAAAAAAAAATCTGAAAGAGAAATAGAGAGTTCAAAAATAGATGACGGTTGTCCACTTTCAATATTCATGTAAAACACCCCCGCTTTTTGGACCATAGCCATTCACGGCCTTGATTGGTTGACCAGATATGATGCCCCTGTGCCAAATGGACAATACTTAAACTGGATTGGGCCACGTGTTTTCATAGCTTGTTTCCTATTGCAACATAATATTTAAGCCAACAACAGCCAATGGGCCTGCTAGTGGGCCATTCAATCTAGCCCATATTATCGACTCATCTTGACTAGTGGAATTGCAACCTGGGTCAGAGAGTACAACTTCAGGCGACTCGATGACTTAACTGAATACTCAACGAGACACACCCGATTTACTTGAGCTTGCTGACCCAATGAGACGAGCTTAGTAGCTAGGCCCTGCTCAAAAGTCTGTTGGCCTTAACCACTCGTGATTCGGATTGGCATCCTGGCATGGCCTCATAGAATCTAATAATTAAATATAAAGGGAAAGGAATTACTTAGTAGTAGATTTGTTGATCCACCCCGACAAAGGTGTCCAACAGGTAGTTCAGAGGACAATGTTGTCACCTAAATTAATTTTTCTTACTAAAAAAGTACAGGATGAAAGTCACATGTGTGATTTTTCTTCACTCTTTTCATTTCATTTGAATTATCTATTGCCTTAATGTCCTTTTTTGTCTTTGTCTCTCTCTCTCTCTCTCTCTCTCTCTCTCTCTCTCTCTCTCTCTCTCATTTTTCTTCACTTTTTCGATTCATTTGGATTATCTATTGCCTCAATGCCTTTTTTTGGTTTCAAAGCCTCTCTCTCTTTCTTCCCATCTCTTCCTTCTTTTCTTTAAAATTGCATTTTCTTTATGAAAAGCAACCACCCCGATGACTTCTAGAAATAAATTGTGGCTACTTACAGTCACACCAGTACAATACTGCTCGGGATTAGACACCACAAAACAGCCCCATAGGGCACTACTAATGATTTCATCAAATGAACTGACACATGAGTTTTTATTTGAGAAATGATATACTTACACCCTCATTTACTTCCCTCGTTACTCTTTAAGTGCTATGTGAACCATAAAAAGCTCTTGAAAATAATTGAGAGAGTAAATGAATGTGTAAGTATAGCACTGCTATTTCTATTTAGGCCAATCTACTCACAGATTTGTCATTATAGGCAAGGGCAATTGCTGAGGCAACATGTAAACTCAAATTGAACCAAAACTATAGTTTCAAGGTTTTAGTTGGCATTTCTCATTTCTAATCCTATTAATAAATAAGTTCCTCATTAGGTTAATTTCATTCTTAATATTTTAACTTGTGAACGAACTTAAACTTAACCCAAATATTCTAACTGCACCATATCACGAACCTGAACCCGAACCCCACCACCAGTTAATTAAGCCCTAGGTCTGACATTTTCAATAGCAGTAATAAATGGATTGACTTCAGCAGATACTTTTCACCAGGAGGCGAAACCTGATCAATTTGATCCAATGAGACCCTATTGTCCACATTAGCGATTTTCAAATTATCAGATCTAGATTCGACATTGTTTAATGATTAACATAGACCATAATTCACCAAAACTATTCTCACAACTAACGTGTAGGTGGGCTTGAACATATTCTAGAGGCCCACGCATCAGTCTTAATTATTACCTTTAACTCGAGTAATAAACGACTCAGACTTAAATCTAGTTCTATCATCTATGACATGTCTATAGAACCCCGGTCCACATACAGACGGCCCAACCATACGCATTGGCTTAAATCATAGGCCATGCTTGGACCGACTGTTTCAGTCTCAACAGAGAACACTGCCTTAAATATAGGCCTAACCCTTTGAGGCGTTGGCTTAAATTACAGACCCAGCCTATGCATGGAAAATCATTCTTGGCGTGGAGCACTACTTGAGGAGCTCTGGAGGGTCAATTGCTTTTTCTCCCTTTTGGTGCATGTCATCCATTTCTGCTCATTGGATTGATGCGATGAATGGTACATGTTTGTTTTTAAGGTTCCAGCCAAATTAAATGAAATGGGAATTTTTAACAAAGTCAAAATAGCAAGAAACAAAAGAAGCCAATTCATAAACGGAAGTGGAACAAAGAAGCCCCATTTTTTCCCATTTAAAGTCTCCTCGTCATTCATTCCAAATGACTTCAAATTAATATAACTCCAGTGATTTTTAACATCCCACACCCACTTTATTTAATTTTCATCTTCTCTCTTCACATGTGGTAAACCTATGGTCAATCCAATCTCTTACTATATGCTTACGTGACCTAGATTAGCAATATGTCTTACTTGATAATAATCGGATGGTTATCTTCACTAGATTTAAGCAAAACAAAAACTCTACTTGTACAAAGTCATCAAACTTTATAAACGTGAGGGTCAATATCGTCCAACTGGACTTATCAACATCGAATTGACGTTTGAGAATCCGGGTGAGGCTCATATCTGGTGGGCCTTTTCTATGGAAGCTTCTTTTTTGTCGCACCCAGAACTAGGGTTTATACTATTGATTTCTCCATCCAATCCGAACAAACCAAATTAAATCATTTGGCGAATTTGTTGGCTAGTAGAATGTTACGTTATGAGCGACCTTGAACAACGATTTGCAGACGGCTGGCTTGTTGAATTTTATTAGAATACATTCATTGTCTTTTACATATATAACACGAGTCTCCACAAGAAAAACAAGGTATGATTTCTATATAATTGGGCCCATCTTGATCAATTCAAATCATCTATCACATACAACACCTACCTTGTGGTTTTTCACATCTAATTTCATATTGATCGTGCGAGAACAACTCAACTCCTTACCTGAGTGGTAAGGAGTCCAAGTTTTGAACCCAGTCTCTCCCTTTCTTGTATATATGAGTTTTCATTACCTCACATACGTGAGTCGCAGCTATTTATCATTTCATGTGTGAGTTTGAGTTCATCACCTCTTATGTGTGAGCTATGTATGTGTGAGTTCACATCACCTCATACGGATAAGTCTCAATATCCCAGCCCATTAATTCATCATCATCATCAAAGCCTTATCCTAACCATGTTGGGGTCGGCTACATGAATTCTATTTCTCCATTCCGTTCTATTTTGAGCTAAATCTTTCGATAAGTGCAACTTCCTCAAATCTGAATTAATGACTTCCATCAATGTTTTCTTCGGCCTACCCCTACCTCTTGATAGACCTTCCACCTGTATATCCAAACTTTTTCTCACCGTTGCCATTACTGGCCTACGCTCAACATGCCCAAACCATCTTAAACGAGTTTCTCTAATCTTATCTCCTATTGGTGCTACCCCTAAATGTTCTCGAAAGCACTCATTTCTAATTTTATCTTTCCTAGTTTTACCACACATCCACCTAAACATTTTCATTTCCGCTACATCCATCTTATGAATATGTGTCTTCTTAATTGGCCAACATTCTGCTCCATATGTCATAACTGGTCTAACTACTGTCCTGTAAAATTTTTCCTTCAATTTTATTGGCATTTGTCTATCACAAAGTACTCCCGAAGCTAGTCTCCACTTCAGCCATCCAGCTCTTATCCTATGCTCCACATCTTCGTCAATCTCCCCATCCTTACTAATCATCGAGCCTAGGTACCGAAAAGAATCTTTACGTGTATCTCATGGGTTTCAATTTTGACAGTGATTTCAACACTTTGTATATGTCCACTGAAATTGTAATCCATATATACTGTCTTTGTACGACTTATTTTAAAGCCTTTAGATTCCAATGCCCTCCGCCATCTCTCAAGCTTTGCATTTACACACTCTCTTGATTCATCCACCAATACTATATCATCTACGAACAACATACACCATGGTACTTCTTCTTGAATATACACAGTTAACTCATCCATAATTAATGCAAAGACATAAGGGCTTAAGGATGATCCCTGATGTAAGCCTATAGTCACGGGAAATCCACCCGTTTCTCCACATGTAGTTTTCACATTTGTTATTGCAACTTCGTACATATCATTTAAAATTTCAATGTAATCTCTTGGGACATTCCTTTTCTTTAAGACCCACCAAATTGAATTTCTCGGTACCCTATCATAGGCTTTTTCCAAATCGATAAAGACCATATGTAGATTTTTCCTCTTTGCTCGGCATTTTTCCATTAATTGCCTAAGTGAAAAGATAGCAATCATAGTTGATCTTCCTGGCATAAAACCAAATTGATTTTCTGAAATCTTAGTCTTTTTTCTCAGTCTTTGCTCTATTATTCTCTCCCATAACTTCATAGTGCGACTCATAAGTTTAATCGCTCGATAGTTGATACAATTTTGTATATCTCCTTTATTCTTATATATAGGTACTACAATGCTTCTTCTCCATTCATCTGGCATTTTCTTTGTCACAAATATCTTATTGAATAGTCTACATAACCAACTTACTCTAACCTCTCCTAAGCATTTCCATACCTCTATCGGAATACCATCTGGGCCTGTTGCCTTTCCTGCCTTCATTCGCTTCAATGCTTCCTTCACTTCCACCCCTCTAATTCTACGGAGAAAAGTATACTCTTGTAATGAAGTATCCTCCTCCACTCTTGTATCGCCCAAATATTCTTCATTTAAAAGTTTACTAAAATATTCTTTCCACCTTTCTATAATATCGTTGTCCTTCACCAAAATATTTTCCTCATTGTTCTTGATACATTTGACATGATCTAAGTCCCTACTTTTCTTTTCTCTTATTTTTGCAAGCTTAAAAATATCCTTTTCTCCTTCTCTTGTTCCCAACCTATTATAGAGGTCATCGTATACTTTAAACTTTGCACTACTTACTACTTTCTTAGCTTCTTTTTTTGCCTTCTTATACAACTCAAAATTTTCTATACTCTTAGTCCCCTACCAAACTTTGTAGCAATGTTTTTTTTTGTCGAATAACTTCCTAAACCTCCATACTCCACCACCATGTTTCTTTATTAATATGTCTATTCCCTTTTGATTCTCCAAGTACCTCCTTTGCAACATTCCTAATGCAATTAGCCATTTAATTCCACATTACTGTAGTTTCTCCTTCACTATTTCATTCTCCTTTCTCAAGCATTTTGTCCTTAAATATATTTGCTCTTTCCCCCTTCAAATCTCTCCACCTTGTTTTAGGGTCCATTTTGTTTACTACTGCTCTCTTTTTACTTCTAATGCAAATATCTAAAATTCCAAGCCTATGTTGCGTAGTCAAACTCTCTCCTGGGATAATCTTACAATCTTTATAAGCCAATCGGTCCTGTTTTCTAACTAGAAAAAAGTCTATCTGACTCATATTACTCTCACTTTTATATGTAATTAAATGCTCATCTCTCTTTTTAAAGTAAGTATTTGCTACTATAAGATCAAATGCCACTGCAAAGTCCAATATAGTGTTTCCGAATTCATTCTTTTCTCCAAATCCATGCCCTCCATGCACTCTCTCATATCCTCTATTATCTCTTCCTATATGCCCGTTTAAATCCCCTCCAAAGAAAATTTTATCACTATTTGGGATTTCTCGCATTAAATCATCCATCTCCTCCCAAAATTGTCTTTTCACACTTTCTTCTTATCCTACTTGGGGAGCATATGCACTAATGATATGAATTATGTCTTCCTCTAATACTAGTTTAATTGTTATAATTATATCAACAAACCTCTTTACGCCCACAATTTTCTCTTTTAAATCCTTATCTATAATTATACCCACTCCATTTCTTGTATTACTCTTTCCTACATAGAAAAGCTTATACCCATCCATGAGCTCCTTAGCTTTATTCCCTTTCCACCTTGTCTCCTGTATACAAGCCACACTAATTCTTCTTTTTTTCATTACCTCAACCAACTCTATGCTCTTGCTTGTCAAGGTTCCTATATTCCAAGTAGCAAGTCTAATTTTTCTATTCCTCCTCTTCTTTTCATGGACTAACTTCTTTAACCGCATTAGCCCAAAGTCATGCGGTAGCCCTTGCACACTTTTCACTGCAGCCGGGCGATGCTGCAATGCGTCGCTTAAAGCGGGGAACGCCCTAGCCTTATCGCGAAATATCATTTGTTCAGAATTCATGTTTGGGTTGTGACAAAGTTTTACGCTGACTGTCACCTACCTAACGCAACCCTCCTCCTTTACCCGGGCTTGGGACCGGCAGCAAAACTGGCAGATTAAGTTGCCAAAAGAAATTTTCATATTGGTCTTGTAATTATCCACCGTCAAATTGAGTCATGATCATAAAAAAATATGAACCCACAAAAGTGTTAATAGGTGAGGAATCCATGAAGAATTTGTTGATTCCTCACTGCTCCTTAACTAAGGATTCCTCACTGAAGTTTTGCGTAATTGAGGTTTTCACGTTGATATTAGTGCACATGCTTTGCCGAGGATCTCACACGTATAGCACTCATAGTAAGGAAAAATTGGTGCAGTGACTAAATCCTCAACAATGAGGGTTTCCACTAACCTAAATTCTTAGAGATTTACGGTTGTCAAATGTAGGTTTTCTATGACTTTAAATTGGTGAGGACTCTCTTGCCAAATGTGACCTAAATCAGGCCTTAAATGAAGCTATGGCGGTCAAATCCTAATCCACGTCATACCCTCTCTAAGTCTGATCTCTACAGCAGATACAGCCGGCGGGCCCAAAAGAAATTAAGGGTTTACTTCTGAAAAGCAAATCCCGGATTTTGCGACAAAGAAGATGGGCTCCATTTCTTCTCATCTCCAAAGTTCACGCACACTTTCAGGTCTTTGCCAATACCAACAAGAACATGGTTGCCTTAAATGTTTCTCATGCTCCATCTTTAACACATTTCCTTTTTCTGTCTTTTTCTTTTCTTCTTTAAGCGGATGCCAATTGCCAAAGATTTGAGCCATGATCCTTATAAACAATTGTATCTTTTTTTTTTTAAGCATGAGTTTTTTAAAAACTATAAAGTTATGTTACACAACCTCCTGCTTCACCCAACTGATAAATACATTTAGTGGAACATGTGGAAAGACCCACTGATCAGAACAGATGACTTTTGGCTTTTGACTCTCTCTCTCTCTCTCTCTTGGAACCAAAGTTTAAAATTATTCATGGAATTCCTCCAGTCAAACGCTGTTTCATTGAATTACTGGTAGACGTATCTCTTACGGCTGGCAGCCTGAGAGGTAACAATTTTAGCCCCAGGCGAGACCCTAATAAATTAGTACTAGCCCTCATTTGCCACTAACATGAATTATACTTTTCTACCAAAAAGGAAAAAAATGACTTATACTTACCGTTCTTTGAATTTCATAAGAAAATGTAAGTGAAAGTCCCTTAAGTCATTAGTTGTGATGAAAGGATTGGGATGACCTTTTTTTTTTTTTTACCCCCTCAAAACCTCATCTACAATGAGACCATTCCATTTGATTGTACCCCCATGCTATACATCCAAGCATGCCTTAAAAGGGGTCTAGATTTTTACCTCACCAGAAGAGTGAGAAAGGCCTCAGGTGAAAATTGCTTTGATATTGTAACCATCAATTTGAAAGCCTCAAAGTTTAATGGTTGTATAAGTGGTTATAAAACCTAGTACACGTTGGTGATACTTCCTTTTTTTTTTTTTTAAGGCAGAGGATGGGGCACTGATTCAAACTCATGCACACTCACACACGTCCCTTACCAGTTGGCGTACAACTTGGGGCCATTTGGAGACCTTACAAGTGGCTGCCACAATCATAAGCAAATTGTGATCATTTTCAAACATAAGAGTGCAGAAAACCGGGTCGGGCTATCAATCAGTTCTACAGTACGAGTTCCAATCCAATCAAAACAAATATTAATCCAGCATTTAGATAAATAACTAGTTGCAGTTCGGTTTCCCAAATTTTCAACTTCTCTCTAATATCTTACCAGAACCCAATCCATTTAGAGAACAAAATATAATAATCTGGAAAAGGAGAGAATCGAAGGAGAATACAGTGCCAAGGAAACCACATAATTGCAGAGTTAGGCCCACCAAAACACTGGATAATTAAATTTCCAAACTACTAATAAAATAGGTGCCGCGATGACTACAGTAATCCAATAAAAATTACATGAAAAGGATGATATTTATTTATATTGATACAATGCAATGAACCATTTAGAAAAATAAAATAATAGGATGAGCAACCAAGATTTAGCAGTGGTGTCAGGAGGATTAAAAGAAAAAGAACATATATATATATATATATTCAGACTTCTTAGCAATTTCACCGGAGTGGTACATTCTTCTAATCAGGCCCGTTTCCCCCAGATAGAGCCTTTGGAAGATGAAAGGCATTTCACCCTTCCAAAGACAGAACCCGTCTTTGAGGGCCTGCCGTCCACAAGGGAGTTGACGTAAATTTCCTTGCACTCCTGTACAACCTGTTGCAAATGGAGCCCAAGGCATCAGTACAAGAACGAAATGGACTCTTATATCTTTCTCCCAAGTGGTTTGCTATTTTAACGGGGGTAAAAATGTTATTAAGCACTAAAATGGAAAACTACACCAGGGTCGTCCTCTAACTGTGAAGACTGATGAGAAATGAGAAAAAAAATATATGTTACTGACTGAAAACGGAAACCTACTGGAGAGAAAGAAGCCGCTCAAGCAACGAACATGAGGGAATAATTTTCTATCATACCCTCATATGGGACCCATCTAGTACATTTCCAATTCACGAGAAAGGTGCAATGTGTAGGAGAACTAATAGTGTGTTGGTGGGCCAATATTATTCCAATCAAGTAATGATGACATTTGATTTTAAAGCCTCAGGGCATGTTTGTGTCTTTCCAACGTGTATGCAGGATGGGCCAATATTATTCCAATCAAGTAATGATGACATTTGATTTTAAAGCCTCAGGGCATGTTTGTGTCTTTCCAACGTGTATGCAGGAAAGTTGGGAGACGAAGGCCTTGATTTGATAACTGTAATGGATGGAGATTTAGATAGGTCTGATTTGAATTTCATATAGGAGGGTGCAGATCTATTTTCTACACACACTCTAACCAAAAAAAAAAGGAAAGAAGACCATCCCCTTTATAATCTTACAATTTATATCCCGAATCCTGAGGAAAATGATTCACATCTATGCAATGAATCCCATTTATAGATAAATTTTAGTAATTAATGTGTGAATCTTACAATTCGATTCTAGTTTTATTGAATCTTATGATTCAAGCAATTCAACTAAGCAAGAATAGCAACAACCAATAAGTCAAAATTAACAATCTTTTACCTTTATTTATTTCTTCATTCTTTCCCTTTGTTTTTAGTGTATTTACTTTTAAAAGGTTTTTTAGTAGTTAACGAAACCTCTTAAGAATTTTTACAGTTTTAAAGATGAATAACAAAACATTCAATAAATTAAAGTGTTAGGTTATAGTATGGTGCACGTCTGTTTTTAATCTATTTGGTTTCTTTCTTGACGGACACTTTCTTAACTTCAAAAGATATCCTATTGTGTAAAACTGATGGTTGTTCGAATAAAACTGATGGTTTGAATTTTATTTTTATTTTTTTTTAGTTAAAGATAACAGAAGATAAATATATATTGATGTCTTTAACTTATCTAACTATTTACACATATCATATTAATATATATATTGATAGACTTATTTGTCATTGTATTTATACTGCTATAAATTCAGAAAGGGGTGGTTATTAATAACTACTTTTTTCTTTTTCCTTTTATTTTTATTAGAAAAATAGAAAAAATCCTACAATTTGTGATAGATTCACGATTTGATTCAATTTTAGAGTATGAATGATTTGCAATATGATTCCAATCATCAAAATTATGATCCCCCTCTATGATTTAACCACATCAGTGCTCCATTTCACTAATCATTAATGTCCCATCCACTTTCTTTCCATTGGAACAAGTCAGAGAAACACAAACACGCCCTCAAAGTGTGGTTTCCTTAGTGTAGATGTATCACTTCACATTTCAAAATTCATGATGGGTCTATGCCAACAAAAACTGAAAAGGTCAAAATGTCCTCATGCAGTATAAGTTCTTATAATATTTCCTGAAGAATTTCATGGTTAAAACTTCTAAGTGACCCTGTTCAAGTGTTCTGTAAAATTTAGAACCCTGTGGTGGTGTAATTTAGAACTTGATGTACAAAGAGTGTTTTATTTTTTTTGGATTTATTGGCAAAACATAGAGTTATTACCTCCTTGGCATCCTTCCGTGGTATTCCTTCTCGCAATCCAACAAGCTTCTCAACAACTTCAGGCTGCATGCACCAGTTAAAAAATCAAGGCTTGCAAATTATAAAAACCTAAAAGCTTATGGTGAAATTTTAAAATTCAAGAAGCTTATGGGGTACTTCCACACTGGTTTATGTAAGATCATAACTTGGAAGGTCTATCATCATTGAAACCTTCTCCCGTCTAAAGGTTTAAAAAATAAAAATGGAGAAAATTTCAGTGCACTTAGCCTGCAATATCGTGTATCCAAAAATGCATGCGGTTAACAAACAGGGATGGATCTATGTTATCCATTCTACTGTGGGGTCCTGGGATGTCAATTTACTACCTTTCCACCCCAAGCCATTGATTTAGAGGCAGTAAAGCTGAAATAGGGAAATAGGGTGCCCCACCCAGTTTCATCTTCAGACTTCTCCAAACTTCCATTCTGCCAAAATACTGAAACCAAATGTAATATTAATATATGGGCTTTAATCCTATGAGAAGTGTTCTCACACCGTGATAACTTTTTATGGGGCCCACTTGTGGGTCCCATTTTGGGATGGGACTAGGGGGGATGGAAAGATCTATGTGGGACCACTCTAAATACAAAATTTGGCCCCAATCACGTATCCCTAACCCCTTCATCCATGACTCACAAATCTAGTCCACTCGGATTGGTGCACAATCGATTCAACAGTCCAATAAATTCAGATTTGACTAAAACTTAGTGCGTATCACTATCAAGGGGGTCCCTATGTATTGTAAGATTTGGATTGCGTGATAGATGGGCCCCACCTAGGCTTCTCACAAAAAAGTGGTGTGAACTAGTCTCATAGGATTATTTTACTTAATATATAATGAACATCTGAGCACTCGATACTTAATCCTGATTTCTTGATATGCAGTGCGTCCCTTGATACGTAGAACATGCCAAATAGGATATTTGTCATCAACTCTAGGCCATAATTTTTTTTTTCTTTCGTTCTTCTCATTGGTAACATGATCCAAGGACATAAAGAAAATTGTAAAACATTTACATCTGTTTGAAGACAGTACTTACTGGACAATCAGGGTGATGGTCCAGGATATTTGTATAGATTAGAGTGAAACTATCCAAACTCTCAGCTGAAGCGAGCTCCCGGAGATCACTCAGAACCCTAACTCTGCTTTCCACTTTCTGCAGTAAAAATTGTAGCGTCAAAAATAGTTATGTGATCAAAATTAAGGAGAGAATAGTGATACATGGGTTTGCAAAATGTTATTGTGCTAGACTGACACTTTATTAGAGTTACCCTTGATGTTTTTCCATATTTGGGAGGAACCATCAAGTTTGTGCCAAATTTCACAAGAGATCCACTTTTGGTGCTCCAATCGCTAAATGTGAAGATTAGATGCCAGACTTCACTTCTAGACACTGGATTTATATGGCTACATTCAACATTTGTACTTAAGAAATTAAGCTTCTCAACTCATAAATCCTTACCTGCATTTAGAGAGCTACAACTGTAACCATCTAGTGGTTGCAACTTAAAGCACTACTCCGCATGTAGAGGTTGTGATTTATATGTCATCTGGATCTCATATGTTGACAGTTACAAAGTTCAGATTTGGAAAAAATTTCGTGAATGGAATTTTGCAGTTTGGGAAAACTTAAGTAGAACTGAGGGGGAAAAAGGAAATTTTCAAGAAGCATATGGTAAATATGTTTTGTATTTTAAAAAGCAAAAAAAGAAAAAAGAGTTCCAGATGTTTCAGTCTTGGAAAAAAGAAAAAAAATATGCACACTATGTATAAAATATGTACGAATGGTTGAATTATGTAATTATGTGGACATGTGTCCCCAAACCCAACTAAAATGAAGTAAAATAATAGAAGAAACTCATGCTCTGGATATTGAAGGCCCAGGTGCAATGCAGTGATGTCTTAATTCTTATCCTGGCAACAATCAAGGAACTGGGATTGACATTTCCCAAGCCATTTAATAGTCACATGCCTCATAGTGGTTTTTAACCTTCACAAGAAGTAAACGTCTAAGTTCAGTGTTAGACATTAAAAAAATAAAAAAAAGAAGGGGGTATACTCACTGCTACATTGATGTATTCCCTGAAAAAGTCCATGATAACCTCCTCATCAAGTCTCATACGCTCAATGGTTTCTTCCTTTATGTAATTCCTCTATAAACACAGGCATCATGGGTATGTCAAAAGGTAATGAAAGAAATCAAGAGGCATACAAGAAATTGTATGACATACAAAAAGCAAGAAGCATCTGCACCTGTGTAAGGAGATGATCAACATAAACAACAACATTTTCTTCAAGGCACGCTTCAACAAATCTCCTGAATGACCTTTCTTCAATGTACCTTAGGAAACAACAATTGGCAAGCTTCAATTAACTGAAACACAATCATGTCCATAACAAGAATAAACAAGTACAATAGATAAAAAGGGTGCATTTTGCATGTAATTAGAATAATTGGTTTACTATAATTAGGAAAAGAAAGTAATCGTGAATCATAATATAACTTGTTACGTTTTCTAAGAAGGAAAAGAAAGAAATCATAAATCATAATATAAGTTATTATGTTTTCTAAGAAAGTAATCCATTTTATTTGCATGTTACATCATCATGAGACAGAAGAAAATGGTGAAAGTCAATGGCCCATGGGTTGTAAGTGGTACACAAATATTTAAACAAGCTAGAAAGATCCAAATATGCGAAAAGCAATGAAAGGATGGCCCCGGAAGGGCCCGGATTTTGCAAATTAAGGATGTGATGGTCAATAAGAGAGTACAGAAGTGTGGTATTGTAGCAGAAGTGTGGTATTGTGGCACCATCATCATAGCCTTATCCCATCATCACAACTTTTATTTTGGAATTTGATGCATAAATGTGGGGCGTATGTGTGTGCCAATGAGTTCTAATTATTAACACAAATTAAGCTACCTGAATGTCAGACATAGATTCATGAAAGTGGGGTCTCTATGTGTGTTTCATTGATGCATGGCATGAAATTGAACAACTGAAATGCCTCTTTTAGCCAGCATTCTACCTCTAATGATATTCAATACTAGAAAACCATACCAGATATAGGATCAAAAAGGTGGTACAATTATAAAGTTAAACAAAATGAACATTGTGCACATATTGTCAAATCAGATCATTAACACTAGACAAGTGTTAAAAAGGTATAAAGAAAAGAAAGGAAGAAAAAGTGACAGTGCAGACTACATATTGGTACATAGAGTTAGGGTAAGGTTTTCAATGCCTTTAATTGTTTGCAAAGGAAAAAGGTAAAGAGAAAAAAGGAAAAAAAAAATAGAGCTTACATCTTGACATCTGTGAAATAATCACCAAATGTTGCAACAAGATACTCAGTCACCAAGCCTTCACACCAGTCTGTAATTTATGAAAGAGAGCTGCCTCAGAAACCAAAACAAAACTTGGTAGACATGAAGAATCATTTCTAACTGAACAATCTCCAGATGGGCATGTAAATGAAAAGTTAAAAGAGGATTAGCAGTATTCCTCTAGCCACATATAAGGTTAGAGAGAAGCATTAACTTTTTGGTAAAGTTTCACAAGCAGCTCCTGCACTCCTGGATCTTCAAAAATAACATTAACAGTTTGGTGTACAGCTTCCTGCCATTAGAAACGAAATTAATGTGCATTTGCTTCTAAGCTAAAAGATACTATAAACGGTTGAGGTTTTAATGATATGTGTGGGCTTTCTTCCAAAGAGAGAAATTTAGCACATTAAAATAGGTTGAAAAACTCAAAGATCACAGGATGATGCTAGAAAAAGAAAAAAGGTCTTCTCCATACTTAATTTGCACATATGTGCACCATGTAAACAGAAAACAGTCCAGACCCTTGTACATAATGGCCCATTTGACCATCTAGAAGCCACAAAGATCCTCACACCTGTGTTGTATATACTGTTTCTATATTTAGAGATTCATTAGCTAAGCACAATCATTTTGATTACGAATGTAATTTATGCAATTCTAAGACTGTAGCCATCAATATGGTAACCTATGTATATAAATGTGATCAATCCAAAAGGATCGACACAACTTATTGATGGGGGCATCAAGTCAAGAAGGAAAGCGCATAACTTGGCCCCAATTTGGATGGATTATCCTTTTCTGGGGTTAATTCATCTTGGATTACAAGATCCACCGTTGGATCATAGCATCGATGACGATCCATCGTTGGAGGGTTCCCAAGGCATGCAAGTAGAAAGCCCCACCTTCGGATGTGCCAAGGGAGAAGAGTTATTTTTGTTTTAATGATGTTTTAATTTTAATAAGGGTCCCAAGTTGTTTTGGTTCAGTTATGTAATAAGAGAGGGGTCCCAATATATGTAGTTTTATTTCATTGCATTTAGAGGAGGGCCCACAACTTAAAGACCACATGGGAATGCGTGCAAGGGGGAACTTGCGCACGTTTTCCCATGCGCAAGTTCTCCCCCATTCGGCCACTTTGTTTTTCCTTTTTTGTTTTATTTATTTTATGTCTTTTGTCTTAAGTAGAAGTTAGATCTTTAAATCTCAGCCGTTGGTTGATTAGGGCTGAGTTTCCTCTTCTTTTAAGCTGTAACTCCATCTTGGAGCAGACATTATTGATTAATGAAAGAACTCTCTTCTTCCTGAAAGCTTCTCAAGTCTTCTTGATAGATTTCTGGATCTTCCTCGCCCTAGTTGGGGAGTTTGGCGTGAGGCCAAGTAAATCATCTTCTCAAAGGTATTCTTTCTCCTTCTTCTCTTTTGGTAAAGAACAGTCAGTCTTTCAGTCCAAGAAACCTTTCATCTCTTCTTCTAAAACCAGCCCAATCTTGGGTTGAGAAGAGAAACCATCTTAACAGTCCCAGATCTAAGATTCGGATGTCATAAACTTCACAACCAGATCTGAAACATAGAGCATGCAGCCAAATATTCTGTGGATCTGAACACAAATCATCTTGGACAGATCTGAATAATACTTTTGAACCCAAAACCTGTACTATTGGCAACCAACTGCTGTATCTCCACATTCAGATCTGAATTTAAAACTTTCAGATCTAAACATTTGATTGATTTAAAATCCCTAGAATGGTTGGTAGTTCCACTTTTGCAAGATCCATCACCTACGTTGGGGAAACACTCGCGGGACCAATTGCATGTCAGGATCACAATAAATACCTATTGCTGAAATTAATTTTTGCTTTGTGCTGGTGCCAATCTATGTGATTTAGTGTGCATATTATTTTGATTTGATCTCTCTCTTTGCATATCATTCGTTAGTTGTTTAGGGTCCTGCATCACTTATTAATCTTCATCTCTGTTATTATTTTCTATTTTCTTTTATTACACACCATGCAGATCTTCTATGACAAGAGTTTTATCATTTCATTTTAAAAAAATTATACATATATATGAGGAACCCTAGAAAATGCCTGGGCATTTTTTAACAAAAGAAGCCCCTCTCCCTTGACAAATGAGAGAAGTTGCATTGATTCCAAGTTGTGTTGAGGTGGACTCACCTTAAAGGAATGATTAAAGAAGCTAATTTTAAGGAAAATGGGTTTAATGAGTTGATCAGTTCCCTAGTTCTTCCCTTTCTTCAAATGAATAATTGTTATTTAGACTTTCCTACTTGTTCTCCTTCAGCCCTTATAAGGTATGCTTTCTCATAGTGGGAGTCAGAAAATTAGTGGAACAGCCAATGCTAAAGATCATAAGATTCATTTAATTATGTCAATCACATTTAGGCAATACCAAATGTGATTTAACACTATTACATATCTTATATCAATTATCATGGCCCCAATATATGAATTTTTGTATCAATTATCACAGCCCCAATATATGAATTTTACTAAGAAGATAATCTAATATTAAAATCACTATGGAGCCCATTTGATATTGGTGACCACAACAACATTCTTATCACAAATTTTCATGATAGCAATAACCAGTGGCACTCATAGTGGGACCCTTTTAGTGTCCTTCAAATTAGTGGACTATCTAATACTAAAAATCACGCTAGGAATAAGTGGAGGTCAAAGTGGGACCCTTTTAGTGTCCTCCAAATTAGTGGACCATCCAGTGCCAAAAATCATGGTAGGACCCACTATTGCTGCAATCACCAGATAAGACTTACAACGGTTATAAATGTTGGCCCATAAACTCATAGACATCTTGATCTTTGTTGAAAGAAGAGAAAACTATAAGGCAATTAATTTTACCTTTAAGCTCATATATATATAGGGGAATATTCATGTGCATATATCCCCCACTAAGGGACCGTGCATACTTCTCCGTGGGCCCATAGAGGACCCCACCAAGGGATAAGACCAAGGGAGATGGAAAAATCCATGCGGGACCACCCTAGATACCAAGTTTGGCCCCAATTACAAGTCCCTAACCCCTTCATCCATGACCCACAAATTCATCCCATTCGAATGGGTTTATAGTCAATCCAACGGTCAAATAAATTCTAATTTGACCAAAATTTGGTAGACGTATTCATTTCAAGGGAGTTGTGTGTTTGATCCATTTGGATTGACCAAACAGTGGGTCCCACCTAGAGTTCTCATAAAAAAAAATGGTGAGGGATATATGCATATGAATATTCCCCATATATATAGGGAAAGACTACTATACATCTATCCCTCACACTACGGTGAGAGACAATTCCTTTTTTAGACCTAACAAAGTTAAAAGGTGTCACAAGGTGTGATATTTTATCTTCTTGCACATTAATACTTTCCAAAAAAAGAAGTGTCCCTCACCATAATGTAAGGGACATATGCATAGTAGTTTTATCCATATATATATGTGTGTGTGTGTGTGTGTGTAATATGCATGTATGTATGTATGAATGTATGTATGTATGTATGTATCATGGAAAACCAAGTCTTTAGGCTCGAGAAGACTGTCCCAAGTGCATAAACGGCAGTACATAAACTGAACAGAACCACCCTTACAAACCTTTGCAACCTCAAGGAACCCTTTGCAAGTATCTTCAAAGTTAATCTGCAAAAGAACAAATAACATCCATTAAGTAAAATAGTGCATGCAAATGATTCTGTCATATAACTCTATCCATAAATGGAGATGATGCCAGAGTATGATTCTTATTTAGCTTATATATAAGAAAGGAAATTGCAGAACACAGCACAAAAGGGTGAAAATGGAGATTCTAAATAGATATTAGAACTCTCTCAACCATGAAAATATAATTTTTGAACAAGAACTTACTGAAAAATGAAATGAGAGGGAATAAACAACTTGAAATAACACTGTAAATGGAATAACAACATGAAACATAAGAAGAAAAAATTTCTATGCATGACCTGTTCAGCATAGTTCTGTGGAAGAGCTTCTATGGTGCTGTTACTGAGTTCCATTGCAAGATCATAGCAGCGGAGATTGTTGTTGATCTGATATGAGGCAACATCAGCAGAAAACTCATCTAGATGTTCACCAAATTATCTGGATGCTCGACAAAGATTTTAAAGAGCAACAAACCATTGCACACAGAGGCTCTAAGCCAATGTCAGAAGCCGGTTCCTCAAGTCTCTGCCTTTCAGCTGCTTGAAAATCTATCATTACCTGGTCAAAATAAAAGGAACAAGAATATAAAATAATGCTATAAGTTCTGTACAGATGAAAATTGAGGAAAGCATTCAAGTGAGCAAATAAATGTGACAGAAAAAGTAATACAATCACAAAGATTTGGTTAAAGCAAAAGATTCCAATGCTACATTCCAATTCCAAAAACAGTGACAGACAGAATCCTCAGATCAGTTATTTCACTTGCTCTGCTATGAGAAGAAATTAATGCCTGAAGTTTAAAAAATGCTTTTAAATGAACAAACAATGAAAGTGAAAGTTTTCAGGTAAAGTAAATTGCAGCTCATCTGGGCCTGTCAGAGACCAACAGTCACGGACAAACAGTAAGATGGGTTAATCTCACCATAACTTGGGACAGTACAGAAGCCATCCTAGTTAGGATTTAGGAATACATAACCATCAATTAAGGTTTCACAATGGATTATGATTTTGGCAAATATCACTCCACCAGATAATCCTAATCTTTGTCACTCAAAATTCAATGGCTGTATAAGTGCATTCTTTTCTATTTATATATTTATTTTTGGGATAAACTCTGCCATTGAATAACGGTTGGATCAATGTCAAGACAGAGCAAATGCCAATTCACTATCATATGAGTGTGTGTGTGTGTGTGTGTGTGTGCCGGTGTCAGGTGTATGAGGGTTTGGATTGATCATAGTTGCGCCCTATTTTCCAGAATAAAACTTGGTTCACTTATAATAGCAAACTCAGAAAATTTATTGTTTTCACTGAGGGTGATTTTCAACTAATTGGCACTACACACCACAAGGTACCAATTGGGTGGGGTGTATCCAATTCGAAGTTGGATCATATCCAGAGTTTATCAATTAATACGAATTAGCTATCATCAATAACACAGGCATTGCATATGCGCTCGAAGTAATGGATTGATTATGAATCAAAGACAGTATGGCACATATCTGAACCAATTAAAGAGGGTAAGTTGATCCAAGGATTGGGGAATCTCTAATTGAGGGCACAGGGGAGGAAGAAGGAAGAAGGCATTGGGTCTGGTCCACATCTTTTGGGTTGGAAGGTTTCTGCTAATTATTTTGTGGAGATTTAACTCATCATTTGAGTTTCAGTAGGGTTTGCTTTATTATTGATTACAGGGACCGGTTAGTAATCTTTTTGTGCTTTTAATATTGCATGCCTTGGATTATATCATTTGACCGAAGCCTATTTAGATTAGTGGGTTAGATGGAACCCATTATTACTCTTTCTGAATGACTTAAAACTTGTAAATGTCAATTAAGTGAAGAGTTTTGTTTCCCATAACTTGGTCTTTTATGCTAGAGGTATTCTCCTCTCTGGTTCCAAGTGAACACACTAGGCAAGGTTACTATGGAGCTTTAGATAGGGCATAAGGATGCTCTTATAATTTCTAGGGTTTTCCATGGTTCTTTTGGCTTTGTAGATTCCTTTTCCAGCTGTGCGGAATTTTCAGAGGGGGATCTGAAATTGTTAGGCCTCTCTTCCCCTTCTTTATGCTGCGGTTTGGGCCAGGTCAGATAATCGTGGGTTACACCATACACCACTAGGTAACAGCCCTATCTAGTGTGGAAAGCAAGGATGTAGCCTATTTTGACAGATCTACAATCATATAAGACAGCACTATGATGATCCAAACACCAAGAAAAACATAAAATCCACGTCCAAGGACAAGGGAAATCACCACTCAATTGCAATGAAATCATCAATACACACAAGATCTGCAAATACAATGACGATATCATGCACATATAGAAGGGAATGGATTGTTGCAAAGAGATGGTACATAAAGAGCACAACCCAGAAGATGTGCAGGCAGTTTTATTGCTAATAGTTTCATGGTTTTTAATAACAGGACCTAAACAAAACCTAATATAAGCCTCAAGTACCCAATAGGAAATACATCCAAACCATTCAATGTAGGTTTTCTAAATAGGGAGATGGAAAGGTAAAGGCAGCCCTAGTCCTTGTGCAAGCTTTTCGCAATGCCCAAACATGTGCTCAATAGTGTAACAGGGTAGTGGAACCCTATGGCAGAGAGCATGTATGTGTAGGCTGGCAACTGTTCTACTAGGCCTGTTCTGGGCTTCGTCTAGTTGTGGGATGTCCTGGGCCAGTTGAGCCTGCCAGCTCATCTGGAGGGGCTGGCATCACTGCATCATATAAACAGTCAAATTGACTACTGTTGGGAAAAAGTCTCACATCCCACATCACCCAAGCAATGAGTTTGACATGGCTTCATAGACCTGTTTAGGCCTTCCACCTATAAGCTTAAGCTTTTGGGTTGATATATGGTATTAGAGTGGGTGTCGTTCTTATGTAACCTACGTGGCAGACCCATCCATGGAATCTGTTGGGACTGCAAGTGAGGGAGAGTGTGGGGAAAAGTTCCGCATCCCACATCGCC